>OU452191.1:10000000-10631250 GCA_911728515.1 Peribatodes rhomboidaria | reverse complement strand
TCTGTTCCGCTGTTCTGGCGTGAAAGAGTAACAAACATCCATCCATCCATTCTTACAAACTTTCACGTTTATAATATTAGTAGGATTGTTAAATTAATCGTTAGTAGTGAGAAACTTTATTATTAAAAAAATAGATTTCTATTATTAATTAGTTTGATGCACGACCCATTAAAATTAACTTTGACAAAGTCACAATGTAAAAAAAAACGTGGTTAATATATGAAATATATATAAAATATGAAATTAATTCGTTAGTATTGTCGAAGTCAGTAAAATTTTGTGAGTTTCCTGTAATTTCTGGTGCTAGGTGATTAGTCAAGAGATAATTGTTGATAAATTTTGGACAATAACCCTCTCCGTCTCTTTCTCACTATCTCTTACTATTCCTTCCTTTTTAACCGACTTCAAAAACAAAGGTTGTTCTCAATTTTATTTAACTGCATTTTTTTTCTATCTTCGCTAATCCGATTTTAATGATTAATCTTTGTTTGGTAGAGAGGTGGTCCTGCATAAATTTTATCAAAATCGCTCAAGCAGTTTTTAAAACATCTTGCTTGCTTGCTTTTAAACATTTTGTAACAAAAATTGCTTACATGTACAAGTAGGTTTTTCATGAAAAAATACTTATCTAAAAACCACTCCTAAATTTTTCAAAGTCCTCAATAGCTAAATCAACCATTAAAATGAACATCAAAAGTCCCGCTATACAAATACTAAGAACCGAAGCGCCAAAGCCCCAGGCCAGTCTAGACCGCAGCCCAGTTATCCTAGATTACAGCCTAGCCTAGTAAATAGTACCTGCAGTACTTTCCTTAGTCCAGCTCCGACGGCTTTGAACTTCAAAGTTTGTATAGATTAATTGACTGCCTCGGTGGCTCAGTTGGTAGTGAACGCTCAGTTGGAAGTGGGGGCGTGGGTTTGATTCCCACCTAGGGCAAACATTCATATGATGAACATTAGTGTTTGTCCTATGTCTGGGTGTTAATATCAATTTAAGTATGTATTCAAAAATATTTAAGTATGTATATCAGTCTCTGGCAGCCATAGTACAAGCTTTGCTTAGTTTGGGGTCAGGCGACCCTGTGTGGAGTGTCCTGAATTTATTTATTTATTTAGATGTTTGTTTGAAACTTAATTAATGTAAAATTGTAATAAAGAATACAAAATATAATTATAAAAGAGCGATGATAGCCTAGTCGGAGAAGACTCGCCTTTCAACCCAGGGGTAGCTGGTTCGGATCCAGCCGACGGCACCAATGAACATAAGCGCGTATTTAATGTCATCTGCTACATAACTGGAGCCCGGTGTATAGGGATAGGCTCGCCCCCTGTCACATTTGGGACAGAATATCGTCCGGCAAAGTGTGGGTGTGGTACAAGCAAGCCCCTTCGAGAGAAAGGCGTGACGATATGTATAATAAATATAATCATTATCATTGTAAGTATTCGCATATACTTATTGAATACTAGCTGTTACCCGCGACTTCGTTCGCGTTTATCCAGAAAATAGTATCCAAAAGCCTTCCTCATGAAATACTGTAACTAATTATCAAATATTATCAAGATCCGTTTAGTCACAAAAGCCAAAAAACAAAAGACGGACAGACAGAGGTACTTTCGGCTTTATAATATTAGTAAATATGCATTAGTATGGAAGAATGAAAGTGTGGACTATGCATAAATATCACATCATTCATAATATGTATACTATAATATTACTATTATATTATCACAACCAAGAGTACGAAAAAGCGGCATCGTTTTATGGTTGACATACCTACAACACGCACGAAGCGCCTTGGTTCCTCATTTCTCATACGGACCGCTAGAGTGTGGAATACTCTGCCAGAGTGTGTGTTCCCTGACACTTATAATCTGGGTGTCTTCAAGTCTCGAGTGAATCGGTTTCTTCTAGGCAAGCGTGCTCCATCGTAGGCCGCATCACTGCTTATCATCAGGCATGTTGGCGGCCAAACGCAAGCCTATTATGTAATAATAAAAAAAAAAAAACAATCACACTAATATTATATTATAGGCGAAAGTTTGTAAGTGTGTGTGTTAGTGTGTATGTTTGTTAGTTCTTCATGCACAAACGGCTGGGCCAACTTAAATTAAATTTTGTATAGAGGTAGCTCACACCCTGGATTAACACATTGGCTACTTTTTATCCCTTCAAAACGTAATTATACACCAGTAATGTATACTTTTAACCCGCGGGGCGCAGCTGGTTTAGGAATAAAAAAAAAAAAAAAATGTGAAAAAATAAGTATTTTTTTATAATGTTACGAAATGTAATGATTTTGTTGTATTGTTTGATGATTTTAACTTTAAACTGAAACGCTATCAAGGTACCCTAGTCATTGTACCCAAGTAATGTTGACAATGACTTTCTCCGTCTCCCAGCTCCAAGGCTGCGGTAATGCCCAGCATCAGTCTAACTGTTCATGATTATGGTTACGACTTCACAGGTATCGGCATAAATTCCTAATGTACAGTCAGATACGCTTACAACTCGAACTTATGTACAGTCAGATACTTTCTAGCTTATTATTTTTTTTGTTCATCTAAATTTAAAGCTTATCTAATATACCACTTTCAGTAGGGAACGCATCGAAAATGCTGGCCATTAACATCGGCAAAACATAAGAATTAAATTTTTTAAGCACTCATTTTTTTTTGGAAAATTTTGTTATTGTTAAGGCTTTATAAAGTTATTCTCAGTTACGTTACAGTTAAAGTTAGTTAAGTAATGGCAATTTTGCGATTATTTTAAATATTGAGATTTTATACTTACCTATTGTACTATTGTGTGAAAATTTTATTATAATAATTAAAAATATAAAATAATAAAGATTCAGGACAATTTGCACACACGGTCGTCTGACCCCAAACTAAGCAAATCTTGTACTATGGCTGCCTGAAACTGATAATAAAACATAATACATAATTTTACAAAGTAAGTTTATTTTTAAATACATACGAAAAATTACCTAAAGTAATGCAAGAATAAGTAGTAAATACTTAGGTTGTAGTAAAGACAAGTTTGCACTTTCATAAATTTTATTAAACTATTATCCACATATTTTTCTTTTATCTACTAAGTAATACAAAAAGACAGGCTAACCTTTCCACCCTAACATAAATACATAAATCAATGAGATATTTTTTCTCAACTTTCAATTTAATACCCTTCCCTTCAAGTTCAACCCTAGCAGGTTAAGGAACCCACCGACCTGTGTTGACATTTTGCAACACAAAAAATCACGCAACTAACTGTCATGTAAGCTGTGGTTGTAGCGTCAACAACAGCAATAAAACAGCTTTTCGAAAAATAGTGTAGACAGTTTTATTTATTTTAAGCCATCAAGATGACGTATTTGTCATACATCAAATTTCATTTTGACATTTACATTTGATTATGACAAATATGCCACTTATGTCAAATATGTAATATTTGCCGAAATATTTGCGATCTCCGAGCGAAATATTTGCTTATCGGGCACATCAAATTTAAGAGTCTCATAAAAATGGCTAAAGGTTCTTTCTAGAAAATTTAGGTAGGATGTAGCTAGGAGTAGCTTAAACTAGTTAAGCAAGAACTTAGGCAGTTCTTAAATTCAGCGCATTTGGTCATAACAGTTTCTGCGGGGCGCAGCTAGTACACATACTATAAACATTTAAGTGACACTATCAGAAAACCGTCAAGAGCTACTTTTCCTTAGTTGTAAATGAATGAAGAATAAAATAAATAATCACTAATTAACGATTTCGAAAAATTTAAATTACATGCAAAATTGCAAATGATTACTTTTGTTGTCGGTACATCTTAGCACGTGGCAGGGCTGCCACCTGTTAGTGTCATCAGGTTTGCTGTTTTTTCTCGCGTGCGAACGCCCTGTTGGTTAAACTGTTTTGATAACGGAAAGGTTAAGTTCATTAGTTAATAGATTATTTTGAGGCTGGCAGAGACCCGCGGTTTCACTTGTTTTCCTGTAGATACCGATTTTTGCCAATGGAAAGTGTTCTTAAAACGAAGAAAATAAATTCAAGTCGAAACATCGAAATCCCAGTAGCAAAAATATGAAGAAAAAAAAAATTATTTAACCGACTTCCAAAAAAGAGGAGGTTTTCAATTCGACTGCAAGTATGTTATACGGTTTGTTACAGTAGAAAAAACAACTGACCATCATCAACCACACCTTCATTTAGCTTCAATCGAACAGTTACCAACCGCCAAGCCTGTAAAAAAAATCAAATTGAACTAAAAGTTACTGACATTACTCTACATAAAAATTTAATAAACACCCCCACTTGACTCGATTATATTAAAGCAGTAACTGCCACCCTCTTAATACGAGCAACGTATAAAACATTGACAGTAAGGTGACTCTCACTTCTCGCAACCATTGCGATGGATGGCGTGGCGCGGAACGACGAGCTAAGTATATCTTCCGCGTGGAGAGTCATTGTCACTGTGTTGTATCGAGCGTGCTTTGCATATTAACTGAAGTACTGAAGGTGCAACGATAGACTATGCCATCCACTAGCTAGTGCATCGTGACGATATTAACGTCGTGTAAGTATATACACTTTCATAGAACGTGTCTCCACACGGCGATGTTATCGCGACAATACGACGAGTGGCTGAATGCGAGCTAAACGTCAACGTATCATTGCGCGCCTGTCGCCTGAACTCTTTTCAACAAAACAGTTTTGCAACGAGTAGGTGCGATTACGCGGCGATTTAGTGGCGAGCCGCGTCGATACGCGGGCGGCATAATCGTCATCTCCTGGAGATTACTAGTCGATT
This sequence comes from Peribatodes rhomboidaria, assembly GCA_911728515.1. NCBI lineage: Eukaryota > Metazoa > Arthropoda > Insecta > Lepidoptera > Geometridae > Peribatodes > Peribatodes rhomboidaria. Next base: position 10,626,440 of record OU452191.1, on the reverse strand, counting down.
GAAGCGCAGACTTGTCGCAATGCACGCGATGACGGCGATTCTGTACCGTCTCCGTATACTCGTGGTTCAGAACAGTTTTTTTGTATTTGGTTTGTATTAATTCAGTAAAAAGTTATATTTTTTTATTTTCCAAGTTGCATTACTGTTTATCACAAGTTAGATTCAAAGCTCAGGGCTGCCACAAATTTGAATTTTAAATACGTGAATAATTCAAATAGTTTCAAACAACAGGTGCTGAATTTATGTGGGAAACGTTGCATATTTGCATATCTGCCATCGTTGGAATACTGCATGGTTTACATACTGCATGCATGGTGTAGTGTTAATGACATTTAGTTTTAGTTGGCGCGCTTTTGTTGATGCCAATTGTTTGTGTTGAAATCCGGAAGTTAGTGTGTTGGTATGCGGAAGTAGATGAAGTGTGTGGAACTCGGAGTATTGTAATTGTCTAATTTTTGTCAGCATTTTTTTTTTTCCGTATTTTCTTTGTATTATTTTAGGAAAATGACAAATGAATTTTTGCCAACCACAATTTAGCCGGAGACTTGGTCGTCTCTTTTTTTGTGATTTATTATTTACTAGCTGAGCCTCATGGTTGCACTCGCGTTTAAAAAGTATCTTACTTACTATTCCAGCCTATAATCTATCTGTATGCCAAACTTCATCCAGGTCCATTCAGCAACTCTGGCGTGATTGAGTAACAAACATCCATCTATCTATCCAAACTTTCGCCTTTAAAATATTGGGTGTGAAATCTGATTTTTAATTTCTTTCTTTGTACGTACCCTTCAAGATTTTTGATCTCATTTTGGTAGATTGATTTTATCGTATTTAAATATTTATTAATTTATTACTGCTTTATTGTCACACGTATGTTCATAAAATGTGTTACTTTTGTCTACTAATTGTCTTTTTTTTTAAGCTAAATTTTTCTCTGCAAAATCCATCACAAAATTTTTTGGCCAATGCCAAAATCAAGCTACCAAATTCTTAAACACTTTAATTGACACACCATCACTGACCTGGCCTAACCCACGCTTCCTAACTGCCACCCCTATTTGGCGGGAACACCCCGGCACGCGCGCGCGCCGTTACGTCACCTGTCACTCCGCTCTCCCGCCCGCCCCCGCACGCAGGTGGGTATAATGACCTGAGGGTAGCAACCCTAACAGGTTGATTGTTAGTTTTTTTGAGATTCAGTGATAAGTAACGGATTAGGTGAAAGTTGATTTTGAGATTACGGCACTAGCACTTGCCAGCGGTTTTGCTTGAGATTTTATCGTTTTTTTTTCAAATTCTAGGATTAAGAAAAATATGTAATCTCACATACATACATATAGTCACGCCTTTCCCCCAAGAGGGCTGACAGAGGTGTAATACAACACCCACACTTCGCCGGACGATATGCAGTCCTAAATGTGAAAGGGGGCGAGCCTGTCGCCATACGCCGGTCTGCAGATGACATACATGTACAGATGACATGACAATATGTAATCTTATGCTATTTAATAGTAAGTAGCTAATGTAGCGATTACCCTGGACCAAGTAACCCTGGACTAATACTGGACTTCTTAACCGCGGGTCACACCGCGAGATGCAGCTGGTTTCTTGAAGCATTTAAATTTTAAAAACCCCCCGACACCGATTCTCATCAACATCGATTTTCATCAAACATAGCTAGAACACTATAGAACACTCCCGACTAATTTACCTTCCAAACAAAATCAAAATCGGTTCATCCGTTCGAGAGCTTCGATGCCACAGACAAACATATAAAAAGACACGTAAAACTTATAACACCCCGTAATTTTTGCGTCAGAGGTTAAACTAACTAGGGATTAACTAGGAAAAAAAGTAGGTTCAGACGCTTCCTCAGTCATCGTCTCCCATTCACAACCTCCAAGGCCAAGATGCACAAGAATCTTTGTTTATCCATAATTATCCAATAACTATCAAGTTTTTGCTGTTTTGTACACAATGGGGTAATTAATGGAGGTTATTGAACTTACTGCTGATAAGGTTGTTAGGACTTGGGAGGTGATAGGAAGTGATAGCAGGTGGTGTTCTTATCTATTTTATAGGGTTTGGTCTGGAATAGTATGAAACATTTAAAAATATCAACAACTGGGGCAAATGCGTCTGTGAGGCAATTGCGTCTCTCGAGAATTTCTGATAAACTCATCACAAATTAAGCGCCACCTACATCTTTTTTCTATCGGTAGTTGCAGTAATATGTACAAGACGGCGTTAGTTGCCTAATTTGTGAAGGGTTTGTCAGTAATTTTCGAAAGATGAAATTGCCCTACAGACGCATTTGCCCCAGTAGACCCTACTTAAATAGAGGTTATTTTATTATTGTGTTGTGATTTTAGGTTTAGATTGGTATGATTATGATGATGATATTTTGCGAGAAAGCAATTCATGAAAATACATTTGAAGAGTCTAGTTCTACCAGTCATCTGAACTACAGTACCTACTGGTGACACGTTTGTGAAACATTAGTGATACTGAGCCGTTCGATTTTAGGGGTCCGTAACCAAAAGGGTAAAACGGAACCCTATTACTAAGACTCCGCTGTCTCTCCGTCCGTCTGTCACCAGTACCTCATGAACCGTGATAGTTAAGCAGTTGATATTCTTACAGATGATGTATTTCTGTTGCCATTGTCATTTCTTGCAACAGAATAAAATAAATATTTAAGAGAGCTCCGATACAACAGACATGATTTTTTTATCGTTTTTATTTAATTGTACGGACGGAACCCTTCGTGCGCAAGTCCGACTCGCACTTGGCCGGTTTTTTAAAGCTAGCGTAACTTCAACGGCTCAGTTAAGTGTCGGGTAGAGTTAGTTAAATTGCCCCTCAAATTAACGGTTCTCAAGTTTTCTTGAGACGAATTATATACATACATACACATCCAAATGCTGAGTACCAGTAGACTATGTCAAAGTCAAAGTCAAAGTCGAAATGTTTTTATTCAATTTAGGTATCAAAGATACACTTATGAACGTCAAAGTTATTTAAATAGACTCGACCGCCTTGTTCAGATAAAGAGCCTTTACTCAGAAGAACATGCAAGAAACTGAGGGGCATTATTTTTTCAAATAAAAAATAAATTACAGGCTCACAAATTTTGGCTTACAACTAGGTAATATCTATAAATATTAGTGGCTACTTGGCGGAAGTGGAAGGCTCCAGACATCTTTATCTTCTAAATAATTCTTAACCTTATAACACCCTCTTTTCATTAATGTAGTTTTTACATGTGATTTGAATTTTCCCTCAGTGAGCCCTGTTATATTTTTCGGGATTTTATTGTAAAAACGAACGCAGTTGCCTAAAAATGACTAATTTGACTTAGTCTGTCTAAATCTCAGTACAGCTATCCTATCCTTATTTCTAGTGTTATTATTGTGATAGTCACAGTTCAATTGAAAACTTCAATTCCTCAGCCATGAGTTTTTCCAGTGTACATTGTATCCATCCCATGCTGTCAGTTAATTCTCCCGCGTTTTCCAAAAACCGTTGATGTTGCTACTCAGCAAAGAAAGTTCGTTACAAACACTTTCGCTGATAACGCACAGGAAATGTTCCCTAATGGATGGGGGAGGGAACTTCTTATTCTTGCCTTTAACTGTGGGTTTAATACAAGAAACGTAAAATTGGTTGTCTGTAGAGTCGGTTTACGGACGATAGTTTAACGTGACAATGTCATAACAAAACATTGATGAAATCTTCTCCTCGGACGCATAGGCCAATCGAGTGGAAGAGAGATGCGGTGCAAGCCGAACGCTTAAGCCGATCCTGCCTTTTGCTCGCACATGTAGCGCTCTCGCTCCGATCGACCGAGTGTTACGGGACAATGAGCCATCCTATTTCGTGCGTGCAGCCGGCGTCTACTTCTATAAATTTTGGAATTGGGAATCGAGGATACATCCGATCGGTAAAATGAATCACGTCTAAAAACTTATGAATGCGGCAATCCGCATTCGAATAATTTGAGTTTAATATTTTTCGAGTCCGAACGGAAACGTTTCCGATTGATTGTGAATATCTAGTATAGGAGACGAGTAAAGGTTACTACTAACTTATTTACCTAGTTCACTACATAATTCACGTTTCCCATATTTCCGCGTGTCCCATACAAACAGGCATACGACAACGGTTAGTAAGGCGCGACCAAGGCCACGACTTATGAAATCATGATTACACTCGGCCTGGAATACAATGGACGGCACTACTGGCCGCGCCTTGCAGTTTCTACAGAAGCTCTATTTATTTTAGGTTACTGGACTGAAGTTGCCTGGTAGAGATCGCTTTTAGTGAAAAGGCTGCCAGTTGTTACACTATAGATTAAGGGTTCCGCGACGCTCTGAATCTTTCATACAAGCGCGCTTGTCGAATTTCTTGAAAACTATTTGTCAGATTGTGATGAGATTTGGCATGCACAATTAAATGAACTATATGTCCGCCCATATAGTCTTCAAGAGAAAATAGCTACGAAAAATATCTGAAAGAATGAAAAGGATGAAGGAAAGAATGGAAAAGGTTGCTAAATGCAAGAAAATGTAGGTAGGAGCTAGCTAGGAGTAGTAAGAACTAGTTAAGCAAGTGCTTAGGTAATTCTTATCTATATTTAGTGCAAGTGGGCATAAGTGTGTTTTTACTAAGAATAGTGCCCATGTGTCATGCACCATTGCTGTGCGGAACGTCCACCGGAAACTTGTGCTCATTAGTGGGATTCCAAACCATAATGCGGTGCAGCGGTGATGACGTCCGTTTGACCAATCCGGGTTTAGTTCCCGCTGCCAGGCTTGGTTTTTAAGTTTTTCATTCATCTATGAAATATTAAGAAGAGACGGTACGAAAACCTAATCAGGAACCGCATAAATTAGGTGCATGCACACAACTCGCCCTAGTCACAAACAAACGCAACAAGTCGCAACAGTGATAATTAGTGTTATCTCATTCTCGCTACAGTCTCTTGAACGTCTCTCTATCTTTGTTCTTGATACACGTAACATAATACTGTCAACGGAGCTGTGTAATGTCTGTTTGCTTGTGTTATATTTGGTCCACGTTCTGTGTACTTGTCCTCGTATCGCTTCTTCATTATATTATTCCGATGTTATCAATAGTCTTGAACTCAAAAAAGTAACGTGTACGTCCGTAGTCCGTACTAGTAGGTTTCCGGAACGAGACCTTCGTTCCTTCGTTTGACGCAGGACCGAGACATAGCGCTGCACGAGAGAGGCCCAGAAATGGGGTAAAAAAGGCTTTGAAAGATGATGATGTCAGCTTAGTCACATGAGTACCAACGTCATCGACAGCAGAAGTGAACCTATGGTTCTAACCTAGAAAACAACAATAAGTACCAGTTCACACGGACCGCGGGCAATGTCTAGGCCACCCGTGTGAATCCAACACAATGATGTAATGTATTACTTTTGTTACTCGGAGTAATGTAACATTATGTCATGGGTTCGAAAGGAAAATGCTTTCTCAGGTGTTGTTAGTGGTTTTTATTGTTGCTGCTCGATGTTTTTGAACGAAAAAAGAGTGTATTTTCATGATCTCTTCACGGTTCATCGGCATTTGTTTTAGGGCTCGTTTTCATTGGTCGTTAGGGGCCGCAGTCGAGGTGCGAGGTTTTGTATGTCTTAGGGCCAGTTTGCAAGAGAAGGTGTTATTAATTGATGGAGCACGGATGCGGCTTGCGACCGAGGTATAGTTGACGAACAGTTGTTAGTCAAAGTCAAAGTCACAATGTTTTTATTCAATTTAGGTATCAAAGATACACTTATGAACGTCAAAGTTATTTAAATAGACTCGACCGCCTTGTTCGGATAAAGAGCCTCTACTCAGAAGAACAGGCAAGAAACTGAGGGGCAATTTTTTTTCAAATAATAAATAAATTACAGTCTCACAAAATTTGGCTTACACTCGTATCTATAAATACTAGTGGCTACTTGGCGGAAGTGGAAGCCTCCAGACATCTTTATCTTCTAATTAATTATTAACCTTATAATACCCTCTTTTCATTAATGTAGTTTGTACATGTAATTTGAATTTTCCTTCAGTGAGCCCTGTTATATTTTTCGGGATTTTATTGTAAAAACGAACGCAGTTGCCTAAAAAGTCGTTTGAGGAGTCATGCGAGAAGTTCCCATAGTGCGGGCTGATGACCGAGTTACCGACTAATGAAATTGAGCTTAACTAAAACGAAATTTGTTGAAATCTATAAAATAGCTGCTATTCTTTTCTCATGAATTCGGAATTAAAAAGACGCAGATCGTTTTGCCTTCATTTTTTTTTCCATAAAAACTTCGTCTCGGTAAAAAAACAAAAAAATCTTTACATGGTAAAGTTCTCATACTCGTATAAACGGCTCTATTAATTAACCCTCAATCAGCTTAACTCACGAACAAAAAAGAGGGTAGTTTCGAAGGGCAGTGAGGGGCGCACTGCTGGAATGCGAAGGTAATGACTGCAGAGGGGGACTACTATTTGTTTCGAGTGAGTTTTGGATGAGTTTTGGGTGAGAACATTTCTTTTTGTCAGTAATAAAAAAAACTAGCTGCGCCTCGTAGTGTTACTCATGGCTAAGTATCTGATGTGCTAATCTAGAGTTATCTATGCTTCTTCCATACCGAATTTGATCCAAATCCGTTCATCCGTTTGATTGAGCGTGAAGAAGTGACAATCTAAAGACAAACGCACAAAATTTTTCATTCGCACAATTTCTGATAATGTAGAGTTTTTAAAAACAAAAACTTTAATTTTTTTTTTATTTAATTAAATCCACCTCTGGCTCCTTAATCAGATCAGTGGCCCTATTCGGAGATTTGAGATTTTCATCTCATCTGTTTTCGTCCTTGTTGCTCTCGTTTGAAACGTCATAGGTGTGAGAGTGATCAAGATAAAATCTCATCTCATCTCACGCGCAGGAATAGCCCCCCAGGCCCTAAATATGAAATTCTAGTTTTATCTATTATAATATTCTAATTCTTGTTTTAAATATTATAATCAATTTTCAAAAAAAAAATTCAAATTTTGAATTTGAATTTTTTTTTTGAAGCTGAGCCCCGCGGTTTCACCCGTGGTTAAAAAGTGCCTATGTGCTATTCTAGACTATAATCTATCTCTGTGCCAAATTTCATCCAGATCTGTTTAGCCGTTCTGGCGTGAAAGAGTAACACACATCTATCCATTCATCCATCCATACATACAAACTTTCGCGTTTATAATATTAGTAGGATATAAAACGTACATTTTTCCAGTGGTAGTGACGACAAAAATAGGGTAAAACACCCAATTATCGTACTTGCGCTTACGCAGGGATATTTTGTTTAATTTACCGTAAAATTGCTATTGTTTACCAAATAAGTTATTTTTACATTTTCGTTCGGTCACGGTTCAGGAAACTTTAAAGGGTTGCAAAAGTTGAGTTCAGTTTCCTTGTCACTTGTACAGTGTGACTGTGATGATATATTACTGTACCTTTTCACCTTTTACATCTGAATAATTACGCTTTATTACCCGACTGCGCAAGAAGGAGGGTTATGTTTTTCGAGAGTATGTATGAATAGAATAGAATAATTTTTATTGTCATTAAGTAACAGTTCTTAGCAATTTTAGATAAAAAAATAATTAAGGATGCTCCTATAATGGACTCGTCAAAAAGGTAATTACAAACAATTACAAAAGCATTTGGTAATATTATTAAAGTCTTGTGTCTCCCTCAAAAAACGACAATGACAATATTGCGCGAGTATCCAGACTAGGTATTCTAACTATGTTTAAACTGTAAAATAAATTCAAATAAATCTAATCTAATATGTACCTAAGTGTGTATGAGATTTCTTTGGCACAGCTAAAGTTAAGCAGCTTGATGTATTTCGACATGTGAGGTGTCATTTGAATTGTCTTGATAGTGGAAGTGACATAGAGTACAACATTTTGCAGCCAGGTTTTTGTTTTTCTTTTAATAATGTTACTTACTTGTTTTGATATTTGATTGATTTTGATTTGTTCAATTAAAACCGTTTCGTTAAAAAAATGTTCCTTTTGCTAAAAAAAATATTTATCTTTGTCGACATGGTTCTACGGAAAATATTCTTTGCCCAAGAGTCTATTACGAGTTCTTTACCAATACTTAACTGACAGTAATTATCTAGTTGACTACAAAAGAAGGTAAACACATTTCAGTAGTCCTACAGAACAAAAACTAAATAACCCCGCTACTACCAGTAAGTCGAAGCGGTAGTACTACGAGCAATGTAAAAACGGAAGATGATTTAGGAAAAACCTTATTGTATTTTCTAAAATCACACATTAACACTGCTACTCGCGTCATCCTTTGCGTGCAAGATGGCCGCCAAAATGGCGGCGAATATATTAAATGGACAAAAAACGATGACATTGAACAGATAATTGTTCGCAGACAGCCAAAATGTTAGACAAAGGCGTTATTTAATTATGGGTAGGGTGTCTACACTGTTAAGTTTTTTTTTAATGACTAACAACGTCCTGTGGATTTACCGACCATGTTACAGGATCTATTTTTAAACAAAAACATTCTGTAATTTTCCCGTGCACTGAAATCCTTGCAACTTGCGTTAGTGTGGTCCCGCCACATGTATAGTGTGGTTGTGTACGAAGCGGTGCTAATTTACTGGAATCAAAGTCCTGGATGGACGTAAATTAGCAGTTAAATAGTTAACGTTGCAGTAAGCCTGCGATCAGCCCACGGTGGGCAGGCCCCCCACTTCATTTAGTTGCGTAACGTTTTTTGTTTGGATCAGCTTCTCTAGTACATAGTACATTAATCTCGTTGATTAAAACTATCTAAGTAAATGAATAATTTTCAAATATTTTTGCAAATATTTGAAATAATCAAAAGTAAATACAGTTCTAAGAAAATCACGTGAGTTGACGTAAAAACGACCAACTGACGTTATTTTTAGAGAACCGGTAAGGAAATTTTGTGGTGTCAGTGTCCGTTAAAATTACTTGTTTCATTTTTTTACACAAACAGAAGCTCTTGTTTATATTCCTTTTTAATGTTTTCTTTGTTTTTTTTTATGTATACCTACGAGTATATATTATATAAATATACATTATTTGGTTTTTAGTAAGTATTTTAGAATATTAAAATGACAACGACAATGACAATATTATGCTAAACAAGTGACCCGCCCGGCTTCGCACGGTACCTAAAAACCTTCCGTGAAAAGTTATCTACCTGATGGTGAAAACTATCAATAAAAAATATGTATTTATCATATATTTTATATGTATGTTTTATATGTATTTCAAAATGTATTTATTCATTAGACATAATTAAATGCACTTAGAATTATCAGCTTTTACCATTAGTTCATTCTAATTAAATTCCAAATGTATGCATAAATTAACAACATTAATTATTTTTATCTCTTAAAATAAAAATATAAAAATAGGGATCGTCAAAATAAAATTAAATAAGTAAATGTTTTTAAATATTTTTTTATCGGCAATAGTATCTGCTAATTTATAGTAGCTCTTGTCTATTAGGTGTTGTTTTATATATTTCAATAAGTAATTTTTAGTATAATTTTTAATAGAGTCAGGGATTTTATTTTAAAATTGAATTCCTAAACAGAAGAAACCATTCGATGTTTTCGCTAGTCTTCAAATCCGATCAGTAGGAGTTAGCGGACATACAGACCGGTTCAAACTTAATCTGAAGTGCGCCGCAAGCGAGACTTTGCAGCGTCTTGTCTCTCTCACGCCCGCGCATATCTTCGTGTTCGCTACTGCGCAGCGTTTCGCGCCTAACTTCACAGCCGCCATAACATTTGAATCTGTTTATACAAACAGAGCGACAGATACGCGAAAAGCGACTTTGTTTTCTACTATTTAGAGAACAGAAAATAATGATTAAAGATTAAGAGTTTTTATTGATAAAAACAATATGAACTTAAAATACACTTAACATAAATAACAAATAACAAATAATAAACAGAGCTCACGTCAGTGTCCGCGGGTAAAGTACCCAAAAGGCTGGCAACGTTACCTCGCTGAATAGCAATGCTAATTCGCTGACCGAGGTAAGCACCAGCCTTTGGTCGTTTGCTCTCTCTATCGTAAAGATAAAGATAAGCTACTCAAATGAATAATATACAAAACTTCTCACATACTATGGTCCCCCTACAAAAACTATAAATCGCATAGACAACCAGTTTTAGAACTAGTTGGAACCTGTCATAGATGTAATGATTATGTTTAAATTAATGATGCTGCCACACATAAAATGACACATAAGGTATTTTAATGTGCTTTATTTAAATAGAGTATGAGCTCACCTGAAAAATTTGATTGCTATCACTACTTCTGGTTAATATTTTTTTTGTTTATTTGAGTTTATTTTTTAACACTCACGGATATGTTAGTCTTAGGACGGATTTGAAAAGAATTTACTAAGGTTTTATGTTTGTTTTATTTAAAATACTTGTTAGTGTATGACAATTATTACAAATTATGAAAGGTTAAGATTACTCGGGGTACTTGTACGTACAATGTCTCAAATTTCCTTTAGTGACAGACGAAACGAAATAATAATGATATTTTTTCAGAGAGTTGAGATATTTAAAATTTATCTGAGGTCAATTCAACACCTATTTTAATAGGTAGGTAAGAAAAAATAAATACTAAACTATAGTAAACTAAATACATTTATAACTTTTAAAAAAAATATTACATAGCCCAATCTAAAACTATACCTTCCTACCTACATTAAAAAAATTTAATACAATTGAATTGAATATATTAAACTATAAATAACATAAATAAGTTTAAAAATTGAATTTTCATAGAGTAATAGCAAATAGAGGTTGTCATCTGAATTGCATCTTAGTGGCGTCTCATTGCGTTACAACACAACACAATCCTAATGTCTTTAATAAAAAATATTGTTAGTTGGAACAATCGCAAAACGTGTGACGACTTAACAGCACGGCTAACGGTGTGCTACTACGAGAATTGTGACTAAATTCAAAATGGTTCGAGGTGTTCTAGCTAATATTTATCACCTACCATAGCAGTTACTTACCATTTCAGTTGGTTATGTCGGTACATTTTCAACAATTTTATTAGCCTTCGTCCTTATGTCATCTAAGGTCATTTTCCATCACTAATCTGTCAAACTGACAGTAATTTAATATTTCTTTTAGTTAACTTACTTTCATTACCCAAAATAACTACGTACTCTTAAAAATACATTAATTTTATATACAAGAGATACAGATCGACGGATACGTGTGAATACGTGGGAACGACCGCTCCACACGGCGTTATATAGCCATGATTATGTCTCAAGATAAATCGCTCACGGTAGAGAAAATCGTTTCATGTGTACTGAAAATGTCCACACGAATACAAAATACACCACGCCAAGATTTTTTGAAAAATGTTGCAATCAGTTAAAAAAACAAAACTTATTGAAACACGTTTTTTTTTCGAGCAAAGTATATACTTCAAAAACTAAGGTTTTTTAAATCGAGTTAAAATTTTGAACGGTTTTTATATTACGTATGTAGGTTTAACCTCAAATCCGCGGTAAATATTGTTATTATGTGGAAATTGGTTAGTCATCCTACAGGTTAGTCATTCTGGTAGAAGCAGGTATAATTTATTTTTTCAATGATAATACCTACTAATAATAATAATGCATTACCTGTGGCACCAGTTATACTAATAGAGCAATTAGAAAACATAATTTTCCGTGATATTATTGGTGGAACTATCTACATAGCAATTGAAACTTTTACAAACATGTCCTACATCCAATCACGCCTCTTTTCCGTAGTCCACTTCTCTCCACTTGCTACGGTCCTGGGACACATCTTTCTCTTCTTCCACTTCCATGAGTCTTTTGATACACGTTCGTCAGTAGCGCGTACTTTTGACCTGGCCTTTTCACATCCTCAGACATATCTTCGGATAGTACTCCTTGCGTTGCCGCCGGCTTGTATTGTATTGTCAAACGCTTCCCACAGCCTTGCGCGGGCGCATCGGGGTAACCTTTTTGTACGGACGGACAGTCCTACCGTGTGTTTTGTATGTGATAATGTAAATTATAGGTTTTGGTAGACATGGTTTATAGATAAAAGTAAGATTTTTAAAATTTATTTTGTTTTTAGAGTTCCTTTTAACATTTTAGACTTAGTACGTGGCAATTTTTGTCTTTGTAAGTTTTTCTGTATTTATTGGTAGAAAAAGAATCTTGTTGTGAAAACGAAATATGTAGCTACTTACTTTGTATTCTAAGTTCTAAATTGAAATACTTACTACTTATATATTTTACTTGGCATCAGCAAGTTAAATTCGAGTAAAATGAGAAACCTACCTTAAAATAAAATATTTAGGAATATTTTTACAGAAGTTTCAACAGTTCATTTGAGTTGTTTTACGAAGCTTACCTCGTGTTTTTTTCCCTTTAATCGTCTAGTTGATACTTCGATGTCAGAAAACAGAAAAAAATCAAACATACATACTTAACCTCCTGTTGCATACATACGAACACAGACTCTCCTTCTTTTTGGAAATCGGATAAAATCCAAGTAGGTACCTACATACTTACCTGGTAAGGTCAACAGACTGCCTTTAACCACAGAGCGGCGTTAAACGCAGGATTCAAACGACGGCGTGTGAACTGCTGCCCGCATCTGACTCACAGATTGAATCATTTTGAAAAAAAAAATAACGTACTGGCGAACGTGTTGATTTGGTGTCTTGAGCAAGGTGAGGTCTCAGAATCTACTGGGACAGATAGGCACTTGTTTGTCTGACGAAAACTTGGGTACAGTTGAGTCAAAGTCAAAGTTAAAATGTTTTTATTCAATTTGGGTATCAAAGAGACACTTTAAAACCTAATATAAACCTTATATAGGTTTTAAGACTATTTAATTTTAATTGAATTGTTATATGCATAATAAAAAAAAAAAAACTTTTGAACGTCAAAGTTATTTTAGACCCGACCGCCTTGTTCGGATAAATAGCCTCTACTCAGAAGAACAGGCAAGAAACTGAGGGGCATTATTTTTTCAAAGAAAATAAATAACAGTCTCACAAATATTGGCTTACAACTAAGTAATAATTATCTATACATACTAGTGGCTACTTAGCGGAAGTGGAAGGCTCCAGACATCTTTGTATTCTAAATAATACTTAACCTTATAAAACCCTATGTAGTTTTACATGTGATTTGAATTTTCCCTCAGTGAGCCCTGTTATATTTTTCGGGATTTTATTGTAAAAACGAACGCAGTTGCCTAAACATGACTTATTTGACTTAGTCAGTCTAAATCTCGGTACAGCTATCCTATCCTTATCGATCTTTCTGAAGGTTTGCAAGCCAATTTAAACACATACTCGTAAATTATTTAAAAGTTTAGGTACCGTAGGTCTTAGTGAAATTTTAGAGCCAAGTAGATCACGCAAATACATTCGTAATTTATTGAATCTCATATATTATGAACTGTAGGTATTCAGAAACAGCTCTTAATCATGAATCTCGATTTAAAACTATTTTTATGCATGGTAAAACCAGTTTTAAATCGAGATTCAATACTGAGCGTGGTTTTAGCATGCGGGCCTTAGGTTTTTATTTTAGAGAATAACCATTATATTTGACACTTCCACACACGGTCGCCTGACCCCAAACTAAGCAAAGCTTGTAATATGGCTGCCAGAGACTGATATACATACTCAGATATTTTTAAATATATAATTAAATCGAAATTAACACCCAGTTTTGTAAGTTTTTTTAAATTAAATAATTAAAAGTTTTTACCAAACATAATATTTTTCGAATGACGTAAGTAAATATTTTATTGAAATAGATATTTGCTGTTTAAGCATGTAGGTTCAAGATTTAACAAGATACCATTTATAATATAATTAACATTCTAATCCTAACTAATATTATAATACGAAAGTGAGTTTGTTCATGTATTTGTTACCCTCTCACGCCTCAACTGCTCAACTGATCATCATGAAATTTTGCACACACGTTGGCAGGGTAAGGAAAAAGGTACCTTTCATAGCGAAAAAAATACTGGTTCCTGGCGAAACCGCGGCTTGCAGCTAGTCCTATCCTACTAATATTATAAACGCGAAAGTTTGTAAGAATGGATGGATGTTTGTTACTCTTTCACGCCAGAACGGCTGAACAGATCTGGATGAAATTCGGCACGGAAATAGATTATAATCTAGAATAGCACATAGGATACTTTTTAACCGCACGTGAAAACTGCTAGTATTTTATATTTCAGAATCTCACTCATTCAGAATTTACTTATTTTACAAAATAACAATGTTATTTCCAATTTTGAAAACAATGAGCTAGCGAAACTAAAGTATAAATCAAACTTGGCTTCCGTTTTGCAAATAAAATGTGTATGAATGTATGAAAATGTGTATGTATTATTAACGAAGGACTCTCGTTGGTTCGTGGCCAGGGCTTCTATTGTCTTGTATGGGGCTGTTGAAGTAGGAACTAAGTTTGGATGTGGTAGTTTTGTAATAATGTAGTTTGGTAGTGTAATAACATAACATATCGTCAGGTGTTTCCCTCGAATAGGCTGGCAAAAATGTATTACAACACCCACTCTTTGCCGGACGACATTCAGTCCCAAATGTGATAGGGAGCGAGCCTGTCGCCACACACCGGACTCCAGTCGCATGTAGCAGATGACATACAATACGCACATATGTTCACACAATGAACAGATTGGTGCGTGCCGTCGTCTGGGTCCGAACCCGCTGCTTCTGGCGTGAGAGGCGGGCCTTCTCCAACTAGGATATCATGGCTTGCTTGGTATTATAATGTAGTGGAAACATAATGTAGTTGTATAATGTAGTATGAATATTGGCTTTGGTTTTTGAATTTGATTTAGGTGTGTCTTTAACATTTTTCTGTGTTAGTGCTTTTGATTTTGATTTCAATAAAGTGGTATTGTTTTGTATTGCTCTCTTAATTTTATTGTATACAAAATAAGAATTGCAATAGAATAAAACTTACAATTACAGTGCAAATATTAAATTTGTAATGACGATTATATTATTACGTGAGAAAATTAAAAATACATCTGCTATCCATAAAATAACTCATAGGTAGAACTAGATTTACGAATCTACCAATCTTTAATGTTATATAAAAGCAGTATAAATAAGAAAATACAATCAAACTTACACTACACCAAGAAGAAAAAAATTAAAAACAGTTTAATTTGATTGTATTTTTTTTTATTGTCTAAAAACTTTAAAATACCACATCTATTTAAACATGTCTCCGAGCCACAGTCCAAGCCAGCCGTAGCGCTCTTCTGCAGGACACCCTTTGTCCGCATATTCAAATATTTCGCTGCATTTGTTTAAATTGTAATATTTTGGTCTTACTTGTACTTATATGCTACTAGCTGTCACCACGCGACTTCGTTCGCGTTTATTATTTATAAATATATATATATGAGCTATCCTATCTGTTAAGTTAGATCGAACTGCACACGGTGTGCAAATTTGATTGAAATCGGTTGGGTAGTTTAGGAGTCTATAGCGGACAAACAACGTGACACGTAATTTATGTATTATTAAGATTTAGGTTGGTTATTCAGCTTATATTCGTTGCTCTGTGAGCCTACTCGTAGACCACGCGGCCGACGTCAGTACTCCGCTATAGGTTGCATTTCTTAGCATTTTCTCTTGAAATTTTATGAGCAGGTTCAATAATTAAATAAATAAATAAAAATAAATTAAACAGAACCTTTTTTTCAGAAATGCGACCTGTAGATGAAGACAAAGATTCGGACGGAATTCGGACAAACGAAAGCGTTTTTGTCGAAGCTGAATCATAGATGCTTCGCTCGCTGGCGCTCTCTTGATCGTTTATAAATCGAATTTTATTCTGTCGATGACTTAGGACCTTCGAAATCTACGAATGCTCATATTTATACTGTGTTAGAAGCTAATTGAAAATAAAGTGATGATAGCCTAGTTGGAGAAGGCCCGCCTGTCAAGCCACAGGGAACGGGTTCAAACCTAGCCGACGGCACATAAATTACCTAAGTTGTTTTCCTTACTAAATCACTGTTTTTGTTAATTTCAGGTACAAAAATGGTGAAACTACAGAAGATTCGGAAAAAACATCGGTGACACCTCCTCCATAGAACACGACGCTACGATGTGACCGGTCAAAACATTTAAAAGTTCCATATCTACTCAAAATACTCCTAAAATTCTCCTCCATAGTCTTTAGAAAATTAGAAGTGCCAATAGAAAAAAAACTACAAGTGTCAAAACTGAACTGTCAAAAATCATAGATCTACAAACGAATAGAAGTGTCAACGAACTTAATCAACGATAAAACTTACATTAGTGCCACAAAACAATTAAAAATATCTGTCCAATCTGTGTACTATATTTAAATGTTATTCGAAATTTAAAAGTGACTGTTAGAAAAGGTGATCAGATAAAGTTCAAAAAAAGAACGCAAGCTGTCATGCGCTAGTTTTTTTTCACAATGGATCTCCACGCGCCGCCAATGGTCGTGCATACGTACGAGCACCACGCTCCGCTATTGGAGGTCGAAGGTCTGGACCCTCACAGTCCTCAGCAGAAGGTGCTGATACATGCGCCGACACTGCAGAGCCAGGAGCTGATGGGCAGCGATCATCGGAATGGGGGTAAGTTTTGTAACATCATCACGTCATCAAAAGTATAGTTCTCTGATTCGATTTAGAGTCTCTGATGGGATCATTTGTGAGTGATTGTGTAATTGGAGCAAAAGGTTTCAAAAACATCCATAAAAAAAAATTAAGGAACTTATTCGACACCTACCATTAAAATAAATTAATCATCTAGTTTCTAACACTACATGAACTAAGACATTCTAAAACATTATTTAATGATACATTCCGTGTGAAAAATGGTCACGAGGGCAACACGTAGTGACGTCAATCGATGCTTAAGCCAGACCGATATATGTCATTTACAAATAGTTCTAAAGAGATGATTACGATGGCAAGTGACGACATTACGTGTTGGCTCCTGGAATGCTTGGCCTTGTTTTTTAGATCATGATCTAAGATAATTAGATGTTGAGTTCTTACAACAGAATGTTAACTTTTACAAGACTTTTTTCAATTATGCTCTTTTTTAGTTACTGTAAAAGAAAGTTCTGTAATTATTTACAATTATTTTCATTAACCATAACGTGAGTCACTTTTTAAAAATGTATCGTATAGCAGAAAATCTAAGTGTTGAGAGCAGATGTGCTTATCTGACGCAGAGTACGACTTTTCAGATGACCAGTACCACGCGCACAGCAGCAACCAGAGCGGAGATGGTGAGTTTTTTATATTATTAATTACTAAATTGATTAAATAAATGTATCGCTCATTAGTGAGAAATACAGTTTGACGCTGAGTTTCAAGCTAATGATACTAGATGGCGCTGACTGTCGTTTAATGCCATTGGTGAAAAACAAGCTAACGGGCCGCTTGCTGGTTAGCGATCGCCATTGCCCATGGATGCCTGTAATACCAGGTGCATCACAGATACGTTACTGACCATTAAGGACTCTATTGACAGCCCTGACTGTCATTTTAACGAGCAGAGCAACTCATGATTTATGGGAACAGTACCTGGATGACCGAGCTTTGCTCGGTATTTTTTTTTTAATTGTTTTTTTTTGGAAAATAAACAATTTATTCACTCATTGACTTCGTGTTACTTAACAACGCCATCTGCTGTTGTGTCGTTAAAGCAATTAGTTGCTTACAAAAAATAGTATTATTATTCGCCAATAGATGTCAGGAAGAGTCATATTTTTCAGTTGAGACTACTCAAACGCCTCCTTTTTGTTATTTTTCTTCCAAGTTTATGTATCGATAAAACACGAATAAAATGACATTTTCTAAAAATAATTCCTAGCTAGATCGATTTATCGCCCCCGAAACCCCCTATATACTAAATTGTATGAAAATCGTTGGAGCCGATTCCGAGATTCCAATTATATATATATATATATATATATATATATACAAGAATTGCTCATTTAAAGATATAAGATAAGATAATAGTGGACTACAGGAAAAATGTCATAAAATTCGCATGCAGCCCGTGCCCTCATGCGAAATAATTTCTAGTACTCTCTAGTCCTTAGTAAAATGATTATAAATCAATAAATACAGCTATAAAACAAACCTGATGACATATTATTATCACGAAAGACATTAGGTAAGTACAGCATTATCTCAAAATTGTGAATATTATTCTTCGAATAAAAATATAATAAACATTAATTGCATAAACGTTATGAAAATTAAAATATTTGTGCAATATATCAATCGAAAATTTAGACTTAGCCGGTAGTTGGACCACTGGCGTATATTTATCCCAGCGCGCGCGGCGGAGACTATTGGTATACCCAAAATTATACATTATTATATTATAATTTATTATATTTATGTATAGATATTATATATTATACAAATAACATACAAAGAACTTTTAACATGGGTTTTTTCCTCGCCACGTCTAAAAGTTCCCAGTTCTATGTTAATTGATAACTATAATTAGCAGTACCAGTATCGCGTCGCGGCTGATAATTACCGTTTTATTTTAGTTATATAATTCTATTGAAGGAACTAGCTACCTATATTCAATAAGTAAGTAGATTGCTGTTCTTAGCCGGACTTAAAACTGAGAGGCGCTAGCGCGAATAACAACTGTTGACGAACTCTGGTTACGACAGGGGACAGTGAGTGGGCTCACCACGAGTTTTTATTTATTTTTACTAGCTGCGCCCCGTGGTTTCACCCGCAGTTAAAATTCTATGTACTATTCTAGTCAATAATCTATCTCTGTGCCAAATTTCATCCAGATCTGTTCAGCCGTTCTGGCGTGATACAGTAACAAACATCCATACATCCATTCTCACGGGCTAGGCTAGGCTGCCATCGGATGTTATCATTTCTGTTCGCATAGAAATATTTTTACAAAGTTTCGTGAATATCGAATTAACTATTCGCAAATAATCGTATCACAAACATCCATACTGGTCATGCAAGCGTCAATATGTTCCCGAATTCTGAGGTATTCGCTTCGCTCAGACAACTAAAGACATTTCCATTTTCCACAGATTACAAGTAACTTATTATATCATAACATAGTTATAACATAAACCAGTAGTTCAATGATTAACATCCAAATATGTTTTTAAAGTGTCTGTCATCAGTACAGAAGAAAAAGTGTGAAAGATCGGTCGTGTTTTTCAATGGATGCACACAGATGCACCGTGTGTAGATAGGAAGTTGTTTGTGTGTGCGCACGTATTGATATCAGTGGGGCTTGGGTGAGGTGAGAGCGTGTGCATAAGCGGTAGCGAGTTAATAAAATTAAAAGCGTTTCAAGATTTGTTTGTGTTTAATAAGTTGCTAGAGTGCCTGTCATAAATGCCCCCTTAGTTAACTGCTACAAAAACAGACTTGACAATTACTTAAAAATGAAAATTATAGTGCTCTGAAAGAAGACACGCATCAGCTTAAAGCTGCCAGTGTAAACAAAATAATAATAAAACCATTTTTAATTATCAATCAAATAAGTACTAGAGACTAAAACTGTAAGTTAATAACTAAACTATAGTTGCTGATGTACCTCAAACTAGCAAACCGTTTCGGCTTCGCACGATAGGTACCTGTAAACCTTTCGTGAAGAATTATAAACCTGATGGTGAAAATCGGGAATGAAGATCTGTTGCTTGGTTTACGAGGAGTTAGCGGATTTACAAACAGAGAGACCGATGTATAAAGGTATATGACGTAACCCTTCACAAATTGGGCGCCACCTACATTTTTTTTTCTATTTTTAGTTACAATAATCTGTACTACCAGACCTACCACTAAGTGGCGTTAGTGGCCTAATTTGTGAAAGGTTTGTCAGTAATTCTCGAAAGACACAATTGCCCCACAGAGCCACAGACACATTTGTACCAGTTAACCCTATGCCATGTAGAGTTTTTTTTTAGTAAACTTGGTACTTCCTACACTTCAGTCCTCATTCATCTACGCCTTTGACCACAACTCCACTAATTTCTTTACAAATGACAATAACAAACTTATTAATTTGTTTTAATGCATCTCTGTACTTATTGTACATAAAAATACATACACACCAGTAAGTGCCAGTTGGATTTGTAGATTTAAGTGTAATTATAATTTAGTTTTACATTTTCTGGAGTTAACAGAACAATATGAAGTTTATCTATTAACATTTTTTAATAAAAATGTTGCCTAAACCAAAAACCATTAAGTACATTGATCAATGTGTTTGTTCAAATCGCTGGCTCTCGACGCTCTCAGTACAACCCCACCCCACTCCAAAACTCTGCCATCGCCAGCCGAACTAATTTCACACCGATTTGGGCAAGTGTACTCGCACAAAAAACGTCCCATTCACTCGGCGAGCTACTCGACCGGTCTGGACGTGGGCTAGTGAAATCTCCACTATGAATGGGCCAGAAATTGTCCGTACAGACCGACAGACTTACACGTTAACTTGCACAAATGACGGAACTAAAAAAATCTGAACGGATTGATTGCAGTTGTTTAAGAAACGCGATGGTGGCGCCCTCATATGAGTTTACTGGTAAGTTGGTAGGTGTTCTGATGACATGTCGTTTTTTTTAAATTTTGAAGTTGTGGTAAGCTGATGGTGTGAATAATGGCGTGGGCTATAATTTTTGAGGTAATTTTCGGGGATCATAGGTTTTTAACAAGGTCGTCTTGTTTGTCTCACTTGTATGGGTAATTGATGAGATCAAAGGTAGGCAGGTAAGGATACACACAAAAATAAGCCATTTATTTATTACTAGCTACGCCCCGCGGTTTTACCCGCGGTTACACAGTAGCCTATGTGCAATTCCAGCCTATAACCCATCCCCCTTAGCAATAAACGTTTTATGGCCTCGGAATAGCTACCTAGTCTTTTGTCTTTTTCGATCGAGTTCAAAAATTTCAAAGAAAGAAAAATACAAAACACTGTTTAACTATTGAGGCTGTACAAAGTTATTATTGCTAAGGGGGCATATCTGTAGGGCTAGCAGGCTGGTGACATATTGTCTGTCAACCATTTTTATCCGCGCTTAGATGTGACAGAGTTAGAATACGGATATGTTTGTCTCTTTCTATGGTGGTAAGACCACCGTTTTTATCACGCGAGATATTTTGTCTTCGGTTTGTGCTAGCTCTGCTGTTCCAAATTTCATCCAGATCCGTTCAGCCGTTCTGACATGACTGAGTAAGAAACATCCATCCATCCATTCAGCTTTGAGTCTTACTCCTATGGATGATCTGTTAGTAAAAAAATATGCCCCTCAGTTTCTTGCCTGTTTTCCTGGCTAGTGGTTCTTTTTACCCGACTGCGCAAGAAGTAGGGTTATGTTTTTCGAGTGTTTGTTTGTATGTATGAGGTTTCTTTGGCACGGCCTACAGCCTAAACAGCCATGTGATGTGTCATTTGAATCGTCTTGACAGTGGAAGTGACATAGGGTACAGAATTTTGCAGTCGGGTTTTTGTTTTTCTTATAATAATGTTACTTGTTCCGAACAATGTAGCGATGACAGCCTAGTTGGAGAATGCCTGCCCCTCAAGCCAGAAGGAGCGGGTTCGAACCCAGCTGACGGCACGCACCAATTTGTTCATTGTGTGAACATAATGTGCGTATTGTATGTCATCTACTACATGGATGGAGCCTGGTGTATGGCGTCACATTTGGGTCGGAATATAGTCTGGCGAAGTGTGGGTGTTGTATTACACCTCTGCCAGCCCCCTCGGGGAAAGGCGTGACGATATGTTCCGAACAAGATAGTAGAGTCATCTTTATAAACTTTGAGACGTTCATGTGTATTTAAGTAGGTATCTATTTAAAAATATCTAAGTATGTATATCAGTCTCTGGCAGCCATAGTACAAGCTTTGCTTAGTTTGAGGTCAGGCGAACGTGTGTGGTAGTGTCCCGAGTTGATTTATTTATTATTTTATATCTTGGATACTCAATTGAAGACATTTTGACTGCCTCGGTGGCTCAGTTGGTAGTGAACCTGCCTTCTGAGCTTGGGGGCGTGGGTTCGATTCCCACCTAGGGCAAACATTTATGCGATGAACATTTGTGTTTGTTCTATGTCTGTGTGTAAATATCTATTTAAGTATGTATTAAAATATATATGTATTTATATCAGTCTCTGGCAGCCATAGCTTTGCTTAGTTTGGGGTCAGACGACCGTGTGTGTCAGTGTCCTGATATTGTTTTTTTATTTGATTAGAATTAATTTGGTCGTAGTTATCAGTTTGTAGTCTATATCGATCGTTATTGATTACATACACACATAAAGCCTACCCACACAGGCGAGCCAGATCACAGGGCACGACGGTCACGCGCGTCGAAAGCGAAACCCACAGCTGGGGGTACAAAAACTGAGCGACGATGGTCAAACGCACTCAAATATAATGGTTAATAAGTGATAAGATTAAAGCGATGGTAGCCTAGTTGGGAGAATGCCCGCCTCTCAAGCCAGAGGGAACGGGATCGAACCCAGCCGACGCGCGACGGCACGAGAGTGTGGCATACTCTGCCAGAGTGTGTATTCCCTGACACTTATAATCAATACAATACAAAAACTCTTTATTGACACCAAATACAAATAAATCTAAACTAAACACTCAAAAATAAAGGAAGGAAGAAACTCTGTCTGTCGTCTGTTTGTAGGCTTTTCACGGCTAAACGGCTGAACGTATCTTGATAAAATTTAATAAATAGTTGCAGCATGTCACAAGGAAGGTTTTTGTATACTTTTTTCTGAATAAATAAATCTTTTTGCCATGAAATTCTGTAAATTAATAATAGATTATACAAAGAGAGAGACAATGACGGAAAAATGTCTGGACTGGTGAGAATAGGCTCGTGCAAGTGAATCTGTCCTCGTTAATGCGCGAGGTGGATTCCCAGGGATGTTGCGGTCGGGTGTCGATTACAATCTCATTACTGCCGGACTGGGATCACTCGAGATCGGGAACATGGAGTAGAAAATAATAAGAAAGAATCATCCATCCATCATCATCCATCAGCCATAGGACATCCACTGCTGGACATAGGCCTCCCCTATAGATCTCCAATAAGAAAGAAGTACCTGGATGACCGAGCTTTGATCGGTATTTTTTTTTTTTAATTGTGTTTTTTGGAAAATAAACAATTGATTTTAGTCCAACCTCATAGCAAACACTCATTGACTTCGTGTTACTTAACAACGCCATCTGCTGTTGTGTCGTTAAAGCAATTAGTTGCTCACAAAAAATAGTATTATTATTCGCCAATAGATGTCAGGAAGAGTCAACGCCTCCTTTTTGTTATTTTTCTTCCAAATTTATGTTTAAGTTGATTACCGATAAAACACGAATAAAATGACATTTTCTAAAAATGATTCCTAGCTAGATCGATTTATCGCCCCCGAAACCCCCTATTTACTAAATTGTATGAAAATCGTTGGAGACGATTCCGAGATTCCAATTATTTATATATATATATATACAAGAATTGCTCATTTAAAGATATAAGATAAGATAACGATGATCAGTATGAAATATTTGGTTTTAAGTATAACTTAAAAATTGTGTTGGCATAATGAAGTACAAACCGGAAACTAAACGCATTCTAAGTTTCAGCCCATCTGCCATCCGTGACTGTAAACTGTAAAAAACGCGAAAGTTTGTAAGAATGGATGGATGTATGGATATATGGATGTTTGTTACTTTTTCACGCCAGAACGGCTAAACAGAATTGGGTGAAATTTGGCACAGAGATAGATTATAGTTTAGAATAGCATATAGGATACTTTTTAACCGCGGGTGAAACCGCAGGGCGCAGCTAGTGCTTTCATATTTCTGAGTTGTGTCCGGATCTTTGATTCTCTTGACATTTTGTAAGCAGCTTTGATGATTTTATAGATTTTTTTTGCTAAATCAGTTTTTGGTATTTTTTTCACAGTCAAAGTAAAAATGTTTTTATTCAATTTAGGTATCAATGATACACTTATGAACGTCAAAAGTATTTTAAACTGGAGGAGAGATTTTTTTTGAAGAAACAAATTTATCTCCTCAATTAATCCAAAAGTCGGCCGCTCGGTCTATATCGTTGTCAGCCTAGTTGGAAGAAGGCCCGACGACGCACGCACTAATTTGTTCATTGTGTGAACATATGTGCGTTGTCATCTGCTACATGACTGGAGCCCGGTGTATGGCGACAGGCTCGCCCCCGTCATATTTGGAACTAAATATCGTCCGGCGAAGTGTGGGTGTAGTATTACACTTCTGCCAGCCCCCTCGGGGAAAGGCGTGACGATATGTATGTTTAAGCGCTAAACAATAAGTAGAGTTTCGCGATTTCGATGTAATTTCTGTAATAAAGTTGGTCTTAATGCACAATAATGTCCTAGAATATGTTCATCGTTTAATGAAACATCTATATTTTCGAACCAAAATTTTATTTTTTCATTTTCTCGAAAGTGAAAATGAAATATAAACCTAGTCACTCCATTTAGGTGAAGTAACTTCAAGACATACATGGTTTCTATTCCTGACTGCTTGACTTGACTGCCTCGGTGGCTCAGTTGGTAGTGAACCTGCCTTCTGAGCTTGGGGGCGTGGGTTCGATTCCCACCTAGGGCAAACATTTATGCGGTGAACATTTGTCTTTGTTCTATGTCTGGATGTTAAATATATATATAAGTATGTACTTAAAATTATAAATGTATGTATATCAGTCGCTGGCAGCCATAGTACAAGCTTTGCTTAGTTTGGGGTCAGGCCACACTTGTGCGGAAATGTCCCGAATTTATTTATTTGTTCCTAATTTTCACCTCCTTTATAAAACAGTCGGTTAAAAATAACTCTCACACCGGTGGAACCTGTCTGCTAGTCATCGCAATTAGTTCCGCTCCGGGAACAGAACCCGCTACCGCCGGAACTATATACACGCTTACGACGCAGTTTATTTCATTTCATTTGAATATTTTGGGGTAGAAATTAATGACGTGATTTCTTTATGGCTTTTAATTTTGTATTTGAATCATTTTTTTTTGGCTCTATAGGAATTTATTATTAAGCTCCTTATGGATATTTAAATATGGTTATCCTTATCCTTAGGTATTACTTATTATAGAAAGTAAATATTTTTAGTTACTCTGTCTGTTTGTATGCTTTTCACGCTTAAACGGCTGAACGGGTCGTGATGAAATTTGATAATTAGTTACAGTACTTCATAAGGATGGTTTATGGATATTGTTTTTAGAATAAACGCGAACGTAGTCGCGAGTAACAGCTAGCTAAAAAGTTGTAGTATTTTTTTTTTAAAACTTGGTTTGAGACAATTAGGCGAATCCTACTAATATTATAAACGCGAAAGTTTGTATGTATGGATGGATGGGTGGATGGGTGGATGGATGGATGGATGGATGGATGTTTGTTTGTAACTCTTTCACGCCAGAACGGCTGAACAGATCAGGATGAAATTTGGCACAGAGATAGATTATAGTCTAGAATAGCACATAGGATACTTTTTAACCGCGGGTGAAACCGCGGGGCGCACCTAGTATTATATAAGTATATTGAAAAGCTTGTGAGTTTGTTTATGTGTTAGTCCTTATAAGAATTATCGGATGAAACCGCGGGGTGGAACTAGCTTAATATTTGTTTTCTTATTATTTATTCTATACTAGCTGCTGCTTACGGTGTTACCTCCGATTAAAAAGTATCCAACATTAAACACACAAAAACTATCGCCTCTACAATATTTATAGAATACACACTTTATTGAAAGTAAGAAATACTTACCGACTTTTTTGAATATCGTCCGGCGAAGTGTGGGTGTTGTATTTCACCTCTGCAGCTACTTCGGGGGAAAAGCGTGACGATATGATAGATAGATAGATAGATAGATAGATAAACGCACTTTATTGTTCACACCAGAAATAACAAAAACAAAAGAACAGAAAAATCTTAAACTGTAGTGTAACAACTGGCAGCCTTATCACTAAGAGCGATCTCTTCCAGGCTATCTATCAGGCCAGGATATCTTCCAGATATGTTTTGTTAAGAAATATGTACTTACCAATTTCCCCATCTTTTTTACGAATCACCAAACAATACCTTTTAAAATATCATACAGAACCCTATCCTGCATTGGAAGCAACAGTACCCTAATATTAGTAAGAAAGGGACATCAACAGCCAACTCGTTCCACTCCATTAGACACGCCTTGATTGTCATTTTGACAATTGGACGGCCAATCAGAACCGCTAATGGGCTGGCGTAGTGTTGAGAAAAATGACGTAAGCGACTGTCGGTGTGCGATGGACATTAAGACTTAAGATGGTGTCAAACTGCGTAAAACTGTCAAACAAGTTACATATCTTCTTCTTCTTAATATATATAAATTACGTGTCACGTCGTTTGTCCGCTATAGGCTTCTAAACTACTTAACCGATTTCAATCAAATTTGCACACCGTGTGCAGTTCGATCTAACTTAACAGATAGGATAGCTCAAAACGCGAATGAAGTCGCGGGGTGACAGCTAGTAATGTATATTATGTATGTTATTAACTTAGATAAATAAATTATAATTAATGAAAATCCTAGTTAAAAAAAAAAATTACTGCGGAACCATAATACCTACGTATTGGTGTATTTTGTTTATTGTTGTTGTAGTGTTTTGTGTGGTGAAATAAATGGTTTCTTTCTTTCTTTCTTTCTTTCTATTGCATAACATCACACACTTCACTTAGACAAACATTTTTAATGAAATAAAATCAACCTAGCATTTATTAAACACAATTAAAATGTCATTTTGTACTTAAACGTCCACAGTTTATAGTTTCATTCCTTAGCAATAAACGTTGTTTAGCCTCCGATTAGTTATACAAAATTTTGTTATTTTCTTTCTTTAAATTATAAAACTCGATCGAAAAAGACAAAAGACTGTGTAACTATTTCGGAGCTATACAACGTTTATTGCTAAAGGGGATTAGTTTTCTAATAATAATCAACATAGAATTATCATTTTTTTTTTCTAATGTTTGTATTTATTGGCTTTCTTTCGTTTGTTTAGTTTAAAAAAAACACTTTGTAATGACTGCAAAATGTAGTAACCCTATGTCACTTCTACTATCAAGACGATTCAAATGACACCTCACATGTCGAAATACATCAAGCTGTTTAGGCTGTAGGGCGCGCCAAAGAAACCTCATACACACATACATACACTCGAAAAACAAAGCCCTCCTTCGGCGCATTCGGGTAAAAAATACATACATATCGTCACGCCTTTACCCCGAGGGGGCTGGCAGAGGTGTAATACAACACCCGCACTTCGCCAGACGATATTCAGTCCCAAATGTGATAGGAGGCGAGCCTGTCGCCATACACCGGGCTCCAGTCATGTAGCAGATGATATACAACGGGTTTCAGTTCAGTAGGGCTATTCTTAAGGAGTGAGATTCAATCTCACTATTTCTCATCCTTGTTGCTCTCGTCTGAATGGTCATAAGTGTGAGAGTGACCAAGATAAAATCTCATCTCATTTCACGTGTAGGAATAATCAACTCCAGTAAAAATAATATAATACATATTTTAAAATATTTCAATAAATAGACTCTCTTTCGTTTGTTTTAAAAATTACACTTTGTGAACTCAGATCAAACTAGAAAATAAGATGGCGCACGGCGAATGATCTAAGTGAAGCCAAAAACCATCCAAAAACTACGCTACTGTCGTATAGGTACACAACACTCACACATTGACGCAAAAAACTACGCTACTCGCTTGGTCATTCTTACCTCGACATTATGTGCATTGGTTTATGGTATAATTTCGTGTACTTAAATATACATAGTGCGTTATAAAAGTGTGGCCAAGACTACATTTTGAGGTTCTTTTTAAAAACTGTGCAGTTTTTTAACAAGTAAATTTTGAAAAAGCCGTATCATTTAACTCATACAAATATGTGCAGTTTGAAAACATTAAATCTACTAAGGTTGTATATTGGAATGGAAATAGCTAACGTAGAATTTGAGAATTACTATTAGTTTTCGTGCAAATGTAAATGTTTTTCATGGCAACATTAAGACGCACACACATTGAAAAAGATATAACGCAGTGTTCCATCTTTTCCTCTAGATTGATCTCATGATCTGAGTTTGTAAGTGATAAAAGATTCGATTCAGTTTCGTATTGCGCTGGCAGTTACGTTGTTTCAGAATTATAGTAGGGCGCTTAGTTTCGGTTATAAACGACGTAAGTGACTTAAGACTTACCCTTGATTTTGGCCTCTATAACATGGACAATTGGGTTTGTTTTTGTGAAACGCTGTACTTCCTTTAATGTCTTAATGCTAAGCAAATGATTGAAGTTTTTGGCAACTATAAAACCAAAACAAGTTTTTTTTTACCCGACTGCGCAAAAAAGAGGGTTATGTTTTTCAAGTGTATGTATGTGGGTATGTATGTATGTATGAGGTTTCTTTGGCACGCCCTACAGCCTAAACAGCTTGATGTATTTCGACATGTGAGGTGTCATTTGAATCATCTTGATAGTGGAAGTGACATAAGGTACAACATTTTGCAGCTGAGTTTTTGTTTTTCTTTTAATAATGTTACTTGTTTACTTTTCTGAATTGTAAGCAATATTTAGTTGACGTCTTGCCCTTTTAAGCTAGGTATACAATAGCACGCGATACAGCACGCTAAAATAATAGTTACCAGTTATGTTCTTGTCTACATTAGCGGTCAACTCGTCGCCTTTCTCGGCTCTCTCTGTTCTCTTTTCGGAGTTGACGTGGGCGATAATTTGCTCTTCTGCATTTATGTGGACCGTCGCCCGATACATCGCCGAGTGACGAGCTAACTGGTTCGCGATAGCCCAAAAGCCGCAAATGTAGTCGTAGAATTACACTAGTAAACGTTGTTCAGCCCCAGATTAGTTTTACAATGTTTTCTCTTTTTCGATGGAGTTAAGCTTTTAAAAGAGAGAAAGAGATAAAATACTGTAAATAATACTTTTCCAAAGCTTTACTACGTTTATTAGTAAGGGAGTAAGTCATGATCCAAAAAAACAAGGTTCAGCAAACACATAATGACGTCTTCGTCAACCATCTCTTTCGAACTGGCTGTAAATGACTTATTTCGGTCTCGCTTAAGCATCGATTGACGTCACTACGTGTTTCTGAATGCTATATCTGGCGGGGTATAATAATGTACCATGGAATGAGTTCAGTGTTTTTTTCGTGATTAACACCTAGGATAGTAGAGAGTTCTGGAGAGTTTTGGGGGAGGAGAGGAAAGGGTTAGGGGGAGGGAGGGAAGAGAAAGATCTCTCTTTCTCTAAGTCGTCCTAAATTAAGCAATTTAGGACGACATAGAGCAAAATTAAAAAAATTAGCATTCCAGGAACAAACACGTATGACGTCACTCGTTATCGTCATCCGTCTCCTTCGCACTACTTGTAAATGACTTATTTCGGTCTCGCTTAAGCATCGATTGACGTCACTACGTGTTGCCTACGTGACCGAAATGCTATACCTGGAGGAGTATACTGTTATACAATGGAATAGACGTAAAGCTAATGACGTAACAGGCCCTGTATAACGTCATTAATCTATATGCCTGTTATTGAATCAGAGATGATGAGATCAATCAATTTGTCGAGCTGCGCATTAGTGATGTCTTTGATGAGATGATTAATTGGGCACTTTAGGTGAATTACGGGTATTAATTACTGATAATAGATAGAGTAGTATTGCATAGATACTAGTTGTTATCCGCGACTTTGTTCGTGTTTATTCAGAAAATAGTATCCAAAAACCTTCCTCGTGAAATATTGTATTTAAGTATTAAAATTTATCAAGATTTATTTCATCGTTAAGCCGTGAAGAGCCTAGAAACCGACAGACAGAGTTACTATGATTTTAAAATATCAGTATGGATTAGTAGCGACGTTTTGGTCTAAGATGGAGCACGACGAGTCGACGACCTATGAGGTACTTATTCACTCTAGCCTTGAAGTTTTGTAGAGTGAAGAAGTACAAAGACAACATAGTCGAGTGAGGCTCTACAAGTGCGCTACTGCTCAGACCCGTCTTCGGATCGGTTACACCGGACTACATCCCGAAACACGACTAGGTCATTTCACGGCATGGCTTGGTCCGGTGGGTGGTAACTAGCCACGGCCGAAGCCTCCCACCAGAGTTTGCTACCCGGTTAGCACTACCCGGGGACCACGTGTAGGGAATCACAATAGAGTACACTCCTACGGACGTGGGTAGCTCAGCATCTTATGGGCACCGTTAGTTTTGTCGGGATGATAAGTACTTTATGACTTTTTCTGAATCCCTAACAACATATGTCATGTTGTCAGAGGTTGTCAAGCCAAAATAAAAAAATTATTCAATAATTGCCCGGCTGGGAATCGAACTCGTGACCTCCTGTTTCAAAGCCAGAAAGAAAGTAAATTATTGTTGTGAGTTAAGTCACTTATGGGCGTTTTGGTATTGTCTGTGTCATTTGTATTAAATTAATTAATATCATTATCTACTGATTTCATGTTTAAATTGTTTTTTTTTCCCTTAGGTAGGAAAGTTAATTACTTTGTTCTTCAATCAAAAATATGTACCCTTTTACCTTACATTCTTACCCTATTACCTATTCCTGAAAGAACAACCCAAATCCTATACTTATAAAACTCCTTCTTGCGCAGTCGGGTAAAAAAAGCAAATATTTTGCACAATTTTATCTTAAATTTTAAAGAGCAGTTAATATAATATCCGTAAAAAATTAGAACAAAATCAAAATGAATATAAAAAATGTCATTATCTCTTCTCATAAAAAAAACAGCGCAATCTCTGGCGGGTGGCGAATTTGAACGCACCCTCGCACGTGCCGGTAGAGAGCATTTTGGCGCCGCGCCGCGCGGTCGAGCGAAACGCGCGGGAAACGACGCGTTCCATGTTCGAATATTTGGATTTTGACGGTGGAATATTTGAGTTTTGAAATGTGATTTACAATTTTTTGATGGTTATTTATTGTGAATTAATAGTTGTATTGTGAGTAAAAATTGCCGTTTTTGCGTAATAAGAATTTCGACGATTTTCGAAAGTCTTTGTTTTAATTTTGTAGAGTGTACAATAATATGCAAATAAAAAATGTTTCGTAAAAAATTAACTAACACAAACTTGTCGAAGTTAAATTTAAAAATAAGTGTCGAATGTAAGGGAGTTTACGTAATCAAATAAATATCGAAATTTATAAAAATATTTTTTTAAACTAGTGGTGTGCAAACGATATTGTCGATAAAATTAAACTCGATTTTTTACAAGTCTAAGATAACTTCTGATAGTATTTTTAAAATTAATAGGTAAAGCTATATCAAAAACATAAACTCGATTCATAGTTAAAAACATAACAAATAAATATGACAGAAAAATGAATAGTAGGTACCTATTAAAATTATCTTTCAAAGTCCTCGAGACAAATATCCCGCAGTTATAAAATAAAAAATGCCAATAATTAAAAAAAAAATACACACTGCTAACTTAAATATAAAATTCTGAGGTATCTCTCTAAGAGCCGTCAAAAAAGGTTTTTTAATGATAAGTTCATAGTACATGGCAATGTAAATCAATACGGCATGTAATTCTGATACCCGTCTAAATAAGAGCCGAGAACGAGTATCTGGTTACTAGAACCTGTCGTGTGAATGTACATGCATACATACATGCATACATACATTTGTGTAGTTTAATTAATGTCTGCTCTAGTATATACCTACTAACTAAGCATAGTATTTTATCGGCCAGACTCAACATTAAATATTTTATTGAGAGCAATTTAAATTCGCTTGAAATAAAACACAGTATACGAGTAGGTACATACAAAAGTGTAAATCTTAAATCCGAACAATAGTAAAATTTTATAGAATTCAAAATAATTAAAGAAAATAAGAATAAAAATGTCTACGTGCCGATTTTTCATACAAACCTTACATACTTTTACATTACTTTTTGTTATTATTTAATGTTAAATTTGAAATTTGTAATGTGAAATTGAATAATGTAAATACATATAATTTGTAATTAATTAATATAATTGGCATGTGCCGTTTTAATAAATAAATAAATAAATAAATACTAACTTAATGCCATAATTAACTTACCAGAAGGCTTAATTAATTTATTGTGTAAAAGTCTAGAGAGAGCTGTTAAAAATATTTCAGGCCCACCAAAAAGAAAAAAAAAACTGCGTATTTAAGTTTGGAAAACCAGCAACACAACAACAAAAAAGCGCCAACACGATAACAATCCCACAAGTTACATAATTAAAAAAACAAACTGTCAAAACGCCAATCCCACGGTCGCGCAGCATCTGATATCTGAAACCGAACCCCTTCACAATCCATCGATTCTGCTTACCCACCGTAAAATATACCTCAAAATCAACGCTAGCCATCTGTAGACTATTGTCGATTGGACGATTAAGACGTATTTTATTTTTTTTGCTAATTAGTGGTCGTTTGTGAAACTTTTGGTGAAAATTTGAACCTTGGCGGAAATTTTGGGAAAAGTGAAGCTTTTAAATCCAAAATATATACGTAGATTAAGTATGTGTCGCAAGTGCAAATTTTTCTTCAGAGATTACTTCTGCTATTCAGTGAAAATGAAAGCGTGTGCCTACATACCTAGTATACCTACCTACTAAGTACTTATCTAAAACACAAAACGACCATGTCAATATTAAAGAAAAATACTAGTCAATTTAAGAAAAGGTTTAAAAAATAGATACTTCAAAACCATAATTATAGAGGTGAGAGGTAGAGTATTCTTACTTACCTAGATATGTAAAATGTAACGCAAAATATAATTAATCATTATTTAGCTGTTATGAATACTTAAATAAATGACAAACAAGATAGAGTAACAAAATACAAATGGAGATAATTATAATTGCAGCCTTAATAACACAATAGACAAAACTAAATGCCACATTAATTTCTCCTTCCTTCTTAAATCGTTGGATCATTATAGTTGCTATTCTCGTGAGAAAAGCCCACTAACTTACCACCTGCCACTATCCGACCGGAAAAGCAGTACTCAAACAGCGGAAAATCGCCCAAAAACCGGTAAAATCGGTCAAAACCGGTATTTTTTCTACAACTATTTAATCGGTCCGAACCTTTACGGCAGCCAATCGTAGCCATTCCGATTTTATGCTACTTTCACGGTGTCAAAACGTTTTTTCGTGGAAATCATTAGTGCATTGAAATTAACAACCAGATCGTTGGCTTTTGACAAATAGGTATTGTTTTTTTATTGGGTAAAGATTTTCTTTTTGCTGGAGCATTGATCTTAGATTGGTTAAATCTTTTCTTCTCATTTATTAGTCAGAGAGATAGACGAGCTATCGTTACTTGCGATTCGTTAGAAACATTTCCTACTTTAGTCAAATTGCTATTTAGTAATGTTAAAATACAACACGTTTATTTGTTTAGAGCTTTACGACAGATATTAGTTAAAAAAATCTAAAAACTCCATAGTGTTAAAAATGTGGATTGAAAGACTTAAAAATATCGACATTATACTTTATCAGTGAGTGGACATCACTACTTAAAACAATAAAAAGAAATGAACGTGCACCATTCGAATTTTGAATTTAGTGTTTAAAATAGGAACGTAACATTTTAAATACAATGTTACCCTGACAGTTGTTTATAGTGCAAAAATAGACAAGTGGTCTTGATACTTTTCGTGAGAGTGCAGTGTTAGTGGTCAAGCTGGAGGGGCAAAGTAAGGCCACTTTTGCGGCCCTTTTTGGGCTGAGGGCCGGCGGCGGGGTGGACCTGTCTGCCGCTTACCGATACAACCAGAATATGATGGAATATTACACATGTAAGTTTACATTAACTATGGCAAATTCTGAATGTTTTATTGATTTTTCTAAATATGCTAATAATATTTATGTCTGTCTCATACGCGGTGTCAAATAGGCAGTTAAACAAAGACAGCTATATTTTTGTATGTACCTACTAGTAGATACAGATCTACTAATTTAATCCTCCAGAATTGGCTGTAGTAATTTCTTAATTATGTAAACTAGATAGGCAGAAATAACGCTCAAAACAAGGGCTTTGCAACCTTCACCAGCAAATCTGAGTTTGTACTTTTGTACACAAATAAGTACTTTGCAAAATGGAAAAAAAAAACTTTGAATTAGGTACCTAAGATAAGACACATTATTAGGCCTGCATGCTAAAATAACGCTCAGTCATGAATTTCGATTCAAAGCTGTTTTGTGTACGGTAAAATCAGTTTTAATTAGAGCCTCGTTTTACCATGCGGGCAAATCAGATAAGTGAATCTCTAGTCTCTAGTCAATAAATCCAAGTCGCGAAAAACTAACGTGAAACTGTTAACAGTTTATTTTGTTCATAAAAAGTGACATGCTACCTCAAACATTACCATAATGCCATTGCAAAAATAAAGCCTCTTTCCCACTTGTTTACCCGTATAAAAAAATCTGCCATCCCCATTACGTAAAAACAACGACCGCATCATCCATAACCATATTATCATAACGACAAACATAAAAACCCGCACAATTGCGCCTCAATAAAGTCACAAAACGAGGTTGGGCGTTCGTAACCGCGAATGTGAGCGGAACTTTTCAGGAGAGCGACTATCCAAAAATCTTTTTCAGCTGGCTTTTTTAAAAATATTTACTTCTAAGTACAAAAGAATTGCCAGCTTAGTGCTCAAGCTGCAAGTTTTTATAGTCTTAAAGCTTATACGCTTCTATTTTGAGAAATATAACCAAAAATGTGTATGCCACCGAAAATATTACGATAAAAAAATCTTAGAAAAATGTAACATTCGCATTTATGACAGCCCAACGAAGAAGTATCAAAAGCGTCGCATCGCCGTATAATATAGCCCGAGATTTCATAAAACACCCGAAAATTCCCTCCGAGTAAAGATCGTTACTGAACCGGCCAATGGCGAGGCCGCGAGTGCGCAGGAGGGTTGACATCGCGCTCTGATTGGTCGGTTCAGCTGGGCGGAGCGTGGTTTACTTGTGTGCGTAGGTGCGTTAGAACTTTATTCCGTTTAATTGGGAGGCTCGGAGGCTGTATGGGTTCGAGTGAGTCTTATGCCTTTAGCACGTCGTCGCAAACGCTTGCGATTTTTCAAATCAAACGCTCTCCATCGTTTAATGTCACAATATTATTGGTGGTCATTCATAGTAACTCTGCTCAGTGGCCCAGTCTTGATAGATTAGCAAAGTTAAGCAGCCTTTGTTCCGACCTATTTCAAATGAGTAATCATGGCTACTACGCTTCTAGGTTCGATCACGTGCTCAAAATGCTTACTAAGAAATGCGATTTTATCCCTTCCCTTTGACCATTACACACCTAAAACTTTCTTCCAACTTTGTGGTTTGAAAAAAAAGTTAAATTAATAATTAAAAACAAAAATGTTTAAGTAAATAATAAGCAAGTAAGCACAATAAAATACGACTCAGATAACGCCTAAGAGACGCCTATCAGGCAATTTTGAATTTATTTTGTTTGTTCGACAACAGTTTGAGTATCGCTAACCCAATCTTCAAGCAAATTTTGTAGGCAAGTACTTCATATAATTTTGAATTCGATTATGAGCGAAATCGGACGAGAATTTATGGAGATTCGTGAGTTCCCTATTAGCTTACTACTAGCTTTTTTTTTTAACAGACTAGGCATGCGTTTGACCACTGACTCGCCTGATGGGAAGCGTCGACGTGATCGAAGGTGTACCACGCTTGCCTAGGAGATACCTATTCACTTTACTCTTATACACCCCTGGATTGTATTTAGGTGGAAATACAGACGCAGGCAACGAGTTCCACTCTTGACTTGAAACGCTTAGTGCGTTTTGGCGGTATTTCCACCATAAGAGGGTGTCTCTTACTGGTATGCGCCTGGTACAGTTATAAAAGAACGGTGATGGCTGGATCAGGTCGTGCCGTTCTTGTGCACACTCGCCGTAGTGTTTTCTGTAGCTATTTAATAATTTTGTGAGAATGGATGGATGGATGGACGTTTGTTAGTCTTTCACGCCAAAACGGCTGAACAGATCTGGATGAAATTTGGCATAGAAATAGATTAAAGTCTATTAGAATAGCACATATATAGGATACTTTTTAACCGCGGGGTGCAGCTAGTTACAAATAAAAGATACAACATAGAAAAACTATACCTAAGGCTCGTTAGTATACCACGGAACCTTAAAATTCAACCTATTTATCTATCTACCTATGTATCTATCTAGCTGAGCCCCGTGGTTTCACCCGCGCTTAAAAAGTACCCTATCTGCTATTCCAGACTAAAATGAATCTCTGCCAAATTTCATCTAGAACCGTTCAGCCATTCTGTCGTAATTTAGCAACAAACGCCCATTCATCTAAACATTCACATTTATAATTTTAGTGAGATTAATCGCAGCAAAATCGCGAGCGAGCGCGACGATGTGCTAACGACATCGCTTGAAGGTTGCGTGTGTTCGTTTCGCCTTACATGTGATGTGTAGAATGTAGGAGCAAATTGGGCCGGCTCGTACGAGATGATCTCGGTATTAGATTTTACGATGTTCAATGTGATATTGACAAATTGTGGCTTCCTGTGAAGCCATATTGTTATTGTAGAGGCTGGGAATGGCTGTGATTTGCGGTTAACTAGGAATTTGTTTTTCGAACTTTTCTGGGATGAAAGCAGCTTTTCTCTGTTTTGGTCTTGAGTCAAGTGATGATAGCCTAGTTGGAGAAGGCCCGCCTCTGAAGCCAAAGAGAGAGGGTTCAAACCCAGCCGACGGCACGCACCAATTTGTTCATTGTGAGAACATATGTGCGTATTGTATGTCATCTGCTGCATGACTGGTGCCCGGTGTAAAGCGTCAAACAGACAGGGGCGGCCTGACAAGGCGGCCTACTGTCACTGACTGTCAGCCGCAGCTACAGCCGCGGCGACAACACACTGCCGCGGCCATTGACAGAGGCGGCCGGAAGCGTCAGCAGTGTTGCCACATTGGGTTTTGGAAAGGCCTAGTTGGACAAGGCAGAACGGGCTAGATATACCAAATTTTAGCATCAAAAGTGGTGCTAGAAAAAAGAGACTAAAAAATAAACACTTTTAACGGGGGAAAATCTGCATTTTGTGTTCGCATTTACATAGGTATATTTCGGGCAATTACAAATACATTACTTACAAATTGATTTTCGAAGAATGATCACGATCCATACAAAATTAACCCAGCCCCGGTGCAAATTAATCATATCGAATAAATATAGTTGTTTTGTTATTTTATGTAGGTAAGCACTTACATAAATTTTCAGTAAAAAAAAATTATACAATATTTCTGTGGCTAAGTTACTAAAGTTGCCAAAGTTAAGATGTATTGTCGTTGACAACAAATGACGAAATCAAGAAGACAAACCACAAACCGATACGTAACTACCATCCCCCAATCGAACACGTTATATTTCGGTCGGACGAGGTTGGGCATGGTGTTCGTCTTGCCGGATTACAGAAATCTCCAGTATGTCTGGTGAGTCGGGTCTGATCTCTGAAAGTAGGTAATTTTTTTTTACTAGGTATATAATAAAAAGCCTTTTAATCCATGCAAAAACTAAGATGCACACAAAGCTTAAAGAAAGAGAAAAAAAAAAAGAAAAAAAAATGTTATTTACACGTATTTCACTTATTTTTGAAAAAAAAAACAATTAATTCTAGATAATAATATTGAAGTTTGTTTGCCTGAACCCCTCCTCCAGTGAAGGTGAAGGCCTCCTCTAAAGAATACCATGTGTCTCTGTCTTGAGCTATTTGCGGCCAGCAGGTACCAGCTATTATTACCAGTCTAGTCTCGTACTCGTCAGCCCATCTCATGTGGGTCTGCCTTTGAGACGTTTGCCGATTGGACCCTTCCACGTTGTTAGCCTGTTGGTCCATCTCTCGTCCTTTAGCCTCGCTACGTGCCCAGCCCGCTTCCATTTTAGTTCGTCACTTTGGTGGTTTCTCTAATTTTTGTGTGACGAATTTTTTGCATCTTTTTAATATTGAGCGTACGCTATCTATTCCGCGTTGGCAGGTTAAGTTGGACGTAAATTTCCAAATTTGACATGCATAGGTTAAACAAGGTAGGAGGCATGATATGACTTCAGTTTTGATGTTTGTTGGCATGTTTTGAATATTTATTTTAAGGACCAGTACTTTTTCCAAGTATTTATTTATTAATTAAAATAAGTAGTTTCAGAAAATGTAACAAACTAATGCTAGTGGCTCTGTAAGCTGTAGAGCTCGAGGCTAAGTATCTCTCGGCTGCAAGTTGCATTTTTCAACCGATTCTCATAAAATTTTGTGAGCAGGTTTGATAATTATGCCGACTTTATTTGCGTCGAGACAGTTCTTGGAATTTTCAAAATAGCGAAGATATGATTCGAAAAAATCATCGAACCTACTCACAAAGTTTCAAAAGAATCAGTTAAGAAATGCGACCTGTAGACAAAGACTCAGGTGCGGAATTTGGACATACGAAAGTACTTTGTGTCGAAGCATAGACGCTTCGCTTACTAACGCTCGCTCGGTCGAAAAACTAAGTTATTATTAAATTGTTAAAAGTCGGAATCTTCATCAAAATCTTCGTAAAATAATATCTACTGGCTGAAGTAGAGCAAGTTGATGGCTGATTGACGTCTGCTTTTTTTGACAACTTATAAATTATTACAAAAACACAACATTATAAATGCTAGATCTAGCCCGAAAAGTGCTAAAGTGGCAACATTAAACGTCATTCGACATTTGTCAACGCGGTACTAGAGATGAGCAATGAATAATTTTATTCAGTTAAATTAACGCGTTGAAAAAATATAACATTAACATCGTTAAAAAATATTCTTTAAAACGTTAATCGATAAATCCAATTTCCGGTTTGCATTTCTTAGAATTTAACGTCAACTATGAGAATATTGGTACATCATTCATTGATTGGGCCACAAAAGTCTTCGAATTGTTGTTATAATTATTACTATTATTTGTTTTATTTTATTATTAACATAAATTTAACTACAATTCAAACTAAATATGCCCTTAAAACCAATGCGGTTTGTCTAGGACAAACAGTTCTCACCCCTAATTAACTTAAGTATGCCATATTTGCCTAAATATAAATATTTAAAGAAACGTTGATTTATCGACCAAGCAATTTTAAACAACATGATAATTATTTTAAACATTTTATTCAAAATGTTTTTTAACAGTTATCAGTTTATTTTTTTTAACGTTTAATCCCATTTCTACGCGGTATCCGCGGCTGACGTAGCTTGTTGTTATAAGTGGTCAAGTGCAAGCCGGGCTCGCGCACTAAGGGTTCCGTTCCAGCATACCAAATAAAATACAAAAGTACAAGGTTGGTATCGAAAATTAGACAATACTAGAGTCTTGCGCAATTAGTAATTACCTAAACTTTTACAGTTATCTTTCCACAAACGTAACTTGATATAATATATTATAGTACTTTTAAAAAAATAAATATTATGTACGTATTTCAGTCTCTGGCAGCCAAATTACGAGCTTTGCTTAGTTTGGGGTCAGATGACTGTGTGTGCAAAACTGTCTCGTTTTTTTTAATTCAAACAAAGATAACTGACCATCACCTCATGTCTCTCACTCATCCGTCTGTCTTTGAAGGACAGGCAATCAGACGAAGGGACGGACAGAGGGCGTAAGCTTAATAATATGGTTCCGTTTACAACGTTAGGGTACGGAACCCCAAAAATGTTTCCGACGCGCGGCCAGCCGCCTGCAAGCCGCGTGGTGGCCGCGCCTGTGTGAAGACTCCCATACATTTCAATGAAAT
This sequence comes from Peribatodes rhomboidaria, assembly GCA_911728515.1. Lineage (NCBI taxonomy): Eukaryota > Metazoa > Arthropoda > Insecta > Lepidoptera > Geometridae > Peribatodes > Peribatodes rhomboidaria. Next base: position 10,586,419 of record OU452191.1, on the reverse strand, counting down.
ACAACTGGCCGCTCTGTCAGCCGCCGCGCCAGGCCGCCTCTGTGTGTTTGACGCTTAAGACGCTCGCCCCTTGTCACATTTTAGACTGAATATCGTCCGGCGAAGAGTGGGTGTTGTATTACACCTCTGCCAGCCCCTTCGGGGTAAAGGCGTGACGATATGTTATGTATGGTCTTACGTACTTTTATCTGCACTTTTTAATTTCAATGTGGCTTTCTGCGACACATTTTGATGCTGTGGGCCTCAGTTTCTTGTCTGTTATTCTGGGTAGTGCCTCCTTTTCTAAACAAGATGATAGAGTCATTTTGATGACTATAAAATATATTCATAAGTATATCTTCGATACACGATTGATTAAAAAGATCTGATTTGAATTGTTGTATTCAAAGCTTGAGCAAACCAAAGCAAGTCCTGCCTTGGTTAGCTGAAGGTTTTCCAAAAAAAGCGCTAATGATAGCGTAACTTGAAGATGAAAAAGGCTCCCCTCTCAAGCGAGAAGATGTTCGTTGGCAAGCACCAATTTATAATAATGGTTAAATAAAAAAAAAAACTGAAAACCATAAATGGCAAATACTGACTCGCCTTCCGTTACATTTTGGTACTGAATATTATCCAGCGAAATGTGGCCGTTGTAATACACATCTGTCAACACCTTCGGGGGGAAAGGCGTCACGATATGTTTTGAATCTAAGATTTTTTAAACCACACATACATTGCTACCGAGGACAAGACTAAACCAGACTGTATTTCTCTGAGAATCACTACATCTTTATACAGGATAAATTACATAATGTAACTGAAACTTAATTATTTTTCTTGGTTTTTAATTGAAACGAAACGAGCGCTTTTAAATTAATTTATAATGCAAGGAAATTTTCCAGTTGTTTAATAATGATAATAGAAGTGCAAAAATCATAAAAAAAGATTGAAATTGCACTTTGTCACTCTGTAGAAAACTTAAGAGGCTAGTCAGTCTCTTTACTTGCTCTCTTCGCTCGTCGTCGTGGCTTTCTTCTAGACGAAATGGCAATAGAAAACCTATAGCCGATGCGAAATTAGTCTCAAATGATCGCGAGACCCTTAAACGTTTTCAGTTTTTAGCTGATATACATTATGATTTTCTTAACTAGTAGTTTGGGTCGAAGGACAAGATTCACAGACCACACTCCGACTTAGATGGAAAGTTCAACATTCTGGGCGAGATTCTTGATTGGGTCGAAGGACAAGATTCACAGACCACACTCCGACTTGGATGGAAAGTTCAACATTCTGGGCGAGATTCTTGATTGGGTCGAAGGACAAGATTCACAGACCACACTCCGACTTAGATGGAAAGTTCAATATTCTGGGCGAGATTCTTGATTGGGTCGAAGGACAAGATTCACAGACCACACTCCGACTTAGATGGAAAGTTCAACATTCTGGGCGAGATTCTTGAACATCTAAGTGAAGTTGAAGTGCGGTCTGTGAATCTCGTCCCGAGACCTCGCGATCTTCTCAGCCCTTAGCCTGGTTTGACTCAAGTTGAGACATAAAAATAGTATTTGAATGAATTAGTCTCTAGTAAAAAATTGTGAAAATCGGATCAATGGTATACCTACTCGAGTTTTCGTCGGACAAATTTGATCGTAGTTATTCGATTTTGTACAATATTGCGCCTAGTCGCATAATGATGTAGATATAGATTCGTCAATCAAAATCAAATCAAAATCAAATCAAATCAAATATTTTTATTTTGGCACGATTAATAAGTACAACATATGATGTGAATCCACTGATTCCGAACTAGTGAAAACTGTGTCTCGGTAGCCAGCTAAATATACAGAAATACAGTAATTGTAATTTCAATTACTGTATTTTAAATAGCTAGTCATTTGAGCTGTCTATAAAACTAGGCACGAGACAGTAAATTTTAATGATGTACTTACCTACTGCACCTCATAAAAGCATTACCCCCTGCAATAGATACAACCTGGGTCTCTTCAAGACAAGAGTGAGACGGCATCTCATAGGCAAGCGTGCTCCATCTTAGACCGCATCGTCACTTTCCATCAGGGACCCTATTCGGAGATTTGAGATTTTCATCTCATCTTTTTTCGTCCTTGTTGCTCTCGTTTGAAATGTCATAGGTGTGAGAGTGACCAAGATAAAATCTCATCTCATTTCACGCGCAGGAATAGCCCTACAGGTGTGTTGTGGACAAACGTGGGCCCATTCAATCATAAAAAAAAATCCTATTCAGTTTTCAATAATTCTCTAACTGTAGTAGGTTAATAGACTTCGATGGGCTTTGGCCTTAACACATATAGTCGGTATAGCACTATAAGTCAATCAACAATTATTCTATACCTGGAAACAGCAGCCAAATTTTTAGACCAGAGCACATACGAATTTGGTCAATCTCCTTTACAATTACTTGAAAAGGTTGAATCGGCTAAAATAATACCATGCACGCACTTACCAAACAATTTCCGTGTAACACAATCATATTACATACCCTACCCATTATGTAAGCATATAGTTAGGTAAATAGGAAGCAATATGCCTAACGACGCAAGAACCAACCATTTAAATTCTCATAAGGCACAACCTACTTAAAAACTAACAAACAATGTTCGTCCGAAAACAATGAAATTATAACAAACGAAAAAAGTCTAAAATTTACGTTTCCTGTCACATATGGTGACTCATAGTTCACGTAAAATAAGCACATAAGACACAATGGAAGTGAATGACATCAACATCAGATGAACAAATTCACAATGAAACATCTGTCAGAACTGTATCTCTAAGTTTTCAGCTATAGGACTCAAAATCCAACGAAAGCAACCCAAGTATCAAGTCTGTTATATGAAACTGCGAGCGCTGTATCATATATCACTCGTACAGTGTACACGTATGCACGCACACACGCGTGCGCAGCTCGCGATTGGCCGGCGCGTGCGCATATAATCGTACAAATCTGACGCTCGAAACGGGTTTTGCCAGTAAATTGTGGAGATTTTTAGAAAGGTGCTCGGAAAATTAGGTCTTTTGTAACTAAACCGGTTGAGTTGCGTGGCCGCCTTAGCGATGGCCAATTAGAATAGTTGAAGCTTGTTATGTAAATAATATTGCAAAATATCTAGGTAACAATATGAGAAATATTTTCGTAATTTATTGCGATATTATGTTCATATATTTCACCGATTGGAACTGACCAGTTTTACAAAAAAAGCACTTTAAAATATCAAATTTTTCATAATTCAGGAACACTATGAACTGACCTGCTTACCTAAGTAAGTTAAGAAACTATCACTTAAGTAATTCAATTATACTATATCTAACTATAATATAACTATAATACCTAACTTACTGTCTAACTCATAGGGTTATTTATGTAAGATTAATTAGGTAAGAATAATGAGAGCTTTGCCAACAAACTTTTTATAAAGTTTGGCATGCTAAAGTGTTTGTAACTTTTTGAAAATTTTAAGGAAATAAAGCATTATTACTATTATTATTATTATTAAAAAATACCTTGAGTTAAATTCTGTAGATTTAAAAAAAAACGTAGATACCTACCTACTTACGTGCTCTTACTAAAAAAATATTTAAATTAAGTAGCTGCCTGTATTATTTCATTTTAAAAACTTAGTCGACAGGAAAAATACGTAATCCCCTATCCCAAATGTTCTTCTCCCTATTTCCCTATTTCAAGTGGCCACAACTCAAAATGCATCTAATATAGAACTTACCTTACGAAGAAAACTCACCTACTACCTACTTAGGTATACCAAAACCTACCTACCTACTACCTACTTACCGAAGTATCAAAATCAATCGGTTCCTCTAGGTATAATTATTTTTATGAATTAATAACACAGCAGCAGCATCAACTTTTCATGACAAAAAAAGAATACTGGCCAGCAACAATAAAAAATTAACAAGCTTTTCCCGCATCCAAGATGGCGGCGACAATGGCGGGCCCGCTTCCGGTCAGCGTATGGTAATGCGCTTCCTTTAGGACCACACGGATGTATCTGTAACTTTACTGCATAAAATGGTTTAATAAAAGAGTTAACATTAGTTACATTGCTACGGGAATTTTTAGCGGGAAACATTTGAAACATTTAACGGGGAGTATTTTAAAGTTTGCATATAGAAATGTGCCAGTGCGTGTAGCGATGATAGTATTGGTACAAACTGATTCGTTTTGACGTGACAACGTCTTATAAATTGGTTTGCCGGGTGACACTTCAAGAAACTGCGTTACGCTCCGCTCACGTTATGCGCTCACAATGAGAGCGAGTGAGAGGCACGCGTCCCTTCCACTCGGGCATGGTTGGCCCGCCTAAGAGCGAGAGAGACAGACATAAAAAGTCGTTGTCACGTAAAACTTTCGCCCGTATACCGACTTTACAGGCAACCAATTTTTTTTTCAATACTTTGTGTTTTTAAATGTACCTATATTTTTACTAAATAAATAAATAAATAATTTAAAAAAAAAACTTATCTTGTGATTTTGTATTATTTTCTAAAACTTGTTATTTTTCGAGCAATGATGGATTATTAACCTTTATCGGTTCGTTAACATACACGAGTGTGAGCATATGATACAAACATTGCGAAACACCACTCTTCATGTTCTTTGTAAAGAACTCAGAAAAGTATCCACCTTGTTTGTATGAAGTTTCAGTAAAGTATCCACCACTTTACTAAAATGGGGATAAGGGAAGGTTACGCTCTTAAACATGTTTTTAAATTTAGAACATTTTTTATGTATCTAATTTCAAGCCGTAACAGGAGAAATTACATTTGACCATGAAAGTACGTATTCATTCATAGCTGAGTGTGAGGTCAAGTGAGAGTCGCACAGGTCGGTGTTAACGTTTATCACAGGGGGGCGTGCGCCCGCGCATGACGTCCTTGCACCTGTGTACAGGGTGTGCTGAGAGTGAGCATAGTTTTTATTTATTTTGGAACAATAATTTAGGGACGTTTTCCAACACTGGCAATACTGGCATGCTAGTCCCATCATATTCTGAAGGACATAACATAAAGGAGAAATAAAAGTTTATTTTTTTATCCTGCATGTTTACTGTTGTATGTATTATTAAGAAGTGAAAGTTTATGTATACTCACATACACAAGACTTTGCTTAGTAGAAATAGTTGAAAAAGCTGTCGTAACATTTGAAATAAGATAGTAACAATACATATAATAAATACCAACTGAACCAACCAAATTAAAAAACATTTGAGAAATATTTCCAACTCTTAAAACTTGATCTCCCTATAATTTTTTTTTTTATTTAATGAAGTGTTATTTATTTTAAAACTTACTATTACCCGAGGTTAAAAAGTAGCCTAGGTGCTATTCCAGACTGTATTATAATCTATCTTTGTGTCAAATTTCATCTAGACCCATTCAGTCGTGATTGATTAACTAACAAACATCCGTTCATCAAAACTTTCGCATTTTTTTAAGCGATGACAGCCTAGTTGGAGAAGGCCCGCCTCTCAAGCCAGAGGGAGCAGGTTCAAACGCAGCCGACGGCACGCACCAATTTGTTCATTGTGTGAACATATGTGCGTATTGTATGTCATCTGCTACATGACTGGAGCCCGGTGAATGGCAACAGGCTCACCTCCTGTCACATTTGGGACTGAATATCGTACGGAAAACTGTGGGTGTTGTATTACACCTCTGCCAGCCCCCTCGCAGCGATTTGATATGTTTTAATATCAGTGCATGTAATGTGATGTAAAAAATATTTGTGAAGATTTAACAATAGCTTGTAACTTGTAATCCCATTTATTTTTACGAGCATTATTAAGCGAGCCGGCATGCATCGGCCGCAGTGACCGAGGGAGCCGTTTCCGGTCGTATTACCCTGGAATCTGGACATTGCAGCTATGTGGACTGCTATGCTATGATTTATAATTTTACCAACAATGATTACGTCCTACGGCTGCTCGTTTTTACCCGACTGCGCAAGGAGGATTATGATCAGAAATTATTGAAAACTCCAATAGTTACACGTCACAGTTCAATAAATGTCAAACAATACAAGAGTTTATAAATGTCAAATCAGTAATTACGTAATGTCATATAAGAAATAAATAAGTAATGGCAGCAAAATAAATTATACAATAATTATATAAAATAATAATAAATATTTAAGAGTTTCTTATTTTAAAATAATATTCAAGGTTAAACAGATTATTTAGTAACCAAGCTCTGTATGTATTTAAGTATGTATGTATGTATGTATGAGGTTTCTTTGGCACTGCCTACAGCCTTAACAGCTTAATCTTAGAGCTTAATGTATTTCGACATGTAAGGTGTCATCTAAATCATCTTGATAGTGGAAATGACATATGTAGGGTACAACATTTTGCAGCCGGGTTTTCTCAAAAAAGCTCACAATTAGTACATCTTCAAGTCTCGTCTACAAATCGACTTCTCGACTTCGAAAATGTGTATATATATTAGTAGGATATTCCTTTCTAATAGATAATTATCTTCAAATATGTACCTACACGAATATAACAGAACAAAATACCAGAAAGAAGGAAAATTAGTAAAAAGGGGCCATTCTTCATTAACTCGAAAGGCATATTTTGGAGCAGGAAAACAGAATTACGACCATGTCGGACACCTGTAGGGAACTACAGGAAGTACACTCTACGTACAAAACAAATGGCTTTCATGAAACTGCTAACGAGCGCCGAGGGTATACTAAACTGAACGACGGTGGTCAAACGCAATCAGATAGGTACGGTACTCACTAATAGCGCTTTCGCACACATCCGATCAGAATCCGAATTCGATCCATGAAAATACGTATCTAAAAAAACTGGGATCAAATTCGGAAACTGCTAACGAGTGTTTATGCACGGTTCCGAATTGCATCGGACCCAAATCCGATAAATGTCGTTCTGAAGTAGCCGCACTCTCTACTATTTTATGAAAGCTATTTGCACGTATCCAAACTCTGTCATACAATTTAAATGCGGAGTTTTCTTGTTTTCTCGGATTCGGATCAGATGCAGTGCGCGAATGCGCCACATACAAGTAATGCTATGGTTGCTCTGGTCCGTCAATATATTGGTTCAAATTTGAAATGAACGAAATATACTCGTAGATGACGGACAAAAATCGAAATATTAAATACGAATCTAGTGTACAATCATACAACTATCACTACGGGTACTTCGGAACGACGTTTTCTCAGAACCGTATCGGAGTTACGGAAAAACTCGTTTAAACAATTAAACAGACATACAAAAATCGAGTAATTGACTTGAGATACATTAGTGTGAAATGGTGAAGCCAATCTCTGCTCTCGTTCGACAAGATATTTTAAGGACGTTGAACGAAAAGATTTATTGACAGTGAGTATCACACACGGATACTTACAATCAGCAATGCACCTGAGTGTACAACGTTTCAGCCCCCACCATCCGGTCCGCCATCTTGTCCCCTATTAAGGTTAATTACTCCCTAAACCGGGGGCGGTTTGGTTTCAGGTTTATTTTTTAGTTTTTCCTTATGTAAAGAGCTTTTGGAGTGGCTACCTGTTTCCTTACAATGCAATGGTTGTTACAGTCTTGTAAAGTACGTTGATTGCTTCATTGCTGTTTAACCTGTTTTGCGTTTCAGGTTTAGGCATAATTTTCATTTTGCTAGATTACTCGACTTTTCTAGATAGCTAGGAGTCATTTTTTATTTGAGATTTTTTTTTTATTGCTCTGATCAACCTAGAGGAAAAGATGGAACACTGCGTTATATGTCGCTGAAGCCAGTTCACTATTAAACTTTTGTGCGTGGTAATGTTGCCATGAAAAACATTTACAATTTCACGAAAACTAATATTAATTCCCAAACTCTACGTTAGCCATTTCCGTTCCAATAAACAACCTTAGTAGATTTAATATTCTAAAACTGCACGTGTGTGCATGTATGAGTTTAATGTTACGTCTTTTTCAAAATTGACTTGTAAAAAACTGCACAGTTTTTAAAGAGAACCTCAAAATGTAGCCCTGGCCACACTTTTATAATGCACTATGTATATTTATGTACACGAAATTATACCATAAACCAATGCACATAATGTCGAGGTAAGAATGACCAAGCGAGTAGCGTAGTAGTTTTTGGATGGTTTTTGGCTTCACCTAAATCATACGCCGTGCGCCATCTTATTCTCTAGGCTGGTCTGAGCTGTATTGAGAATTTTTATACTCAGTAAGTATGAGATACTCATACTTAGGTACCAAATTAAGATTGATTCTACCACATTTATTTCATTCTTTATTTTAAAGCTATATACTAACATCTAACTATCAAAGTAGACTTCATTGTAAAAGATGAAGCTGACTACCTAATTCTCCATCCCTGTACTAGTTTTGATTTCACATGAGATTCGTTTCCATGTCAAGTACCTCTTTTTGGTAGTCCGTAGTTTGCTTACGGTTTACAGTCAAGAATGCTAATGATTCTACTTACAACATTGTTATCATAAATTGACTAAATGTTCGTTTAAGCAATCGTGTAAAATTGCGAACGTAGGTACCCTGAGTTTTATATGGTAAATCCTTAAGCAATTTACATTTTTCTGAGATATAAGTACCTATTGTGAAAAGGGTTAGTGATCTTGGTGTCAGGCAGGCAGCTGGCCGTAAAAAAAACGTTTATAGTAAGTATGATGCCAGTAAGTGCACTAATAACGTACACTCTGAACCGATCTCATTTGAGTAGGATAAAACTAGGAAGAAGACTGTGTTAGTTCAGACTACTCCAGAGTAAAAGCTTTATAACCAAATTTTCTTCCACAAAATGTCAATCCCTACCGAGTTATCAGGACCAAAAACATACACAAGCTCTCATAGTCATAACATTAGTGTGGAACTTGAGATGTAGCCGAGAGAGCACGTTCGTCCCGCTCCCGGATAAGAAACACTTTTCCCGGGCGGCGGCGGCGTGACGATCGATCGGTCACGCCCCGCGGGCAGGTCGATACCCGGGTATATCCGGCCGTTTGTTTTGATACCAGTATCGGTATGCAAGTGCAAACTTGCATTGGTATTGCCTGTTCGTAGCTTAGTAAATACAGTTCCTTGCTGATTTAGGCAATAAGACAATTTGAATCGACAAATTTGGATGGAAATTGCCGATTTTGTCGATTTGAACGTCAGTTTAAATACAGTTTAAATACAGTTTAAAAACTCATGGTAAAGCCGCTAGTGCCTTCATGTGACTGTGGTACCCTATCTTGACTTATAAAATTGTGCAGATATATGCTACATATTAGAGTACCGTTATTCAAATTGTAAACAACATTTGCAGGTGGTCTATGTATAAGGTTGTCTTGTCTGAAGTCAAGTTCGCACGTTCTATCATTTTCAAAAGAGTTCACGTTTTTCTGCACCAAACGCTGCCACTCGACATGATTTTGAACTAGTGTTTACAAGCGAGAAGGCTTAATATTGGCTGTAGGCCTAGTAGCTAGCTAGATATCAGTTTTTAAGCAGTCTGAAGCCCTCTGTCATGGCTTGATGTTTTTTACAGGATAACCACTTACGATCAACTATTTAGCGTGTCACCAGATCTGACCTACGCTACGGTAGCGCTCAACTGTAAAAACCACCGTCAGTTGTAAATAGCGGGTAGAATTAACAAAGTATCAACAAATTTCAGCGTTTTAGTATCTATGGGGGCTCATAGTCTCTAAGGGAGCTCCTAGACGGGCTATATTTTACGGCAATCAAAGTCAAAGTCAAAGTCAAAATGTTTTTATTCAATTTAGGTATCAAAGATACACTTATGAACGTCAAAGTTATTTAAATAGACTCGACCGCCTTGTTCGGATAAAGAGCCTCTACTCAGAAGAACAGGCAAGAAACTGAGGGGCATTATTTTTTCAAATAATAAATAAATTACAGTCTCACAAAATTTGGCTTACAACTAGGTAATATCTATAAATCTAGTGGCTATTTGGTGGAAGCGGAAGGTTCCAGACATCTTTGTCTTCTAAATAATTCTTAACCTTAATAATACCCTCTTTTCATTAATGTAGTTTTTACATGCGATTTGAATTTTCCCTCAGTGAGGCCTGTTATATTTTTCGGGATTTTATTGTAAAAACGAACGCAGTTGCCTAAAAATGACTTATTTGACTTAGTCAGTCTAAATCTCGGTACAGCCATCCTATCCTTATTTCTAGTGTTATTATTGTGATAGTCACGATTCAATTTAAATTTATGTAGATTTTTGCGAACGTACATAATATTTTCAAAGATATTATTATACAAAGAAGGTAAAGTTAATATATTTATTTCTTGCTCAATATTTCAATATTGCTGACTATAGCCCAGCTATCATCAACCATGCTATAAATGTAAAACCACATAGCTATACATATTACATACATCACATAGCTTACTCAAAATATTGTAGCAACATCACCAGGCCAGTGCTGCAGTAAAAATATGGCCTGTATACGAGCACCCTTAGTTCCCTTCGGAACCTAAAAGAAGAAGAAACATTAATGAAAATAGCCGGCCATGAACCGGGTATCGACCGGGTGTGCCCGGCCGTGCCGTCCACCCGACCACGACGGACGGTCATTCAGCTGAGAGCTTACTAGCTTACGTGACACCTTGTATGGACCGAATCCGGATATGCTAGCCTAAGGGTGGATATCTATCAAATCCCGATTAGGTGGCAATACAATACAATACAATACATCTTTATTGCACACCAAAAATACAAAGTAAAACAAACATAAAGAGAATATTAAAAATAAAATATCATTCGGCAGTACAAGGGCGGCCTTATCGCCTAAAGCGATTTGATTTTGGCAATGTGATTTTTGTTCTTAACACTACGCGTTGATACGCGTAATTCCATACAAACACATTAATAAATATTTTTATAAACTTTTCCTAAGATTTTGTTGAAACAACCCAGAATAGTAAATAGAACTATCAAATTTACCAAATTTGCTCATCTATGCTATTATTCGAAACTGTAACGTATGGTATGTCATAGTTTTCTGTAACTTTTCTCATGTCATCTCGTTCTGGATGTAAACTCTGAAATGGCAATAGAAAACTTTTCGCTGATGTTGAGTTTTATTTTTAACCGACTTCAAAAAGAAAGAGGTTCTCAATTCGATTGTATTTTTTCAAAATGCTTGTGTTCACATAACTCGTTATTTACAAACCAATCTTTAAAATCCTTTTCTTTATGTGAAAGGATAAGGAAGGCTATACCTACAATTCGAGATAATGTCTGGGGCCCTATTCGGAGACTGAGATTTTCATCTCACCTTTTTTCGTCCTTGTTGCTCTCGTTTGAAACGTCATAGGTGTGAGAGTGACCAAGATAAAATCTCATCTCACGCATAGAAATAACCCTCCTGGTCTTTGTCTCTCTCGTTTGAAAAGTCATAGGAGCGAAAGTGGCCAGATCTCATCTCACGCGTCAAGAATAGAGGACCTGATTAGTCCCATTTCTTAAACGAATTCGAATTTTATTTTTGATTATAAGAGATGATTAAAAAGTAGTATTTTCCATGAAGGCTCGTATCCGCTGACCAATCTAGCTATTAAGAATTACAAAAAGCGCCATCTAGTTTCATTCGTTTTGAACTAAAACATTATAGCTAATCAGTAATTTCTCAACAACCAGTTAACAAATCAATATTATTCTTGAGAGCCTTCAATTGATTAAACAAATTCTCTTCGTTCTCAGGCCACGGAGGAGTCAACCAACTGGGTGGAGTCTTCGTCAACGGGCGACCGTTGCCCGACGTCGTGCGACAAAGGATCGTCGAGTTGGCGCACAGTGGCGTGCGGCCTTGCGACATCAGCCGTCAGCTGCGCGTGTCGCATGGGTGCGTCTCTAAGATACTATCTAGGTAAGTTTGGTTAGTGTTTCGAGATTGTTTGGGCCGTGTCGCGCGACATAGGATAGCAGAGAACTAGCTGGCTAGGCCCAAATTGTACAGGCAGGACGCGGTGTGGACATAATACAGGCGTGGAAACTGTGATTCGTACCTGTGTATAGTTAAAAACATGTCTCTTTCATACATTTTATATCAACAACTAGGGTGAAAACAGTGAAAGGGAACGATTCGTTTAGTATCATCTGCACTATCCTAGAAAGAAAATAATAAATCAAGGTTCAAAACAGTGAAAAGGAACGATTCATTTAGTATCATCTTCACTATCCTAGAAAGAAAATAGTAAATCAAGGTTCAAAACAGTGAAAAGGAACGATTCATTTAGTATCATCTTCACTATCCTAGAAATAAAATAGTAAATCAAGGTTCAAAACAGTGAAAAGGAACGATTCATTTAGTATCATCTTCACTATCCTAGAAATAAAATAGTAAATCAAGGTTCAAAACAGTGAAAAGGAACGATTCATTTAGTATCATCTTCACTATCCTAGAAATAAAATAGTAAATCAAGGTTCAAAACAGTGAAAAGGAACGATTCATTTAGTATCATCTTCACTATCCTAGAAATAAAATAGTAAATCAAGGTTGAAAACAGTGAAAGGGAACGATTCGTTTAGTATCATCTGCACTATCCTAGAAAGAAAATAGTAAATCAAGGTTGAAAACAGTGAAAAGGAACGATTCATTTAGTATCATCTTCACTATCCTAGAAAGAAAATAGTATAGTACCAAGTATTCGTGATCCAAAAAAACAAGGTCCAGCATTCCGGGAGCCAACACGTGGTGACGTCATCATCGTCATCTATCTCTTTTGAACTCTTGTAAATGTCTTATTTGGATCTTGCTTAAGCATCGATTGACGTCACTACGTGTTGACACATGACCATTTTTGACTCGACTGTATACCTGGCAGAGTATATTATTATACCATGAGTAGATCGAGTTTTATATAGTTTTATCGTCAAAAAACAGCGTAGAGTAGCCGTATTCCCCTGAGTACCGTACAGTACGGCACCGTTCCGCGGCGGCGCGCGCGCACGCGTCCGGTACAATGCTACCACTTATGTCATTTTCTTTTGTTCTTGTGAGCCAGACAGTTTTGGGATTCCGTAGGCGATGTAGGAAGTCGTTTGTGTTACATTTTTAGGATCATAAAATACCTATACATTTTAGAAAAATAAAAAACTCAACTTGTTAGACTGCTATGCATTTTGATTTTGGTTTTGTTTTGAGAACATGTTTCTATTTATTTGGTTATATTTAAATCATATACACTTTTGATGATTGATACAAAAGTGTCAGTAATCGATTTTCTTATTCTATTCACAATAATTCCGAAAAGTTTCCGATCGGATCCCACAAATTTCAAACGCAAATTGTTCCAATCTCAGTCTACTTTTATACATTTTGGAATAGGGAATCGAGTATTAATCTGATCGGAAGAATGAATAACGTCTAGAAGTTTATGAATATGGACTGAGATTTAAAAAAATAGTAAAATTTTTTTTGGAATCCGAACGATTGTGAATAGTGAATACCTATGAAGAACATGACCGCAACAGACCGGGATGAGTGGCGTACAAGAAGAGAAGCCTATGCTCAGCAGTGGGCGACTACGAGCTGCTGATGATGATGATGATGCAGAACATGAAAATATAATCAAAAATACACCAACCATTCAATTTTAGTAACATTTTTTTTTTACCTAAATACTTACACACTTTACACGATCTCGGCTAAGACTCAAAAGCTTGTAATTACATACGGAACCCTGCTCCAATTTTATTTCTCCCACAGACAATTTTAAAAGCATATTTATAACTAGAGTCGATCCGACGATATGATCTTCTATTTTATGATTTTAATCATCGTGATTACAGTTATATTGCTTAAATGTTCGCATTTCATGTGTTAACGTGGATTGCAGTAGATTGTGCAAGATAAACTTGAGTATTACTAACTGTATTTTGAGATTCTAGTAGCGTACCTGAGTATATGATAGCATACCTAGGTATACCTTTAATACAGAGATTCTGGGGAACAGAAAAGGACATAGGGTACTTTTTATCCCGAAAAAAAATGTTCCTGTGGGATCGCGGGGGAAACCGGCATAAACTAGCTGAGCCCCCCGGTTTCACCCGCGTTTGAACCGTTAACTTTTTCGGGATAAAAAGTACCCTATGTCCTTTTCCATACCCATGACAACATGTATGCAAAATTTCATGGTATTGGATATGTAGGTGAGGCGTGAAAGCGTTACAAACAAACGAACAAACTAACTTTCGCATTTATAATATTAGTTAGGACTAGCTGTGCTCAGGCCACGTATTTTTGAAACGTGAGATGAGATATGGTCACTTTTATTCTTATGACTTATCAAACGAGAGAGACAAAGACCAGAAATCTCTCAAATTGTAGGGATAGGACCCCAGTGGCCCTATTCGGAGATCTGAGATTTACATCTCACCTTTTTTCGTCCTTGTTGCTCTCGTTTGATACGTCATAGGTGTGAGAGTGACCAAGATAAAATCTCATCTCCTCTCACGCGCAGGAATAGCCCCCCAGGTCTTAAGCTATCATCGTACCGAATTTCATTCAGATACGTCAATCTGTTTGAGCGTGAAGAAGTAGCAAACAAACACACACATACATGCACACAAACTTTCTCTTTATGATCTAAGTAGGACTAATAAATCCTTCGGCCTATAAAAAGTTTTAACCAAATGGTTCCAGCCATTCTCAATTGTTTAACTTATTAACCAACAACATTCATCTTTTTTTGCTACAGAGTTATTTTTCAGTAATTTAGTATTCATAATACACTAAATAGTTTTTTTACGACTCGCTGTGTTCCGCGCGGTTGTACTAGCTATTCTAAAATCGTTATTGCTAATTGTAACGGAATGTAAAGTAGTCTATATGTCGCAGTCAACTTGCTTAATCAGCCTTTCAATCAACAGCCTCGCCATTTTACTAAATGAAGCCGTCCTAAGCTACTAGCCGTACTAAGCTTCCTGAACGATATTTAGCCTTCGTGATTGTTTTTTTTTATTTCAACATGTAACGTCCCCTACTTAAATGACTTGGCTAGGCAAGTAGTCAACGTTGTCGATAGCCGTTTGATTGTATGGCTGAAAATCAGGAAGCTGGTTGAACGGTGCCGTTTAGTAAAAAGGCTGGGCTGTTGATTGAATAGCGAATTCAGCTAGTTGGCTGCGACATACATAAATCCATTAATATGTGTATAACCTTTTCCCATCAACTTTTTTTCTCAAATCCGCTGAACCGTTTCAGCGTAAAGAAGTAAACTCACTCACAAAAACTTCCACATTCGTTATATTGCTATAAAACATAATTATGTACATGACATCAAATGAAAATAACTGTAGTGTTATTGTATTAGTTTTCACTGTTCTAGTAAGCCTTAATCTAAGCATTAGCACGCTAACTTAAAATCAACTTAATCCTAACTTAACCGTCAAACCGCGTCACAAATCTTAGCAGCGAACTAAGTGCCTCTCATTTGCGGTGAACCAATGCTTAACTGCTGTAATACAGTGCTTAGTTAACTTAACCGCAGGCTAAGCACGGCTGCCGGAATGTATGAGCCTGGCTAGGAAAGGTAGCAAACGTATTTGTTTAACCAAGTTTAAGTTACAAGTCTGCGACATTGCAGACATTTTGAAAAATAAAGTTAATTAATAAATAAATTCGGGACACTTCCACACACGGTCGCCTGACCCCAAACTAACCAAACTTGTAGTTTGGCTGCCAGAGACTGATATACACACTTAGATATTTTTAAATACATACTTAAATAGATATTAACACCCAGACAAAACAAACACAAATGTTCATCACATAAATGTTTGCCCTAGCTGGGAATCGAACCCACGCCCCCAAGCTCAGAAGGCAGGTTCACTACCAACTGAGCCACCGAGGCAGTCAGTTGCGTGCAACTTAAGAAACACTTTTAGTAACTGTAATTAACTTGTTTTTTTTTTTATTATAACTAAAATAGCGTTCTGCCCCGAATGGCTAAGGTACTGAAGGTTTCAAGGTACCTTTAAACTTTCCATGAAAATTTATCCAACTGATAAAGAAAATCGCATCAAAATTCGTTGCGTTGTTTAGTGGAAGTTAGCGAATACAAATATAGACAGAGCGACTGACAGACGAGGAAGGTGACTTTGTTTTATACTATGTGGAAAAGAGATAGAGAAGATTGGTAATTAAGTTGGTATACCTAGTCTTTAATTACGTCATTAGTAAACTCTGTTTGACTGTTTTGTTTCTCAAAAACAGAATTTTCGAAAAACACCTAATTTGAATAAAAGTCTGGTTAACAATTTTCCACATTCAACGACAGATTATCTATTTTGTTTTTTGTTCTCCCGTTCGTATATGTTCAGGCCTAAGGGAGTCCACACACCAAATTCGCCTGAATGAAAAAATGGATGAATAGAACACACAGATAGATTACAGTTAGTATTGCACATAGACTACTTTTTAACTGCGGGTGACTCCGCGAGGCGAACAAAGTTTTTATTTTTTTCCTATCAAATGCGTGCTATTCAATGAAAGCTATACTAAAGGTAGGTACAGATTTGACCCATGTGTATTATTCCAAAAGTTATTTTCGAATCAAACTGCTCCCATGCAATCCATGCAAGGTATTATTCCGATATAAAATACAACGAGTGGAGGAGAGGGACGTACCATTGTCTGTTTTAAATTGAAAACTGACCTGCACTAGTGAGGGGAAATGCATTTGTAGCGTTCGCAATGTTGTTGGTGTTGATAGCAAAGATAAAAATGTTGTTTGTGTTTTCCTTTGGACATTTAATAACCTGACTGTCCATATATTTGTACTAACTACAATAAGCGCTCACAGCGTAGCTTGACTAGGTATTCGTAGCTGATGACCGATGTTACGTAACGGATGACACGGTCAGTCCTAGGATGGGTGACCGCGGGTGGCATTTACAACTGAGCGCTACCGTGGCTCGGATGACATATTAAATTGTAGGCCCCGGTTGTTTGTTCTGTGACAGCAATCGTAAATCCATGTCAGAGGCCATTGTGCGGCCTAGAAACTCTTGACAGGGCTATCCACTCGGCCTATCCGGGCTTGCTTGCTTGCTTACTACAATTTTGATAAACTCTGCAAATTACTCACTTTAATTGAATGATAGCCTAGTTGGAGAAGGTCTGCCTCTTAAGCCAGAGGGAGCGGGTACAAATCCAGCCGACGGCACGCACCAATTTGTTCATTGCGTGAACAAATATGCGTATTATATGTCATCTGCTACATGACTAGAGCCCGGTGTATGGCGACAGGCTCGCCTACTGTGACATTTGGGACTGAATATCGTCCAGTGAAGTGTTGGTCTTACATCTCTGCCAGCCCCTTTGGAGGAAAGGCGTGACGACGATATGTTAATTAAATCACTTTATTGGGTCATACATGTTCATTTTTCTATACCTAAGTAGAATTGGCATTTAAGGCTCTGCTAAATTAAAACTTCCTAGATTAAATTAAGGTTACTCTTTTTGTCTTCTACAAATTGCTAGTCACATTATATATGTAATAAATCCTGTACTTATATCTACGAGTATATATATAGATACACAGGATTTTTATGAATATAAAGAGTCTGAGAAAAGGCTTTTATTTTGACAAATAATATCATTTTAGATATTGAACACTCACCCCTTAGCAATAAAAGTTGTATAGCCTCGGAATACTTATACAGTGTTTTTTCCTTCTCTTTCTTTTAAATTTTTAAACTCGATCGAAAAATACAAGAGACTGTGAAAGTATTCTGAGGCTATACTTATTTATTGCTAAGAGGATAAGTAGATACATTTATGATATGTATACATTTACTGACTACATTTATGACAAAAGTTAAAAAAAATCGAATATTTATAACTAGCTGCGCCCCGTGGTTTCACCCGCGATTGAAAAGTATTCCATGTGCTATTCTAGACTATAATCTATCTCTGTGTCAAATTTCATCCAGATCTGTTCAGCCGTTCTGGCGCGAAAGAGTAAAAAAGATCCATCCATCCATTCTTACAAATTTTAAGGTGCCACTAAACAAACTGTGGATTGGACTTTACTAATTTTCGTCTTGGTCAAAATTGGCTTACTTACCATCAGTACCTATTTTATTTTGTATTTAATTTTAATTTTGTGTGTTGTGTACCTGTATGTGAGTCTTGTAACTTGAAATAAAGGAATTATTATTATTATTAGGCAAACTGACAGTTTCCTAACACACCTACAAATTTTTAAATACAATTTTAGTTACCCTAAATTCCAGTACCCAGAATTTGCAACTACAGTCTACACAACTACAGTCAGTGTAACTGCACTATAAATTCCCGGTAAAAATCCCAATCCCATCACTATTCCCCCCGGACAGCCAGCCTGAATACGTCCGCTCGCGATATTCAATTTATTTACCCCCACCGCGTGGCACTTTGTTCTTCACTCTTGATTGTCACTTCTATTAATCGAATGTTTGTAATTCACAATACAGCTACTGGACAATAACGAACTGGACCCGATGGTCTCCACTTTACATCACACTAAGCCACACCACACACATACACACACATCTATTCTGATTCCCTACACATGGTCCCCGGGTAGTGCTAACCGGGCAGCAAACTCTGGTGGGAGGCTTCGGCCGTGGCTAGTTACCACCCACCGGACCAAGCCATGCCGTGAAATGACCTAGTCGTGTTTCGGGATGTAGTCCGGTGTAACCGTTCCGAAGACGGGTCTGAGCAGTAGCGCACTTGTAGCGCCTCACTCAACTACCGTCTTTGTACTTCATCACTCTACAAAACTTCAAGGCAAGAGTGAATAAGTACCTTATAGGTCGTCGTGCTCCATCTTAGACCACAACGTCGCTTACATCAGGCGAGTTGGTGGTCAAACGCCGACCTATTCTACATAAAAAAAACATCCACACTAATATTAACAAATTGAAAATAACTCCAACTGTCTGTTTGTAGGCTTTTCACGGCTAAACGTCTGAACGAATCTCGATGAAATTTGATAATTAGTTACAGTATATCATGAGGATGGTTGTTGGATACTATTTTCTGAACAAATGCGGACAAACTCGCGAGTTACAGCTAGTAATGTTACAAACTTTAAAAGCAACGATGTCTGTCTGTTTGTATGCTTTTGACGGCTAACAGCTGAACGGATCTAGGTGAAATTTGATTATTAGTTACAGTATATATCACGAGGAAGGTAATTGGATACTGTTTTTCTGAACAAACGCGTTTCTGAATGTCGTGGGTAACAGGTGGTATTTTTGTAAATGCAAAACTTTGGATGGATGGCTGGATGTTTGTTACTCAATCACGTAAGAACGGCTTACTCTAACGCTAACGATACTTTATACTTACCTAAGGTTGCCTGGAACAGATCGCGTTTAAATAAGGCCACCAGTTGTTGCAGCACCTACTTTAAGGTTTGACTTATCTCTGAAAATAAGTTTTCAGTTAAGTTTGGGAAGGTCGTACATGGTAAGCATTACTTGTGTAGTGTCATCCATCAGTCATCATGAAATATGATCATCATCAGCAACTCATTTTGCTATACTATTGCGAGCCAACTACAATTATCCACCTCATGGCTTCTTGGCTTGAAAAATCTCGTTTCCACAACGTTTTTCATATTTTATCTGCCATTCAGGGACCCTATTCGGAGATTTGAGATTCTCATCTCACCTTTTTTCTTCCTTGTTGCTCTAGTTTGAAACGTCATAGGTGTGAGAGTGACCAAGATAAAATCTCATCTCATCTCACGCGCAGGAATAGCCCCCCAGGAGACTCGGGACAGTTCGGGACTCTTCGCGTGGCGACTATTTCCATCAAGGACATATTCCACTTGCCAATGCCTCACTTACATAAGTGAGCTTAACTCCATGGATTATTTTTATAGTATTGTTTGATATCAGAGAGATCCACCCTACCCCTTCCAAAATGAGCACGGCGGAAGCGGCGCGTCGTCACGCTTTCTGCGCGCGGACGTACAAACGGAGTGGCGCTGTCGGGACTGTACTACTTTTCAGATTGTCATCATCATCATCCTCATCCACAACCTTTTTAGGGTTCCGTACCCCAAAAGGAAAAAATGTAACCCTTATGGTATCATTTTGTTGTTCGTCTGTCTGTCAAGACCTTTTTTCTCAGGAACGCAAGATGTATCTGAAATTAATATCAAATACTCAGGTCTACTGTCCCTTGGATATGTGAAAAATCAAACTTCTAAGTGAATGCAGATTGTCATCATTATTATCGTCATCCACAACCTTTCTAGGGTTCCGTACCCCAAAAGGAAAAAATGTAACCCTTATGGTATCACTTTGTTGTCCGTCTGTCTGTCAAGACATTTTTTCTCAGGAACGCGTGATGTATCAAGCTGATATTCATAACAAATACTCAAGTCTACTGTCCTTTGGATCTGTGAAAAAATCAAACTTCTAAGCCAAAGCAATCAAAAGATACAGCCATTTATGCTGCTAAGTTTCGACACTCGCAAGGGAATCAAAACCTACAGGGTACTTCCCGTGAACTCAAAATCTTGAAATTTGGTACGAAGTAACTCTTATTGCACAGATAAAGAAAAAATTGCGAAAATCGTAAATTTTCAGTTCCATCAAATTTTAATTTAAAATATTTGTTACTAACTAGGTTTGTACGGAACCCTGGATGTGCGGGTCCGACTCGCACTTGACCAGGTTTTTATCCTGCTGCTGGGATCTTCTTTAAGTTTTCGAATCTCGAGTGAATCGGTTTCTATCAAGCCAGCATGCTGCATCCTAGGCCACATCATTGCCGAGGCGAGACGGTGGTCAAACGCAAACCTGTTTTTCAATTAAAACAATAAAGTTGTATTCTTCATGAACACGAGGAACACGCACGATCAGAAAGAGATATTTTTTTATGATTGAATGGGCCTACGTTTGACCACTACACACCTGATGGAAAGTGACGATGCGGTCTAAGATGGAGTACGCTTGCCCATGAGGTGCCCTCTCACTCTTGTCTTGAAGAGACTCAGGTTATATCTTTTGCTGAGGAACACCGAGGCAGGAAGTGCGTTCCACTCCTTGGCAGTTCAGTTTGAAGGCAACCGTCTCCATCTCATTCAGGCCGTGCGATCACCCGTGAGATTTCACCAGTCTGCCAAGAACGCATCGATGTCATTTGTCACCTATATCACCTATATCTAGGTCGATGTCAAATGATAGCATTTCTGAGGACTGCTTGGGCTTCTACGCCCGTTTTTCATTCTCTGATCCTCTTGACTGACCTGTCAGAGTTACTGTAATTCATACTAATAATATAATTATAAAATGTATGTAATGCCTTATAAAACCGTAAGTATCTCTGTCTGTCTGTCTATCTGTCTGTTTCACGGCTAAATGGCTGAACGGATCTTTATAAAATTTGATGATTGGTTTAATTTTCACGAGGAATTTTTGGATACTATTTACTGAATAAACGCAAACGAAGTCACAGGTAACAGCTAGTAGTTTGTATAAAGTATCAATTTGCTTAGAGCTGTCACAGAATAGTGCATAGCCGCAAGCGGAAAGCCATCACCTGGCAGACTTTCATCTTGGTGCTAGTCACACAAAAATTTGTCACTAAAAGCGATTTCTTCCAGACACATTTATATGCGCGCCCTAAAAATATTTATCAATAAAAAAACATCACAACCAATTTACAACAAAACTTAAATCAATATGACACTAAAATCAATTTGCAGTTGTAAGTATCGAGTATCCGACATATTGGCGATCTAGATAGCGGTAGGGGAGCGTAATCAGCTTGCGAGTGCTTATCACGGCTTACAAGTGGCTTACGATGGCTTACGGCGGTTCAATTGGCTTAACATGAACTCAAGGGTGTTTGTCAGCTCTAGAACGTTCAGACGAATTCTCAAATTCCGCTTAACCGCCTCAGTCCGGCGAAGATTTTTGATTATTCACACATAAAAAGTAATTTAAAAAAACATACGCACGCGTCTACTTGTAAACCTCCTCCGTATCGTCGGTTAAAAAAAGTATTTATATGATCTATCTGCCTGCGAAATTTTATAGAGATCAAATCAGCGGTACAAGTCATAACATGACATATCGTCACGGTTTTCCCTTGAAGGGGCTGGCGGAGGTGTATTACAACACCCACACTTTGCCGGACGATATTCAGTCCCAAATGTGACAGAGGGCGAGCCTGTCGCCATACACCGGGCTCCAATCATGTAGCAGATGACATACAATACGCACATTTGCTCACACAATGAACAAATTGGTGCGTGCCGTCCGGCTGGGTTCGAACCCGCTCCCTCTGACTTGAGAGGTGGACCTTCTCCCAACTAGGCTGCCATCCTGCGGTATAAGTCATCGTCGGACAAACAAATACCGAAGTAAACTCTGATGGCCACTTGCTCTAAATATAGGAATTGCCTTAGTCTTAGACTAACTAGTTTTAAACTACTCCTAGCGAAATATTCACTTATCGGGCACATAAAGTTAAGATTCTCCTAAGGCTTAAGGATCGTGTAAAAATATTTAGGCAGGAGCTAGCTAGAAGTAGATTAAGAGGGCCGCGACGCTCTGAAATTTCCATCCAAACGCGCTTCTCAAATTTCTTGAAATCCATTTGTCACATTATGATGAAATTTAGCATGTACAATTAAATTAACAATATCTCCGCCCCTATGTTCTTAGTTTTTTTTTTAAAACTTTCTCAAGATAAAATATAGAGGTAATAAAAAATATCCGCATTTTTAAGGGGTCACTTTTGACTGATTTATTCAATAGGTAGACGAAGCAAATCAAAAATCCCATTACATAGGGAGGTTGTCTACATCATTAGCTGTTAAATGGATCCATGATACAACGGAAATTCTTAGTTATTTAAGAATGATTACAGAAGTGCAAAAGTCATAAAAAAAATTGAAATTGCACTTTGTCACTCTGTAGGTAACTTTAGAGGGTCGTCAGTATCATTACTCGCTCTCTTCGCTCGTCTTCTTTTTCTAGACGAAATGGCTATAGAATACCTTAAGCCAATGCGAAGTTAGTCTAAAGTGGTCACCGGACTCTTAAGCTAGCTAAGTTAGGCAATTCTTGTATTTAGTGCTTGTGGCTATGCGAGCTCGCTTCGCTCAGACACACTGAAGTCATAACAAACCACCAATCAAACATGAAAGCTACATACTAAGTAACTTAAGTTAATTTAAACCCTGACTTAGTTTAATCCGTAAACATTATTCTGAACCGCACTTAACCAATTTGGCGTAAGGCTCGTACACATTGGAGAGCATCGAGATAAGTCAATTATGAGTGTGATCACACCCTAAGTGAGGGTGTGTTGATGTACTGTTGGAGTTAAAAGTGTTTTTTTATATTTTCGTTTCTACCTCACTCTTGTAGTTATTTGGAGAATTAATTTCATTTTCATTTAACCTCCGACGCAAAAAGGACGGGGTGTTATGAATTATTTTTTTACAAAAGTATCTAAAAAAAGGACAAGACGATTTCGGCTCACGACATAACTGAAAATAACCCTCTTGCGCAGTAGGGTAAAAAATTGGGGAGATCTTTGCCCAGCAACGGGACAAAGATGAAGAGTAAAAAAACTACAATTTTACAAAACCATCATAATTTTTTCAACGGTTCTGTACATTTAACTTTAAAATACTTTCGGTTAGTCCCCAATTATTTGGTTACTAACAAAAAAAAGGATGTACCAAAACGACATTAATTAACTATTTCGCACTGACTTGTACCCTAGGGGTGTGTCTACAACAAGGGTGTTAGAGTCGTCCACCGGGACGCTAACATTATTGTAATGTAAAAAGCTGCAAAGGGTAGGGTAGTGCTTGAAATATTGTTTTAGACAACACTATGATGAGTATGTGCGATTATGGAAACTAATCAAGCGTCAATCGTTATTTTCAACTTATCGATCAAATGGTCTACCTGCTGTAGAGCTACCATGATGACAAATTTTCTTTCTATAGATTTTGCCCCGCAAGAGAGATATTCTAGCTTTTTCACATCTATGCGCAGATGAGAGCGATGGAAAAACTATAAATTGCTAGCCTTGTTGCTAAGTATAGGTTTCCTCTTTAGCGGTATTTACTTTAAATTTATGAAATTCCATCCAAAGGTTGTCTGGAAGAGATCACTCTCAAGCTAAAGACCGCCCATTGCGCCTATATTTTTGAGTGTTTAGATTAGATTTATTTTGTATTTGGTGTCAATAAAGAGTTTGTATTGTATTGTATTGGTCTATGCTAGTTTCGTTCACATTACTGACGCAGTGTTAAAATACATACCCACAGATTTTTTTGTTAGCAACACTACAGAAACAACACCAAAAACAAATCATTAAAGCGAAAACAAGAAGAAATACAAAATTAAAATCAATCAGATTTTACTGCTAATTTGTATTTGAAACTCAAAAACAAATCCAAAATCCGAAAATCACTATTGCCATCACAATTGAAGTTCCAAATCAGCCATAATCACCCTTCAACGGGACTCAATAAGCACACAACGTACCGCGGGACAGCGGGACATTGTCCCACTTGTTCCTAAAGTGTATTCACGCCCTCACTCTCGGGACTTGGCATTAGGAAGAACGAAATTAAATTCCTGATCAATAAAATAATGGACCAGCTTCATGACAATAATTATTAGATTATTAAAAGGGGTTGGAACTACCCCTAGTCGCTAGTTGCAGTTGATTTATGTTGCTCTTTTTATGCGGTAGCGATTTTTGATTGGATTTTAAATTGAAGTGTGCAGTTTTTTGTAATAGTTTTTTTGGCTGACTCGATTATGAAAGCATGAAGGCAGCTATGACACAAGAAGGTTATAAAGTACCCATGAAAGTAACTAACTAGCATTTTTGTGGTGCGTCGGACGATATTCAGTCCCAAATGTGACAGGGGGCGAACCTATCGCCACACACCGGGCTCCAGTCATGTAGCAGATGACATACAATACGTACATATTATGTTCACGTTCAGACAATGAACAAATTGGTGCGTGCCGACAGCTGGGTTTGAACCCGCTCCCTTTGGCTTGAAAGGCGGGCCTTCTCCTACTAGGCTGTCATCACTTTAAGCTAAATGATTTAGCTGGTTGATAATTTTATCCAATCTACCAGTTATAAATGCAGCAGGTTGGATATAAAACTTAAGTTAACAACCAAACTATAGTTATTTAAAATACCACGCAAACTTAGTGTAACCACTTTACCTAAGTCCCATACTTTTTTTTAACACTTAAGTGATTCCTCTTTCTCCCCAGGTACTACGAAACTGGCAGTTTCAAAGCCGGCGTGATCGGCGGCTCCAAACCCAAAGTGGCCACTCCTCCCGTGGTGGACGCCATCGCGGCGTACAAGAGAGAGAACCCGACCATGTTCGCCTGGGAGATCCGGGACAGACTGCTGAGCGAGGGGATCTGCAGCCAGGATAATGTGCCTTCCGTATCAAGCATCAATAGGTAAGTTCTAATCAGAATTACATAATACTTATACTTCGTCTGGTAAATAGCGCTCCGAATCAATAATGGTCACCTGTGCAACTCGCAGTGATGTCAGTCGATGCTTAAGCAGGACCGAAATAAGTCATTTACAACAAGTGCGAAAGAAACGGAGACTAGTGACGTCATCAGGTGTTGGCTTCGGGAATGTTAGACCTTGTTTTTTAAGATGCACTATAAGTCTTTTGGGAAGGTCGTTGAACGTCGTCGTTTAGTCAGTGCAAGCGGAGGTCACCGCCCGAACGGGCGTTTTGCATTGATGAAGGGGTCCGTACGATTCCGGAACTAGTAGAGTGATGTCACTATCACACAACAGCAGCACAGCATGCCTTAGTCGCCGAAATGACGGCGACTAAGGCAAGAAGTTGCTCGACTGGTGACCACGAACCGGAAAGCTCAACTTGAGAAGGCGCCCTACAAGTTGGACCGACGATCTGGTGAGAGTCGCTAGATGCGAGCAGTGCGAGATCAGTCATTGTAAGGATCATTAGGTGAAGCATCCGTCCAGCAGTAAGTGTCTTCCGGCCGACGACACGACGGCACTAAGCACTAGGCCATACAGGGCTGCCAGGTCACATTTTATTTTTTCTCCAAAATGATTATTTTTACGAAAAAAATACCGAAAAACAAAAAGTACAATTGCTTTCTTCTATTTATACATAATAGTTTTCAGTGCTGATACCCTAATTATTATCTATCGGTTATTTTGTCTAATATAATATTAAATAGGTACTATCAATAAACTATTTGTAACATTATTGCCGTCAATTGTGGTACAAAAGCAGTTTCACCCCTACAGCTACATAAAATACTCAGAATTACTTTTCTTAGATTCTTAGAGCAACAATAACTCTGCTCCCAATATTCCTATCCCATAAATCCGACAGTAATACTCGTATCTCCATCAAGAACACAATAAATCTATCAATAAACCAACAATACCCACTATCGTTGGCTAATCGAAAAACCTTGTCATATCTAACCCAAATCATAACATCACAAATGTTGTATGAAAATCTATCACAATGAAAAAATATTGGCGTACTATGAATAGGTACCTACTACATACCACAGTGTGTTTTCCTTTCACTGTAACGATTGAACATAAGTTATTTGTTGGCAACTTATAATTCCAATTTAGAATACTTTTTAAAACTCAATTTTAATAACTAATCACTTTTATGTTTTATACTTTTATTTTTAAAAATATAACTTTTAAGCAATGGATCATGACTTCGTAAAGATTGTATTTACAGTGTCATTTTCAATTGAGTGAAAAATTTAAAAGAAAGTAGGGAAAAAACACTGTAAACCACTCCAAGGCTAACAACGTTTATTAGTGAGGGGTAAGTGTGTTCTGGATGCGTAGTTTATCTAGTCCCTGCAAAATCCTTGAAAAAAAATTTAAGATTACGAGTTGCATTGCGTCTATCAAAAAAATATCAGCATACTTATAAGCACGCATTATACGACTTCAATAACTATTCGGCTTTATTGTCGCAATGGTAATAATTCAATGGATGGTAGGTAGGATGTCCGGTGCGTTCGGAGCACGTGTCTACTTCCGGCGACGCCATCTTGGCTCCCCCGCGCTTCCGGCGCGCTTCGTTCCGACACGCAACCCATTGACGGGCCGTCGAGTACGCGGGTCGGGGAAATGGGGAACAGTTGACCGAGCGGAGCGAAGACTAGGGGAATTTGCGATTATATACGTTTCCATGAGTGTGTTTGTACGACGAAAAATATTTAGCGATGTGACTAGACCTGTTCTCATAAAAATATTTATTGAAGACTACCTGCGCCCCGCAGTGCTACCCGCGGGTAAAATGTACACTAAGTATATGCTTGTTTGTACTCCTCACAACGTGTATGCAAAATTTCATGAAGGCTTGTCGAGTACTTAAGGCGTGTAAGCGTAACGAACAACCAAACAAACTCACTTTTGCATTTATAATATCGAACCTAGATCCAAGATAACCTGGATTCACACATAGGTTTATTTTTATCTTGATAAAATGAATATTAGGTATGGTTATGTATTTTTATTTCTCACCATAAATACAACTGAATTGAGAACCTCCTCTTTCTTTGAAGTTGGTTAAAACTACGCTGGTTTTGACTCTAGATAGTCCTACTTACGAATCAAAATGTCAACTCTGTCGCTAATTCTATAGCTCCAGTATATATTATATCTCTACGTGTTATAACTCTTTCCCGTCATCCCAATGGCCCAAAGAGAAACATGCTGTATTTTTACGCAATAGGGTCGGTGTTGCAACACTTGACGAGATTTTTCCCGAGTTCCATATGTATTGTATGACTTCGTGGAAGAAACGGTTTGGTTGGTACTATTGTAATTTTTGACGTTAAGTGTACTTTTCTTCTATGAAAGGCTTGCTTTTTTTTTAACGAAGAGATCATGAAAAAAAAAACAAGAAATGTACGCCTTTTGAGTACGGATTTAATAGGATAGTTGTGTCCACTGTTTTACTGTCGACATTTTTTTACACGTTCTTTTGGAATAATAACATAGATTTCAAAGCCAGATTAATAGCTAACTATAAATTCATACTATTAAATAGTTTTAAAGTTGATTAAAAACAGCCATAAGTAAATTTTAAATAGGCATAAAAATAGAAATATTCTTAATACCTAATATTATAGCACTTAATTAGCTCATGAATAATCTTTTGGCGTAGGTTTAATGAGCCGCGTTCAACTTATGAATGAGCATAATATTGCAGGCAAAATTGATGCAAGTTGATTATTTTTAACGTCAATCACCTCGTTGACAATCTCAATAATTACATCAGATAAAAGATATCTAGCCCTAAATTAATAAACGGTAGCGTGTCAGATTAGCATCGTTAAACATTGACACACGTCGGGGAAACTAATAACCCACAACTCCCTATAATGTGGGAGTGTTATCTTATCTGGCAACACGCAATTAGCCGCGTGGATTTGTAAGCTGGCAACACTTGAGGTAAAGTGTTTCGGGGGAATTAGTTATCGCGGTAATGACATTTTTTTTTCTATTTTTCTCTACAATTGGTAACGAGGCAAGCGAGTTGACCCAATTGAAAATTTTAATACCATTTCGAAAGTTGCATTGGATTATTGTAGATATTATATAGTAGAATATTGGCATAGTATTTTAGTTCATACATTTTGTAGGTTAAACAAAATTAGACAGTTGTCAAATTATTGCTATTTAAACAAAACACTTTATTTTATTTAAGTGTTGTACCTGTGCCAAATTTTACCCTTTTATTTATAGCAGGATTATACTTAGTACAATTTAATTGACGTCTCTATGTAGCTGTCTAGTCTGTCTAGTTATTTTGCGTTTCTCATTTTACTAAACTGAATAAATGTAATGAGTGTCTCTTAATATTTGACCATTTTATCAAGCCATTATGGTAAGCCATAGTTACCCATCTCAGATGGACTTTTGGCGGCTTAGAAACTTTGACATTTGAGATAGCCACTCGGCCTATACTTAATTGCTTGAATGCTTGCTTTTGTCTCAGCAAAATCATCCAAAATGGTAAGCATTATCTAGCTCACACTTCCACTCAACTACGTCTCCATTTCGCGTCAACTGACCTCGTAAGTTCCGTACGACATTAGCTGCACACTTACTCTTACTGACTCGCCTCGTGCATCTCCGTCAGTCCTGTGGATCACTTCTTCCCCGTCCCGTGTCAGTTCCGTGCCGGTCACGTGTCAGCCACGTGTCGTGCACTTAGGGGTCGCAATCGTCATCGTATTGAGAGGGAAATGGCTTTAGAATAGACTATTTTGGTTTTTGTCAAGTTTGATTGTTTGTGTCTGCAGTTTTTAAATTAGATTATTGGTTAATATTATTGAATTTCTTAACAGTATTACGTATGTTGATTTTGATCATGAAAATACGAGACACGGTTAGATAAGAAAGTTTTTTTTACTTTCTTATTACCCGTACCAAGTAAATTTTAAACTACTATGTGATGAACAATAGCTCTACCTGAAGGCTACTTCTGTCCTTTATACCCGCCTGTTTTTAATATCAAATCAAATAAAATAAATTCCTTCGGTTTCTAAGATAAACTTGCGAAAGTCAAATTCATAAAAATTACTTTACCACCTTGTTCGAAAAAAGATACACTACCCAGAAGAACAGACAAGCAACTAAGAGAAGCTTTTGGTTTCAGGACGCATTTCATCCTTAACAGACAACCACTTTCTATATAAACAACCACTTTCTATATAAATAACTAATTACCATCCATAAAGTTCTGGGAATAAGATGCTATACTATTAGTCGAAAGTAGAAAGAATATCTGAATTCCAACATTGTCACAAATGTAACCAAACAAGCCAAACTCAAAAATTGGCAAATAGAGTCAAAGTAATACGATTTAAAGTAACCCCTGATGCTAGTAATCCCGGTTTATTGTTCAATAATGGACTTGCACCCCTCAGGGCGATTTGAAATGGACCGGGGTGCTGTAGGTATTGAGATGTTGAGGGTTGGAAAGCGTGAGTCTTTGAGAACTTGTATTTAGCTTAACTGTTCAGTTTTATTTTGTTACAAAGAACGTACTAACATGTTTTTAATAATACTTGAAAAAACTCAATTCAATTACATAAATATGAATTGCAGTACAGCGTTATTAAATTCCAGTTACTTAAATTCATTCAAAATTGACATTTTATGCACCATAGTGCCATAGCATTGGCCATTCAAAATAGTTAAGTTAAGACCTAACCTGATACTAATCTTTGATTGACTGAATAGAGATTGCAACATTAATCGAATCGGCGGAATAGTAATTTAAAACTGACTGCGAACTCCACACTCAGCAAAAGCAGTCGAGTCATAACCATAAAAACTCCCGTCAAAAAAACGCAAAAAGCCAACTTGCAAAACGCCAAGACATTTTAATCGGGTCCCGCCGCAGTAATTGAAGCTATAACTCTGGCAGCCCCAGTTTGACATTTGAATTTTTTGCACTGGCAAGCTGAATAATTTGTTGGCGCGCGTTTTGGGTTAGATTTTTGGGGTGTTAGTTGTCAACGCGTATTTTGTTGTTTCTTTTTGACGGATTGTTGTACACATTACAAAGTCTGTTACATACAAACTTAAGAGGCCCGCGACGCTCTGAAATTTCCATACAAACGCGCTACTCAAATTTCTTGAAAACCGTTTGTCAGATTATGATGAAATTTAGCATGTACAATTAAATTAACAACATATCCGCCCCTATGTTCTTGTTTTTTTTTAAAAAAAAAAACGTTCTCAAGCGAAAATAGAGCTATGAAAAATATCCGCATTTTTAAGGGGTCACTTTTGACTAATTTATTCAATAGGTAGACAAAGCAAATCAAAATTCCATTACATAGGGAGGTTGTCTACATCATTAGCTGTTAAATGATTCCATAATACAAGGGAAATTCTTAGTTATTTAAGAATGAGTGCAGAAGTGCAAAAGTCATAAAATAAATTGAAATTGCACTTTGTCACTCTGTAGGTAACTTTATAGGCTCGTCAATATCATAACTCGCTCTCTTCGCTCGTCTTCTTCTTCTAGATGAAATGGCTACAGAATACCTTAAGCCAATGCGAAGTCAGTCTAAAGTGGTCGCCGAACTCTTAAGTTTTAATTTGCAGGTAAGCTTTTTTGTAACAAAATCTTAACATAATTTTATTGTTTCCAAAGATTAGTAAGTGTATTTTTTGGTTATAATTTTGTAGGTTAATAAAATAATCACCCTTTTCTACTCCTATAGTATTTCTCTACCATGCCTGACTGAGTTTCAGCAGCAGCTATAAGAAATCAAAACATTTTCCAAGCTAATTAAACTATCCCCAAACCCAGCAAAAAACCAGAAAAATTAGCCAACTATCCGCCATTTTGATTTTACCATTTTCCCGCGCCGCGTGACAGTTCATTCCGCCATGATGGATCGCGGCGCGCTCTCGCTGAATTATTGGCCGGGCCTCGAGGGTTGACATATGCAAAAATTGTCTCGCAAACTCATCAAAAAGGTCAGATTAGGGTGTGTAATAGAGTCTTCGTGGAGATGTTGATTGATGACGGTGCTGTGATTGTTATTATTTGTTTATGACTAGGGATTTTAGGATCACTCTTATTATAATTTGTTTCGTAGTTGGTTCGTGTTTTTGCGATATTTGTATATTATTTACTTATACTTTAGTTTGCTCTCCTATTCTCGTGGATTTCAAAAAAGAGATATCTATTGTTGTAGGGAATCTAAGTCAAAACTATTTATTTTTTTAAGCACATATTTAGTACCTAATCAACTAAAACCTTAGTATTTGGCATTGAGCTACATCTGTAATTTTTTTTTAATGTAAAAATAGTTTAATGATTTTTGCCAAAACTAACATGCTAATCCCTTTATACCCTAAAAAACTGTCCACTTCAACGAAAAAAATATTCATACTTCCAAGCAAATAAAATAGGGGTATTAGTAAGTAGAAATACTTCTCAATTTCTTAAATACTCTAAGAAGTCATGGGCATTTGTAGTAGTAGCTAGCTATACTTAAGCAATCTTTAAAAAATGTACTTTTACTTTAAGCTTGTAGCTTAATTACATTTAAGCATTGATCATTTTCTAACTTTTCTGGTCTCGTATATGATACTGTGGCATTTAACATCTAAATACCAAAATAGACAACAATTAATTTAATTTTACCCGCAAAAATGTGGAATAGCGAGCGACGGCAACACCGCAAAAAGCACGATGATCATATCCGCTTCCGGAAAGGGTTACCAGTCGCGGTCATGTTTTAACCCTAACGTTTTAATGGTATCCTTTGCAGCCTGTTTGAAACTTGAACAGGCGTGCAAGGCTGATAAGAAAATGAGATGAAAATTGCAATACCTTTACCAACAAAAACTTGCGAAAAATAATTAGGTTGTCAAATAGTTTTGTGGCCACAATAAAAACCATCTCCTAGGATTCGATTAAAATAACAACATAAGACGTCGCGCGCGTCATGCTTATAATTTTTCACTCCTTGAAAAAGATCATTAGGTATAATCGAACGAAACTTTAGCAGAATATCTTACTATCTTATTAAAATATAAAAGTTGGAGTCAAATTAAACCTAAATTTCTTTGGCAAAACAGATGTTCTAAAAATATGTTAGTTTAGTACCTAGTGTGTTTAGTAACATTGCAATGTCCAGCGTTTTTGAAGTCGGTTCTAATTTGAGACAGCTCATAATGCAAGTGCTTTTATTGTTGGCAAATATACGTGATTTATGAAAGGAAGCGTGCGGGTGCGCCGGCTTTTTGTAATATTATTTATATTTCGATGTAAATGTCATTATGATGTGAAGTATTGCTCTTCATAAAATTGTTTCAAAATTTATTTTGGTCGAAAAGTTTGTTAAGCATTTTGAAAAGTAGGCAATGCGACTTTTTTGGATTTTCAGTATTATGCGATTTTTCTTTTTCAGCGGTGAGTGATATCTAGCCCTAGCTTCCTCACTAATAAACGTTGTATAATAGCCTTGGAATAATTTTTTTTAAAATTCTTTCGAACTTAAAAATTTTTTTTACGAAACACTGTAAGTATTACTTACTTAACTATTATTTCTCCTTCCTTTTAATTCAAAAGCTAAATTTACAACTATGGAAAACGTAAATAAAATTGTCGCTCTGTGAATAGTTTTAGAGGCTTCCTTAAATTTGCTTCTTTTAGAGTTGAAAACCGTATCTCATATTTGATGGAAAAATAAGATCGAAGCCTAGAATTATTATTTTTTGCCGTTTTTATTGGTATTAATCGCAATAAGAACAAAAATATGAATAAGTTGCTCAGTTAAACTTTAGAGAACTTATCTGGCTATTTAATAATTTAAAAAAATGTGTTCTAATCGGTGAAATTTTTGAGAAGTCCAACAGTTTTTTAGAAAAATGCTTTTTGCGATGTTCTTTCCAAAGTCAGGATGATTTAAAAAATTCTACTCTGGTTTAAGCTGTATTTGTTTTCAGCTGATCATCACAATTCTTCATATCACAAAAGCGCAAAAAAAAAAATGTTTTCGTTGACATCGTGATAATACCTGGCCTTAACTTCAAAGTTAGGTACTTAGCTATTATACCTACTAACTTACTAATGTATTTACGAAGAATTCAAAAACTTTTCGCCAACTCGCCAAAACACCCAACCCAAACTTTATACAATAAAGCCGTTAGCACACCCACGTTTTTTACCGCTGGCGGAAGCGTAACAAATCGCGACCGCGGTTCGCTATATTGCAGAAGGATGTCGCGACGCGTGCCGTCTGATTCATTGCGGTATTGAAATTATAACAAGGGACGAGAAAAATAAAACAAGACTGAATCTATTACAAGAATGTGACACAAAAAGAGTTTATATTTTTTTTAAATTATTTTATATTTAATATATCAATTACCTTACATTATATACAAAGGTTTTATTTTATGTAACTATCTGTTACTAATTGTTACAATCCAACTAAAATTGCAGCGATGGTAGCCTAGTTGGAGAAGGCCCGACGCTCAAGCCAGAGGGATCTTCTGATCCCAGCAGAAGGCACGTACCAATTTCTTCTTTGTGTGAACATAATTGTGTGCGTCTGCGTACTGTATGTCATTTGCTACATGACTGGAGCCCGGTGTATGGCGACACCCCCTGTCACATTTGGAAATGAATATTTCTGCGAAGTGTGGGTGTTGTAGTACACCTCTGCCAGCCCCTTCGAGAGAAAGGCGTGACGATATAATATATCTACACGATTATGTACACTAAAATGATATTATTGTATTATTGTTGTTACAATGACACACATTTTCATCCATTGGATGGATGTTTATCCTGAAGAACACCTTGTTATGTCATGTTATGTTTAGTACCTATGACATGACGTTCCCGTTTTATTTAGTTTGGTCTAACGTTGTTCTTAGTTTACCTGATTCTCTCTTTGCTCCTACAATCTCATCCATGATGGTTTTAATCAAATTTTTAAATTTTCTCTTATCTTTTCTATTATTCCAAGAGCACTTCCTTTTTTGTGTGCTACGAGTAT
This sequence comes from Peribatodes rhomboidaria, assembly GCA_911728515.1. NCBI lineage: Eukaryota > Metazoa > Arthropoda > Insecta > Lepidoptera > Geometridae > Peribatodes > Peribatodes rhomboidaria. The sequence goes on along the minus strand of OU452191.1, from coordinate 10,551,799 downwards.
ATGGGAAGTGAGTCTTGTCATGTTCCAAGACTAATCTTTCCCATCACTAGTATCCGCGGTTCTTTACAGACGAGCCAAACCGCATTTTTTGGCCCCTCAGCACTACTGTAATGGATTATTCATGTCATTGCGCCTAATTGCGTGCTCTGTATAATCTTAACTTGGAAATTACACTCATTATTTATATCATTTTCAGATAATTTTATATTTATATCAAAATAGAACATCTCTACAATCATTTGAGTGAATTGGAGTTCATTATACTCACTATAGAGTAGTATAAAATAAGATCATGTAGACTGATTGGTAGGCCCTAGTGTCCAAGTTTTTAGGCCGCTCAAAATCAGAATTTATTGATAACTCCTAAAGTTACACATACACAGTTGAATATTTATAATTAAAAACGAATGTCAGAACAATAATAATTGATAATTATGTCAAATATAAAAATAATTCACTAATGTCATTTTACAGTTAAGTTTAGTAAAAATAGTTAAGTATTATGTATAGCCATTATTATACAAAATAATAATAGTTCAAAAATCTCTTATTTTAAAATAAGCTTCAATGTCATAAAACATTTTTTCTAGTAACCAAGCTCTCAGCTTGGTTTTGAAGCACGCGGTAGAAGGCGCATCGCGAACAGAAGTTGGTATACGGTTATAGACCGCCGGCCCTAAAATATACACTGACCTCTTCGACTTGACGAGACAATGTGAGGTTGCTAGTTGGTCCTTATTTTTATTACTACGTAAATTGAACGTATTATGGACGCCCCTTAAGTGGTCAAATTAACGATATACGTGAGATTTATGACGTAACTCAGGGTTGAAAGACCTACATTACATACTTTAATGCTCAGTTAAAACTGCCGCTCGCGGTTACCCATCTAAAAATTGACCCTCATTATGATTGTTCTGCCATATTATTATATTCCGAGTCAAAAATGATTAAATAATCACGTGAGTAACACGTAGTGACGTCTACCGATGCGTGCTTCTGAAGAAGCAAATAAGGCAGAAATTGTGAAGGCTGAAATAAGTAGTTTACATCAAGTTCGAAAGAGTTGTCTCTTTTAACTCTTTAACGAAGATGACGAGTGACGTCATCAGGTGTTGGAACCTGTAACGCTAGATCTTGGTTGACTGGGTGGTTTTTATTTTGATCTGTTGGACTTGTCACTTAGTAATGTTTCAGCTGATTTATCTTTCTCCATTAATATCTACTAAGTACTCGTTGTCCTTCGCATTAACTAATCTATTAACGTTTGTCATCAGGATCGTGAGGAATAAGGCAGCAGAGAAGGCGAAGCACGCACACAATCAGCAACAACAGCAACAACAGGAGCAAGAGATCAGTTCAGCGCAAGGGAGCGTTGTGTCTGTGAGTACTTGACTTTAGTTTTTAACCTAACTCACCCTCCTAGCCTTGATGGGACCGTGGCTGCTTTATTAGTAGGAGCTGCCAAGCATGATTCCCGGCTGGACATAAACCATTTGACATTTATGTATCTACTGTGAATGATGAATTTCAATATATGTTCTGGGTCTGGGTACTAGTTGTCCACGTCCTTGGTATCCATGATATCCCCCACACAGTAATCTAGATAGGAGCTATTTTTGAAGCGTCACTTTTTTTTATTTACAAACATAACCTAACCTTACTAATTAACGAACGAACTGGTCCAGCGGGTCGAACTTGGACAAGTTTGGCACGGAACCGGAATGATTGACGTACGAGAAGAGAAGCCTGTGCTCAGCAGTGGGCGATTACGGGCTGATGAATATGACTAATTAACAGAACACTCCACTGTCAGGCTCTCGATGTTTGACTCGTCATCCCATGCAACGACTACGACGCGTAGAGCAGTGTGTGAACGCGTTAACATGTTTTTTGTACTCCAGGTGATAACCCACGCTGGCAACGCCCCCGGCACCACGGCTGTCCTGTCCCCCACGACAGAGCAGCACGTCACCAACACCGGCAGCTACAGCATCAACGGCATCCTGGGCATAGAACAGGTGGACGCGCTGCACAACGGGAGCACGACGGGCTTGAAGAGGAAAAGACATGAAGACCAAGGTCAGTTGTGAAATAATGGGAGCTAAAATAAGTCTGGCCAACCAGTTTACTTTTTATTATAACAACCTAATATCCTTCAAACTACACAACTAGTTGGTTGGTGCAGTTAGTTGGAAGTAAACAACTGATCCATTTAGCCGTAGAGACTAAAATTTCTAGATCCAGACCAACTTGCACTGTTTGTAAGCGATTGAGAGAAAAGATGGCAAGGTGTAGGTAGATCAAATCAGGTGGTCCTTGAACAGAAAATACCGTATAAAGTCATCACTCAACAGGCTTGCCCCTTGTCACATTTGGGACTAAATATCGTCCGGAGAAATGTGGGTGTTATATTACACCTCTGCCAGCCCCCTCGGGGGAAAGGCGTGACGATATGTATTATTTCCCATCTCAGAGTCAATTACCATTAAAGGCACACATGTTAAGTTAATGTCACACTTTTCAACTGAATATGTGATTTAATAGAACCCATTTAAAAGCTAATTTCTGGTGATTTTCGGGATATTATCCAAAAGGTTATCCGAAACTCTTTAACTCGCGTATTTCAAATCTACTTGCCTCTATGAGTCACATGGGCCCACTTGCACGAGCTCTGCTCTGAAAACTTGAAGTTATGTTACAGGAGCTTAGCCTGTACTTGAACCAGTAGGGATGTTCTTTTTGAACATAAAAGCTAGTGATGTGAAAATTTCTATCGATACTTAAATTTTTAGTTAATGTTAAAAATAAAACTGAAACTAAAACCTGCTAACTAAAATATTTTTTGGGTACCTCACGAGATAAGGCTGTATCGAGACAATCTGAAACCTGAAATAACTTATAATTCTAATTTTCTTAAAGAAAACCTTGTAGGCATGAGTAGATTAGCAATTATCACGTCTTAAATGTTTTTTTTTTATTTTTGTGCCTCTCTCAATCTTATTGCTAGTTAGACACAACGTAATCGTTATGACGAAATGTAATCGCAAGTTCAGTTCAGTTTCAGTTAAAGCATATTCTTAAAAAATACGATGTTATGATACAACAAATCAATTTTCTGTAACATTCAATATACAATCAAATTAATTACTTAGGTACATACTTTTATAACTTTTTCACATCTGCATGGTTAATTTTCGTAAATTCTGACGCAATTTTTATCGCTATCCATGTCTCGATACTTTTCACGCACATCACTATTCCTTTCAGCCACGCCTGTATCCACCAACCGAGACGGCCAAGATTTACTGTGCTATTAAATTTACTGCTAAAACTGTGGCTTTATTATTATAACTTCTAAAATCTACTCCTTTGGGGTTTCAAGTTTAAATTAAAATGAAATATTTTTAACGTGAAAGAATTCAAAGATCGTTCTCATTTAACGATAATTATTTTCTACAGTTATTAATAAATATTTTATAAAGCTTTTTCTATTTCCCTGGGATATCCTATTTATTATAGGATATTAACAATATATTTTTTTTTTCTGTTAACAGATGAGAATAGAGACTTCAACAGCCACTCAGAAGACGACGTTAAAAGACAAAGAAGTCATTATAATGGCGACCAAATATACTCAAACGTAAGTTAAACTAAAGTTTATTGCCGTAGTGAACTAAAAGTAACCCTCCTGTCTCCTGCCTAAGACTACCGCATTATGCAAGATGGTGAATGTTGTCTCAGCCTGTCCGGCAACGACGCAATATATTATGTCTGTGCAGGATGATAGGCAGGATAGTGTGTGAGCTACATCCTGCTTCACAGTCCTGCTCGGTGGACTGCACGGCCGGATGGTGTATGGTTACCTTTAGCTCCAGGTCCCGTAAGGCTCCTCAATGTGAATCGTATCGCTGCACATTAAGGTTCATGATCGCGCAGCGTCGTCGGCGGCTGAACCTAAAAATCATCGCAATAAGATGTCACAGTACGGATCCTGGCCTCTCCGATACTAAAAAAGCGCTACTCTTCTCTGTCTTAAGCAAGTTCAATTCAGGCATCAACTTTAAGCTCACGGAGATATTTAGGTATTCTTCCATCCATACTAAGGACAGTCGTCAAAATTTCGGCCCTTTGACGAACAGGCAAGCCTTATTACGACACGATTACGATCTTCTGCCGTCTTTTCTGAATGAATCCGAACAAGGCGGTCGAGTCTATTTAAAAAACTTTGACGTTCAGAAGTGTATCTTTGATACCTAAATTGAATAAAAACATTTTGACTTTGACTTTGACTTTGACTTTGATAATGTCCGAGCCAGCAAAGCCTGTGGTACTTGGGAAGTGTTTCTACAAACCCATTCATTAATTGCTTTAAATGGAGTAAAAAAATACGTAGTATCACGTCATGCACTTGTAGATTGACACAGGGTATTTATTCCTAAAAGAAGTCTTATTTAGGTTAGAAATAAGATACTTACCATTCACATCCACCTTACAACTACGTAAGGTCCAGGCAGATTTTATATTAGTTTATCTGTTTTTATCTAGATATCTATAAAAAACTTAAACCGCTGATTAATCGTAACAAACAAGCCTCTTCGTAATGAAGCGCAAATTGGCGCGTAAACAGCCGCCATCTTGTGACGGATGGCGTGGCGTGACGTCACATCCGTCCGCCATTGCCACGGCTGATGAGCCGTGATTGAGCTTTCAGTAGTTTGTGGTTTGAACAGAGAGCTTGGAATCGATAATGGTAGCGATTCTGATGTAAACTTACTAAATTAAACATAGTGCTATCGCTATCTTTTACTAAGTAATAGAAAAAGAGACAGCATGCATTTTAGTAGTGTCAAATAAGTCGAAACTTAGTTTTCCATACAAGTTTGCCCGTGTAGTGAGCACCTGCCGACTAAAAAGTTGTAACTGTCGCTTTTCTTCTCGGCTTAGATCCGATAAACTTAGTTAGAAAGCACTAAAATTGATGCTGTCTCTTTCTTGTGTTTCTATTTGTAAAAGATAGCGATAGCGAAGTTTCGTTTAGTATGTTGACACGGAATCCAGACCACAGTTTAAAAGTTGTTGGTACTATTTATTTGTTGTTTAAAATTTGTTGAAAACTTTTGTAAATTTGTTGAATCGGAATTTAAATGTTAAAACTGAACAGCATTCAAGATATATTAACATAACAGCTAGGCTAACATTAAGCAACTAAGTACATATCATTTTTAGTAATTGACAACAATTAAGTAGGTAAATAGCCTTCACTAAAACTTGTATTTAGCTAAATGGATTCAGCAAAAAAAATACACATGTTTATTTTGATCATCAGTTCTCATGGCAGTTGTCAAAACACATTTTTACATTTTCACAAGAGATTTTCACAAGAGAGTATTGCAGGTAGGTATATTCTATCATAGTCAGATTCGTTTGAAAGCTAGGCTCACTCTTTATTTGGATAATATAATCTACTGTGCTTCATCATCACCGTTGGCCTAGTTATCATCTACAAGATGTTTATTTTGTAGCGTCCGATTGATGGCATATATGTATGCTCTTGACTAAACATGCCTATACGGAAGCCACAGAGTCGATCACACTTTTGGCAGGTGAAATTGGGTTTGCGACGAGGGTGATAGTAGTGCATTACTATAGCATGCTAACAAATCTATTCTTTCCCAGCTTTGGTCCTCATCAAAATGGAGCCTCAAAGACGAGTACAAGTTGTTAACGGAGCTCGGCGGCGCCGCCGGTGGCGCGACGGGCTACTACGGAGAGCTGTTCGACACGCCTTACGAACACGCTGCACATCCACACTATACGCCACATTCGGGTGAGTATTCAACTGTTCGATACAACTTACGAACACTCTGTACATCCACACTACATGACCACATTCGGGCGAGGATTCAACTAGTTAACTTAAATTCCGAACCCGCCACACATCCACACTACAGGTCACATTTGGATGAGTATCGGACTCGTCAACACAACTTATGAACACGCTGCACATCCACACTATATACCACATTTGCTTGAGTACTCAACTATTCGACTCAACTTACGAACACGCTGCACATCCGTACTATGTACATCCATCCGTACGTAGCGTGTTCGCGGGTTTCAGGGGCCCTATTCGGAGATTTGAGATTTTCATCTCACCTTTTTTCGTCCATGTTGCTCTCGTTTGAATCATGATAGGTGTGAGAGTGACCAAGATAAAATCTCATCTCATCTCACGCCCAGGAATAGCCCCCCAGTGGACGTTATCACATACATTTTCTTGCAAAGCGAAGCTAGGCACACGCGCAGCTTCTCCGTGCGCAGCAGTCGGACTGTGGCTTTACCTACACATAACATTTTTTTTTTCAAAAGTACCACTAGAATATTTTAGGATTATGATATTAATACTAACAAATATTTACCAGAAACATACAATACACAACCTTAAACCATTAAAATGATTCCCATATGATAGCAAAACGAGTAAAATCAATATCATTGTCGGACGCGACCGCAAGATGACTTGCGGTTAGCGAGCCATGAGCATGGGAACCTTTCATTCATCAGACTACATTCATTCATGTTCACCATCAATGGCTGGTCACATTACTACTACGAAATTGATTTTACGAGACCAAGTCGTTTGATTTACTTTTTTACTTCGAGCCGTTGCTACAAAATTAATTAAAACGCGTTTATGGGACAAAAGAATTTCTTACATTGAAGAAGTAAATTCGTAAAGGCCGAGACAGAGTTTTTAGACCGCCTGATCGCCTCTATCATATCTGGCAGCTTTGCCTTTAGCTAAGACAAACAACTGGGTCTACAATTGATTAATCTTATATACTTATATATTTAAATGAGCAATTCTTGTATATACGAGTATATATATAATTGGAATCTCGGAATCGGCTCCAACGATTTTCATACAATTTAGTATATAGGGGGTTTCGGGGGCGATAAATCGATCTAGCTAGGAATCATTTTTAGAAAATGTCATTTTATTCGTGTTTTATCGATAATCAACTTAAACATAAACTTGGAAGAAAAATAACAAAGAGGCGTTTGAGTAGTCTCCACTGAAAAATATGACTCTTCCTGACATCTATTGGCGAATAATAATACTATTTTTTGTGAGCAACTAATTGCTTTAACGACACAACAGCAGATGGCGTTGTTAAGTAACACGAAGTCAATGAGTGTTTGCTTTGAGGTTAGACTAAAATCAATTGTTTATTTTCCAAAAAACACAATAAAAAAAAAAAATACCGAGCAAAGCTCGGTCATCCAGGTACTTAATTATTACATGTCATCCGAACCACGGTACTCAAACCAAGTCAATTTGTTTCACGGTCTAAGAAGGATTTATCCAAAATGTTCGTTTTAGAGCCACTTGCAGAAGCCTAAGGTTAACTTTTTAACTACGAGTTATCTGCTCATTAGGGTTTAGCTGATAAATCGTATTGCGCCATCAAGAGTTAGAAGTTAACCTTTTTTTTTTTTTTTGAGGAGGTGGAGGAACTTGAGTTAATTATCATGAACTCTTTTAAACTCCGTATCCAAATCCATTATATAACTCCGTATCTTTTGCAAGTGGGCTTTAGGCAGCGAAAATCGATTCAGGCGGTTAACCCGATTGGAAAAGAACAGGTCATTTGAACCACGATAGTCTCATTAACTCACTATATTCCTTTTAAAGGAAAGCAACCAAGTAATCTTTTCACCATTTCACCACCATTCACCAGACTTTCTCGCACAATACTGACCACAATTCACTCGAGGAAGCGACAATGGAGCAGGTGTCGCGTGGTCCAGCTCGGGTTACCATCTAGGGTTACTGAGAGGGATGGACCACGGCCATTCACAGGAAGATGCGGTCGGGACTGGTTTGGAAATACACTCCTCATCAGCTGAGAAGCTGTGACTTTGTGACTTTTGTGGTGGAATATGATTTGGTGATTGTTTTGATGCGCAATCCACACTAAGTTTATAGTGATGAGGTAAAGTTTGTACGTGGGAGCTAGTGGGAGGTTAGGGAGCTGCTAGATATCTTCATGTCTACAAGATTAAAAAAAAAACAAAAGTCTATCGTTCCAAAAGTTGACACCTAACTAAGTCACTCGACATCGTCGCCGTCTCTCTTGAACTTATCGTGAATTATCTAATCCGGTCTTTGTCTTTTTTTCTGTTAGTTTTATTTGGTCTTGCTTATGCATCGGTTAACGTACGTGTCACCTACGTGACCGAAACGTTACCTGTAGGAGTATGTTATTATACCACGTTCATTCAATTTTAACAAGTGCCTATCAGTGTTAAAAAAGAAAACCTTAAACTTGACAACAAAATGCAGTCATATCAATGACGCATAAAAAAACGTTTTTTTTTTTTTTGCACACTGTACATCACAAATAGCTTGAGCGCTTTTGACTTGTAAGATAGATTAACGAATCTGAAGACACCTTACAATTCAAAAGCGCTCAAGCTATTTGTGATGTACAGTGTGCCAAATGATTAGACACGCATGCATAAAGACATAGGCTCGAAAAACATTGTATTCTTTCGATTTTCAAGTAAAAATTCTCCCACTAGCAGAAAGCTAGCAATCCCTAAGTTCTAAAGTATATGAGACATGAGCAAATCCGCGTGCAGATAGTACTTAGTAATCTATTAGCTGTTTAATCTCTAAGTTTCGACTATGTCCCAAAAGCCGTGCTCTTTAGCTTGAGCTATAAAAAATATCCGCATTTGTAAGGGGTCACTTTTGACTTATTTATTTAATAGATAGACAAAGCAAATCAAAAATCCCTTTACATAGGGAGGTTGTCTACATCATTAGCTTTTAAATGAATCCATAATACAAGAGAAATTCTTTGTAATTTAAGAATGATTACAGTAGTGCAAAAGTCATAAAATAAATTGAAATTGCACTTTGTCACTCTGTAGGTAAGTTCAGTATCATTACTCGCTCTCTTCGCTCGTCGTCTACTTCTAGACGAAATCGCTATAGAGTACCTTAAGCCAATGCGAAGTTAGTCTAAAGTGGTCACCGGACTCTTAAGATCTAGTCTGCTCGCTGGTATTCGGAATGTTTAAACTTTAATTCAATGAAGAATATACACAATGAAGATATGGTCTTCATAGCGTTTTGCGGTATAGTTGTATCACAAAAGTGGCCCTACCAGACCAATAACGTTCTGTCCTAAATTCCCTTTCTTCCACCACAAAAATGTATGCCATCAAAACAATCGGAAGACCCGTTAATTCTTAACACCGCAAATTTTCAGTCCGTGACTCTGTTGGTACAACCATAGAATAAACAATAGCGTCTAACCATGGTGTTGAGGAAACGAGGATGAGAAGACCGTTAGGCATGGCGTCACGAATCGTACTGGAAGTTATTTTAATTAAATGGGTAACAACACGTTAAGGGTTCCGCGACGTTCTGAATTTTCCATACAGACGCGCTTGTGAAACTTCTTGGAAACAATTTGTCAGGTGTGGCTATTAATAATTTGGCATTTTAAATGAACTATATCTCTGCACCTATGTTCTTGTTTTTTTTTAAAAAAAAAACGTCTCCAAGGGAAATACACCTATGAAAAATACCCGCATTTGTAAGAGGTCACTAAAGACTGATTTTTATTTTATATTTAACTAGCTGTGCCCCGCAGATTCACCCGCGGTCCCACAGGAACCGTTTTTTTTTCGGGATAAAAAGTACCCTATGTCCTTTTCTGCATCTCAGACAACGTGTAAGCAAAATTTCTTGATGATCGGTTGATTGGTAAGGGCGTGAAATCGTTACAAACAAACTAACTAACAAACTCACTTTTGCATTTATAATTAGTTAGGATAATTAGACAAAACAAATCAAAAATCTCTTTACAGAGAGAGGTTGTCTACATCATTAGCTTTTAAATTAATCCTTAATACAAGGGACATTTTTATTTCAAAAGTGTAAAAGTTATCAAAAATTATTGAAATTTCACTTTGTCACTCTGGAAATAACTTTAGAGGCTCGTCAGTATTTTCGCTCGTAGTTATTTTTTTAGACGAAACGGCAATAGAAAACCTTTAGCCGATGTGAAGTTAGTCTAAAGTGGTCGTTGGACCCTACACTTTACAACAACGTACTACTGACTAAAAACTTGACAAAGCGAATAACAGCTCACTCTTAAATCTCACCCGTGATCACCCATCCTAAAAGTAACTTGTAGTCCACGAGCAACCCGCCCCGGCTTTGCACGGTACCAACTTTCAATCAAAAATTATCTAACTGATGGTGGAAACCGCATCAAAATCCGTTGTGTGGTTTAGAAGGAGTTAGCTTATATACAGACAGAGAGACAGACAGACGCGGAAAGTGATTTTGTTATATATACACTGTGTTGAAAGGCTCATATCGAAGTCAAAGTCAACATGTTTTTATTCAATTTGGGTATCAAAGATACACTTATGAACGTCAAAGTTTTTTTGAACTCAGAAGAACAGGCAAGAAACTGAGGGCCATTATTTTTTTAAAAGAATAAATAAATTACAGTCTCACAAATTTTGGCTTACAACCAGGTAATATCTATACATACTAGTGGCTACTTGACGGAAGTGGAAGGTTCCAGACATCTTTGTCTTCTAAATAAACATGGAAGTAGAAGAAGCGAAAGATGTGTCAGGATCGTAGCAAGTAGAGAGAAGTGGTCTCTGCCTAACCCTGTGGGAAAGATGCGTGATTGTATGTATGTGTGTACGAGATAACCAGTACGTTTTTACCCGACTGCGGGGAAGCTAAAAAAGAGAGTTATGTGTTTGACCTGCATGTAGGCATGTATGTAGGTCCCTATGTTCGGCTGTAATTACTAAACAGCTGATCCAATTATGATGAATGATTTGTCTTTAATACGCGAGTATCATATACCTCTATATATACATATATCCAAACCAAAGCCGAGGGTCCGATCCCAGCCGAAGGCACGCACAAATTTAATCATTGTGTAAACATATCAGTGCGTAAAAGTCATCTGCTACATAACTGGAGGTGGAGGTGTATGGCGACACACTCGCCCCTGTGATATTTAGGACTGAATATCGTTCAGCGAAGTGTGGGCCTCTGCTAGCTTTTTCGGGGGAAAGGCGTGATGATATTTTATACGTATGTTATGTCATATTTCGTCATTTGCCATATATTTCGCAATTGGTTTTTTTTTTAATCCTACTTATTAATATTATAAACGCGAAAGTTTGTAAGAATAGATGGATGGATGGATAGATGTTTGTTACTCTTTCACGCCAGAACGGCTGAACAGATCTGGATAAAATTTGGCACAGAGATAGATTATAGTCTATAATAGCACATAGGATACTTTTTAACCGCGGGTGAAACCGTGGGGCGCAGCTTGTTTGCCATACATTTCGGAGTCGGTTTTTTTTTTTTTTAATGAAATACTTTCATCTCTATTTCCCTTAAATAATTTTTTTTTAAAGTTTATTGACCTGTCTTCTACACAGATTATAAGAGCTATAGATAACAGCTAGCTCTTAGCTTTTAACATGGCTGTTAATAGGTTTTTTATGGAACAATCTAGTGGTTTCCAGTCTCGTCTGGCCTCACGTCGCTGGACGCCGCGGCTGTAAATCTTGACTGTTTTTGCTTTGCCTGAAATTTTATTATCCTCGTGTTTGAAGCTTAGGTAATGTGTTTGTATGTATGATATATGTATGTAATAGGTACTAAAATTTATAAAAGTATATTCGACATTTGGCCTCTTACCAAGAAATGTACCTATATGCCTCAGAATTATAGGAAAAGTCTTATTCCTTCTTCTATATTACTAGCTCGATCGAAAAAGACAAAACACTATACGACTATTATGAGGGTGTCAATGTTTATTCGACCAAGCGAATGAACGAAGCGAAAGAGCGAAGCGTCTCTGCTTCAGCTTCGACAAAACTGCTTTTATATATCCGGGTATTTGGTTTTCTCTACAGGTTGCATTCTTGAAAAAGAAATCTGTATAATTATTGAACCAGCTCACAAAATTTCACGAGAATCGGTTGAGGAGTGCGACCTGTAATTGAGGACAGACGCCGGTCGCGAGGGTCCAGCTCACCGAGCCACTAGTTGTAACGGGGTGGTTGGTGAACAGCATTGAAATAACCGTTGGTTAAAAAAATACTACACAGTGATACAAGTGCCTTTTCTGTACCTAGGTACACCACAAAACACCAAAAAAATCTTTAAACTATTTAAGTATGTATTTAAAAATATCTAAGTATGTATATCAGTCTCTGGCAGCCATAGTACAAGCTTTGCTTAGTTTGGGGTCAGGCGACCGTGTGTGACAATGTCTCGAATTTATTATTATTAATTTATTTATAACTCAATACAATCATTCAGAAGTACAAGGACGACCCACATTCAAAACTATACACATAATTCTGTACAGACATTCAAATTCTAAGGTTATGTTTTGTTTTTATTTACATATTCTAATGGTGTCTTTCATGATTATAAAACAAGGTCTTCCGTTCCGGGAATTGACACACGATTACGTCACTCGTCATCGTCTCTTTCGAACTTGTTGTAAGTTGCTAACTCCGACTCGCTTATGCATCGATAGACGTTACTGCGTGTCATCCACGTGACCATTTTTGTCTCGGAACGGCCCGAAAACAGGCCCGGCGGAATATATTAATAAATCTTTGAAAACCAAATACTGAAAACCAGCTCTGCGTAGGCTTCAGCTTACTCAGTACATAGCTGAGAATATCCCAATTGCCTAACTAAACAATATATGCTGTTCTTCTTATGCTGCATACAGGCCAAGACCGGCGAGGGCCGGCGATGTGCTGCGTCTCCTTTTATTTTATTGAAACGAAACGGGACGCTGCACGTGCGTTGGCGTTCGTTCGCTTGATGTGTGTGTACCCAGCATTAATTTGTAATTTGTTTTTTTTTAATTTTAGGCAATAAATACTTTTTTATTTTTATTTATTTATATCATGGTGTCTTTCATCAGGTACGAACGACTCGACAGGGTCGAATGGCGGCGCCGGTGGCGAGCCTCCGTCGGCGGCCGCCAGCCCCGACGCAGCGGCGCTGGTCGTCCTCCAGCCGCCTGCGCCGCCCTACCCTCCATACGCTCATTATGATGGTAAGCTCTCTTCTTTAAAATAGTATTGACATCGAATTGTGACGACCCTTGACCAATTTGGCTCATTCATCATTAATTTAGTTCGAACTTAAAAATAAAATAATATTCGGGACACTTGCACACGGTCGTCTGACCCCAAACTAAGCATAGCTTGCACTACGGCTTCTAGAGACTGATATACATCCTACTTATATAATATTATAAACGCGAAAGTTTGTAAGAATGGATGGATGGATTGATGGATGGATGTTTGTTACTCTTTCACGCCAGAACGGCTGAACAGATCTGAATGAAATTTGGCACTGAGATAGATTATAGTCTAGAATACATATTTTAGCAGCATTATAGCAGCTAGTACATACATATTTTTAAATACATACTTAAATAGACAATTAACACCCAGACATGGAACAAACACAAAATGTTCATCACAAGAATGCTTGCACGCCCCCAAGCTCAGAAGGCAGGTTCACTACCGACTGAGCCACCGAGGCAGTCAATAAGTGTCAATATGGATGAGGTTTTATATCACCACTAGTTAGATAATTCACAGGGAAACTTTATATGAACTATATGCCTACAAAATTTAATGGACAAATGATTGATCGACCTTACTCAAGTTATCGTCAGATAAATAAGTACCAATTTGTCCCAGTAAACTTTGAGATCTCATTTTTTTTACTTATATGTTAATTTGTTGCTCCTCAGCGATTTGAAACTGGAACTACCATACATAAAACCAGCTATATATCGAAATTCATGACTGAGCGTCGTTTTAGCATGCGGGCCTAAGGCTACATAATCTACGCTAATCTACGTTTGTTTGGTACACTTTTGTGCTTGTCTGCTTGTTTATTTTTCCGACCGCACATGTTTATCTTACCATACACCATCTTCAGGTTTTTTTATTAAAATAGGTATTTAACATTCCCTCTTGAAATTGAAATAAATTGTAAATATTTTCTTAAGGAAACTGCTTCATTACGAACAAAGGAAATAAACCGTTCTCCGAAATATGTTAGGAAATGTTCAAAAGAAAAAGTACAAAAACATCGTTCCCGCCCCAATTCGCCACTTACAGACTACAATAAAGATTCACGCACCAAAATAAAACAATGAGAGAAAGCTAAAACAAAAGTGGCCAAACAGAAAAACCGTTCAAGAATCACGGTGAAAAAAAACTCGAATAAAGCTTTCGACAAAGTTGAGTACTCCACTCCGAACCACTCCGAGGAAAATCTAATTTTCTCGTCGGACCGCCCGACTCTCTGTGTTATAACATCATAAAATATCATAGAGAACCACCGAGTTTTAGCACTTATGCATATTAAAGGGAGGTTTCAAAATGGAGTGCCACAGGGCGCTCGTCTGGGGACCGCACTTCTCTTTATGCTTTTGGTCTTTAATCTACCGCAATCTGCTTATCCCGAGTGGAGGGCGGCGGGTGGGGAGGTAGACATCTTTAATAGCTCATTCGGGGTTCTATGCAAATAATTTTAGAGGGGGGAATCGTATGGCTTTGTCTGGAACGGTTAACGAACCTTGTCACGAGTTTGCGATGCGACAGAAGTGGTTCTGAGAGTTGTGAGTGCGTCGGTGGGCTTCGGTTATAAATATTAAACTGTCACTTTTGGGAGGTGGTATGGGAGGAGTGGTTACGCGTATAAAGGTCGTTAAGGGAGGGTGGGAACATATTTGTTGCGGGCGTGGCGGTGTGAGTAGATTATGCTTGTTTGGGTTATCATACGCTACGTGGTGAAATAATGAAATTATTGAAACATTTTTTTAAATTACCTTTGAGATTTACCTGTAATTACATGTGGTAATTAAAAACCTAATTACTTATGTACCATATTTTGGATCAAATAATTCACTTAATTTCGCTTTAATTAAAGTGATTTTAATTTTACCTTTGTTTTGTTTAGGACTGTATCGTAGGCCTGGTTCGTATAATTTTCTGAAACACCTACTCACAATACTATTGAAATAAATTCATACAAACATTGATCTTTTTAGACATTTTGTTTCTAATAAAAAAAAACTTCTGTCTCGTTTACATGCCTGACACTTCTCGTCAGCAAGAAGCAGGCAGCAGTATTTCTGATAACTGAATGTCTTGTGATCATGGGGCCAGAATTCAACTTTTTATATCTTAAACTGGTCAAAAACGCAAACAATTTAGTACATTGCCTCCGTAGTAGAAACTAAGCCAAAGCTAATGTTCAAGAAACACTCAATGGTTACTCTCTCCGTTTCAGGTACGACGACCTTAGCAAGCGAGTACGCGTACGCAGCACCATACTCCCAGTACTCGCCCTACGGAGGCCCTTACTCACATTCTGCAGCCACCGGCCTGCTCACCAAGTGGTAAGTCACCAGCACAAATTACTTTAAATATATACACTTTGGGTAAATCAAGCAAGTTCGTATAAGCCAAATGGCTAGCTCAGATGTCAGAGATGGCCGTTCGAAGGCCTTTGACATGGCTTGACGATTGTTGTTATAGGACAAACTAACGGGGCCTACAATTTAGCGTATCATCTGAGCCAACTTTGGATGATCGAAAAACACCACACATCGGTCAAATTACACCTATAACAACCTAAAAAAAATTTCTGATTGGTTCAATAGATAATGGGTAGTTTATTTTGAAATATTTGTTTATAAAAGCAATTAGTTTTCAAATTTAAATGCAAAATTTTATTTATGGCTAAATTTTATATTTCTGATTTCATTGCTAGACGCGGATAGACGTAGTTTCTATTTCGGTCGCTTTGACTTATTTTTCGCATCTTCCTTTTTCTCCAACATGTCGCCAGGCTCGCACTAAATATTACGAGGCATTGCTTAAAAATTTAATGCTGCAAATCAAAAGCTAACTTTACCAAAACATGAGTTATTGTTTTTTAGTTTTAGCTCTTTACACTAAACTGAGTTACACTGGTTTCTTTAAAGGATAGCTGTATTTTTTACTTAAAGGTAATTCAACTCAACACTGCATTCTTCCCATCTGTGGTAGAAAGAAAGCTTATCGCCAACCCCGTGTAAAGATTTACGAAAATGCTGAAGTTTGATAAAATTGGTAGGTATTGTATCGAAACTTGTTAGAGCCTTGTATTTATTCTGATGAAGTTATCGAAAGATTTTGAAAAGGTAGTTAAAAGAAATGGTTCCACAACACGTGTGTGTTGTTGCTTAGTAAATTATGAAATTTATGCCTGCCTATATTGCATTGTAAACAACTAAGAAGAATAGGCCTTTAAGAGTCCGGCGACCACTTTAAACTAACTTCGCAATGGCTAAAGGGTTTCTGTTGCCATTTCGTATAGACGGAGACAACGAGCGAAGAGAGCAACTAAAGGTACTGACGAGCCTCTAAAGTTATCTACAAAGTCGTAAGGTGCAATTTCAATCATTTTTATGACTTTTACACTTCTCTAATCATTATTGACTTACTAAAACTTTCTCTTGTATTATGGATTCATTTAAAAGCTAATGATGTAGACAACCTCCCTATGTAAAGGGATTTTTGATTTGCTTTGTATAGCTAATGAATAAATCAGTCAAAAGTGACCCTTTACAAATGCGGATGTTTTCATAGCTCTATCTATCTTGAGGACGTTTTTTAAAAACACCAAGAACATAGGGGCGGAGATATAGTTTCATCATATTCTGACTAATGGTTTGCAAGAAATTTGACAAGGCGTTTGTATGGAAAATTCAGACCGTCACGGAACTCTTAAAAAAAAATCTTGCCTACCTGAGTAGCAAAGCAAGCTCCCTCCCTTTATCTCGAAAGAGGTAAATCTTGCAGTCACTGAAAAGCAAAAAGCGTTTGACCGCAAACGCATTAAGTGCTCACAGATTTTACTGCCTTTTAACTGTTAGGCCATTAAACAACCACTGAAAAACAAATGGTCGACTGTGCTGAATAAATCTGGAACGGTTTATCACTCGGAACCGCGGCCGGGCACAGGTGTACCACAGGGACGTGTGTTAGCACCTGGGCTCTTTGTTATCGATGGAAAGATAAATTTTACCTGGGAGGTTTTGCTAGTTTTAATTTTTTTTTTTTATTTACATTCATTTATTAATAGTCCTCAAGGCATTTTTAGCAAGCACAAAAGTAAATTAATCTAAACTAATATTATTCTTGCAATGGGACCTAAAAGACTGTAAAGTAATAATGATTACAACTAAAATTGTACAGAGATAAAGTTTTAACCAAAAAACTATTTTGATAACTCTCTCACTAGTAGAAAGAGTACGTATAGACCATGAAACGCGAGATAGGCGGCGGCAAATAGCATATAAACATTGAAACGAGACAAAAAATCAATAAAGCTCCATCGAGTAGCAAATTCGGCATCAACAATTGATCAAAAACTACTTTTAGGATAACAAATCACTCTCACAGTGCTCTGTTTTGATCCCACCATCGAATTACACGTGAATTCCCCGTCCCATGGGTGATACATCAAAGCTATAGAAAAACGACATAAAAAATTACAGTTTGGAGAACAAGAGATTTTGAACTTTAGACTGCTTGAAATAAAACGCAGGAAATATACGTTTATGTTTTTTTTTGTGAAAATTTGTGTTTATCGATTCAAGGTATTTTTATTTCTGCAAAAGTTAAAATTATTGACAACAAAAATAATTAGGATCAAACTCATACACTTTTAAATACAACTTTAATAATGATCTGAATTACTCTTCGCAATAACTCTTACGCGTTTGGGCTTTTAGCAAGCTTCCAGCCTTCTTTATATAAATTATAAGATTTTTGATTTCATGACTTACTTTAAATTACTACATATACGAGTATATGTATTGTATTCCGTCATACAAGGTGCTGGTTTTGGGTGTAGATACTTAAGAGTGTTGTTCTTCACTTTCGTGAACGCTCGATTATTTTTCTTCCTAATTATATAAAACTAGATGAAAACCCGGCTTCGCTCGGTTCAAATGTGACTCATAATACACACGTAGGATAAGATAATAATGTAGATAAGTAGATATTTCTGTAGTTATCGGTTCTCAAGGAATATTAAAGGCAAAGCAAGACACAGATTTGTATAACATCGTTCATTGTGTTTAATAAATGTGGTAAATTAAAACTGTGAAGAAAATAAACCCAAATACCCCACTTGACCCTAAGCAATACCTCGTTGTCAGTCGAACTACGAGTACTTTTAAGAAATTGTCGGGCCATCAAGGCGGGCTAGCAAAAATTTTCTTCAAGAAGTCTTCATGGCGGAGCATAACGACGTAAAAAAAAAGAAAAGTCAATAAAGTACGAGTATACCTTACTCTTTTTACACTCGTAAATTACAACGTGTTAGAAGATTAACATTAAGATTGACACCCTTAAATATTACTAAACTCAAAACCAGCACCTTGTATAATGTATATATCAAACCTGGATACAAATCGATATTTGAAATAGTACCTTCAAAATTTATAGCCCTAAAGAAACAATTCAGTGCCCCTATCCCTTTCATTAGACAACTTTTAAAGTGTTCGCTGAGGAATCACTTAAATTTAATGCCCCCAGTAACTTATTCCTGGGCCCCAGGGAGACCCGGCCCTTTGTCGGGGCCCCTCAGGCCCCTTGGGGACCAATACGACGCAGGTCGACAAATGTGCGAAAGAATGTATTGTGTGCCTGATTTTTTTTTTCGTATTAATACATTTGTTATTATTTTAATGGGGTGTCGTGATTGAAATGTCAGAAGTGTTGGATTGGTCTTTTGGTGTATTAATTTAGTTTCAGTATGGTTATTAATGTTTTGTTAGTAAACGACATTTTTCGATTTCATTTTCACTTTAAGCTTTTTGTATTGACAAAATTCTTTGCTATCCTTGTACCATAAGGTGTAGGTAACGTAAATATTAGTAAAATAAATGATAGTGATTTTTTAGAACTTTTCTCGTTAAATGCCTAATTCTGTAAAAATAAGTTATAAAACGATGTACCTATGTATTCTTTTCTGATACTTCAATGAGCTTTCCGAAATACACAAATTAATTACTCTTTCTCGTTTCGTATAAAATATTTCGAACCATAAATGATGTTTTTAAATGTTACCTCATGTTTTGGTACTCTCACACTGTTGGATATCTACTCCGCGGCCTTCAACGAGCGATCAAATGCACAGCTGGCTGTGATTGGGTCAGTGACCCGCCGTAGCCAGTGCGCGAATGATGTACGCGTGCGCAGTTTGTCTCATAGTACATTTTGCATAGTACTGTATTTCTTTTTTATTTTTATACTTAAATTTTAAAACAGATTTCCTTATTTCCAGATATCAGCGGACGCCGTGCGAGTAGCTACCGGCGACCAACAACGAACAAAACTAAAGTGATACGGACACTTAACTAAAACCAGTAACATTTGTGACAATTTTAGTTAAATCCTTATTCATTCCTTTAGAAAATCTCATATTGTGTAAATAGATTAATATAATGTTATGTACAATTCGGTTATATACTTCTTTTATATTTTTAAGGTCAGTAGCTTTGCTTTCTCATCTGTTCCCTTTTGTTCATTTATACTCATTATTATTATAATACATATAATTTATATTATTGATCATGAGAGAGCCAAAGTGTTGACAAAATTATTTGTTTAATGTAAATATTGTATGTTAAAGTAAATCATTGTCATTCTAGAGTTAAGAACTTTTTCGTTATTTTACCTCATTTTGTGGAAATAGGTTAAATTTAGAGATCGGAAATTCGGATACGAACATGTTTACGTACCTAAAGTTCACTTTTTTTTCTGCCAAAAGCTAAGAAAGTATGGATGCGGTTTCTAATTTATAAATGTTTTATTTTTTTATTTTTTATTAATTTGGATAAATCCAAATGTCAAAGGTAGCATATTTAATCCTAAACGCTAATACTAAATCAATCAATTCAGGAAATGCGGGACTTTTTGATAAAAGAAGTGCTCTCAATACTACACTCAACAAATGAAGTGTAAGTACCTCTATATACGTATCCGAACATCCGATCTCAAGTTATAATGCTATTTAATTTAACTATATAATTATTTGAGATACTTCCATGAGCTGTCCGAAATGCACAATTTAATTATTTTCTGTCGTTACGTTATTTTGGCTTAATTAAGTTATTATAATTTATTTTTTTATATTATTGTAGAAAACATGCTTCTTGAACTGGAGTCTAAAAACAAATGTGCAAGTCAATTGCTTAATTTAGATTATTTTGAAATTACTATTGAGATTATTTGTGTTTTTTACTTTTTATATAAAATTATAGTTTTAAATGTGTACGAAATGTCGTGCAAAATGACATTTAATATATACGATTTGATATAAATATTATGTTCAAAACTGTTCTAAGGTGTACACTTATATAATTTTATTTAATAATGAAAAAAATTAGTTGCAATCTTATCGTTTCCGTCCAATTTTAGTTAATATTTTCTTAAGTTTTAAAAATGTAAATATGGCCTTAGTATTTCATTATATAATTTTTGTTCCCAATAGATTTTTAAATCCGCTAATAATATAATATGATTTATTTGAAAGTCATACAGTTTAGAGAGAAGCCAAAGACTTTAAACTAACATCCCAGTAAAGAATATAGTCTAATTTTTTAATGTAACAGAAGCAATAATTTCTCGCCAAAGACGTAAACTCTGACCTTTTTCTGGTATATATGTACAAGCTGTTGTTTTGCATTTCCGCAGAATTTATAGAGGTATACGCCATTAGTGGCGGTGATCATTTTTTAATGATTTGTGCTTTGCTAACAACTAAACCAAAATATCAAAGTTTAGAAGAAAAAAATCTAAGGAGGAAAACCAAACGTGTTTGCGACTCAAATTTGTTTCTACAATAACAGTTTTCATATTGCTTGACTCAAACGTGCGATGTGATGTGTGATTCTATTTGCCAAACAAAGGCTTCGAGGTAGACAATTTCTGATTCTAACTAGTATAGTAGTCGAACTAGAAGAGAAAATCGCGCGCCAGCATGGACCTACTAAATGTAGGTGTACCTAGGTATTTAGGTTCATTTAAGTATTTCTAAGTAGGTTCGAAAAAGACCCGTTCTATTTTGAAGTGAAATTTGGAATGTCGGTGTAGCGGAGGGCCAGCGCGCGCAAGTTCTGATTCCGATTTATGGAAGAATTACTTTATCAAATATTCGGCTCCTATTCAATGTGGATTTTTAAATTAAACTATTAAATGTTATGGTATACCTACATAGTACAATCGACACCATAAATATTGCGGGAATGCAAAACAACACCTTGTTTAAATCGATATTTTAACAATTTATAATTATAGTAATAAACCAACCAGCTACCAAGATGTTTTAATTCTAAGAATGAGACGAACGAATGAAATTAAATGGCGTTTTTCATAATCTCCAATAACAATCCGCGGCCTGCATGCGGTTCGCGCTCCAGGGAATATACTAGTAATATACACAAATTTAAAATATTTTGTTATTGTTTTTATAATAATCTTACGTGGAAATGTTTTTATCAGTAACTTGCATAAGTATAAATATAAATTTTAATTTAATATCTACATCATCATTGATTTATTACCAGAAAAAGGTAACAAAAGTATATAAATAAAACATTTTACTTAATCCTGTAAGTACTTAACTAATTTCTTTCTCGCATAACTTTCGTCTATTATTTATTGAGCAATTTGCTTTTAATTTCTAAAAGCATATCGATTTAAGTGATAAAATGTATGTCATTGTAATAATAGATCAAAATAATAATGAATTTTGTTTAATTTTTAATAAGAATACATAATTTGTAAGAAAAACGCACCAGTACGAAATAAAGGCATATGAGTTTATAATAACATGTTTTTTGTTTGTATTTTCTCGAACCAAAATGCGGGTTCGATCCTAGTTGAAGGCACGCACCAATTTGTCAATTGGTAAACATATAAGTTTTTTTCCGGTTCCGGTGCTCGTAACGTTAACACATACGTTAAAGTCCTCCGCGAAAATTAATATAAATCAGTGGAATAAGCGCAACAAAGAAGTGTCTCAACGCGGAATCCATAAAAATAGACAACTAAAAACCTAAACAAGAAAGTTAACAAAGTGTAAATCAATAATCTTGGAACAAAAACTACAATTTAACAGTCAACAACATAACCTAAAAGTGAAAAATTACTGAGTAGACATAGACGTCATAGGGCTACCAACATTAACCAACAAATCTGTCAAACAGCAATCAAAAGTCAGTTTGACACTGACATAGTGAGTGTTGCCAGTAATATTTATATATACTGCTTTTTTTTTTTTTTTAAATTATTCATGACCATGGATACTCGTCCTTCAGTCGGATTCTTAGTAATAATTTTTCCTTCAGTAACAGATGATGGGATGATGATGATGAGGTGATGATGAAGACGATGAATCCCTCCCCTTTCCCCATTCCAGTAAAGTTATGGATACTTTACTGAAACTTCAAGTGAAGTTTTGTAGAGAACACGAAAAATTGCGTTTCGCGATGTTTGTATCATTTGCCCACACTCGTGCACGTTGACGAACCGGTAAACGTTAATAATCCACCATTATTACACTTTAACACTCGAAGAATCACAAGTTTTAAAAAATAATACAAAAACACGACACCATCTTTTCGGTTCCCGCCAAAACTCTCCTATATACTGCTATCCAAGCAGTGTTGTCAATCAATAAATTCAAAAATGGACAAAAGTATGGAGTTATTATTGTTAAAACTTGACGAGAAATTGAATCAACAAACTAAACTCATAACTGTGTCGGTGACGAAAAATCTCATGGAGGCATTAGATGAGAGACTAAAAATAATAACGGAAGAAAATGCTATGCTTAAAGACAAAGTAACTAGTCTAGAGCAAAAAATTAATGTCATGGAAAGAGAGAAAAGGAAACACAACTTGGTATTTTTCGGCATGGAGGAGATGGGAAAATCAGAAGCGGAACTGGTAGACTACCTCAAGGATACAATTCTAAAAACAGGTACACACCTGAATAGCCACGAAATTGGTAACATATATAGAATTGGCAAACTTAAGAATGTTAAAAACCGCCCTGTCGTAGTCTCCATCACGTCCCTATGGAAAAAACACATGATTTTGAAAAACAAGTCCAAGCTCCCGCCAGGTATATATATTAAAGAAGACTATTCCAAAGAAGTGTTAGAAAAGCGGAAGCAATTACAAGTACAAGTGGAAGAAGAAAGGAAGAAAGGCAACATAGCCTTCTTAAAACACGATAAAATAATAGTGAAGAAATCAGAAACAAACAGAGACAAAAGAAAAAGAGAAAGTTCTGCATCACCCAACTCATCGTCTCAGAAAAAAATTGACCGAAAGGACAACACACCAACTACATCCAACAGGGGAAAAGAAATCGTAAAACCCAACATACTTAACTACATTGAACGAGGCAGATCTGTCTCACTGTCGGAGATCTCAAAAAACTTGTAATGACCACCAGCACCCGGAACGAAATCAAAACAAATACTACAACTTTATGTAAAATAATAACCGAAAATTGCACCCCAAGCCGGTTGGTCACCGTGGGGAAAGAAGACCGCCACCCTTCAGTAAACAAAATACCAAAAGAAAAACCAACTAATATCTACATATGTACCCTAAACACACTCTCATTAAGGACAACAGAAAAACTCCTGGAACTAGAGATAGCTCTTAGTAAAATTAAATGGGATATTCTCGGTATTAGCGAAGTAAGACGAGTAGGAGACCATATCGAAGAACATGATGACTATATCCTGTACTACATTGGTGAAACAAAAGGTCAATATGGTGTAGGATTTATGGTTAAAAAGCATCTTAAGAAACAAATCATAGAGTTCAAAGGCATATCTGAAAGAATTGCTTTACTAAATATAAAATTAGAAGGATACAAGAACAAGTGGACCATAATACAAATATACGCACCAACAGAAGTAGCGGATGAAACAATAAAAGATGACTTCTACAACCAACTTTCAATTACACTAGAGACTGCCCATAAAAACATAATTGTCATGGGAGACTTCAACGGCAAAATAGGCAGACAGAAGCAAGGCGAAGAGTCTGTACTAGGAAGCTATGGCATAGGAAGAAGAAATAAGAACGGCAAGAGAATCGTAAACATGGCCCTCGAGAGTAACTTAACCATATTAAACAGCGTTTTCAAGAAAAGACCTTCCAAAAAATGGACCTGGATATCACCCGACGGGACTTACCGCAACGAAATAGACTTTATAACTAGTAATCAACCAAATTCTTTTCAAGATGTCAGCGTAATAAATAATTTCAACTTTAATAGTAATCACCGCATGGTCAGAGCAACACTTTCTCACAAACAACAAAAGAAACAGAGGAAACACTTCCATCAAGGAACAAATACTTGTTCAACTGACATAATTTCTCAAAACATTACGATATCCAAAGAAATAGACAAAACACAAGAGATTTACAACACAGAAACAAAAGATATCTACAGTAAGACAAATAAGACAAAAACAAACAAAACTGAACTAAGCTCAAATACAATAGATCTCATTCAAAAAAGGCAAGAACTACTTAAAAATAGAAGAATCAAAACAACGATACAAGAAATAACTAAAATAAGTAAAGAAATAAGTCGCAACATTAAACAAGACAGGTCAAATAGAAGAATCAAATGCATCCAAAATCACATTACTAAAACAGGTGGCATTAACAAGGCACTTAAAGAACTAAAAGAAACGACGCTATGGGTCCCGAAAATGAAAAGTAAAATTAACAAGGTAGAAACAAGGAGACAGCCAATTTTAAAGCTAGCAACAGAATACTATCAGAAATTATACTCCACCGGAAACACTTTACAATGCAACATAAACCTCGATGACGAAACTGAAGTAATTCCTCAGATTCTGGAAAGTGAAGTTCAGCATGCGATAGAAACACAGAGAAATGATAAAGCTCCCGGACCTGATCATATAACTAACGAGATGTTGAAAGCAAAAATGCCAGAAACAACAAGAAAACTAACTAATTTGTTTAATCTTATCGTAAACACAGAATCCATACCCTCACAATGGACAATAAGTACTATAATACTCATCTTTAAGAAAGGAGATAGATCAGAAATTGGCAACTATCGCCCAATTAGTCTCATGTCTAATATATATAAGGTGTTCTCAAAAATTTTATTAAAACGCATCACCAAGAATCTTGATGAACAACAATCAAGAGAACAGGCTGGATTTAGGTCGGGATTCTCAACAATAGATCACATACATGTGATAAAACAGCTTGTGGAAAAATGTCAAGAATACAACTACTCACTATACATGGCATTTGTGGACTATAATAAAGCATTCGACTCTTTGGAACACCAATACATTTGGGAAGCCCTAAAAAATCAAGGAATAGAAAAGAAATACATAAGACTAATCAAAAATGTATATTCCAATAGCAAAGCACGAATAAAACTAGAAACGGAGGGGGAAACTTTCCCAATACACAGGGGAGTGAGGCAAGGAGACCCACTCTCGCCTAAACTTTTCTCATCAGTGCTAGAGGATGTTATCAGAAAGATGGAATGGGACAACATAGGAATTAACATCAATGGAACACGTTTAAATCACCTACGATTTGCAGATGACATAATTCTCATAACAGATAACCCTGTAAGCCTTCAAAACATGCTCCAAGATTTGTCACGTGAAAGTAAAAAGGTGGGACTAACAATTAACAAAACAAAGACCAAAATAATAACAAACAGATCCCAAATAAACATCTTAGCAGGCGAGGAGGTAATTGAATACGTAAACTCCTATATATACCTGGGACAACTTATCGCCTTCAACAACCAAACTGACTCAGAGATAGAGAGACGGGTAGCTAATGCATGGAAGAGATATTGGTCTCTCAAAGAAGTGCTAAAAAGCAAACAATTCAACATTGCAATGAAAAGGAAAATATACAACACATGCATACTACCAATATTAACCTACGGGTGCCAGACTTGGGCAAACACACAAAAACAAAACCAAAAATTAATTACATGCCAAAGAGCCATGGAGAGGAGTATTCTGGGTTACACAAAAAAAGACAGGAAAAGAGCTGTAGACATAAGACACATCACGAAAATTGAAGATGTCTTAATCAAAATCAATAAACTTAAATGGCGGTGGACAGGCCACATGATGAGAGAGAACAGCAATAAATGGACAAAGGATATAACAGAATGGACACCTAGATTCCAAACAAAGAGAAAGAGAGGAAGACAAAGAAAACGTTGGTCTGATGATATCAAGAACATTGCGGGTCCGCTGTGGTACAGAACGACTCAAAAAAGAGTACACTGGAGAGAGCTGGAGGAGGCCTTCGTGTCGCAAGGACACGCCGACACCCAAAATACTTAATCATGAATTTAATAAATAATAGCATTGTAGTGAAATTGAAATAATGTCGGCAATAAAGGCTTAATAATAAAATAATAATAATAAAAACATATAAGTATTAAGTTACCCGCGATACATATAAGTACTGTTACCCGCGGCTTTGTTTGCGTTTATGCAGAAAATAGTACTCAAAAACCTTCCTCGTGATATACTGTAACAAAATATAAAAGTTCATCAAGATACGTTTAGCTGCTTAGCCGTGAAAAGCCTACGAACAGACAAACAGACATAGTCACTTTCTTCATTATAAAATAAGTAAGGAACGTTAGTTATGCCACCGAAAAACTAGGTTACTCTTCCTATTAACGGTAGGACTAACCGTGCGGAGCGTTCTGGCCAACCGTGGTATAATAATATACTCCGCCAGGTACAGCATTCTGGTCACGTGGGCAACACATAGTGACGTCAATGAATGCATAAGCAAGACCGAAATAAGTCATTTACAAATAGTTCGAAAGAGACGGATGACGAGTGACGTCATTATGTGTTTGCTCCCGGAATGCAAATCTTTTTTTTTTTTATTATTATGGCATATCAAAAATATCTAGCATATTAAAAAGTTCAATGTCTTATTACGTCAAGTCCAATAATGTTCAGTGTCTCATGAGCTACGCTGTCAGCGCTGCAGAGTCCTTCGGGCGGCTTATGTCAATAGTAGGGCTATTCTGAAGGAGTGAGATTCAATGTCACCATTTTTCGTCCTTGTTGCTCTCGTTTGAATGCTCATAGGTGTGAGTGACCAAGATAAAATCTCATCTCATCTCACGCGTAGGAGTAGCCCCCTAAGAAGTGATGACTGATGATGATGAAGTTTTATTCCTCTTGACCCCGAGTGAAGGCGAAAAGTAGGGGACAAGAACAGGAACAACCCTATGACATCAGGGCCACCTACTCGGCCTACATGAACTTACTTTTCATCAAGGTACTTGCGATAGTGTTTCTACACTTAATTAGTAAAGATGTTTGTGATCACTTAAGACCTCTTCCCACAACCTTTTCCACAACCCTTGCAATCTGTCAATCAAAGCCAAAATTTCTTTTGCATGAAAAACAACTGTCCAATAATTTGTATTGAAATGTACATAGTAATATACTGTGGTTTTGAGTAATAATAGCCTTGATATACTCGTGTTTAGGTAGCACCTATAGAAATAGACCTCTAGAATAAGAAGTTGTAACAAAAATCAAAATGCATCAAGCACAATAACATTGTTTAAGCAGCGATCAGCGAACAATAGAAACGAAATGGCAGATAAAAAAGCTCCTAAAACTATAATACCCGAAAAATTTAAAGGAGTTCGGAACCCTCAACCTCCTGAATGTGAAGATAACGCTTACCCATGCAATGCCAAAAGCAAGTCAAAGAAGAGAGATTACGACTGCGACCCAGATCCACGCATAAATCGAAACAACCCATGCGGACCCAAGCTTAAGTAATCTTCGGACCCAATCTTAAGGAATCTTCAATAAACTTATTGTATAATAATATACTCCGCCAGGTATAGCATTCTGGTCACGTGGGCAACACATAGTGACGTCAATCGATGCTTAAGCAAGACACAAATATGTCATTTACAAATAGTGCGAAAGAGACGGATGACGATGACGAGTGACGTCATTACGTGTTTGCTCCCGGAATGCTAAACCTTGTTTTCTTGGATCATGAATAAACTAAGCTTTTGGCTGATTTGTACTTCGCAGCCAATTAGCTTAATTCGCCGTTTAATTAACAGCCTAGCCTATTAACTAAACAGCGCCGCTCAACTAGCTTCCTGATGATGTTCAGCCATTGAATCAAACGGCTCGACAAAATTACTTGGATTCACAACGTTGACTACTTGCCTAGCCAAGTCATTAAAGCCTGGTTTACACTTTGATTAGTGCGAGTGCAGGTGAGGCAAAAGTCTAGGGGGGCTATTCCTGCGCGTGAGATGCGATGAGAATTATCTTGGTAATTATTAGATTATCTTGGTCACTCTTACACCTGTGACGTTTCAAACAAGTGCAACAAGGACGAAAAAAGGTGAGATGAAAATCTTAAATCTCCGAGTAGGGCCATAGATCATGATAATTACTTTACATTAAATTTAGCCTTCGCCTAGGCAAAGCTGTGGGCAGATGTTGATAGCTTGTTGGCTAGGTACTCCTTAGCAAACCTTGTTTGTAATTTTTTTTAAGCACAGTGATTTAGACCTTAAATGTCATGTCATGACACAGCCAGAATGACATAGACTTTCATAGAGCAACTGACCATGGTATAATAATTTACTCAGCCAAGTACAGCATTCCGGTCACGTGGGCAACACGTAGTGACGTCAATCGATGCTTAAGCAAGACCGAAATAAGTCATTTTTAAATAATGCGAAAGAGACGGATGGAGATGACGAGTGACTTCATACGTGTTTGCTCTCCTTGTTGTCTAAGGGAATTGCTTCATGGTTGCTTCCATGTTTCTTCCGTTGTAACTGATTTTTAAACGGACATCAAAGGTTACAAAAGTCTATACTGGTTGCAGGCTTCTGTGTTTTTTGCTGGTAGCTAGCAAACAGTCACTGTAATAGTCAGTAACAGAGTTAACGGCTAGCAGAGTATACGTAACCAACATGTAACCATGCACCGATTCATCAGGATCCAATGACTGAAAAAAACAACAGACCTTGGACTAACCACAGAATATGCCCTATAACATAGGTCCAGAAGGATAGTCTTCATACAAAACACGATTTCAAAACATGTCAAATTTATTTTGGTACCATAATAAAACCTTTTTTCTATACGTGATGAAGTTGCCATTAAAAGAGGTTACCCGATTTAGTTGGGTAAATAATATCCGTGGCACGCAGGAATAACTGAACATCGCAAAAACGTCAATTTTTCAGGGCAGCCATTTTAAAGTTTGACATTTTCTGTTTAGTCGGTAAGTTAGTTAAACGATGATGTCAAAGTTATTTTGAGGGTTACTTGAGACGCTCTTTCGTATGGTTTCAAGAATTTAACGAAACAACTTATAGTTTACATAATAATAGACTTGTCAAACTGCTGAAATGCCTTGAATAAGTTGATAACTCGACTTGTAGACCAAGTTTTGGCTTTTAAGGACATTTATCCAGTTATTCACCATCTGAGTACGGATCATTTTTATCGGTTACCTTAGTTATTTCAATGGAAAAAGCATTATTTCTCATTAGTAAACCAATGACAACTTCAAACAGATATAGTTTGTCAAGTAATTATTACTACTTTACAAGATATATCATACTTTTCAGCATATAATGCAAAATGTAATAAAAGTCTTAGTATTTAAAATATTTTTTTTTTGGAATTATACGCTCATTTACATAATCTAAAAACTATTTTCACTAACTTATTAAAATTATTTTTAAAACATATGGGAAAAACACAATGGAAACACATTTGTTTCTAATTAAAATGTATTATTTAGAGTATACACTAAATTAACACATAGGCTAGACTTATTATCCCGAGAAATCAACAGTTGGCAATCGTTGAGTTCTACAAATAAGAAAATATTAATCAAACACACTACAAGACATAAATACCTACTTATAAAAGGTCTTATTTAAAAAAGCTTTTCTAATTATTATTTTAAACGACTTCAAAAAACCGTTTTAAAAAATCTTTGAAAATTTTCGTAATCTTAAGTGGCTGTAAAAAATCTGTAAAAATGTCTAATGACACACATGCTTAATACATGTTTTGTTAGATTGCTTACACATTACTTCGATCAATAATAATATTAATAAATAATAATAAAACCCTTTATTCAGACCAACTTAGTATCTATTTACAAAGTATTAAAAACTAAAAACTATGACTGTGGATTTACAAGTATATTTTGGTAGTTAAACTAATCTTAATCTATTATAATACTTAATTATTTTTGTAGGTCTGTTTGCCAATCGGCAAAGATCTCCTCCAACCTTTTTCATTCCTGTCTATCTTGGGCCACTCTATTCCAAGTTACTCCTGCTACCTGTCTAATGTCATCATCCCACCTTTTCTGTGGTCTGCCCCTTTTCCTTTTCCTAGGGCACCATCGTGTCACAATTTTGCTCCATTTCTCTTGGCCTCTTATCATATGCCCTGCCCATTGCCATTTGAGTCTTCTGATTTTACATTAAAACAGGTAGTACGCAGGTGTTGAAAAGTTTTTTCTTTACATTAATGTGAAGAGTTTTATCTTCCATGGCTTCTCTCAGACTCCAGTATCTCTTTCAGCCATTTGTTATTCTTCTGTCAACTTCTTTGCGTATAGGGACCTCTTGTGTTATTAGCTGTCTCAGGTAGATATATTCATCACTGTAATCAATTTGGTTATTTCCTAGATGTATGGTGGTTTTCTTCCCGTTTGTCCTTACCTTTGTTTTCTCTAGGTTCAACTTTAAACCTTTCTTCTCACTTTCATCCGCTAGTTCAAGTATCATTTTCTATTTGTTTTTAGGTGTTTCAGCAAATAACATTATATATATATCGTCTGCGAACCTCCGACAGTGATTCCGAGGTTTTCCCAGTAAAGTCTTCTAAAGATTGTTTCGACAACCGCTGAGAATAGTTTTAGAGGTAGAGGGTCTCCATGTCTGACACCCTTTCCTACTCTAAATGGTTTACCTTTCTTTTCTAGTTGGATTCTCGCGGTGCTATGACTATTATTTAAATTAAATAAAGTGAAAAAAAAGGAACTTCTTATTCTGATTGGCCATCATTGGTGTTTTTCCCAAAAACCTTAAAACACAGATTTAAAAAATTTTCAGACTTCGTCTTAGACAACCATGGCTCTAAAGGGTCTAAATGATCTATGCTAGCGTCTCTTTACGGCTTTGCACCCCGCTATCAATCAACCCTGTATTGATTTGAATCTTTTGTGTAAGTATGCATGTAGGTAGGTACTCGTACATAGTACACCAATGATAGTAATAGTCACCAATAATGTAGAGCATTATAATATATTTTTTATATTTACTTCACGTTGTTGCATGGCATGTTTGTTGGCGTTTAGGCTCCAGTAGGAACATAAAAAATATCCAGCTCGGGTAGATAACAACTTGATATCTTGCTATTGCAGATGAAAACTAAATCACCACGGCAAAGGTAAAAGTGAACATGTGATAATGTCACTTTTTAAACAAAAATATTTGGCTTGCCATAACTTGACATCTCGATTTGTTAATGGAGGCAGAAACAGGCTATGTGTATAAGTCGAGATATCCAGTATTTTGGATGTGAGTGTAAGTTGATAAATCAAGATGACAATTATTCATACACAAACTTATGCTTGACATCTAAATTTGTCA
This sequence comes from Peribatodes rhomboidaria, assembly GCA_911728515.1. Taxonomy (NCBI): domain Eukaryota; kingdom Metazoa; phylum Arthropoda; class Insecta; order Lepidoptera; family Geometridae; genus Peribatodes; species Peribatodes rhomboidaria. Next base: position 10,519,887 of record OU452191.1, on the reverse strand, counting down.
AGTTAAAATTATTTTTTGCAGAAAAGGCTTAGGTGTATAAGTCGAGATCTTCAATATTTTGAACATGTGTTGATGTTGATAATTCAAGATGTCAATATTAGTAAGCAAACACACACTTGATAAGTCGTTTTATCAAGTAAAACACCACAAAATGCAAGGGTGTCGAGATGTACAAAACGCGATTGCTCTAAAACTATTGTATATTTCGGGCTGATTTTTTTATACATAGTAAAGCGCATACGAAGGAAGCGTTTAAGCCAATAAAAAAAAAATCATGCAAGTCGAGTTGTTCAGTTATTCCTACGTGCCACGGATATAACGATCAGAGTTTAAAGAAATCACAAGACCGGGAAGGCCAGCCGGAAAAGCCAGAAAAGCCACAAGACCGTATTAGGCCAGCTTAGGCCAGAGCTAAAACTACACACAAAGTCTTACCCTGATCCATTCATGACACTATACTACAAACGTACAAACTAATATTATAGATTGTATGTAAACCATAACTAAAATCAGAGTAGGTAAAAGGTAAGAATTTAAGTAAAAATCAAGGGTACGAATTTGAGTTAAAATCAATAGTAGGTAATCCCTTTAATTTTATTTACACATAAATTTACACATTATCATTATTTACATTATACATTTAAGTTATTTTTCGGCAATAAAATAACATTACATTTACATAAAAATAAAACTGACGCCTGCTTGTCACGATATTTCACTGTTACGTATCTTACTTTCTTGCGAAGGTGCACAGAGCAAATTGTTGAAAGGCGACGAAGTTTCCACTAACTTTCATTTTTACTTTGGCGAATTATTTTTGTCCACTGATAGGCTAAACTGGATCCTTAAGAAACCTAAAGATAATTTATTGGGAAAATATAAAAATACCCTGTGACAACACTTTTTTCAGCAACTTTCGCTCTGTTGACATTAAGAATTAATTACAATTATAAGCTTTTAAAAGCACATAAAAATATTTAAGACTTACGGATGATATGATGTGACGTTGCCTTTTTTTACTGTTTTGGATATTCTGAAATTTCGGCATGAGTGGACTACACAGTTCACCATATTTATTGGTTAGTGGGGTAACGGCTACTGGATGACATCGAAGACTGACTAGTGAACTGGTTGACTTTCAATGGTTTGGTTTACTTTTTTTGGAATCATTATTGTTGACCGATTAGGGGTCTTTCCTCTATGTCTATGGGACTAACATGAAAGAGCATAGAATTCTACTTCAGCCAGAGCAAACGAGAAAAAAAAATGGAGAATGCTGTGAATTAACGACGAAGACTCTGCTGGTTTTTTTGACACAAATGATATCAATATCATAGTTCAAATATAAATAATCTAGCTCCACAATATTCTACATTCAATCCGTTCTTCAATTCCTTCGCTTTGCCACCAATAGAAAAAAGTAACAATGAAAAAAAACGACAAGGATAATCCCACTTCTGCTAACGCGTACATACCTCGACAATGCCCGAAGAATATCACTAAGGAATGTCCAAAAAAACACGACTACTGCTTAGCTCCAGGGCAGGATCCACCTTTCTGTCCCGTACCACCAACAGCCTTCCAGGAAGCAGAAGCACCACGTCCTCCCAGATGCCCTGAAGATGAGGATCCATGTGCAATTCCACCGCCAATACCACCACCACCATACGATCCTGAAGTTTGCCCGGCTAGAGAGACAGAAGTGGGACCTTGTGCTCGTGGGAGGCCGAAAGTAGAAGCACCAAAGGTCAACAACGAGGACGACCCCTGCAAGAGAAAATGAAACACTGGTGCAACCAAGGCTCTAAAAACTATTTTTATTCTACACAAAATTACATGTTAGCAATAAAGAGAAAAATAAATCACAACAGCTTTTCCCTTAAAAACGGTTATACATTTAGAAACTTATGTCTACTTATAAAGAAATATCAAGTGAGTTAAAATGCAATATAAAAAAACAAGCATAACATTCGTAGTCTAGTATATATTATGAAAGTAGGTACCTAGTACTAAGAAGCAAATACCTAGAAATCAGCCTGATATCACTACTAATAATAATCTCATTAATATTATAAATTCGAAAGTTTGAATGGTTGTATGGATGGAAGTTTGTTGCTCTATCACGCCAGAACGGCTGAACGGTTCTGGATGATCTTACTTTTTGCCACAGCTAGTATTTCATACATACATACATATAGTCACGTCTTTCCCCCGAAGGGGCTGGCAGAGATGTAATACAACACCCACCCTTCGCCAGACGATATTCAGTCCCAAATTTGACATGGGGCGAGCCGGTCGCCATACACCGGGCTCCAGTTATATAGAAGATGATGACATACAGTACGCACATTTGTATGATCACACAATGAACAAATTGGTGCGTGCCGTCGGCTGGGTTTGAACCCGCTCCCTCTGGCTTGAGAGGCGGGCCTTCTCCAACTAGACTATCATCGCTTTTTTAACTTTTTTAAGGTTTAAGGTTTAAAGACATTTATTCTCAATAAAGACATTGCATATCACTCACTTGAGAACAATACTAAACATCAACAAAATTACAATGTCGTCGTATCTAGCAAGGCTACCAACCCTCTCAACGTATTCATTTGCTTAGAAGACTGTGATCGGCTATCAGGTATTGAGCAAGTTGTTTTTTGAATACGTTGAAAGAATTCACATTTTTTATGCGTGGGGGTATCTTATTGTAAAGTTGTGCTCCTTCAAAAGTAAGTGTTTTTTTGCCGTAGTTAGTTCTAGCTTTTGGCAAAACTAAAAGGCTAGCTCGTCGGGTACTTCGCTTTCGCTTTTTAAACCAACAGAATAGGCTTAAGTTAGTCATCAAGATGCCCGGTATATTATGCATGTACAAATAAATATAGAATATTAAATCACTTAATTAACCAGTCGCTGAATAAATCCGATATTGCTATCTGAATAATTATATACTAATGTAAGTACATATATTATTACTTACAGAATACGCCCTATTTATATTATTATACCTTATATAGAATATACTACTACTCTATACTCTATTCTATACTCTATACTCTTTGTAGCCATGAGTAAAGGAGAATTTAACACAAAGGTGTTAAATTCTCCTTTACTTAAGAATTTAAATAGAATATAATATAAAATAGAATTTAAATAGAAACTTTACTTTAGAATTTAACACAAAGGTGTTAAATTCTCCTTTACTCATGACTACAAAGAGTATAGAAGACTATGACCATGGGCTATATCAGTGTTTGTCATCGTGACAAATCGATAGCAATAAACGAAAAATACAAAATGGCTTACAAATAAAATATCCTAAAAAATAAATCCGAAGACATAAACCATCCAAACATTCAACATTAGTTTCAACGACCCAGAAAATGTAAAAAGGCACTACAAACTCCAAAATAAAATAGTTCCACTAATCAAATAATCCATATGACTATGTTATGCTTGATACGCAGCTTCTAAATGCTCGCAGAAGAATTCGAAACTGAATTGAATGATACAATTTTAGACAAAGAACAGTTCACTCAGACTAGCACCTCATCAGTATTAATCAAACTACCGCTTCCAAAAACCAATGCTAAAGACAAAAACAAGGTAAATACTGTCTACGAACACTGTCAAATAATACAAGATCCTCAATATCCCAAGGCCGTAACAATAGTAAAAGAATTTGTTACTGAAGAAGTTAAAGATTACTCAATAACAAAAGGTGAGAACAGCAAAGCAAGGAGATATAAATATACTAGAGAAGTTATCCATCCACTTTTTACTCCAAAACTGGATGTTGCAGAATCCTGCGAAGATCTTGTAAGAGCAGCTCTTAGATCCGCTAAGAAAGATTTCCCAGATTTTTGTCCCAGCTTGGAAGTATACCACTCGCCACGATTTCTGAATAAAATAAGGGAACGTGCCAGTGTACATAGTTTAATCAGTAAAGTACACGCACAAACTTCGTATTTAACTATGGATCCTGATCCCGACAAAGTTTGTCTCACTGACTGCAATCAAGCAGATGATCCAAAAAAGTGCAAACAAGCTTGCAAAGAGCTGAATGAGGCAAAGAAAGATTCTCCTCCCGATTCCCCGCTAAGAAAACAAAAACCTCCCTGCGGTAAGCCAAACCACCAGCCACCAAAATGTGAAAAAGTAAAAGATTGCAAACCCAAAACAAAAAAAGTTTGTGGTCCAAAGACAAGTACTAGTAGTACGAATAATTGCGACAAAAACGATAATGATGAAGTCATAGTTACTGATTTAAATACGAATAAAGAACTAAATAAAGACTCAGATGAAAATATGGGAACTGATCTGAATCCAAACAAAGACCTTAACAATACCTCAGATGAATATTTAGTAACAAATTCAGATGAAAATGAAAAACAAAATCAAAACTCATCCAAAGTAACTCCAGACGTGGAGCTAAATGAAATGCAAGATAAAGAAAAGGTTGATCTTGGAAATATTGTACCAAATATTATATTTGAAAATGACTCGAAACCTGTAAAGACATTTATAGAAGCTCATAATGAAGCCATTTCAACCATAAAAGTGGCAATGGAAGATTTCATAGAGATAATGTACAAAACAACACAAGACGCTGTATCTTTGATTGCTAGCGAAAGCGCTAAAGCACTTGAAAAAATCAAAGCTTCTGAAGGTGCTACTCCAGAGGTACTAGACAGAAAACTCGAAAATCTCGAAAATAAAAGCTCAGATGTGTTAAGAGGAATAAGTTTCTTCCGGAAAAACAACGATGAGCCCGAAGAAGAAAGTACATCACCCGGCCCAGCTGCAGACGTGATTGAGAAAATCTTGAAGAAAGCTGATTCAGCCTTTTGCATTCTCAGCAGTCAAATAAGTAAAAGTTTGGAAAATCTTCCCAAAAATATAAGAAATTTGCACGAAAAAAGTTCCCCCTATGACCAGCCAAAGACGGAAGACAAAACAGCGCACGTATTCACTCCCGATGCAACAAATGGCGTGTTTTCTGCTTTAAAAAATAAAATATATTCCATATTTTCTGATGCCGAACCAAAATCAGAAACTCCTTTGTCAAGAAATTCATCAGCAAGCTTCTTTTCATCCGGATCTGATGACAAACGATCTGAAAAATGATTTGAATATTATATCCAATCGCTAGAATCGCTACCTTGTTTTTTTCACTTTACCTTGTTTTTTAACTTTGTATAGTCGATCCTGACTATTAAATGTCTCTTCTTCTTCCCATTCTAGATTATGCTGCTGCCTATTATCTGGATCTGACAGATTGACAACTTGAAAAACAAGAAAGCCTTCAGAATTACTGTATTACTTAGTTTATTTTTGGCTTACGTAAATATGATCACGTTTCTGTTTTTCGGGCTAAGCTGAAGTGGCTCCCTATTAGGCTTCGACGTAATGCTCACATCCTTTCTCTTCTCTATAGTCCTCTTTTTAATTCTGCCACCCCGCGCTATTTAAACGTTCTCTTTTTTTATCTGCACTCCTCTCATCCCCATTCTCTTAGATCCGAAGATACTCTATCTCTTAAAACTCCTACTGCTAGTTGTAAAACGTTTTATGGTAAGTCGTTTGCATTTCAGGCGGTCCAATTATGGAACAAGCTGCCCGTTGCTACCAGACATGCTCCCTCGTTTGCTACGTTTAAGGATGTCGTAAAAAAATGCATTTATCTAAATTGCCTTGTTGAACTGTTAATGTTACTTTATTTTAGTGAATATGTGTATGGAACATAACATATTTTTATATATTATGTAACAAATAGTATATTTTATTATCTATAGGTATTAGAATGTATTATATTAGTATGACATGTATGTTCATGTATGTATAATTCTAATAGTTTAAGTAGGTGTATCAACACTCTTATTTTTGTTAATTTTTGCACACCCATGTCCCATACTCTTTCATAAGTATTCTCTCCATCCTAAGGTTGCCTGGAAGAGATCGCTCTTAGTGATAAGGCAGCCAGTTGTTACACTACAGTTTAAGTTTTTTCTGTTCTTTTATTTTGTTATTTCTGGTGTGAACAATAAAGTGTTTATCTATCTATCTATCTATCTGAATTAATAGGCGCGGTATTAACCGACGCGAAATGGGGTCTTTAAAATGTATTGCGACACATCAGTGCATTTTCGTTTGTGTGTGTTAAATATCTTATTAATATTTATAAATTACGTGTCACGTCCGCTATAGACTCCTAAACTACTTAACCGATTTCAATCAAATTTGCACACCGTGTGCGAACTGCACAACATAGCAGATAGGATAGCTCACATATTATACTATATACGAGTAAAACGCGAACGAAGTCGCGGGGTGACAGCTAGTCTAACATACTCGTATATCATCACGCCTTTCCCTCGAGGGGGCTGGCAGAGGCTTAATACAACACCCACAATTCGCTGGACGATAATCATTCCCAAATGTGACAGGGGGCGAGCCCGTCGCCATACACCGGGCTCCAGTCATGTAGCAGATAACATACTAAACGCACTAAGTTCGCACAATGAACAAATTGGTACGTGCCGTCGACAAGAACCCGCTTCCTCTGGCTTCAGAGACGGGCCTTCTCCAACTAGGCTATCATTGCTTGTGTTTACATCTAAGTTTAGGGTTTGACTGTCTCGGTGGCTCAGTCGGTAGTGAACCTGCCTTCTGAGCTTGGGGGCGTGGGTTCGATTCCCACTTAGGGCAAACATTCATGTGATGAACATTAGTGTTTGTTCTATGTCTGGGTGTTAATATCTATTTAATTATGTATTTAAAAAAAAAAAATCTAAGTATGTATATCAGTCTCTGGCCGCCATAGTACAAGCTTTGCTTAGTTTGGGGTACAGGCTACCGTGTGTGGAAGTGTCCCGAATTTATATTATTTATTTATATTATTTACCTAAATTAGTCCGAAGACAATTTATTTAGGGAGGTACCTATAGGGTATCTACTTCAATAAATTATCGTAGTAGGAGACTCGTGGTAAGAGAGCGACGGCATTTGTGGCAGGTGTCGCCGTAGCACGCGAGGGTGCCAGTGCGTGGCTGTGGGAATTCCCGGGACAGTGCTCAGCGATGCTATTCACAATCATTTAAAAACGTTTTCGATCGGATCTCACAAATTTCAAACTCAAATTGTTCGAATCTCTACTATTATAAACTTTGGACTACTACTATAAATTTAACTACTCTTATAAATTTTGGAGTAAGGAATCGAGTGTACATCCGATCGGAAGAATGGATCACGTTTTAAAACGTGAATACGAACTGAGAAACGAATAATTTGAGTTTAAGTCTTATGAAACCCGAACGGAAACGTTTCCGAATGATTGTGCTGACCCCTCTCGGTGCCGGAGACCGGTGCGATCCGTATTGTGATCCCGGAACCCCTTGACATGCATGGAGACTGGCCACCAGGTGGTTTCTAGTGGGTCGTCAAATCTCGGCAACCTTACACCACCTAACCGCGACCCTCAATCGCAGTTAAGCGGTAAAAAGGTACCTATAGTTTATCTGATTTTCATGAAATTTTGAAGGCAATAAGCTCAGAAAAATGCAATTTTTAGGTTCGAATCTGAGTTAAATCGGTCGAGGGGTTATAAATATTTATAAGGGCTCTACTTGTCTCTTGCTTTTCTTTGAGGCTCCAGCCGCTAGGCGCACTAGATAAAAGTGTTACTACGTCTATATCATAACGCCCATGATCATAACTAGCAAGTACATAAATATTTACAAAAAAAACTTCTTCGAGTCAAATAAATACCTTTTTCCTCTCTCGACCAATAAGGACGCAGATTAAGAATATCAAAAAAAATATTACTGGCCACCATGGTATATTAATAAACTCCACCAGGTATAGCATCCCGGTCACGTGGGCAACACGTAGTGACATCAATTAATGCTTGAGCAAGACCGAAATAAGTCATTAACAAATAGTGCGAAAGAGACGGATGACGATGACGACTGACGTGTTTGCTCTCGGAATGTTAGACCATGTTTTTTTGATCATGCTGGCCACTACCAACGACATTGACGTTTCTCATAGAAAACAATTTTTTACAATTTTTTTCCTCTGTCAAAGAAATTGAAACTCAACAAATCAATCGCAAAAATGACGCTGAAAAATTTAAATTTCTGTTAAAAGAAACAACCAAAACAGCTATGTCGGACCAACCAAAGAAAACCAAGGGCTGTTCCAAGACTTGCTCTAAAAAGAAATGTGCTGCACCCCTCGTCTCCTTGGTGACTGAGCTGCAAAGTCTTCAGACTGAGAGCAAGCCGGCGTGTGTCTGCAGTGAAAAAGAACCTTGCTGCAAAGATGATCCCCAACACAAACACACTAAACATTAAATATCTGCTGTTGGAAAATAATTCAATGGGTAAATCTTTGAAAAAATATTCTACTAATAACATTTGTTATTTAGGTAACTAGCGAGCTAGTTTACTAGCAAACCGCCCCGGCTTCGATGGTAGGTACTTACATATAAAGTTTCTCTGTAAATTATTGATCGGATGGTGATAAGAAACCTCATACATATTGACACTTATTGACTGCCTCGGCGGCTCAGTTGGCACAGTGTGCGCTGTAGAACAAGCCAGGTGGACAAAAGTCGTAATCAAATTCCCGGAAATGAGTACTATGTACCTGTAAACAAAACCCCCAAACCCCCAATTCCAAGAACTATTTATGTCTAACATTCCATACTAATGAGTCATTGTTTATCAAAGTGAGCTAATGAGGTAAATGTAATTTAAAATATAGGTCAGTTGCATTTTAGCGACACTTTCACTAGCACCTCATTGTGGCAGTTTTTAATTTTGTGGAAAGTTTAGTGATGGATTTCAATTCTGAAGGTATGTATATTAATATTTTATTATTAGAATCTTTTAATGAGCCTTAAAAATCATTAGAATAGATTATCAACGAAAACACAAAAAAAAAACATATTTTTTCTTTGATTTCAAACTTATCGAGTATGGGAAAAGCATGTATCCTCTTGTATCCAGGCTAATTTTTTTATATGTTTTAGCTGCATGACTATAGATTATTGTGACATATATTTTACGTAGCACAAATGAGTACAACTATTTTTTTTTCTCTTTTTTGCAGAAAAGCTTCACTCTATTAATAAAATAGAGTTTTTCGAAGAATGGCTTAGACACGAAAAATACGAAAGAAATGATCGTCTATTTGAATTTATTTCGTCTAAGTTTGAGTTTTCTGAAATTTCTGAAGATAGTCAAAGAGACATTAAGATGAAGTTAGCCAGTATTTCTTCAAAAATCGCTTCCAAATAGGTTTCTTCAGGAAAGTCAAGGGAGCGTTTTCTTATCAAGAATAAGTTGTGGCTAGAAGGCGAAGAGTTAGAGTTCTGCGTGCGGTCAATTCAACCGCAACCTTCTACCTCATCCACTGACCACTCTCGACCCGGAAGACCCAAAAAAGACTTCGAAGATTCGTCTTTCAAAACTAAAAAACGTAGACTTGAAGAATTAGTTTACTCGCGGAGTGTTGGCGAATTGATGACTGCTGCAGAAGTAGCTGCACGATCTACTGGACACAAAAACGTGTCCATAAAGGACGTTGCCAGGGCTATAAAGGACATTGGCAAAAATCCGAGTTCTGCGAGTGTATGCATTAGCCTTCAACAACCCAGTGCTGTGCAGAATAATAGACCACTAAGTAGTGACGAGGCATTAGCCTACTATATAGACTCGACTCGAAGTCGACCACTCACTCCTATAAACAGACTAGGAAATGGACTATGAAGGTCGGGCACCATGTGTTTCCATCATATAATTGCATTGTTAAATCAAAAAAAGCACAAAAGGAGCACATTGTTGTGACACAATCTCGAGCAGAAATTGAGTTACAAGCTTTACTCAACAAAACAGCGGAACGGTTAATAGAAGCTCAGAAAGAAGTTGTCACAAGTGTGTTCCCCAATTCATCATTTACTCTTTTAAGTAAATGGGGTTGTGACGGGAGTTCCGGTCATAGTGCTTACACACAGAGATTTGAGAACAGCGAAGACACTGATGAGTTCCTTTTTGTTTATTCGTTTGTTCCTCTTAGGTTAATCGACGAAGCTAACAATATCATCTCGCAAAATCCTCGTCCATCATCGACGATGTTATCGACCAAATAAATAAAGATTCAGAGAGCACAACACGAGAAAGTGCTCGCGTCAAGCCACGAAAGAGATTTGCTCAATCTGTTGATTATAACATCTGATCCTCTGATCAACAGCCTGCGGGAAGTTCCAAAAAAAGTCGAATAAATTGTGTGCGGAGGTCCTAAAGCTCATTATAGCTCCTACTATAGAGCCTCGACTTCCACAGCAACTAAGACCTCCACAAAGTCAGGAAGACTATCTTGTATCGGAATCATCCGATACAGAATCCGATGATTCCGATATTGACAATTAGTTTTAATGTACCTGTAGTGTATTATATTACCTTTTAGTGTTAGTATTTGTAATTTTTGTAAATAATGTAATAGTCTAAGGTTGTACATATAATTAGCGGTAATATTTGTAGAGATTAAGGTAATTGTATTATTATTTCAGTATTTTTTTCTGTTTTATAATAGTGTAAATATAAAATATTTTTTTCTTATACATAAAACTATGTATTTTTTATTTTTTTTATTTTATACTATTATAATATATTTTCATGGTTCCGAAACAATGAAAATATATTTTTGTCCACCTGGCTTGTTCTACAGAGAACACTGTGGTTGGTAGTGAACCTGCCTTCTGAACTTGGTGGCGTTCACAGGTTCACTACCAACAGAGCCAGTTGGTAGTGAACCTGCCTTCTGAACTTGGTGGCGTGGGTTTGATTCTCAGCTAGGACAAACATTGGTTTTAGTTCTATGTCGGGATTTCAATATGTATTTTAGTGTGTATTTAAAAATACATATGCGTGTAGGTATATCACTCTCTGGCCGCCATAGTTCAAGATTTGCTTAGTTTAGGGGTCAGACGAAAGTGTGTGCAAGTGACCCGAATATTTATTAATTTACGTATACATATATTATACAAACAAACCGTCCGTTTTTGCGCAGTCAGGTATTTATTTAATAAATAAAATATTTATTCAGGCAAATAAACTAGTAGATCGCCTCGAGCGGAGACCTCGCATATCTCCACAGCCTCTCGTCCGATTTAGCTTATATACGAACTTCAAAAAGTTATTGAGGTTCCTTATACTTGCCCTGCAAAATTTTATGACGATTGGATCATGTCCATATTTTAGTTATCTTTAAACAAACAAATACTGAGTTATCCCAATAGACCCAATAGAGTCTGCACCGACGGATCGTGAGACCTTTGAACGTTATGCAAACGCAAGCTCGGCTCAGACAGAACAAAAAAACCTAGCACACTTTTTTCAAATATTACTTCCTACTAATATTATAAACGCGAAAGTTAGTAAGAATGGATGGATGGATGGATGGATGTTTGTTACTCTTTCGCGCCAAAACGGCTCAACAGACCTAGATAAAATTTGGCACAGAGATAGATTATAGTCTAGAATAGCACATAGGATACTTTTTAACCGCGGGTGAAACCGCGGAGCGCAGCTTGTTAACCATAGTTATCACCATAGCCTATAACACAAAATCGAATAATATCAACAGAGATGTCAGCGTCGCCTCGCGTCATTTTACGATTTTGTTTTTTACTATACGATGATATGGTTCATTTTTAAATGATGTCAAATATTGCGAGAGGTCTTTTTCGTTCTGAGCCAAGCCGTAGACGACATAACACACTGACCACGTCAGTCTTCTCGAGCTGGGAGATTTCTCTGGTCCCGTGAACCGTCGCATGCCACGGAGCAGTCGAATAATCGCCTTGAACCAGTTTCAGATTCACTATGCCACATGGGAAGATAGACGTTAAGAAATGTGAAAAAGTGATTCGCCCACATCCATGCGATCCGCCGAAGAAGTGTGACCCTTTTTTCCAACTAAGCGACTGTCCGAAACCATACCTTTGTCTGGAAAGCATCAAGAATCCGGCATGGCCAGGAGAAATCAGTGAGATTATTGCTGTCTAATCTTATGTTTAGGCTTCGTCCTGAGCAAACTGTGAGCGGCTGACTGGAGTGTACGAACATCGCATTGGTACTCAGTTTGCGGCGTACGAGCGGTTGATTCACATTTTTTTTTTGCTACAGTTTGCCGCTAGCTCAACATTGAGTTTGGCCAACACGCGACTCTGAATCAGCCAGCGGACAGTCAGCCGATCACAGCTTGCTTAATCAGCAGGAGGATATCTCACTGTGCACTCTCGCCGAGCGAACTCAAGACGTCGTACATCCAACGTCATCTGCTATCTTTTTCGCGTACTTTAAAACTCGAGCAAGACGGTAAAAAAAATTAACTGGTCTGTGTTATTTTTTGCAGCTTCCTGTAAGCCTGGTGCATTCATGTACGCAAAATCGTGTATCAAAGTCATCCCTCCTCACCCCTGCGATCCGAAGCCCCCATGCAGTTTAAAGACGGAGTTTGAAAAGGCTAAAAAACTGCAGTGCGATGATGATCCCCCTCTCTGCTATGAAAGAATCAAGAATCCGGAAGACAAGAAAAAAGACGACCCATCTTGTGACGCGACTAAATAAATCTGGCTGACTGATCTTGATATGGATTTTAATATTATTTTCTTCGGTCACTGTTCAATCACTTGGTCTAATGCTGCGTTCAGAAGCGCGGCGCGCAGCCCGGCAAGCAGCACGGCGGCGTGCAGCCTGACGTGCAGCCCGGCATGCAGCCTGGCGCTCGCGGCGCTCCAAGCAAGCTGTTCACACGCACTAGGGTGCGCCAGTAGTGCAAGCCATTGCACGCATGATGGCCTTTGAAATGTGTCGAAAAACCGACAGTCGGCCTGATCGGTGACATTCAAAAGCACGAGCGCGGGCGCGAGCACAAACAGCCTGTTTACATGCTTGCGCCCGTGCCCGCGCCCGTTGAATGTCGCTATGAACGCGAGCGTCTGAACGCAGCATAATAGGTTCTGTATTCCGTACCACGCGAACCCTCGCGTGGCGTACACCCGTACGGCATAACAAATTTATCTCCCGCTCCGTCAGAGTTTTGATCCGAGCGTGTATCCATTATGTTCGCTCACCTATTGTGGAGATGCGCGTACCGTCTCCACTGGAGCAGTTGCAGATGGCTACCCGGCTAGGTGTACTTCCAAACTAAGTTACTGAAAGTGCTAAGTTTAAAAACGCGGTCCCGCGTATCTTCGCGCAGTGCAGGAGCAGTGTAAGAATACCCTTAACGCAATACAATTATAATTAAAAAGTAGGGTGGTAAGATATTAGGAGTATTGAGTAGGAGCACGAGGAGGGAGCAGAAATTATTTCACTTTGTATATTCGGTTCTTCTCATGGGTTGTGTTACTAAACTAAACCTATAGAAAAAAAGGAAACCATATCCAATTAAAACTTAATCGTCTTCTTCTCGCTAAGTTTTCGCTCTATCTGTCTATGATTTCCCTATGACTACAACTCGCAGACGGAGAATGCTGCAACCCCTCCCTGTATAATATCAGTACGTTACTGTGAAACGTTATCACGGTTCGCCGCGTCCGTGTGGAATCAGCATTATGCATTGCATTCATGGTATATTGATATTCTTCGCCAGGTGTAGCATTCTGGGCATGTGGGCAACACATAGTGACATCAATCGATGTTTAAGCAAGACCGAACTAAGTCATTTACAAATAGTTCGAAAGAGACTGATGACGATGACGAGTTACGTCATTATGTGTATGCTCTCGGAATGTTACACCATGTTTTTTTGGATTACGTTTGCATTATATAGCGTTATTAGTCCGTACTCTTTAGAACTTTGGTTCAGAATCATAACCTAAATAATATTAAAATAAATAGGTACTCCTTGTTTCTCAATGCCACTTTGTATATTGATGAATATTCTATAATGTTATGGCCGCCATCTTATAACCCGTAGGCATAGACATAGAGTATGACCTATGTAATAGAGCATATTCTGTGCCCGTAGGTAATAATATGGGAGTATTCTGTGTAAAAAACCAACATCCACCCCAACCATCCATACTCAAATAAAATGTTGTGATTCCTTAATCGGTGCACTCAAATGCTTATCTCTTCGAAGATTGTATTAAAATGACCGACCAGTGTAAATCTGAAGAAAAAGATAGGTCATCGTGTGTATACTTGACATCACCAGAACAAAAAGAACCAGGTGATATTGTTATGACCAAAGTATGCACAATCCCGCCCCTTGAACCAATATCCCCAACCCCATGTCAGCTACAATCCAGAAAAAAAAGAGAGCAAGCTGGTCGATGCGTAAAACCCAAGCCCCCTCCTCCACCCCCAGTCCCTCAACCATATTGTCCTGGAATCTGCATTGAAAAAGTGAAGAACCCACCCATTAAGATCCAGCTCCCTGAGTTCCCCACAGTTTGCGTAGTTGAAAGAGAATTAACCACCCAAGACCGTTGTGACGCTATTTTAGAAGCTGCTGCTTTGCATCCGGACCTACCTTGGCCTGGCTGTCCACTGCCGCCATTGCCACCTCCTCCTCCAGAGATTGACCTCTGTGAAGAACTAAGAAGAAAAGCTAAGAAAGAAGAGTGTAAAAAAAGAATGGCAAGGTATATGGAATAATGGAAAAGTTACTTAAGAATTCTGATCGACCGAGAAATACTCTCGAGAGTGCACAATCGTCTCAACTGAATTCCCTTATAAATCGGATTAAAATGGAAATATCTAATTCACCCAACAAAAAATTCGGAAACACTAATTTAACAATACAGTCCACTTTCAATAATGCTGTACCAACCACAGATATAGACACTCAGATAACAGACTTAGAACACTTAATAAAAAATCTGCAAGAAGAAATAAATGAAATGGGTCGTAACGCTGAAGAACGTGCCAAAGAACGAGAGTCGAAGAAATATTCTGAAAACAAAAAAGAACTTGATCCAAATTTATGTGAAAAAGATAGTGAACCTTTAGGTAAAACGAAACAGGTGTATCCAATATTGATTAAAGATGTTAACATAAATTATTCCGACCAGCTTAACAATGTCGCTGGTCAAAAATCAGAAAATGATCACACAGATGTTCCAAATACATTTTCTGAAATAAGAAGAAATTTCGACATTTTGTGGGGCAACGATTACGAAGAACCAACTGTTTATACGACAGAATGGGAATATATACAAAAAGAAAATGAAGTTGAAGCGTCCATAACATCGGAAATTAGAGCTACACTACACCATCTCAATGTTTTTGAAAATGATCACAAAAATTTGAATAATTCTGAAGAAGAAATGAATTAGTTCATTTTACCTAGATTTTCATTAAATTAACTGATTAATTCCAGTTGGTTTATTTTGTTTTTTTTTTTACTTTTGTTAGCTTCTAGTATAAAATATACCTAGATAACTTATGTAGCTATCTCCCGGCTAGGCTGCAGCTACGCTCACAGTTAATAGACTAAGGGCCGCATTCTAAAACGACGTCATGAATCTCGATTTAAAACTGCAGCACTAAGTTTCCTACCCTCATCTTGAAATTAGTAAAATAAATTTGAAAAAATAGGACCACGGATTCTGTATACCACCCTGTTTTACGATTTCAACATTATTTTTAATAATCGTCCAGGTGTTTTGGACCACATTTTAATTCGGATCCTCATATCCTGAAATGAAAAGCGTTCCTATTATGTCTGTGTCTCCTAGACAGAGGCCATATTTTTGCTGCAGCACTGACCTGGCAATACTGCCGACTGTAGGGCTGCCATCATCAGAGATGCTGAAACTGTATAACTATTATATGGCCAGACCACACTCAAAATATTGTTAGCTAGTATTTATAGCATACTAGCTGCGCCCCGCGGTTTCACCCGCGGTTAAAAAGTATCATATGTGTTATTCTAGACCATAATTTATCTCTGTGCCTAACTTCATCTAGATCTGTTCAGTCGTTCTGGCGTGAAAGAGTAACAAACATCCATCCATACATCCATCCATTCTTACAAACTTTCGCGTTTATAATATTAGTAGGATAAAGCAGGTTAAAAATAAAACTGCCCTCTAAAATAGAATAACAATTTATACACAATAACAATAATATTCCATACAAAATACACCGCAAGGTAGAATGTTTCATTTTTAACACATTCACAATATTATTACAAGCAAGAATCTGTTACAAATGTACCTGACTAGAAGATACTCAATACAAAACAATTACTGAAATAACTTCAATTTCACAGATCATCTGTATTTATATTAATTATAATTTAAAGTCAATAAGATTTGCATTTTGAAGAAACTTTAAAGCAGAATATTACTATATACTCATATAATTCTTAGTTATAGTCATCAGCTTATATAAAGCCAATTATCATTTCACTAAGGCAACGTTGCGTAAAATTTTTCTTTATTTTTGGCACATAATTACTAACTTGTTTTGAATAAATAAGGCACATTGCCACAGTAATACTTTCCATTTAAATACTATAATATGTATAAATATAAAAATGTTTCAATCCCTTTCACAAAACTCTAAAACTTTAAGAATTCTTATAAAAACTATTTCCTGGCATTCCGAAAATATTTGCCCTGAATTGGGCACAAATTGGAGTAGAATATTATATTATACTATATTTTTTTATTATAATACAATTTGTATAAGATCAACCCCAAAATGGGTATACAATTGCATTTAATTCCTTTTTACTAAAGAACATCTAGCCTTACTTTTTAACGCTCCTTAAAGTTAAGTGGCATTAGTCACTGCGCACTCTTCTTTTTTGGAAATGAAACTTCTAATGCGACTTCCAACAAGGTTGCGTTAAACGTTTAACGCTCCTGGGGAGAGGGAATAGAAAGAGACAGAGCGTGAGTGAATGCGAGGCGCTCGAACGCGTGCGCGTAGTATACCTGTTACAGGCCAGCGCGAGCGTTAGCAACGAGTAGCGTCCAATATTACAACGCAAGAGGGAGAGAGAAAGAAAGATACACAGAAGTTTCACTTCTTCCGCGCGGAGGGACTGCAAGCACTTTTTTTTTTGGCTTCTGCCCTTCTTTGGGTTTAGGGGCAATTTTGCTATCAACAGTGAAGCTTATACCCATATTGCCGCAGCAGTGATGATGATGAATGATTTTCGTCAGTTTAAAAAACGTTCATACTAAGGACGTAATAAGGCTGTTAATAATAGTTTTACTAAAAAATATTATTTATATTATATTTATATTAAAAAAAATATAACTCGGTTTATAAAATTATGGATCGTATTCTCCATTGATTGGGATTGTTTCTTTGTTTAAATATAGGTATTCATGAATCAGGATGCCACACGACTTTCTTACAAATTTTAGCATTATGACAAACAAAGTTCATTTAAAATCTCCACTTAGAAATTCAACAATTAAAGAGCCAAATTTGGAATATCTAATTACTCAAACTAACGTCATAACAAACATTTTTACATAACTTCGTATTACATTACAAAGCAACAAGCTCACTTATACATATAACAATAAATATAAATGTATACACAAATCGTCAAAAAACATCGCCTCGACCCGAGACCTGATACAAAAATCCTTTCAGGGTACACAAGGGTTACTCTAAGGAGTAAAATGGGGTAAAATGGCGTAAAACAAACCCTAACGGTTGTCAACCGTCGGGGTATCAATATAGCCCAAATGTACGTAAATTTAGTGTTATTTGTTTATTTGCCGCCCTGGCACAGGGGAGTGCACGGGGGGCTGCATAGGGGGTTGATGGAAGGGATGATACTGTCGAGCAAATATGCTTTCCTGAAACAAAAATAAATAAATAGTTATAATTTTCCCCTTTAATAATAATATTCGGCACACTTGCACACACGGTCGTCTGACCCCAAACTTAGCAAAGCTTGTTCTATGATGGCCAGAGACTGATATCCATACATATATATATTTTTTAAAACATACAAAACATAGATAATTAACACCCAAACAGAACAAACACAAGTGTTCATCACATAAATGTTTGTCCTAGGTGGGAATCGAACCCACGCCCCCTGGCTCAGAAGGCAGGTTCACTGCCGACTGAGTCACCGAGGCAGTCAACACACTTTTACAGAGGAAACAGATATTCAGGGATAATTCTAGACTTTTTTATTTCGTTTTCACCCTGAGGAGGATTGTAAGGGGGGAAAGTGGAGTAAGTTTTACCTATTTACCTAAGACGTTATAAGTAATAAAATAAACATTTAATATTTAAAATGCGTTCTTACCACGTCGGTCGGCTTGTTCCGAGCTCTCAAACTCATTGTTCTTTCTTGTAAAATAATTTGATTGGCGGCGCTGCAACACAGAAAAGTGGTTAAAACAAATTATTAATAAAACTTAAAGCAAACAGTTTTAATTGATAATTGGTTAAATAAACATTCATTCTTGATTAGGTTAATACCGGACTAGCGTTCGTCAAGCGCGCACCTTCATTCCCGTTCCACATTCTTGCCGCGAACGCCCGCGAACGCCGTTTCGACCAGCGAATGTGAGATTTTGCGGGCGTTCGCGGCAAAAGTGTAGAGCCGGTGACGTTTGATCAGTTTTAACGTTTTGTTCACGTCGCGCCGCGAGTTTCTTTCAGCAGGTAAAATCATGCTCGTCCAGCGTTTTGCAGTATTACGTATATTCTCTACCGAATATACAAATAATTTCAAGTACAAAGTAGAGAGTAAAAGAGTAGATCTCACGTGTCCATCTCCTCCTGTGTGAGGTCTAGCGCGTCCTGCATCTCACGCGCGGTGCTCTGCACGAACTCGCTGTCGCAGTACTTGCCGAGACCTTGCTGCGTCAGCACCTGATGAACAATCACCAATTTAAATGAAGAATTTTTTTACTCGATTGAAGTCATCAAAATTGTTATTTGAACTAATATCTAGTGTAATTCCGCTTTAACGTCGCATTAAGTACATCAAGCAATATGATTTTTTTATTCTATTTTTAATTTTGAAAAATGTTTAAATCAATGTACTTAATGAAATTTACTAGAAAACTTTATACAAATTGAAATTTGAATCTAATTTAAACGTTATACAGTTTGATATTTCAACTAACGAATTTAACAGATCTAATTTAGTGAAATCTACTAAAAAATCTTCATACAATTTTGATATATGAAGCTAATTCAATAAGGAATTTAACAGAAATAATGTTATGAAATTTACAACAAAATTTTATCAACTATCAACCAATTATCGATTGAAGTCGTGTTATGGGATTAAAGACATGTTCTAAGGATAACTTCAAGACTAACCCTAGAATAATTTCCGTCGAAAAATACATAATTACTAGTTACTAGATTCGGGGCAACAGTGAGACTAATTTTCAAGCCAAATTTCTCCATTTGAATTTGAAATATACAAGTTTGTTAAACTCTAAATATGTATACTTAATTATTTGATCGGAAAAAAGTCGTGTCTTGTCTTTGATGTTTAGCATGAGATAAAAATGTACATATTACATTGTCACCCCTTTTCCCCGAAGGGGCTGGCAGAGGTGCATTACAACTCACACTCGCCGGACGATATTCACAGGGCGCGAGCCTGTTGCCATACACCGGGCTCCGGTTAGGTAGCAGATGACATTTATAAAATGAAATTACAACAATAGTGAGTATAATACTTTTTAATTAATTAATTTGCTTGTGTTTCACCGCCATCTGGCTTGATGCGGTACCTACGACGGAGCATTGTTGCCTAGAAGAACCCAATTCACTTGATTGTACTTACAGTTATATACATACAATCATATAAATAAATAAATAAATTCAAGGAATTTAGACATTTTTCACACCCGGCCGCGTGACCCCAAACTAAGCAAAGCTTGTACCATGACTGCCAGTAACTGTCATACATACATCTATTTTATAAATACATACTTAAATAGATATTAATATCTAGACGTAGAACAAACGTAAATGTTTATCACATAAATGTTTGTCCTAGATGGGAATCGAATCCACGTCCCCAAGCTCAGAAGGCAGGTTCACTACCAACTGAGCCACCAAGGCAGTCTACCTCTTTATTCAGGATTAGTAAATAAAAACATGGCTTACTCGAGTAATAAGGTTCTCGGCAGGGTTCTCTACACAATAAGGCACGTTGTTGTTCTGTCTCGGCAGCTTGTCACGAGCTGCAACGAAAAGTTTGTAAATATGTTTGGAAGACTAAACACGCTCACTCACTCTATAAAAAATAATTAGAGTCACTAAAAATCAAAACCCCGAAAATCTTCATTTTCTTTAAAAGTAGTCAAGAGCGTGTAGTATGTGATAAGGTCCTGTATGTTAGAGTTAGTTCCTAAAGTAGCAAATAAGGTATGAAGCTCAGGAAAACGAAAGGTTTCTTTATTGTACCACAGAACCTTAAAAATGTATATTTACCTACTTAGATTTAAAGTAGTGATTGTTTTGCGAATATTAGAATTAAGTTTTGTGTGCTTATATTATAAATAAATAACAAATACAAATACATGGGTAAGTAAATCAATCTAAACGAGCATTTAATATGTTATACTGATTCCAAACCATGCCTCATGTTATTAAAAAGATATTCTACTATCTAGACTTCAACGACATATTAAAATAACTAAACACAAAAAAAGCTTTGGAACATGCCTAAAAAACCAAAAGAATCCTACTAATATTATAAATGCGAAAGTTTGTATGTATGGATGGATGGATGGATGGATGTTTGTTACTCTTTCACGCCAGAACGGCTGAACAGATCTGGATGAAATTTGGCACAGAGATAGATTATAGTCTAGAATAGCACATAGGATACTTTTTAACCGCGGGTGAAACCGCGGGGCGCAACTAGTTTAAAATAAACTAACACAGAAATATCTATATCTAGCTATGCTATTTACAGAAGCACGAACAACTGAAATACAATATTTTATACAAAGTATGTAACGTTTTATTTACAAGAAAAATTGACAAACACTACTCTAATGCTGGAGCCCCGTACGTCACGATACGACTTAGTGTCAATACCAGTGGTTTATGATTTGCAATGAAAATTATTCACGCGAAGGAACCAGACTATAGCCGCGAACACCCGCGAAAGCACCGATACGCCGTTCGTTAAACACCTTCGCGGGCATTCGCGCCAATAGTCTGGTTCAGGCTTTACGCCCAATGCATCGCAATACCACGAATATTCGCCTCATCACGGTGAGTTACCGCGAACATTCGCTACACCGCGATGAGCTATCGCATCGCGATTCACGATACCTCAGAGAGAATTACTTTGCCAATTTTGTACTAAGAATTTGTTTATATACACGGGAAAATTTGCTTAATATCGATACGAATAAGAAGCACAATCACAACACACTAAAACCCGACTTACAGTTGTTTCTCATACTCTGCATTAAATCGTTGGATGTTTGTCTGCAAACGTCAACATTGCTCACTAAACTTTATACAGATGCAATACAACAAGATTTTTACTCAAAAGAAGACATAAGACTTATTTTTACTTGACTTTTTTTAGTCAGTAAGGCGCAAAACAAACTACACCAGACACCGATCCGGTGTGCGGCGATGCGGAATTTAACTTTGACTGTGAAATCTCGAATTGTATATAAAAATCGCTGGGTATAACACATGCGAATTCCTTGGCTCCGGCAGCGAGATGCGGCGGAAGTGTGATATACCCCTAAGGCAGCAGTCGGCAACCTGCGGCCCAGGCCACATGCGGCCCTCCGCCCACTCATTGCGGCCCGCGAGTGTTTTGTAAAAAAAAAAACGGGACATTTTGCTCACATGGTTGGCCTCAAACTAAGCAAGGCTTTTACTATAGCTGCCAGAGATAGATAAACATTGATTTTTAGAGATCAGATAATACCTACATAAATAAATAGATACTTAAGGTAAAATTTGTATATTTAGAAACCAATAGTAAACATTTTGAACAAGTGCGGCCTGTCACTTGTTTATTTTGTCACTGTGCGGCCCTTGCCTGCCAAAAGGTTGCCGACCGCTGCCCTAAGGAATACTTGATACTACCATGTTTTTCGTCAATTTTGCCTCCAAATTCTTCCAATAACTAAATTAATTTCTGTTATAAAAACGGTAAAACCTAAAGCCATTGAATTAGGTTCCAAGACGTGAAAGTTAAATTTTACTTTTGACAAAATTTTCTTAGCATTAGGTGCCATTTAAATTTTGCCTTCAAATTAATAATTTTCGTTGGCGAGCCATCTATTAACTTTTCTCTGTACTAAATCATGAACCCCTTGGCAACAATCACTCGGTTGGATTAAAAGAGCAACACAAGGGGAAGCACGGGTTAATACTGCCCTAGTATTCTACCATTCGTAACTAGCGCTGCTTTGTCTCAAAATATGTAGATGGCGTTACTAGTCTTTTATTCTGTATAATTATGTATTTGATGGAAATAAAAATTGTGTTAAGGCCCGGTATCATCACGAAATCAACGAAAACAAGTATTTTGTTTGAAAACAACCAAATACTGTTTAACCGGAGACATTTGGAAAAAAAATCAGAAGAGGATCATCCTAAAAAACTGTTTGAGCGTGGTTCTCTAAATTTTAAGCGATAATAACTAATTTTTTTCCGATTATTAAATAGCCAGATTAGGTAGTTCTTTGAAGTTTAACCGAGTAACTTATTCTTTTTTGTGGTCTTATTACGATTAATACCAATGAAAACGGCGAGAAAATGAAATTATAAGCGCTGATCTCATTTTGCCATCGAATATGATTTTCGATTTTTAACTCTAAATGAAGGCTTAAGTAAACCGAGTATTACCGAGTATAACCGAGTATAACCGGTATTACCGAGCCTTAACTTCTTTAAAAATATAACACCGTTCGAGAAGTAAATATATACTTTATATACTTTGATATTTTTGCATCTGCATAATGTTTTCTTGAAACAATTTTAATGTGCCATGATTAAATTTTAATACAAAAAGATAATAAGTAAAAAAAATCACGACACATAATTTCAAAATAATCCATCTAAAGCATTTAAATGTCGCGGAGACGAAAATTAAATTATTATAACAGTTTGAGGAACAGTTTGGAAAATATTTTCTTACTCGATAGCTTTGAATATCCTTTCCGAGTCCTTGCCGTGAAGTAAAGGCTGCAACGCGATTTCCTCGTCGCTGTGGTTTATGTCATCTTCTTTTCTGTAATAATACGTACCTAATATTACTTTTTTCGTGGCAAGGAACTTATCTGACAGCTTAAGTTTCTCCACTCTGACTCAACTACGGTCGCTGATGCGCAGAACGACGGATGGAAGGCCAACTTGCCGCCTTGAGCACTCGACCACTTGACCTGACCAGCGTCGTAAGTGTAATCACTTGACCTGACCACCGTCGTAAGTGTAATCACTTACGACGGTGCTCAGGTCAAGTCGACAATCCAACTGAATCTCAGAGGCTCATTACGTGTTCAGTGGAGTGTCTTTCTTTAATTGTAATTTAGACATCTCTTGTTTAACCAAGATCATATTTTTACGGGTTATTATAAAGTCAATTAATAATACGAGTACATTCGACTTGTTCATAGTGCTATTTGATTCCATATTCCCCGACACCTCACGCCTACCTTCGAAGAAAATGAACCTAGTAAATATCGGCAACATATTCAGATGAAAGCCTGCCTCCCCCTGTGGCTGTGCTTACAAATATAGTTACGTATTTTATATTTAATTTTTATTTCGCCATACATGAACCTGCATAAATATAAAAAAAATTACAGATCATAAATAGAGCTCAAACTACTTAATTATAGGCCCTATGTAATAAGAGTATTATATGTAATTGGTATCTATCTATATTGGTGGTATCAAACCCTTTTTTTTTTTTAATTAGATCAATCGTTTTTTTTTTTTCTGACTAATCGAACTTGAGCAGCTGGCTGACCGCCACTGACTCTGAGTCACGTATTAAGCAAACTTGTGCAAATGTTGAGAAATAAACGAACTGTAGAAAACAAAATGCAAACTCTATCAAGGCTTTCACTGGAGTTAGTCAGTAAGTGATACGCTGCAAACTGCGTACAGCACGCTCTGTTCAGACACCCCATTTAAAATCTGTAGGGCGGCTAACAGACATTCAAACAGTCAGCCTCTCAGTTTACTTAGGACAAAGTCAGTTGAAAAGACGGACAGTTAAAGTGTTTACAAATTCACGTTCAATTCTATATTTTAATGATCCAAAAAAACAAGGTGATCGTTCCGGAAGCTAACACCTGATGACGTCGTCGTCTCTTTTGACGTTGTTGTATAAATTACTAAGTTCCGTCTTGCTTAAGCGTCAATTGACGTCACTGCGTACTACCCACGTAACCATATTTGACTCGGAACGAAATACCTGGCGGAGCATATTATTATCCAATGTATATTTCCAATTTGCTATCAATTAAATAGCACCACTTACATTTCTTCTTCTGGAATTTTCCCGTCCATGCCCAGTTCTCGTCTCATCATTATACTCAAAGACTGACTGGGGCCTTTTTCGCCTGAAACCACAACTCTGGCATTAGAATCAAGCTTTAGTAGAATTATTACAAATAAGTATAATATAAAAGCCTATTTTTAATAACTGAGCAACCATAAACTAAATTTGGCTATGCACACAGCATTGAAGTCACAACATAAGGATTTTTTGTATCGTTTTTATACGGAACCCTAACAGGAGGCTTATAAAACGGTTTGTATCCAGTATCTTGTTGATGATGAAGAAAACAAAAAGATTTGAAATCAATTAAGATACAACACTCCGTAGCGTCTTAGTATTAACCAATAGCGTTAAAGACGATATGAAATAGAAGAGAGTGAAAACAGATTTGACAAGTGAAAGAGACGAGAAAAATGGAGGAACCGACACAAACACTGATAATATACTGATCATTAACTGATGATTATTAGTCCAAACACACTTTACTGGGATTAGGGAAGGAAAATGACGATGAGTTCGTGCAAATCAAAAACAAAAGCCTCACCGTTCGTCTTCATAGAAGTTGGACTTGTCAATGTAGTCCTAATGTTGCTATCACGTCCGAAGCCACCCTTGCTCTTCTGCTTGATGCTTGTCCACACAGAACCAAACAGGCTGTGATTGCGCTAAAAATGACAGCATAAAGTTTAGTTGTAAGATAGATATAGGCTACTTCATGAAATAACAAAATATATATACGTAGGTTTAGCAGTTTAGGTATTTTGCGAGAGTTCATCTCAGTCACCATACCACCATCTTGAATATTTAATTTGACACTAAGCAAATCATCATCATCATCATCATCAACCATAATCGCACACTGCTTCTTATACGCCACCCATTACAATCTAAGCCCCCTTAGCTATAAACATGTTATAGCTTCGGAATAGTTATAGGTACAATACTTTGTTTTTGGATTCTTTTAGATTTTTGAACTTTATCGAAAAAGACTAAACAATGCAATCCAAAGCTATACAATACGGAATAGCAACATGTTTATGGTATTACATTTATTACTACAATTATTAATTTGCAACACGTTTTTTTGCTAAGGAGGTCAGTATTTAGTTTAATCACTTTCATTATTATTTATTCTTACCCTATGCATAGGCTCCACAATTTCTCCAACCAGTTCATCCAAATTCCCTGATATGGCTCTCTTCAGTTCGGGTCCAGCCTCGTGGAGGGTTCGCAGACCAGCCTGCAGCGTCATCTGGTTGTTTCGAACAGACGCAGCTGCAGCTTGTTCCTTGCGTTTTCTGAACCTGATTGTTTTTGTTGGACAAGCTGGTTAGAACCTAAACTTTGTTAAAGATTATCAGAAAACTTTCATGAATGCTTTTTGAAATATACTACTAATAAGTTATAGCTGTGGAGTTTATTTGGAAAATCTGTGTTTTTTTTTTTATTTGTGTTTTTTTGTATTATTTTGAGAGAGTATGTGTTGATTATTGTAAGACGCTTAAATCACAAACGTAGTGTCTTAGAAAAACCAAAAGTGCACAAAGTCATTACGGGTACTATGGACACTATAAAAAACTTCCAACACATGTCTTTCCGGTAGAACCTTACAATCATTTGCTGAAACTGATATTGTTAACCTTGAAGCCAATTGTAACTTTGCATCTGTCGCCCATGCATAAACTTACAAACACAAAGAAAAATAACAAAATCGTGAAACACGCAAAAAAGAATAAGAAAGAAAAAATATTTAAAAAAGACTGTGCGTTCTCAAAGCAAGTGATTGTAAAACACCAATGAAAGTTATACACGGTGTAAACATGCTTTGGAATGTCCGAAAACCGAATCTCAAAAAAGACATGCTTAAAATTTTGAGCACAGATGCTTTGTTGTAAAGAAAACCTTAAAATGCGTGGAAGCTGAAAACAAAATTGAGAGAGTCATACAATCATCGTTAAGTATTTACATTTTAGAACATGCTCCTTCGAAATAGAGGATTGTATGAATCTAAATCAGTCAAAAAATGCTCTGGGGAAATCTTTCAAGCGACATTCTTGGCTTTAAAATAAAAATTGTATCATGGCCAAGAAAGAAAAAGCAAAAATACAGCGTCTCTTCAAATTCTGCTTAATGTTTGAATGACTTACGCATGGTTCCTAAAAAATAGAAAGAACGTGTTAATGATAAAATACATGAAAATAACACAAATAAATACCTACCTGAATTGCGCTGCTTTATAAATATTAAATGACAATTTAAAATTAAATTAAACAATACTAAACCTGAGATGATAAGGTTTACGCATATACATATTATGTAACCAAATTACGTTTCAATAAAGGTACTTCATACATAAAATGTTATGTAATGACTAATTTACTATAATCAAAGGTACATAAATATGTTAATTATAGTCATAATATAAAATTTAAATCTCAAAAACCAATACTTACTATACAAACAAAATATTGAGTTTTCTAAAAATGTTTATGTAGATGACATTATCGTATTTAACACAACTTTTAACGAGCTTACCTTCTAAAGTAGTCTTGAATGAGGAAAGTTGCGTAGAACTTGCCGACGGTGATTTCATTTGGATCGCCTGGAGGTGGCACCACTTGGTCGAGAAGCTTGGGAGATGTACGCTTCCAAATCTTCTTGATAACGGCCCGGAGTTCCGTGTTACAGTCGTCGATGACACCTTAGTAGAAAAAAATTCAAAAAGATGTTCAATTGTTTATGTACTTACATTTATTTTTAGCTAAGTCGTAAAAAAGTGACATAGTAGACATTGATAAAGACATCCTAAGGGTACTCCTAGACTGGCCATATTTTTATTGCAATACTGGCCCGGCAAAATTGCCAACTGTAGCCCGGCTATCATCAGCCATGCTAGAAATGTAAAACGACATGACTAGGCCACACTTAAAGTATTGTTGCAACATTGGCGTACCAGTGTTGCCCGGCCAGTATTGCAGTAAAAATATGGCCAGTCAAGGAGGGTCCTAACTATAGTTAAAATATTATGAATGCGAAAGTGAACTTGTTCGTTTTTTTGTTACACTTTCAGACCTTAACGACTCAACCGATTATCAAGACATTTACTTATACGTCGTCCAGGAGTGCTGAAAAGCTGCTGCATAATTACCTTTCATCCCAAAAAATTAACAGTCGCTTTAGGACCACGGAAACGTGAAACCGCGAGGCTCAGTTAGTAATGGTAACGAGTAAGTGACTAAAGAGTGTGAAAATAACCATACCTGTCGTTTTGATTTGAAGTTGTGTTCTGACTACAGCAAATAATGTTGCGTTGAAATTAACAGTGCCATCAGAGTTTAAAGGCATATTCATCGATACCAATTTTTTACACGCCGTTCGGTGAGGACACAATTTTCCAAAACCTGAAAAATGATATCGAAAAAATCGTGATCGTGAAAATCTGATTAGTAAATAATATTCCATAAAACTAATATAGAATATTATTTACTAATCAGCAAACATAAAACAAGATTAAAAATAATGATTATCTTTAGTTTTTTTGATAAAATGAATCTTAACGCACCTAACGGTGGACTAATTTTACGCAACAAATTGACAACGTCAAGATGTTTGATCCGTCCTTTTGCATCTGGGTCATATTCACTCCATAACCTGAAATATAGCACATAACTTAATATTAAACTATTTTATTCCAAAACGCAAAACGTTTCACGTAGTAGATTGCACTCTCACTAAGGTGAAAAATTATAAATGCGTAATGCTACAAAGAATTATTTTTTATGGATTTGTGAGCTCGTGATTTATTTGCTAGAATACCGATACAGAATAGTATTTTTATTTTGAATGTTCAATTTAATTACGATAATAAGTTTTATGTACCTGATGAATTCGTCCAAATGGTGAGGTCCTAGAATAGACCAATCCCTCGTCAGATAGTCAAAGTTATCCATGATAACAGCCACAAACAAATTGATGATCTGAAATCAATCGACATTTTGTTTAAACATAGCTTTATGATTTTTGAACATAATATAAGGCTAACTGGGGCAAATGTTTCTGTGGTGCGTCTTTCGAGAATTACTGACATACCCTTCACAAATTAGGCCACCTACATCTTTTTCTATCTTTAGTTGCAATAATCTGTACAAGATGGCGTTAGTTGCCTAATTTGTGAAGGGTTTGTCAGTGATTCTCGAAAGACGCAATTGCCTCACAGACGCTTTTGCCCAGTTAACCCTACTATTTTCATTTTACTCGTGCATGCTCCGTAGTCCACTGGACTCTGATGACCAGAAGGTTATAAACTTAACAACAGTACCTCTTCAAGAATTTAAATCACAACTATACATTGTTCAACAAAGTAACAGCATGTGAATTGTTTAGTAATTATGAGACTTGAAAACTTATTGTTTTTTTTTTTGGTTCTTTACCCAAAGGGTAAAACGGGACCCTATTACTAAGACTCCGCTGTGCGTTCGTCTGTCTGTCTGTCACCAGGCTGTATCTTATGTACCATAATATTTAGACAGTTGAAATTTTCACAGATGATATATTTCTGTTGCCGCTTTAATAACAAATACTAAAAAAAAAACAGAAAAAAAATATTTAAAGGGGCTAAGGGGCCATGCAACAGACATGTATTTTTTTTGCCGTTTCATACATAATGGTACGGAGCCCTTCATGCGCGAGTTCGACTCGCACTTGGCCGGTTTTATTTATAGTTAGTTGTAGTAAGTATCTAAAAGCATGACCTCCTTTTTTAATTTTTTAATATACATCTTACTATCGAAATCTTACCAAGAAAGTACAGAGCAGCGAAAACGATATAAAGTAAGGGAACGCGAGCCAGTTTCCACAATCCTCATCACCTTCGAACTGCTCCCCATTTTCAACTTTGGCACATTTTATGGGTTTGTTTGGTCTTTCTGCGTCATTCTTGGACAGTTCCATCATGATTTCTTGCCATGCTTCACCTGGTGAAAATAATAGTGATTAGTCATTCACAAACATAATACAATACAAAACTGAGGGGGCAAAACTTTGGGGGCTGAGCTACCCACGTCCGTAGGAGTGTACTCTATTCTGATTCCCTACACGTGGTCCCCGGGTAGTGCTAAACGGGTAGCAAACTCTGGTGGGAGGCTTCGGCCGTGGCTAGTTACCACCCACCGGACCAAGCCATGCCGTGAAATGACCTAGTCGTGTTTCGGGATGTAGTCCGGTGTAACCGTTCCGAAGACAGGTCTGAGCAGTAGCGCACTTGTAGCGCCTCACTCAACTGCCGTCTTTGTACTTCTTCACTCTAGTAAACTTCAAGGCTAGAGTGAATAAGTACCTTATAGGTCGTCGTGCTCCATCTTAGACCACAACGTCGCTTAACATCAGGCGAGTTGGTGGTCAAACGACGACCTATTTTACATAAAAAAAAAAACAAAAAAAAAAACATTTTTTAATATTTTTAACACCTGACGCAAAAACGACGGGGTGTTATAAGTTTGTCCTGTCTGTGTGTGCGTGCATTCAGAAATAGGTGCCATGAGCGGTCTTATCGCTTCAAATTGATCTCTGTCAGGCAACCTTTGGATGGAGTAAAAACATTGATCAGGCGTGGACAGTAGTGACTGTGGTGGTCTACACAATCTCAACCGATCAGTCTCCTAAGCAAATGAATACATTGAGAGCCCTCTCAATGAGGGTTTCCGGAACCGGCACTGATTTAGAGAACCGGGATTTTCGGTACTTTCGTCCATCGGAACCGGGAAATCCCGGTTCTTTCGATACTTTCGGTACTGGCTGTCTTACTCGTTTCTAAAAGCGCAAAAGTTAACGTAAGCGCAAAAACACTCAGAAATAGTACGTTTAAAACGACCTAAACAAGTTAGTAACAAAAACTACAGTAAACCTTAAAAAACGTTGGATGTAAAATTAACAACCATTTCGCGCATCAAAAAATTTTTTTCAATCATGAAAATCGAGTATCAAAAGTCTCGAGAGTACCGGGAATCGATTTTTAATTTCCCAGTTATTTCGGCTGTCAAAAGAACCGGGATTTCCCGGTCCTTTCGATATCGGGATTTCCCGGTTCAGAACCCTACCTCAATGTATTAGCACGTAGGCAGGTAGCTTGGCTAAATACGATGTCATTGTAAGTGAGTGAAATGTAATGTCTTTATCCACACTAATAATAGATATTATGAAAACGAAAATAACTCTGTTAGTTTGTAGGCTTTTGACGGCTAAACGAATCTTTATGAAATTTGATAATCGTTACAGTATTTCACGAGAAAGGTTTTTAGATGAGTATTATTTTCATAATGAACGCGAACGAAGTCGCGGGTAACGGTTAGGTCTGATGGTAAATGGTACACCTGTATGGCAATTCTGAAGCATCAGTTCACTTCTAATAGGGACACTCGAGAAGACCTATCTATTTCCTGAGAATACCATGGTGTTCATTCCTATATACTGTCAGAAAAAAAGTTGATAGTGTGTTTCTCAGTAGTTTTATTTTAAAACTTTTGCGTTTACTCAAAAGTATTAAAAGAAAAAGCTTTTCAAAATGAAAAAAGTCTTTGAAAAAGCCTTTCACAGGTGGAATGACATTGGATAGGGATTTCTAAACTATGTTTATTTGCAATTTTTTTTAATATTAGTAATTTTGGTTTTACCTGTCGCCGATCTAAATAAGACCATAAGAGCACTTGGGAACGTTTGGAAATTGTTGTTTGAAGTTATTATTTCACCGCCAGTGAAGACTCTGCCGAATAACTGAAAATAGACAACAATCATAGAGCAATGACCGATCGACCCCGGTCTTAAAACAGTGGCTGTTTCATTCGCTCTGATTAAAAAAAAAAATAGCATTAAAATGCTAACAGAATGTTGGTTTGTCGGGATTTGAACCCACGCCCTCCGGCATAAGATCACTACAGTTACTATAAGTAATCGAATTGTCGCTACAATTACTACTAGTAACTACAACATGGGATTCTTCAAAAGGACTGTTAACAGTAACTGTCTATAGAGCCTGATTAACCACAAAGCAGGATGCAGCAAATGCTACGAGGCCCATGTGAAAAACGAACACTAAAAAAGCCCTACACTAAATTACTAATATTATTATTATCAAGTAGACACCCGGCGCCAAATTTGCCAAAATAGAGGGGAAAAGGCGCTGACCATACTTGGCAACACCAAAATTGAAATGATGGGAAATGGGGTGCTTTGGTGGGGAACCAACGACTCAGGGTCTCCTTCACATTTGCTACGGGCTCCGGGCTTGCTTAATCCGGCACTGGTCTTTATGGGTGTGATGTCCCTGATATTATAGGTACCCATAGGTGATCGCTTAATATGAGGCGGCCCGTTAACTTGTTTTCCAACTCGTTAACCTATGGCATAAAAAAGAGTTAATATAAGTACTCACCTGCATCCCAACGACAGCATATATGAAGAACAGCAGTACAATCAGAAGTGCTACGTAAGGCAGAGCTTGGAAAGACTTAATGAACGTCCACAGAAGAGTCCTGATTCGTTCCCCGCGGGACAGCAGCTTAATGAGCCGCATGGCTCGGAACAGACGGAAGAATGTGATGTATTTCAGAGAAGCACCCTAAATAAAAAATTGTATTTAGATTTATCCTTACTCATAAACATAATTCATACATCGTCACAAAGGCGCTGGCCCACTGCGGCGCACGTTTGGCACGGCCTCGCGGAGCAATTTAGCTGCGTGTCTTCGGTTGTTAGAAAACGTGGGTCTACGTTTCCACCGCAGCACATGCTATACACGAATATGAGCCCACAGTTTTAAATTATATGCCAGGCGTCGCTTGCCCGCCCGTCCCACTTCACGCAGTGAAGCTACGCCGCATTCGAGTACCACGTGCGTAGTGTGGACAGCGTCGAACTGCGTGGGCGCCATATTCAAACAAGCCACGTGTGTAGCAATGACGTCACTAATCTCATATTCATGGGTAGCGTGTCCGTGGGTTGCTGACATACATTTTCTTGCAAAGCGAAGCAGACACACGTGCTTAGCCTCTCCGTGCACCGCGGTGGGTCAGCGCCTTAACAATCACGCACTCATTACAATGACATTCGCGCTATCTTCGCGATGACATTCGCGCTATTACTGCGATGATTTTCACATTATACTCGCGATGACATTTGATGCGAATTTTGAACTTACCACATTGAATTCTTGAGAAGATTCGTGAGTCTGAAAGAAAGACAAACAATTATGGATTTTGATTGTAACAAAAATATATTATGTAGGCTAAAGTTATTGTTTCGTACTGAATACTCACGGTACTCTTTGGCACAGTTTCGTTGACCTGAGTGAACACTATGTCGATAATACTCCCCACTACTAAAATGAAGTCAGTCGTGTTCCACGCGTCGCCGAAATAGTTCTGCAAATATAATGATGAGCATTAGTGAGGGAATAGACAGTTTTCTACTTGCCGCCACAGCCCAGAATGTGGGTATGTACTCGTACATATGTGTCTACAGGCCGGTTCAAAGTGAATGGCGGCTGTGAAGTTAGGCGTGAAACGCTGCGCAGTAGCGAAAACGAAGGTATGCGCAGGCGCCAGAGAGGCAAGACGCTGCAAAGTCTCGCTTGCGGCGCACTTCACACCCTCCATTAAGTTTGTATCAGTCTGTATGTATGTATGTATGAAAATGTACGGCACGCTTTTGCACCCACGGACGGGCACGGTAGGTAACTGGCAAATCAGCCAATCAACTCCTTCTAGGCAAGTACGCTGTATCCTAAATTGAGTCATTGCTTAACGTTAAGGCGTCTACACAACGTAATTTACGTCATTGTATGTTATCTGCTATATGACTGGAGCCCGGTGTATGCGACAGGCTCCCCCCTGTCACATTTGGGACTGAATGTCGTCCGGCGAAGTGTGGGTGTTGTATTACACCTCTGCCAGCTTCCTCGGGGGAAAGGCGTGACGATCTATGTAAACTAAAATTAATTTATCGTATTATTGTTGTTACAATGACACAAATTTTCATCCATTAAATCGAGACAATATGTTATGTGTCTACACAACAATGTTGCCGGCCGCCGACACAGCATGTACACGCGTTACGACTTAATTTTCTTTGAAATATGGCCCTCGACTTCAAGAATCATAGCCGTGATCATCATGTCAGCATCTGTCAGCGACTTTGGTGTGTAGACCCCCTTATGCCCAACGCAGGCCTTTCATTACCCGACTGCACGAGAAGGAAGGTTATGTTTTTTTGAGTGTATGTATTTTGTATCAAATTTTCTTACCTTAAACCGAAAAGCTGCCAGTTTAAAAACGAATTCGAGCATAAAGACTGTGGTCAAAATCATGTTGATGTAATCAAGAATCTGAAAATAACATGAATACGAATTACCATTCTAATTAGCCGTGAAAAAGCTACACACAAACACACGTACGGAGTCAATTTTGCTTAAATGAATTTAGAATAAATGTATGAATGGCCAGAGAAGTAAAGGTAGACAAATGAAACGTTGGGAAGATGACTTCAAAAGAGCTGCCAGTCCAGAATGGATCATAGGTGCAAAAGACAGAGTAAGGTAGAGGTCTTTGAAGGAGGCCTTTGTCGAAAGACAATCTGTTGTCGGAAAACAGATCATCAGTTACAAATACTTATACAAGGTTATAAGTATAACTCACCAAAAACCTCTCAAGGGTCATTGTACTCAACACTCATCAATATGAACAACTTTTACAATGGGGTGAACTCTAAAATCACAAAAAAATCAGCTGCTCCATACATTTTGTCTCAGGCCAATGAACTTTTTTGTATGGAACAGCTGTTTATTTTTTGCGATTTCAGTGTTGGCTTCATAGTAAAAGTTTTTTTATATTGATGAGTACAATTAACACTTAAGAGGTTTTGGTGAGTTACTTAAAACCCTTATTTTGTAACGATGAAAACAGCAATAAATGCTTCTTTTATATTAGATTGAATTGATTGAATTCGCAATCCAACGGGGCAATGCGGCCAGCATTTTGGGTACATTGCCTACAGCTGGCAGCGATTTATTAGATTAAGATTTTTACATTAAGATAATTAAAGTAATTGTTTACATTAATATTATTATTAAGATTATTGTTGTTTCATTATGTCACTAATAAATTAGTTTATTCTTATTATATAAAAATATATAAAGCAAGCAAGTTCGTATAGGCCGAGTGGCTATCTCTGGTGTCAGAGTTTCTAGGCTACCCGATGGCCTCTAACATGGCTTGACGATTGCTGTTATAGAACAAACAACCGGGGCCTACAATTTAACGTGTTATCCGAGCCACGGTAGCGCTCGGTTGTAAATGCCATCAATTATTATTTGAATTCAATTGTTTGTTTGAAATGTTTATCCATATCCATTAAAATATGATAGTCAGACCTATCATAATTTGTCGTATATTTCCGTGGCACGTAGGAATAACTGAACAACTCGACTTGCATGATTTTTTTTTATTGGCTTAAACGCTTCCTTCGTATGCGCTTTACTATGTATAAAAAAATCAGCCCGAAATATACAATAGTTTTAGAGCAATCGCGTTTTGTACATCTCGACACCCTTGCATTTTATGGTGTTTTACTTGATAAAACGACTTGTCAAGTGTGTGTTTGCTTACTAATATTGACATCTTGAATTATCAACATCAACACATGTTCAAAATATTGAAGATCTCGACTTATACACCTAAGCCTTTTCTGCAAAAATTAATTTTAACTTGACAAATTGAGATGTCAAGCATAAGTTTGTGTATGAATAATTGTCATCTTGATTTATCAACTTACACTCACATCCAAAATACTGGATATCTCGACTTATACACATAGCCTGTTTCTGCCTCCATTGACAAATCGAGATGTCAAGTTATGGCAAGCCAAATATTTTTGTTTAAAAAGTGACATTATCACATGTTCACTTTTACCTTTGCCGTGGTGATTTAGTTTTCATCTGCAATAGCAAGATATCAAGTTGTTATCTACCCGAGCTGGATATTTTTTATGTACCTACTGGAGCCTAAACGCCAACAAACATGCCATGCAACAACGTGAAGTAAATATAAAAAATATATTATAATGCTGTACATTATTGGTGACTATTACTATCATTGGTGTACTATGTACCTACCTACATGCATACTTACACAAAAGATTCAAATCAATACAGGGTTGATTGATAGCGGGGTGCAAAGCCGTAAAGAGACGCTAGCATAGATCATTTAGACCCTTTAGAGCCATGGTTGTCTAAGACGAAGTCTGACAATTTTTTAAATCTGTGTTTTAAGGTTTTTGGGGAAAAACACCAATGATGGCCAATCAGAATAAGAATTTCCTTTTTTTTTTCACTTTATTTAATTAAAATAATAGTCATAGCACCGCGAGAATCCAACTAGAAAAGAAAGGTAAACCATTTAGAGTAGGAAAGGGTGTCAGACATGGAGACCCTCTACCTCCAAAACTATTCTCAGCGGTTGTCGAAACAATCTTTAGGAGACTTAACTGGGAAAACCTCGGAATCACTGTCGACCGAGTCTCCCTAACACAATCGAGGTTCGCAGACGATATATTTATAATGTTATTTGCTGAAACACCTAAAAACATATAGCAAATGATACTTGAACTAGCGGATGAAAGTGAGAAGAAAGGTTTAAAGTTGAACCCAGAGAAAACAAAGGTAAGGACAAATGGGAAGAAAACCACCATACATCTAGGAAATAACCAAATTGATTACACTGATGAATATATCTACCTGAGACAGCTAATAACACAAGAGGTCCCTATACGCAAAGAAGTTGACAGAAGAATAACAAATGGCTGAAAGAGATACTGGAGTCTGAGAGAAGCCATGGAAGATAAAACTCTTCACATTAATGTAAAGAAAAAACTTTTCAACACCTGCGTACTACCTGTTTTAATGTAAAATCAGAAGACTCAAATGGCAATGGGCAGGGCATATGATAAGAGGCCAAGAGAAATGGAGCAAAATTGTGACACGATGGTGCCCTAGGAAAAGGAAAAGGGGCAGACCACAGAAAAGGTGGGATGATGACATTAGACAGGTGGCAGGAATAACTTGGAATAGAGTGGCCCAAGATAGACAGGAATGAAAAAGGTTGGAGGAGATCTTTGCCGATTGGCAAACAGACCTACAAAAAATAATTAAGTATTAGAATAGATTAAGATTAGTTTAACTACCAAAATATACTTGTAAATCCACACTCATAGTTTTTAGTTCTTAATACTTTGTAAATAGATACTAAGTTGGTCTGAATAAAGGGTTTTATTATTATTTATTAGTATTATTATTGATCGAAGTAATGTGTAAGCAATCTAACAAAACATGTATTAAGCATGTGTGTCATCAGACATTTTTACAGATTTTTTACAGCCACTTAAGATTACGAAAATTTTCAAAGATTTTTTAAAACGGTTTTTTGAAGTCGTTTAAAAATAATAATTAGAAAAGCTTTTTTAAATAAGACCTTTTTTAGCTAGGTATTTATGTCTTGTAGTGTGTTTGATTAATATTTTCTTATTTGTAGAACTCAACGATTGCCAACTGTTGATTTATCGGGATAATAAGTCTAGCCTATGTGTTAATTTAGTGTATACTCTAAATAATTCATTTTAATTAAAAACAAATGCGTTTCCATTGTGTTTTTCCCATATGTTTAAAAAATAATTTTAATATGTTAGTAAAAATAGTTTTTAGATTATGTAAATAAGCGTATAATTCTAAAAAAAATAATTCGATGACGGAAATTTCAATTGGCGTAAGGGACATTTGGTCGAAAATGAGTTATGAATGCCACTATACTCAGTTTTTTCCGCTCTTTCGAATGGTATATTTGAAATCTCTCTATCTCAAAAAAAATGTCCGTTACTCCCCAAATTTTTTTAGGCTTAGATCAAATATTTACTCAAAAAAATGCTTTAAGTAACATTTTGGTTTTAATGTATGACGTAAGGGCTTTCCAAAAAATATTTAGTGGTGAATTTTTAACAGTTTTGTCATTTTGACCTTTACGACTTTCGGAAAAATTGTGCTGGATTTATAGCTCATGGTTTTAAGGGACACACTTTTCTTTGATGTCCTTTATGACCTCAAATAAAACCCAAACTGTACAAAATCACAGTAGCTTAAAGTAAGTCTGAAGACTTAAAAAAAACATCTAATAAAAAACTAAGTCCCCAGTATGTCCTTATAACGAGACTTGGGTCTACAAACGTCATTTCGATTTAAAATTACCGCGCACGCATCAATTTTGATACAGCGGAAGTAGTAGCCAGCCACGCTATTTGTTGCTTGTCCTTGAACAAGTAACGTGAAGTTCGCCAGTCATCGACTCGAAGCCGCCCGCTGCCGCCACGACTACTAGATGGACTTGCCATCTAATAAAAAAGAAAAAAATGTCATACTTAGCGACGAACTCCTTGTTTGGAAACCCAGCACACACAATTCAGGTAAATCTTCTACAAAAAAAATCACCCATAGCGACAAAGTCCAGGTTACAACAACCAGCACATTAATTTGATTCATCTAGTGAAAAAGAAAAGGTCCACACTGGAAAATTATAAGCTCTAACTGCCGGGCTATCTAACTACAAGAAAGAACGTGAAAACCGCAAAGCAAAGAAAAATTAATCATTCATCGATTTTGTTTCCGAGGGGGAAGGGGATTTTCCGGCGGAAGTTCAGGTCTGTGAAGTGGAAAATCAGAATCAGAGTCTGCTGATTCAGAAAAAGATACAAGTGAAGAAGATGAGAGAAGAAAGAAACGAAAGAAAGTAAAGAAAACTACAGAAAAAACTTCGGTAACCAAAGTAAGTTTAGAAAAGGTAAAGAATATAGATATATAATTTAATAAATATAGATATAACTAGTCTGGTCATATATATTGTTACAGTACGAACTCCTTCGTTTATTTTTATTTTTTCTGCATTTAAATTAGGAATGCGTTTATCATGGCGAA
Source organism: Peribatodes rhomboidaria (assembly GCA_911728515.1). Taxonomy (NCBI): domain Eukaryota; kingdom Metazoa; phylum Arthropoda; class Insecta; order Lepidoptera; family Geometridae; genus Peribatodes; species Peribatodes rhomboidaria. The sequence goes on along the minus strand of OU452191.1, from coordinate 10,481,375 downwards.
AACTACAATCAATTTCCCGCCATTTCACATATATTTTTCGTGATTATTACTAAATTTACAACATGGAATGGGGTGTTAAAGAAAACAGGATTGCAGTGATTGCATTGCGCAAAGTGGGTATAGAACCGTCGGTCATTTTTAAGACTGTTCAAAATCTTGGTATCAGTCGTATGTTGGTATATCGTAGTATCGACAGATATACCGACACTTCCTCTGTTGAAGACCATAAAGGATAGGGGCGGCCGCGTGCGATGAGAACTACTAAGGCTGGTAATGCTGTTAAAGCCAGAACTTGCCGAAACCCAATGAGGAAACAAAAAATCTTGATGCAAATCGCCGATATACAGGACATGCCCTTAATCAATCGCTGCAGTTAAAGAGAGTGGATAGATCAAAACGTCTTCTATCCCGTTACGCAGGTGAAAGTTACAGAAATATCCTTTTTACCGACGAAAAAAAATTCACGATAGAAGAGCACTACAATAAGCAAAACGACAAAGTGTACGCTCACAGCTGTAAAGAAGCTACGGAAGTGGTCGGAAAGTTACAGCGTGGTCATCATCCTGCGTCAGTCATGGTTTGGTGGGGGGTATCCTATCACGGCGTCACAAAGCTTCATTTTTGGGAAAAAGGGGTGAAAACTTCAGCCAAAGTGTATCAACAGACCGTCTTAGACGGTGTTGTAAAACCCCTTAGCAATACACTTTTCAAAAATCTACCGTGGAGTTTCCAACAAGACTGCATCTGGTCACAAGGCGCGAACTACCCAAGCCTGGCTGGAAGCCAACGTTCCGGACTTTATAAGGGCTGAAGACTGGCCCTCCTCTAGCCCAGATCTAAACCCCCTGGACTACAAATTATTATCAGTTTTAGAGGGCATGGCCTGCTCTAAACGACACGCCGACATATAGAGTCACTTAAGAAATCTTTGAAGCAAACAGTGGCTAAATTTCCCATGGAAACAGTCCGTAAATCCATAGATTCTTGGCCAGACCGACTAAAATCCTATAAATATATAATAGTTATATTTTTGTTAGGACTTCAATACATGTGTAGTGTGTATTTATAACTTTTATTAACATTACATTACTGTATTAAAATAAATGCATTTTCATTTGTAACAGAACTTATGGCTAGACTAGGTATAAAAACACACAAAGATACATAAAGATAGCGAAAAATGCTACACAACTCGATCGGGAAACCCTAAAGTAGAGAAAACGATAAATAAAAATACCTGTGAGAAAGGCAAATGTACTAGGGGATGTTACGATATACTTGAAGCAAGACGAGAACAATTATTTAAATATTTTTGGGAGCTTCTTAGAGTATCTAGATACTCTAAGAAGGCGTGATTGGGTGCGAAGTGTTCAAACAGTATAATAATATATGTTAATATAATATAAATATTATTAAATGATATACATAAATAATATAATATATTATATTAATAAAATATAAATATCTATAATAGTGTGTATACACTATAATATAATGTATTTACACACAAAATACGCGTTTAGTGAGGAAGAGTCACAATTAATTCAAAATTTTACAATAAATCTGTACTAGATACAACCCAAAATTTTAAACATTATTTACTTTACGCCTCACATAAATCGAATTTCTTGAATATAAAAACGCATATACGACTGCTTTGGAGTAAAACACAATGGACTTACGACCTCTTGATTTTGCAAATCCAATTATTTTGTTGAGTCGTAAGGGAAAAAGTTGGTAAAATTGATAGGGCGTAAGGAGCAAAATCTCCTAAACTATTCGTTATAGCTCATTTTAACTAAAACCATTAAAAATTAAGACTAAGCTTCTCAGACGAAATCGCCGTAGACCAAAGACAACAAAAGTTAGAACTGATTTAAAAAAAAAAACGTCATAAAAAAATCGTTTTTTGGCTCTCCTGAAAAGTCGTACTTTGTCCCTTACGCCAATTGAAATTTCCGTCATCGATATATTTTAAATACTAAGACTTTTTTTACATTTTGCATTATATGCTGAAAAGTAAGATATATCTTGTAAAGTAGTAATAATTACTTGACAAACTATATCTGTTTGAAGTTGTCATTGGTTTACTAATGAGAAATAATGCTTTTTCCATTGAAATAACTAAGGTAACCGATAAAAATGATCCGTACCAAGATGGTGAATAACTGGATAAATGTCCTTAAGAGCCAAAACTTGGTCTACAAGTCGAGTTATCAACTTATTCAAGGCATTTCAGCTGTTTGACAAGTCTATTATTATGTAAACTATAAGTTGTTTCGTTAAATTCTTGAAACCATACGAAAGAGGGCCTCAAGTAACCCTCAAAATAACTTTGACATCATCGTTTAACTAACTTACCGACTAAACAGAAAATGTCAAACTTTAAAATGGCTGCCCTGAAAAATTGACGTTTTTGCGATGTTCAGTTATTCCTGCGTGCCACGGATTTGTAGTCTCCTATATTGTATTTTATACGTCATCATGTATTATATTGTATCATATTGTTTTATATTGTATTATATTGTAATTCAATAATGTATGTAGGTACCTAAGTACTTAAAGTGTGTTATGTAAACTTGAGACTTTACTGAACCTATATTGCACACATGTTTTGATTTACAATCCAGATCTTATCTGTGTTTCTGGCGATCCATTAGGATCTAATAATAAGTTCTCGTAGATTGTAACTTGTTTTGTGTGTTAAATAAATAAGAAAATTAATAAATGAGAAATGTCTTTACCTTTTTATATAAGTCATCTTCTTTATGATACTTCATCATGAGAGCAATCGTGTTGAGGACAATGAAGAAGAATATGACAAACTCAAATCGCTCAGACGTGACGAACCACCACGTCTTGTACTGGATGCGGTGCTTTGGAATGTATCTGGAATTAAAAATGAGCAAGTAAAAAATGAGCATCGATTGACGATTGGTCAAATCGACAATCGATGCTCATCGACTTTGCTGATTCAATTCAATTCAATTCAATTTCTTTATTTGCTTGTTACAATGGTCAATGGACAAGGGTTACAATGATCTTAATTTAGATTTGAACAGCCAATAACTGGACAAAGCCAATGAACTGAACAGCCAATAACAATTTGTTCATTGTGTGAACATATGTGCGTACTAAATGTCATCTGCTACATGACTGGAGCCCGGTGTATGGCTACAGGTTCGCCCCTTTCACATTTCGAACTGAATACCGTCCGGCGAAGCGTGGGTGTTGTACATCTCCGAAGGCACGCACTAATTAGTTTATTGTGTGAACATATGTCATATGTCATCTGCTACATGACTGGAGCCCAGTATGGCGGCAGGTTCGCCTCCGTCACATTTGAGACTGAATATCGTCCGGCGAAGTGTGGGTACTGTACACCTCTGCCAGCCCCCTCGGAGGAAAGGCGTGACGATATGTTATGGTGACACGTCGCGTGTCATTTGACCATCGAATGGGGGGGACTTAGGTTGTAACTGTTGCCACGAGCATTCTTTCTGATTTTAACACTGCATTGCACTGCAAAAAACGCGGCAGGAGCATCACTGAGACGCGGTATGACGTGATGTTTAGCAGGTTACCTGCAGCCCTAGCATGTGAAACGCGACAACGGTATGTCAACTCTTTTTAATCGAGACAGACGTATGTTTACGCATAGCCTTGTCACGCTCTCACGCGACAAAAAGTGACGAGAAGAATTTAGCGCGCGCTAGGGCTGCAGGTACGCGACGCCATGCTGTGTGCGTTCAGGGTTGACGTTGATCAAACATTTGAGGAACGCACACGCACGACGAATGCTGTATTGATAGCGGAATATGATCATAATTACACAGAGCGTAAGCGCTAGTTCAGACACGGCGGGAACCGCGCGATAGCAGTATTGTTGTCCTTGTCTAATGCGCAGCGTTAACAAGGACAACAAAAGTACGACCGCGCGGTTCTCGCCGTGTCTCAACTAGGGCTTACGCTCTAACGGCGGGAACCGCGCGGTAGTAGTATTGTTGTCCTTGCCTAATGCGCAGCAATAACAAGGACAACAATAGTACGACCGCGCGGTTCCCGCCGTGTCTGAACTTGCGCTAAAGCGGAGATACAGCGCCACTTCAAAACTTGTCATACAAGATCTAAGAAAGCGATGCGCTGTGCGCCGTGCCTTCTCGTTGCGCCGCTCCTGTGTTATTCAGGTGTAAGGCTTTTTTGTTGTTTCTTTCTTTACCCACCTCCTAACCGGCTTGGCTTTCAACGCGAACTCGATACAGTTCCTCTGGTTCTTATCGAGCTCGCAGTCTTTGAACTCCGCTTCACCCTCCTTTTGGAATGTTACTATGACGAAACCTACGAATATGTTAACCTGAAAAACAAACATTTTTTTTTAATGTAGAATAGGTCGGCGCTTGACCACCAACTCGCCTGATGTTAAGCGGCATTGCGGTCTAAGATGGAGCACGACGACCTATAAGGTACTTATTCACTCTAGCCTTGAAGTTTTGTAGAGTGAAGAAGTACAAATACGACATTTTGATTAACATTATATATATTTTTTTTTTTACTGAAACCCCGAGTTCTGGTGGATTTGGTGAAACCACGCTGACAGCATGCTTTTTGCCTGCATCGTAGCAGTTATTTGAATACTTTGATTAAGGCCCCGCATTACACGAAATCACCAAAAACAAGTATTACTTTTGCGCCTAGTTTGATATAAAGAATTATGATGATCAGGTACAAAAAAATACAGCTGGTAAAAAAAACAATCAACATCAGTTTAACCGAAGCATAATTTTTAAAATCATTCTCATTGTGGAAAAAAAATCACAAAAAGTATCTTCTTTAAAAAAACTGTGCGCGTAATTTTCTAAATTTTCAGCGATTCACCTCATTTTTTTTCGATTATTAAATAGCCAGATTAGTTCTCTAAAGTTTAACCGAGCAACTTATTCTTATTTATGTTCTTGTTACGATAAATGTCAGTAAAAACGTCAAAGAAAATTAATTCTAGGCGCTGATCTCATTTTATCATGAAATACGATTTATGATAAGTATCAAATATGATTTGTTTCGACTCTAAATAAAGCAGGTTACGTAAGCGTATGTGTGAGTAGATAACTGTGGCATAACCGAGCCTTAATTAAATATTTTAATAAAAAGTATGCCATGGCGTTTTCGGATTAACACTAAACAAAAATGTGGTATGCGAAAATTAGGCAGAAACCTACAATTTAGTCAGACTAAAGAACCTGTACACAAAGGTATACCCAACGTGCAAGACTACACGTATCATAATACCTACATCAAACCAAACTTAAGTACCTACCATGAAGAAAGCTATGACAATGATGTAACTGATGTAAAAAAACGCTACAAGTGGTCTCGAGTTCTCAATGGGCCCATGGTCTTCTTCATTCGAATCCATAGATGTTGACAATAATCTGGAAAAGTTAAAAAAAAACATAGTTCCAATAAATCTTAAAAAAAAAAAAAAATAACAAAGACTTAAACCATTAGCACTTTATTAACACCCGGTTCTTAAACGAGCAAACTGCTAATATTTTGAAATTTAGATTTTTACATTTTCCTCTTTGCAGTAAGCTAGGTGAGCTAGCGTGCTAAAATTGGATAGTGTAATGGCTTAGACAGTTAGTAATCCATTTTTTTTTCTATTGTACGGCCATTGCCACGTTAAATGAGCGTACAGTGTCATATAGTGAGCATATAGTGTCTCCCTATAAATGACTTTAATATTTATAATTTATAATGGTTGACCTGAAATGTAAAAATAAATAAATAAACATTGTAAATTGGATAGTGTAATGGCCGCTTAAAGGTCAACGAACATTCGCGGTTTAGATTAATTTAACAGCACTAAAGGAGGAGAACCTAGCAACTTGAATTTGCAATCTCTAATAAGTATAATATGTATGTATAACCAGAGTGGTAAGTGAGGAGTAATAGAATCATGTTTTGTTAAATTACATTGTTCGTTCTACGATAACGTCGTTAATACCATCTTCATGAAATATTGCATGCAAATACAATTTTAAGTTCGAAAATGGGCTAAATCGGCCAAGGGATTATGGATATGTGAGGTCACCATTCGAGGCGAGCTACTAGTCTGTTTTTTTTAAGTAACGATGTGGTCTTAGATGGAGAACGCTTGTCCATGAGGTACCTATTATCTCTTGTCTCGAAAAACTCCTTGTCTTAGTAGTTTATATTCTATGATTTGTTATATACCTTTATATAAACAATCTTCTTACCCTGGCCATCCTTCAAAGGTGGAAACCGTAAAGAGGGTCAGCATCCCGCTCAATACGTCGTCAAAATTAAACTTGTTGTTGATCCAAACTCTATCCTCTATGTCTGCATCGTCTCCTTTCTTGAATATCAGATAGGTTCCTCTAGAAATAGAAATATGCAGAGTTTATTCGAAGTTCGATATTCGAAGTGCGGATGTTGACACATCTGCCAGCCTCTTCGGAGGAAAGACGTGACAATTTGTTATGTTACGTTGTGTTATTCGTATGCTATAAATACGACTATGTATTAAGACATTTGATATCTCGGGGACCCGAGCGCGCAGCATTTTTATGGGTTGTTCCCCTTGTCTCTCACTTTTCGCCCCACTGGTGGTCAACTAATCGGGTGGCTGTGAACTGTTATAGGAAAGCGTGGCGCTTAACATGAGGCTGGCGTATTCGAAAAAAAATACTTCCCAGATCTTCCCAGAGCCTAAAACTTAACTTTTGCCGCCCTTTCATACTACATTTCTCAGTATAGCAGTTTACAGAAGTTTTTGTAAGTAGTTTGTAGTTTCCTCTCTACATTTTGTCAGTTCCTAGATTATTTTTACAATGCAACAAACTACAGGTTTTGAAGACCCGATGTTAGACGGCTAAAAAAATTTGGCTCAAATGTTCACCTTTAAAATCTGCGCTTTTGCATCAAGCCTGCTAAGCTTGCTCGTAAATTTGCGACTGATAATAATTGGGATCGCTGGGAATACCAGCAATACCAATGGATACCAAGGACGATATTCTATTCGTGAGATTGTGCACTACTCTACGTATTCGTGAGGTAGTCCACGACGATTTTTTTAAGGGCATTTCGCGAAGGCGCGTCTGCATCGCGTTTGCATCGCTACTTTTAGGCTTTAGTCGCGTTTACCGCGTCTTTTTTTATAGTATAGGTGGCAAAAAAGCTAACGGGCCACCTGATGGTAAGCGATCACCGTTGCCTATGAATACCTGTAACACCAGGGGCATCACAGATACGTTGCCGACCTTTGAGGACTGTATTGACAGTCCTTTGAAAAACCCCATGTTGTAGTTACTTGGAAATGCCTGTATCTGTATCGCGTCTGTCGCACATTAAAAAAGTCTAACTATCTCCCTTAGGTGTGTCTCTACCTCTAGCTTGTCTAGGTGTTCGTAGCCGATCACCAATGCTAAGCAACGGGCGACACGGTTTTTTTAAAAATGCAGAATGGGTCGTCGTTTGACCACCAACTCGCCTGATGTTAAGCGACGTTGTGGTCTAAGATGGAGCACGACGACCTATAAGGTACTTATTCACTCTAGCCTTGAAGTTTGGATGGGTGACCGCGGGTGGCATTTACAATTGAGCGCTACCGTAGCTCGGACGACACGTTAAATTGTAGGCCCCGGTTGTTTGTTCTATGACAACAATCGTCAAGCCATGTAAGAGGCCATCGGGTGCCCTAGAAACTCCGACATTAGGGCTAGCCACTCGGCCTTTACGAGCTGCTAGCTTATCTCTACCTCTATTGTCTGCTGGGCTTGGTAGCAATTTCCTATTGCTAGGCATAAAATAAAATTTCTAAAAAACATTTATACTTCATCAAAATAAATTTCAAATCCATCAAATCCGTTTTAATCGTATTGAAACGAAACTATGACAAAGTAACAAAAAAGCAGAAGAATACTTACTGACACTCTTCTTGTGTAGTTTTAGTGACATCTGTACATCTGAAAAATTTACCCTGAAATCATGAAAATAAATAAACGTACTTACCATTTTATAGATATTAGAATTAGGTAATTTATTTCGAATTTATCAAACCATTTCTAAATCAAAACAGGATAAGAACAGAAGTGCTAGCACCGTCCTTTTTCGATCATTAAACTGACTTACAAATAAATTAAAAATGGATTATGTCTACGGTCAGAACAAATTTGTCGATTTAAGAGTCTGACGACCACTTTGGACTAACTTCGCATTGGCTTAAGCTGTTCTATAGTATTTTCGTCTAGAAGAAGACGACGAGCGAAGAGAGCAAGTAAAGATACTGACGACCCTTTAAAGTTACCTACAGAGTGACATAGTGCAATTTTTTTTAAGACTTTTGCATTTCTCAAATCAATTCTAAATAATCATAAAGATCCTTTGTATTATGAATTAATTCAAAAGCTAAAGATGTAGTCAACCTCCCTATGTAAAGTGAGTTTTGATTTGCTTTGTCTATATATTAAATAAATCATTCAAAAGTGACCCCTTACAAATGCGGATATTTTTCGTAGCTCTATTTTCGCTTGAGGACGTTTTTTAAAAAAACCAAGAACATAATGGCGAAGATATTGTTCATTTAATTGTACATGCTAAATTTCATCATAATCTGACAAATGGTTTCCAAGAAATTTGACAAGCGCGTTTGTATGGAAATTTCAGAGCGTCGCGGGACCCTTAAAACGTCAGTTAACCGATCGACAAAGAACGGTACTAGTACCACAGTTTCCTATACATTGAATATTATAGATATTCCGTCTTACTAGTAAACGTTGCCTATAGCCTCGGCGCCGTTATATTTTTTAAAAATATTCTTCTAGATATAGAGTTCAAAATTAATAAGAAAAAATATTCCAAAACATTGTCAATATATTCTGAGGCTAAACAACGTTTATGAATTAAGGGATTTTTTTTAAATAACCTCTTCACACTTAATTACATACCTGTTACCCAACCTACTTTTATTACCAACCTACCTGTTACCAAAAATTCAATGAATAACATTATAGACATCAATTTAGCAGTAAATTAGAATTAATTACAATTAATTAGTATTATAAATATGTTAGTAAATAGTACTATAATCACCTGACCTGTTTCTACAGCTGAACATAAGCGGAAATATTATAAAGCTTACATAACATACAACATCGTAACTAGGTAAATTTACTGAAATCTAAAGCTCAATATTCACGGTGCACCATGTAATAAGGACAGGTACTTATAAGCGAACCGTAACTGCAACTGTTGTAATTAAGTTACTAACTTACCTACAGTTACGAAAAGCAAACAAATCAATATTATTTTATTTTTGTCATACTAATATTATAAATGCGAAAGTTTGGATGAATGTATGGATGGATGTTTGTTACTCAATTACGCCTGAACGGATGTGGATGAGTTTGGCAAAGATATATATAGACTATAGTCCGACAGAGAACTTATGCTTCCTTTTTAACCACGATTAATACTGCAGGGCGCAGCTAGTTCAATATACGAGTGACAATTTATGTACAGAGATGTCACTTATCTAAGATATTTATTGTGCACTAGCTGCACCCCGCGGTTTGACCCGCGGGTTAAAAAGTATCCTATGTGCTATTCTAGACTATAATCTATCTCTGTGCCAAATTTCATGCAGATCTGTTCAGCCGTTCTGGCGTGAAAGAGTAACAAACATCCATCCATCCATTCCTACAAACTTTCGCGTTTATAATATTATATAGTAGGATTTGCTATTTCCAGTTTCTGCCCGAGATATCGCATTGAAATCAATGCCTTTCAAAAGCTACGCGACTTTTTATGTGATTCAACTATACCCACTCCAGTAGCACACTAATTCTGCTGTCTTGGTAACCAATAATCTGTCTTATCACATTATCCTTGCCCGCGTCGAGCCTACAATTCGAGTCAAAACGCATATCGAGTCTTGTACTAAAAAAGTTAGAAAATCACCCGTCTTCGTCCGTTTGTAACTGTCATTGATTGAATTACCACAGCTTAGTTCTGGTCTGCGGGGTTACCATGAGTTTTGATATTTACGAAAACGTTTTTCGTTTTCGTTTGGCTCCATAAATTTCAATAAAGCGCCCCTGGCGGAAACGTTAAGGAACTAGGCTAAATGTATGGACGCACGATCACACTAATATAAAAGGCGAAAGTCTGTAAGTGTGTATGTTTGTAACTTCTTCACGCTCAAACGGATGGATGTATACATATAGATAAAATTTGGTATAGAGGTAGCTTATACCCTGAATTGACACAAAGGCTACTTTCTAACCTCAGGTAAAACCGCAGGGCGCTGCTAGTAAGCTTATAAGTACCTAACCTATGAAAATACTAAGTAAAGTAAAACTACCTTGAACAACTGAATACCAACTACAGCAAACATAAATTGAAGCATATGATTTATCACAAAAATATTCCCAATAGACTTGATCGAAGCAAACACACACTTCACCACATACTAACAGCACAAAAATCAAGCAAACAACAAAAAAACATTACCCATTCGCAGTTTATTTTACCCATTTCATCCCAAGTGCATTGTGGGACATGTAGCACGATGTATAAATGTGCAAAAAATGCAAAAAAATATGTTAAAAAATCACTCAAAAGAAAAAATCTGAGCCTACTTACATAACGTTAGTCCTTGGTTTATTTGAGACAAAAAATAGATTATTCACTTAAAAAATTGCCAGTGTCCTGATCTGACTGTAAAACGGTAAAAAAAGAAAACAAACACAGTAATCAAACCAAGTACCTCACTCCTAGTAGCGAGTGAAATGTCCAGGTAGGGCATACTGTGCAAAAAAACACACTTAAGCTCTCTTTGAGTCCAAAAAATCATCACACAACACCTTTGGGCTTTTCAACGGAGAAAAATAAGCGTGCAACCTCCTAGTTAGAATTTTTTGGACCCACGAACAAAGCGAAAAACGGTTAGTAACTAAAAATGCACGAAATTTAAAAAAAATGCAGGAAGCCTCACACATAGAAACGAAATCAGATGATTTTTGAGTGCGGAGATCTAATACATACTTACTCTAAAGCTTAATGAGATACCCAAAGGTGTCGGTTGAAATTTTTGTTTCAGTTAATATATTTTGATATAGTTATCCCATACCTTGAACATTTGCACCCCCATGACGGCAAACATGAATTGCAGAAGATTTGTCACCAGCAAAATATTTCCGATCGTCTTTATAGCTACGATCACGCACTGAACTACATGCTAAAAATTAATAAAATGGTTTTACTAAAGAGTTCTTTAAATCCATTCTACTTATAAGGTTTTTTTAATGCCATAGGTGGAAGACAAGCTGAGGGGCCGCCTGATGGTAAGCGATCACCGTTGCTTAAGGATACCTGTAATACCAGGGGCATCACAGATACGTTGCCGACCCTTAAGGATTTACAGTCCTTGACAGGTACAATTAATACAAGGCCATGCTGTGTGCAAGCCGCTAGCAGCCTACCAGCTTGTTTTTTCAGTCTACTGCCTTGTCTGGTCTTGTCTCTACTCCCTTTACTAATAAATATTGGAAAAAAATAGTTAGCCTTTGAATAGCTATTCAGTGTTTTGTCTTTTTTGATCAAGTTAATTTTTTTAAAGAAAACACTCTGTATAACTATTCCGAGGCTATTCAATGTCTAATAGTAAGGGGTTACTTAATTATTTAGCCTGAATAATTTAAGTTAATCAAATATAAATATTATAATCTTAAAAAATACTACTATGACTTATCCATCTTAATGCGCAAATAAAGGAAACAATGTCCAGGGGGCTTACCACAACCTCTTAAAACATCATTAATTAAGCCTTACTTCGTAATTTCGTACCATGACCACCCTAAAAGTATTCCTGTTAAGTTTTGATATCGCTTAGCAGTTTTGTTGACGTCACTCGATTTCGTTCATTCAATCCAAGGAACATTTGTTTAAAAACCGTACCATGACCTCTAAAGTATTCCTGCCGAGCTGTCAAAATAGCAGGAATGATACAAATGACAACGATTGTTAAAAAGTTGCTCTCCGTGTAACTTTTTCTATTTTTAAGTGAGTTTTTGCTGTGTTTCTGAGGTTCTATTTGTAATATTTAGCAAGACGGCCGATGATTTGGAAACTTTCGAGTTTCTCGAAGCAGATAATGGAAGCTCCGTACTACGAAGGACGCCTTCGGACGGGCTCCAGAATAAATTTCAACCCATTTTCACATAGATTTTTTGTTGGCTAAGTCAGCTCCTTTTGATGCACTTGCTTCTTCTTAGAGTGAGCCTTCGCCTGCAGACTCCTATTAAAGCCCGCAGCGATTTCACTGTGGGTTTTTAAAAAGTCTCAGACTGAGACTCTGAGCGGCCGCCCGCTGTGACAAATTATTCTAAGCATTAAATTCTAGATATCACCAAAATAATTTTCACAAACTTTAATTGGATACAGCAATTGAATTTTAATTTACCTTCATGATCTTAAGTAGATTTAATTTACGGTTTTGAGGGGAACCGAAAAGATGGTGTCATGATTTTGTATTATTTTCTAAAACGAAAACTCGCCTTTACTGAAAGAGGGAAAGAGGAGCGAGATTTATCTCATTTATCATCATCTTCATCAGAGATTTAATGAAAAATGTTATGACAAACATACGGAAGACTATGGTGGTATGGCTATGTTGCCTCTAGCCTGCCTTATGAGTCAAAACAAAAAAAAAAACGTTTTTGACATTGTTCATACAACCAAGTGTCGCCAGATGTTTCTTATGAGAGATTGTACGCGAGTGAGGAAAATAAAAATTCTTAAGGAAGAAACTAATAATAAATCATAGTGTTTTTACTTGCAACTTGTAAAAACCGTAAGTGTAATTTCCCTTTAGCGATAGGATATTGTAGGCACGATTTCGCTATGCGGTCGTACTATTGTACGACCCCGATTGTACGATTTTTACATGGCAAAAATCGTATAATTACGATTGACATCGTACATCTGGCAACACCACACTCCAAAATACGCAAAAGTACCACAGAGTGTATAAAAGCACTTGTATCGTACATTCTTTTGACATCACTGTAGCAGGAGTAAAAACGTTTTAAAACATTATTGTTTTCAATGCTTGTGGTAGGGTACAAAACAATACTTATTAAGGAATGTAACAAAACGTTCCTGCGCAATGATGTTTTTGTAAAAGTTCATGGTAAGCCCCCAGAACTTGTTCCTTTTCTTATTTTCAATTTAAATAAAACTATGAAAAACAGCAAGTAATACTGACCTTTAATCCCTTTGCTCTGTTAATTGCCCTCAAGGGTCTCAAAACTCGGAACACTCTTAGAATCTTTATAAAAGATACTTGGTTGCTCCTGTAGATTTCAACAAACAAACAAAAAAATATAAGAAAAATATTAAAACAAAACATGTGCCTACGAAATTAACAAGGTTTTCTAAAATATTTTGTGAGCTTCGTAAGATAAGGATGGGAAACCCAAATAAAACGATGATTTGTATCCAGCACCAACACCAACGAACGTTTCTGGACCCGCCATATAATTCTTCTGATAGTGCCTTTGTCTGTGGCCAGGGATGTGCAGTATTTGAATTACTTGTAATTAAAATACGTAATTGAAATACGAATACGTATTTAGTATTTGTATTTCAATTACTTCCTTAAAATATAATTTGTAATTAGTATTTCAAATACCTGTATAGTATTTTGTATTTAGTTTTTCAAATACTTCAAAATACATTTTAACATTAAAATACATTTAGCTTTCATTTAGCGATCGTGAGTGTGACCTGTGAAAACATTGTTTTCTTTAAGAGGTTTTATTCACTCTCCAACAAGAAGCTGTATGTCTGATAGTACATTTAAAAATTTAGTGTTCATGAAAGGAAACTCTGGTTTTACTGGTTGATTAATCTTGTTTTCCTCTACTTTTCAGCCCACGCTGGTCTAGATTACTCATTTTGTATTTTGTATTTCGTGTTTCAATTAAAAATAGCTAAAAAACTGTATCTTATGTTCAAATACCTTACTTAAAGATATTTTGTATTTCATATGTTAGTTTCTTGCGATACAGTATTTTTTCATTTGTATTTCAATTAAAGCAAATCACGTATTTGCCCAGCCCTGCCTATAGCTCCATTGTAATGCATTTCACAATTGTGACGAACGTCCGCGAAAGTGTCTATTTGGCGCCCCTATCGACCAAAAAGTTATTACCAGCCAATAGTGACTGATTTTTATTGAATTTAGTGATATTAATTTTGATTTGATTTGAGATTAATTTTGAATTATGTATTTGATTTTATTTTAATTTTGATTATTTATGATATGATTATGTGCACGACTATGGACTGGTTCCGAAATAAATGATTTTTAATTTTAATAGAAACACTTAGTAGTGAGTAAGTATAACAACAGTAGTGTCCCGCAAGCTAAATTAACCTTGCTACTGTACTTTAATTTACTTACAACCTTTTAGTTTACAACCTTTAGTTCTACGCGGTAGAACCAGGGTACCTCACTTAAACACTTGGGTCACTGTCACTCTCGTCAGAAGAGTCATGAGAATAAAAGTGACAAGACGAAGATAATGCTGTTTTTGTGAAAATGTGCGAGGAAAATGAGCAGTGTGCCAGAGCAAAGAACACAAATAGGAACACTTCATTTACACAGTGAAGTGACCCTATTGGTGGATTTTCCTTGCGCACTCCTTACTCTCCTGAACACCTCCGGCGGATAGGCTACTAAGTTTTTTTTTTTACAACAGTCTAGGAATGCTTTTGACCACTGACTCGCCTGATGGGAAGCGTCGACGTGATCGAAGGTGTAACACGCTTGCCTATGAGATACCTATTCACTTTACTCTTAAACACCCCCGGATTGTATTTAGGTGGAAAGACAGACGCAGGCAACGAGTTCCACACCTCTGCAGTTCTTACAAGAAAAGTTGACTTGAAACGCTTAGTGCGTTTTGGCGGAATTTCCACCATAAAAGACACCCGTCTCTTACTGGTGCGCCTAAATTGTACGTATTTAGATTTGCCAATTGGACATTCTGCGACTAAACGCTGATACTCACCCTGTTAAAGAAACAAGAGACACCAGAACGACCAACAAGTCCAGAAGATTGAAAGCATTTCTGCAGAAGGCGTCCTTGTGGAATATCAACCCGTACGTGATCAGCTTGAGGACCAGCTCGGTTGTGAACACGGCAGTGAAGAACAGGTCAATTTTTTTTAGGATCTGAAACGAATTTTTGGTTTGAATAATAATTATGGCACATTAACTTTAAAAAAAGCTTTTGTAATTCAGTTTTGTTCGGCAAATACTCGAAAATTTGACATAATGGAGAGTTTGTATATTTTATTTTAAAATTAAAAAACGAAATGTTGTTATTACCAAAACCTGTAACTTTACAACGCAATAAAGAAAACTATAAGTACTCATAATACTTTACACTAAGTATCTGAATACAGGTTTAAATAATTATAATAATAGAGATGAAAAAACTAAACTATTATAATTAAAAAAAAATTTCTTAACCGCTTCTAGTAAGCATCATACCGTAAATGCTGAAAATTTTAACAAAAAAAAAATTGGTTCTGGCATTTGATTGATCATTCTAAAATCTAAATCATTATTTAAAATAAAAAAAACAAATTAAAAACCAAATCGTCATAAATACTTACTTCCGTCTTCTTCTCTTCAGTCCCTACAGGATCTTCCAGCGCCAACATGACTGAGGACGCCAGGATGCAGACCAGGATTACGTTCTTGAACCAGGAGTTGTTCTGTATCTTGTAGCAGGTCACTCGGACCCTGGGGAGAAACGAGTAAAGTGGGTCATCAGGACTGGATGAAATACGATAGTTCAGACAGACTCCAAAGCTAGGTAGTTTTCTGGAGATGGAACGAAATTATTCGACATATGTCCATGTAAAGCAAAGTAAGCTTCCAAGGTGTGTGAGTTCAGATCGAAATAACCCAACAGGGCAAAGGCACCTTTTCCCGCCTTACATTCCCTTATATTTTTTTGCAACCTGGATCCAGTCAGTGCAGTAACAGTTTAAAAACATTTGATACACTTTCTTACAAGTTGTCTTTCGAAAAGATAAAGAAGCTGCTGCCCTCTGGTATGGGCTTCTCCTGGCCTTTGATCTCCACTTCAGACAATCGTCGCGGGCGGGCGGATACGGTCACCTGCTTCTTCGGCGGAGACTCTTCCTTGATCACGTCCCCTGATTAAAAAAACATGAATTTTGAAACGATTTTTGAGACAATTTTTTCGAATACGCTTTACACCGTCTAGGGTGAAAAATACCATCATCCCAGGTGGAATCAGCTTGAAATCTAGATAAGCATATCCTCATGCTTTTACCGGGAAAGGGTTAGGTGAAACTTTGTGAGCAGGTTTTAGGGAAAAAAATCGTATCTCTACAATCTCTAAATTAACTCAAAAACTGTCTGGACAAAACAAATTGCAAAACGATCGAACCTGCCACAAAGTTTCGTGAGAATCGGTCGAGAAATGCGACCTGTTAAGGAAAATAGACGCCGGCCGCGAGGTCTTCATCTGACAGTACCACTAGTACCTATATTTATTTGCATAAAACATGAGGGTAGTTTATGTTGCTAATGTATAAAATGTTCTTAGTTTACTTTTTTTTATTTTACTTACCGTTTTGTTTTTTCTCTGTTATGGTGACGAGAACATCATTGACGTTGTCTGTTTCTTCCAGTTCGTGCTCTTCTATTTCCTCTTCTGAACCTGTTTCTTCGTACTCATTTTCAGACCTAAAAAATAAATTATCAATTTAATTTATAACTATTTTCGGTTAGAGTACTTTTACAAGTCAGTTGGCCAAATATACTCGTATATAACTACATATTACTGAGAAATAGGGTGTTCGTCCATTTGCAAGCTAAGTACCCGCCGGTCTCGCAATGGTATTAATGAAAAATTACCCTAATACTTTACGAAATCAGTGCCCACTTGTACTGAATATAAGAATTGCCTAAGTCCTTGCTTAACCAGCTGAATCTAATTCTAGCTAGCTCCTACCTAAACTTTCTTGCACGAACCATTTTAGCTTTAACTTTAGCCATTCCTTAGGAGACTCTTAACTTTAAATGCCCGTTAAGCTAATATTTCGCTAGGTGTAGTTTACAATAGTTACGAAAGGACTTAGGCCATTCCTATGTTCAGTGCAAGTGGGCATAAGTCAATTTTAGATCAACTCGCCGAGCTGCAAGTGAGCGGTGACCGAGTGTGGCACGTGTGCCACACTCAACACACAATTGTGTAATTTATGGCACCAAGTATAAAGTTATTTTTTTATTAATACCATTGCGAGGCGGGCGGCGCTGAACTTGCAGGTGGACGGACAGCCCCATATTTTAAACAACATTAAATACATTTTGACATACCTGGGTATTCTCTTGTATTTGTCATAAGGCTTGCTAAGAGAAAATTATAACAGTATTGTTAGTAATGCATACAAATTAAGTTTGTAAATGTTGCCCCTGACAAAATCAGTCTGTCTATCCTGCTTGAACTAAAGGTTTAAACCCAAAAGTGTGAAAAATAAAGGCCCATTTACACGATGCAAGTTTCTTGCCTGTTGCATACAATTAAATTGAAGCAATGGTCAAAACACCATGGTCAAAACACCACAACAGATCAACAATGTCACGTGCACGTGACATTGTTGATCTGTTATACAAGTTTTGCTTTAAAACTTTTCTTGGTGTAAATAGCACATACGAGTAAGGAACAAATTAAAATATTTGTTAGCTAGTGTCGTAACCGGGTATACTTGGTATCTATGGGTAGTTATCTTAAACTCTTACCCTTCGCTGGTGTATCCTTCTTCTTCGTTAACGTATTCATCATCAGTCGTCTCTCCTTTCTCGTCCAGCACTGGGTTGGCAGCTTCTGCGGCGTTTTCAGCTGCTGCTTCCTGCAGTTTTGAAAATAAAAACCAAAGATAAAAAATTAAACTAATAAAACGTTGCCTCAGGATAGTTATACAGTGTTTTATCCTTTTCTTTGTTTCAAATTTCTAATTGTTGGCCCCGGTTGTTTTTTCTATGACAACAATCGCCAAGACAAGTCAGAGGCTATCGGGCGACCTAGGAACTCTGACATCAGGGCTAGCCACTCGGTCCATACGAACTTGCTTGCTTGCTTTTATCTCGACCAAAAAAAATAAGCACTACTTAACTATTTAACGATTTACTTGTATTTTTGAAACTGCTAAAATTTTAACGGATGCCAGTAAAATGTAGCCTATGTTGTTTACCTTCAGACAAAGGTCCTGCTTGTTTTATTAAGAATGAATTGAACTAAATCACAGCATTATTTAAGAGGGCTACGACGCTCTGAAATTTCCATACAAACGCGCTACTCAAATTTATTGAAAACCATTTGTCAGATTATGATGAAATTTAGCATGTACAATTAAATTAACAATATATCCGCCCCTATGTTCATGGATTTTTTTTTAAAACGTTCTCAAGCTAAAATAGAACTATGAAAAATATCCGCATTTTTAAGGGGTCACTTTTTACTGATTTATTCAATAGGTAGACAAAGCAAATCAAAAAATTCATTACATAGGGAGGTTGTCTACATCATTAGCTGTTAAATGAATCCATAATACAAGGGAAATTCTTAGTTATTTAAGAATGAGTACAGAAGTGCAAAAGTCATAAAAAAATTGAAATTGCACTTTGTCACTCTGTAGGTAACTTTAGAGACTCGTCAGTATCATTACTCGCTCTCTTCGCTCGTCTTCTTCTTCTAGACGAAATGGCTATAGAATACCTTAAGCCAATGCGAAGTTAGTCTAAAGTGGTCGCCGGACTCTTAAAGATTTTATTGAAATGGGCTTACCGCTTCTTTTTGTATTTCATCCAATTCTTCAGCGTCTCCTAAATTGTCGACGGCGATGGCCAAGAACACGTTTAGAAGAATATCTGGTAATTAGCTAAAGAAAATATCTAAGCTACACTTTGGAACTTCCAGCTAATCCTTTGACTATCGACGTGGGTTTTTTTTTTTCACGAATTAACTCACCGGGTGGTCTGGAATGTTTGTACCTATTTGTTATTTTTGTAACAAACAAGTTTTTTAAGGCAAACCTAAAATAATTGGAGTTGATTTTTTAGGATCAATTTTTGGTCAAGAATTTGTGAGTACTTATAACAAATGTTTACATGTAATATATAGGTACAAATTAGTGTTTTCGTAGGGGCATTCTAACTGAAGAAAATTATGAATCACCACGCCATCTACATAGTTTCATTCACTTTAAACAAAGATAGAAGAGAAGAATCCTGCAGTGGTACAAATGAATATTGATAATGATATTGTTGCAAAGGATACAGTTGCCACAGATGAATATAATGATAAAGTACAAGGAGGCGAGCATGCCAGCCGTGCCGGAGCCGCTGTAGGCATTGATGCCGTGGTACATCACCACGTTCCAGTCCTCGCCTGTCAGGATCTAAAACATTGGTTACAACAGGTTATAAGCGCGCATTTGACAGGTAGCTGTCAAAAAGTAGGACACAATACAAAATATGCGTTTCTTCAGATTCAGATTGTTTAATGCCTTAAGCCGTACGTACGGTCCATGATGTTTCAAACAACACAATATTGTATTTCTACATTTTATGCTAAGCAGACAGACCGATAGACACATTTGAAATTTGTAACAACATATTATTTTGGTTCAATCTCTTGCGTGTTAAGTATATAAAAAAATGTATTTTTCAAAATTATCTCTCATGAACAAACGCGGCATTATTAATAATAGTTTTATTTTTATATAAAACTATTATTAATAATGTTACTATTATAAATATTAATAGTTAAAATCGAACCATGTTTTGTGGAAAATTCTTACCTGGAACATCGTCAACACAGCTTGCCAGAAAGTGTCGAAGTTGTGCTTCTCTTTCTCCTCTTCTGGTGCGTAGTCGAACTTCCCTCCAAACACCTGCATCCCGAGGAGAGCGAAGATCATGATGAAGAGGAACAGCAGGAGAAGGAGAGACGCGATTGACTGGATGGAATTGAGAAGGGAGGTGACAAGGTTTGAAAGGGATTTCCAATATCTGGAAATAGTACAATGATTTTGGTCAAAATTCGTACATGCAAAACAAAATTATACCTATGATGATCTATCTACTTGTGCCCTTTCCGCGACTTAATAGCTAGACTGATTATGGAAATGTTTTCAAAAGTAAAAAAGCAACATTGCATTGTGGCACTACATCTAAACGTCTTTGCTTTTGAAAACAAAATAAAGTGCAACTTGGATAGGAAATTCAAGGAACATACAGACCTCCTTCAAAAACCATACCATAATATACCATAATCTACCATGCCGCTGAATCAAAGTTATTATTTTAGCCTATCTTTGACTTAGCTATCATAAGCTATATTATGAGAACACACCATCCATGCTCATAACAGAGGTCCTACTTAATTATTAGCTCACACACACAAGCAAAAGTTTGCCGTCTGAAAGACACCATCTTCATTATTCCGGTCCATAGTACTCCAACTTATACAAACATACACCACTATTCTGACATACCAACAAAATTTTAAACGCTGATTTACTACAGCATAAAAAACAACTTTATCAATGGGACCAACCCTGAAATCGAAAAACAAAAAATTTGCAAAAAGCTAATAATTGGCGACAAAATGGATGAAACTGCTGATTTTTGTTTTGAGATTTGATGGTTGGTGACATAATAAGAAATGTTTACTATGATGTAGAAAATTAGCCTTCAAAATTTTGCTAGTACCTAAGTAGTACATACTTATTAAAAAACAGGGGTGTATACAAATTTATGATATCATCCATGATAATGATATCATAAAGTTATCATAAGATATCGCCTCATTTTAAACAGAAACTTACTTGGTTACCTTGAACACCCTCAGCAGTCTGACACATCTAAGCACAGATATACCGAGCTGCGGCATCGCGTTACACTCCGTGAGGATCAGCTCCACGATGGAACAGAACATCACGAAGCAGTCGAAGCGGTTGAACAAGGAGACGAAGTAACCCTGGAAGCAGAAAACATCCTGAAAACTTTGAAGAAGACTGAATGAAGGCAAAGTTTTTTTAACATATCGTCACGCTTTTCCCCCGAAAAGGCTGGCAGAGGTGTAATACAACACCCACACTTCGCCGGACGATATTCAATCCCAAATGTGACAGGGGGCGAGCCTGTCGCCATACACTGGGCTCCAATCATGTAGTAGATTACACACAATACGCACATATGCTCACACAATGAACAAATTGGCGCGTGCCGTCCGGCTGGGTTTGAACCCGCTCCCTCTGGCTTGAGAGGCGGGCTTTCTCCCAACTGATTGATGAGTTTTATAACATTAATGATAGCGATGATAGCCTAGACAGAGAAGACTCGCCTCTCAAGCCAGAGGGAGCGGATTCGGACCCAGCCGAAGGCACGCACCAATTTGTTAATTGTGTGAACTTAAGTGCTTATTTAATGTCATCTACTACATAACTGAAGCCCGGTGTATGGCGGCAGGCTCACCCCCTGTTACATTTGGGACTGAATATCGTCCAGCAAAGTGTGGATGTTGCATACCTCTTTTAGCCCCTTTGAGGGTAAGGCGTGACGATATGTTATGCTATAGCATTAATTAAACAACATAATCTATCAATCTTCCTTAAATCTCTGCTCTCTTGCTCTGCAAATTCTGTCTTGTTCCTTCGCTTATTGTGACCATGTCCTCTGGCCAACTTGCATTCGCTTCCAAGCGATTCTATTTCTACAACCACTAACGCTGCTGATTGGATGAGTTAATTTTGATCACGTGACATTTATATAGCTCGTGACTCGACCAATCAGCAGCGAGTTCGATAATCAGTTCGAGCGCTAGCGATCCTAGAGATTGCGTCGCTTGAAAGCGAATGCAACTTGGCTAGAGACCCTGAGGCCTTATTGTGTAAGTGTGGCGACAATGTAGTGGCTCGCTCGTATGGTGTCAGTAAGTTGGCACGAGCGCAATAGCAACCGGTGACCATTGCCATGCCGTCAGGCGTACTTAATAAGATCCCCATAATTTTTCACAAAATTTGCATATTATGTTTGTTAACATAACTTACTTGAACTCCCAACGCATACATTTTGAGCAACATTTCCAATGTAAACAACACGACGAATAAATAGTTCGCGTACAGCTGGAACTTGTCTAGCCAAACATCTTGTCTGAAAAGTACAATAACTATTATTTTCAGGACATTTGCTGGTAAAAATTGTTAGTGAAAAAACGAACTTGGTTTTATTTAAAATTAAGTTCAGTTATCCGCTGATTGATTGAAAACCAAAAGTAAGAATAAAAAGTATCGGATTTTGATCACACAATTAAAAAAAAACATAATGAATTATTTATTTAATAAAAAAATATTTAAACTTGTTATTTGGACAATATCTAGTGTAATTCCGCTTCAACGTCGCATTAAGTACATCGAGGAACATGAATTTTTTATTCTAATTTTGAATTTTTTAGAAAAAACTAATTTAATGAAATTTACTAGAAAATTATACAAATTGACATTTGAATCTAATTTTAAACGTTATACAATGTAATATTTCAACAAACCTGAAAAAAAAAAAAAAAAAAAAAAAAAAAAAAAAAAAAAAAAAAAAAAAAAAAAAAAAAAAAATTAATGTACCTGAAAAAATTAAAATTTAAAAGAATTAAACAAACCTGAAAAAAAAAAAATAATGAATGTACCTGAAAACATTAAAATTTAAAAAACAATAAAAAAAAAAAAAAAAAAAAAAAAAAAAAAAAAAAAAAAAAAAAAAAATCCCTGTTCTTCGAGCACTTCGTCGACACGTGTTTCGCCTCTCCACGAGGCATCCTCAGGACGTGTTGACTCTCCGAGCGCGTGGCCGAGAATGAGTCCGCTCCACTGCCACGGGTGCTTATATAGCCACTCGTGTGCGTCATCTCGGGGTGGGGTGACGCGCACCAAAGCATCGTATCAATGGCGATGTAACAGTAGTTTGGTCGTTCAGCAGTGAATAATCCATTCCCTCTTCTTTAAATATCTCCAACTGTTCCAGAACACTCATACGGAACCCTTTTTCACACACATGCAGGACCTTGAATGTGTTGTTATCTTGTAATACGTGACCGGTTTCTAATAGATGTTTTGCGAAATGTGACTTCTCTGGATGGTCATTTCTGTACGCGGAAATATGTTCTTTGTAGCGGGTTTGAAAGTTTCTCCCTGTTTGTCCAACGTAAACACCATTACACTCATCGCAGGTCAACTTGTAAACTCCTGACTTCCACTCTTTGTTGATGGTGTCTTTACCGTTACATAGTCTTCGCATATTATGGCTGGTCCGGAAAGCAACTTGTACGTTGTTCTTCTTTAGAATTTTTGCGACTTTTTCTGACGTTGGCCCCAGATATGTTAAACTACCCACATATTTGTTGATTCTTTCCGGTGGATAGGGGTATAGCATCGATCTTATTTTGATTTCTTGTTTCTTCTTGATTAAGTTATCAACCATTTTTCTGCTATATCCATTAGCTGTCGCAATGTGGTAAATTACATTTAACTCCTTTCTGTAGTTTTCTGGCGAAAGTGGAGTAGTTGTTAACCTGTGCACGTAACTCTTGAATGCTGCCAACTTGTGTTGTATGGGATGGTTGGATGATGCAGGGATTGCTATGTCCGTATGTGTTGGTTTTCTATAAATTTGGAAGTCCAGTCCGTTGTCCGTTCTTGTTATTGACAAGTCCAAAAAATTAAGTGTTTGATTTTCTTCCATTTCTAGCTTAAACTTTATCTTCGGATGGATGTTGTTGATCTTGTTCAAAAAGATGTCTACTTGTCGTTGCGTTCCCTTCCAGCATATAATAATGTCGTCCACGTATCGGTAGTAGAAGTGGATATTTGGCTCGTTGACCATATGTTTGCACTCAAAATCATCCATAAAAACTTCGGCCATTTGTGGGCTTAATGGTGATCCCATCGCAAGACCTTCTTTCTGTGAGTAAAATTGATTATTGAACCGGAAGTAGTTTTGTTTCATACAAATGCTTGTTAACGTCATGAGATCTTCTATTTCTCCTGGGTGTAAACGCTGTTTGTCCAATTTACTACTCAATATTTTCATTGTTTCTTCGATTGGCACGTTGGTGAACAAACTTTCGACATCCAATGACATTAACTTAGCATTTGGTGGGATTCGTACTTCTTTTATCTTCTCTAATAGGTGTTGTGTATTTTTCAAACTATGTTTCGGTCTAAACGATGATTTCTCCTTGAGCAAATTATTCAGTGTTCTAGCGAGGTTGTAAGCAGGGGCTCCAATATAAGACACCACTGGCCGTATAGGAATGTTCTCCTTATGTAACTTAGGCAATCCGTATAAAAGTGGTGGCCTTGGATTCATAGGCACAATATTCTTCAAAGTGTTCGGCGCGATATAGGCAATGTTCTTAATTGCCTGTTTTAGCTCTTGTGTATACTTTTTCGTTGGGTCTGAGCTTATGGGCTGAAAATCTGTTCCATGTATCACGTCGTGTACTTTTCGGAGATATGATTCCTTTTCCAAGACCACGATGGTATTTCCCTTATCTGCCTTTGAAAGGACAAGATCGTTCTGTTCTAACCGGTCTTGTATAGCGCGATGTAATTGCCATTCTGCGTCTGGTCTTCTTGGAGATCGCAAATTTCTCTTTATCTCATTAGCTACTTGATGTTTCACAGCTATGTCTTGTTTTCCTCTGATGCATGCTATTTCCGTGTCAACCGCCAATTCTTGTAAAGCTGTTTGTGTTGTTCCTGGCGTAAAATTGTATTTCAGTCCCTTTTCTAACAGTGTAACTTCCGAGACAGGAAACTGAACATTTGACAAGTTCTTCACTCTTGGATAGAATGCATGTGTGGTTTCTAGACTATCTGAATCTTCTGTTCTTTGTATCCGAGGTCTAGTCAACTGTTCTAACTTCCTAGTTTGTGAAACGTACTTCTCGTGGGCTAATCTTGAGGCCAAATCCCGGGCCTTGCCATCTAACACGTCGAATTCCACATTATGTAGGTTGTAGCTCAGTTCGGAGTGTAATATTTTGAGGTGTAGCTTGAGGTTATCTCTTACTGAAAACCAGTGTTTGCACTCTTCATTCAACCATATTGTCTTTGCCTTTTTCACTGCTACGTCACTGGCGTTGCTGTGTGTGTTGGTACGTATGTTGATGTAATTGGGAATAACTTGTGACTTCTTGCACTGCTGATTGAACCAAACATTCTGTGCTGCTAAACGATGAAGCTTGGTCAACTTGATGTATAGTTTTGCCTGCTCAGCTATACTTGCTGTCTTGAGATAGTTGATTGAATCAGGCGTTACTTTGCGGAAGTTCATCTTCAAACTTGTTATTTGGACAATATCTAGTGTAATTCCGCTTCAACGTCGCATTAAGTACATCGAGGAACATGAATTTTTTATTCTAATTTTGAATTTTTTAGAAAAAACTAATTTAATGAAATTTACTAGAAAATTATACAAATTGACATTTGAATCTAATTTTAAACGTTATACAATGTAATATTTCAACAAACCTGAAAAAAAAAAAAAAAAAAAAAAAAAAAAAAAAAAAAAAAAAAAAAAAAAAAAAAATTAATGTACCTGAAAAAATTAAAATTTAAAAGAATTAAACAAACCTGAAAAAAAAATAATGAATGTACCTGAAAACATTAAAATTTAAAAAACAATAAAAAAAAAAAAAAAAAAAAAAAAAAAAAAAAAAAAAAAAATCCCTGTTCTTCGAGCACTTCGTCGACACGTGTTTCGCCTCTCCACGAGGCATCCTCAGGACGTGTTGACTCTCCGAGCGCGTGGCCGAGAATGAGTCCGCTCCACTGCCACGGGTGCTTATATAGCCACTCGTGTGCGTCATCTCGGGGTGGGGTGACGCGCACCAAAGCATCGTATCAATGGCGATGTAACAGTAGTTTGGTCGTTCAGCAGTGAATAATCCATTCCCTCTTCTTTAAATATCTCCAACTGTTCCAGAACACTCATACGGAACCCTTTTTCACACACATGCAGGACCTTGAATGTGTTGTTATCTTGTAATACGTGACCGGTTTCTAATAGATGTTTTGCGAAATGTGACTTCTCTGGATGGTCATTTCTGTACGCGGAAATATGTTCTTTGTAGCGGGTTTGAAAGTTTCTCCCTGTTTGTCCAACGTAAACACCATTACACTCATCGCAGGTCAACTTGTAAACTCCTGACTTCCACTCTTTGTTGATGGTGTCTTTACCGTTACATAGTCTTCGCATATTATGGCTGGTCCGGAAAGCAACTTGTACGTTGTTCTTCTTTAGAATTTTTGCGACTTTTTCTGACGTTGGCCCCAGATATGTTAAACTACCCACATATTTGTTGATTCTTTCCGGTGGATAGGGGTATAGCATCGATCTTATTTTGATTTCTTGTTTCTTCTTGATTAAGTTATCAACCATTTTTCTGCTATATCCATTAGCTGTCGCAATGTGGTAAATTACATTTAACTCCTTTCTGTAGTTTTCTGGCGAAAGTGGAGTAGTTGTTAACCTGTGCACGTAACTCTTGAATGCTGCCAACTTGTGTTGTATGGGATGGTTGGATGATGCAGGGATTGCTATGTCCGTATGTGTTGGTTTTCTATAAATTTGGAAGTCCAGTCCGTTGTCCGTTCTTGTTATTGACAAGTCCAAAAAATTAAGTGTTTGATTTTCTTCCATTTCTAGCTTAAACTTTATCTTCGGATGGATGTTGTTGATCTTGTTCAAAAAGATGTCTACTTGTCGTTGCGTTCCCTTCCAGCATATAATAATGTCGTCCACGTATCGGTAGTAGAAGTGGATATTTGGCTCGTTGACCATATGTTTGCACTCAAAATCATCCATAAAAACTTCGGCCATTTGTGGGCTTAATGGTGATCCCATCGCAAGACCTTCTTTCTGTGAGTAAAATTGATTATTGAACCGGAAGTAGTTTTGTTTCATACAAATGCTTGTTAACGTCATGAGATCTTCTATTTCTCCTGGGTGTAAACGCTGTTTGTCCAATTTACTACTCAATATTTTCATTGTTTCTTCGATTGGCACGTTGGTGAACAAACTTTCGACATCCAATGACATTAACTTAGCATTTGGTGGGATTCGTACTTCTTTTATCTTCTCTAATAGGTGTTGTGTATTTTTCAAACTATGTTTCGGTCTAAACGATGATTTCTCCTTGAGCAAATTATTCAGTGTTCTAGCGAGGTTGTAAGCAGGGGCTCCAATATAAGACACCACTGGCCGTATAGGAATGTTCTCCTTATGTAACTTAGGCAATCCGTATAAAAGTGGTGGCCTTGGATTCATAGGCACAATATTCTTCAAAGTGTTCGGCGCGATATAGGCAATGTTCTTAATTGCCTGTTTTAGCTCTTGTGTATACTTTTTCGTTGGGTCTGAGCTTATGGGCTGAAAATCTGTTCCATGTATCACGTCGTGTACTTTTCGGAGATATGATTCCTTTTCCAAGACCACGATGGTATTTCCCTTATCTGCCTTTGAAAGGACAAGATCGTTCTGTTCTAACCGGTCTTGTATAGCGCGATGTAATTGCCATTCTGCGTCTGGTCTTCTTGGAGATCGCAAATTTCTCTTTATCTCATTAGCTACTTGATGTTTCACAGCTATGTCTTGTTTTCCTCTGATGCATGCTATTTCCGTGTCAACCGCCAATTCTTGTAAAGCTGTTTGTGTTGTTCCTGGCGTAAAATTGTATTTCAGTCCCTTTTCTAACAGTGTAACTTCCGAGACAGGAAACTGAACATTTGACAAGTTCTTCACTCTTGGATAGAATGCATGTGTGGTTTCTAGACTATCTGAATCTTCTGTTCTTTGTATCCGAGGTCTAGTCAACTGTTCTAACTTCCTAGTTTGTGAAACGTACTTCTCGTGGGCTAATCTTGAGGCCAAATCCCGGGCCTTGCCATCTAACACGTCGAATTCCACATTATGTAGGTTGTAGCTCAGTTCGGAGTGTAATATTTCCTTTACACTTTATTTTTTTTATTGTATTTTTTTTTATCATCCAACCATCCCATACAACACAAGTTGGCAGCATTCAAGAGTTACGTGCACAGGTTAACAACTACTCCACTTTCGCCAGAAAACTACAGAAAGGAGTTAAATGTAATTTACCACATTGCGACAGCTAATGGATATAGCAGAAAAATGGTTGATAACTTAATCAAGAAGAAACAAGAAATCAAAATAAGATCGATGCTATACCCCTATCCACCGGAAAGAATCAACAAATATGTGGGTAGTTTAACATATCTGGGGCCAACGTCAGAAAAAGTCGCAAAAATTCTAAAGAAGAACAACGTACAAGTTGCTTTCCGGACCAGCCATAATATGCGAAGACTATGTAACGGTAAAGACACCATCAACAAAGAGTGGAAGTCAGGAGTTTACAAGTTGACCTGCGATGAGTGTAATGGTGTTTACGTTGGACAAACAGGGAGAAACTTTCAAACCCGCTACAAAGAACATATTTCCGCGTACAGAAATGACCATCCAGAGAAGTCACATTTCGCAAAACATCTATTAGAAACCGGTCACGTATTACAAGATAACAACACATTCAAGGTCCTGCATGTGTGTGAAAAAGGGTTCCGTATGAGTGTTCTGGAACAGTTGGAGATATTTAAAGAAGAGGGAATGGATTATTCACTGCTGAACGACCAAACTACTGTTACATCGCCATTGATACGATGCTTTGGTGCGCGTCACCCCACCCCGAGATGACGCACACGAGTGGCTATATAAGCACCCGTGGCAGTGGAGCGGACTCATTCTCGGCCACGCGCTCGGAGAGTCAACACGTCCTGAGGATGCCTCGTGGAGAGGCGAAACACGTGTCGACGAAGTGCTCGAAGAACAGGGATTTTTTTTTTTTTTTATTGTTTTTTAAATTTTAATGTTTTCAGGTACATTCATTATTTTTTTTTTTTTTTTTTTCAGGTTTGTTTAATTCTTTTAAATTTTAATTTTTTCAGGTACATTAATTTTTTTTTTTTTTTTTTTTTTTTCAGGTTTGTTGAAATATTACATTGTATAACGTTTAAAATTAGATTCAAATGTCAATTTGTATAATTTTCTAGTAAATTTCATTAAATTAGTTTTTTCTAAAAAATTCAAAATTAGAATAAAAAATTCATGTTCCTCGATGTACTTAATGCGACGTTGAAGCGGAATTACACTAGATATTGTCCAAATAACAAGTTTGAAGATGAACTTCCGCAAAGTAACGCCTGATTCAATCAACTATCTCAAGACAGCAAGTATAGCTGAGCAGGCAAAACTATACATCAAGTTGACCAAGCTTCATCGTTTAGCAGCACAGAATGTTTGGTTCAATCAGCAGTGCAAGAAGTCACAAGTTATTCCCAATTACATCAACATACGTACCAACACACACAGCAACGCCAGTGACGTAGCAGTGAAAAAGGCAAAGACAATATGGTTGAATGAAGAGTGCAAACACTGGTTTTCAGTAAGAGATAACCTCAAGCTACACCTCAAAATATTACACTCCGAACTGAGCTACAACCTACATAATGTGGAATTCGACGTGTTAGATGGCAAGGCCCGGGATTTGGCCTCAAGATTAGCCCACGAGAAGTACGTTTCACAAACTAGGAAGTTAGAACAGTTGACTAGACCTCGGATACAAAGAACAGAAGATTCAGATAGTCTAGAAACCACACATGCATTCTATCCAAGAGTGAAGAACTTGTCAAATGTTCAGTTTCCTGTCTCGGAAGTTACACTGTTAGAAAAGGGACTGAAATACAATTTTACGCCAGGAACAACACAAACAGCTTTACAAGAATTGGCGGTTGACACGGAAATAGCATGCATCAGAGGAAAACAAGACATAGCTGTGAAACATCAAGTAGCTAATGAGATAAAGAGAAATTTGCGATCTCCAAGAAGACCAGACGCAGAATGGCAATTACATCGCGCTATACAAGACCGGTTAGAACAGAACGATCTTGTCCTTTCAAAGGCAGATAAGGGAAATACCATCGTGGTCTTGGAAAAGGAATCATATCTCCGAAAAGTACACGACGTGATACATGGAACAGATTTTCAGCCCATAAGCTCAGACCCAACGAAAAAGTATACACAAGAGCTAAAACAGGCAATTAAGAACATTGCCTATATCGCGCCGAACACTTTGAAGAATATTGTGCCTATGAATCCAAGGCCACCACTTTTATACGGATTGCCTAAGTTACATAAGGAGAACATTCCTATACGGCCAGTGGTGTCTTATATTGGAGCCCCTGCTTACAACCTCGCTAGAACACTGAATAATTTGCTCAAGGAGAAATCATCGTTTAGACCGAAACATAGTTTGAAAAATACACAACACCTATTAGAGAAGATAAAAGAAGTACGAATCCCACCAAATGCTAAGTTAATGTCATTGGATGTCGAAAGTTTGTTCACCAACGTGCCAATCGAAGAAACAATGAAAATATTGAGTAGTAAATTGGACAAACAGCGTTTACACCCAGGAGAAATAGAAGATCTCATGACGTTAACAAGCATTTGTATGAAACAAAACTACTTCCGGTTCAATAATCAATTTTACTCACAGAAAGAAGGTCTTGCGATGGGATCACCATTAAGCCCACAAATGGCCGAAGTTTTTATGGATGATTTTGAGTGCAAACATATGGTCAACGAGCCAAATATCCACTTCTACTACCGATACGTGGACGACATTATTATATGCTGGAAGGGAACGCAACGACAAGTAGACATCTTTTTGAACAAGATCAACAACATCCATCCGAAGATAAAGTTTAAGCTAGAAATGGAAGAAAATCAAACACTTAATTTTTTGGACTTGTCAATAACAAGAACGGACAAC
The DNA here is from genome assembly GCA_911728515.1 of Peribatodes rhomboidaria. NCBI lineage: Eukaryota > Metazoa > Arthropoda > Insecta > Lepidoptera > Geometridae > Peribatodes > Peribatodes rhomboidaria. The sequence goes on along the minus strand of OU452191.1, from coordinate 10,450,347 downwards.
GGACTGGACTTCCAAATTTATAGAAAACCAACACATACGGACATAGCAATCCCTGCATCATCCAACCATCCCATACAACACAAGTTGGCAGCATTCAAGAGTTACGTGCACAGGTTAACAACTACTCCACTTTCGCCAGAAAACTACAGAAAGGAGTTAAATGTAATTTACCACATTGCGACAGCTAATGGATATAGCAGAAAAATGGTTGATAACTTAATCAAGAAGAAACAAGAAATCAAAATAAGATCGATGCTATACCCCTATCCACCGGAAAGAATCAACAAATATGTGGGTAGTTTAACATATCTGGGGCCAACGTCAGAAAAAGTCGCAAAAATTCTAAAGAAGAACAACGTACAAGTTGCTTTCCGGACCAGCCATAATATGCGAAGACTATGTAACGGTAAAGACACCATCAACAAAGAGTGGAAGTCAGGAGTTTACAAGTTGACCTGCGATGAGTGTAATGGTGTTTACGTTGGACAAACAGGGAGAAACTTTCAAACCCGCTACAAAGAACATATTTCCGCGTACAGAAATGACCATCCAGAGAAGTCACATTTCGCAAAACATCTATTAGAAACCGGTCACGTATTACAAGATAACAACACATTCAAGGTCCTGCATGTGTGTGAAAAAGGGTTCCGTATGAGTGTTCTGGAACAGTTGGAGATATTTAAAGAAGAGGGAATGGATTATTCACTGCTGAACGACCAAACTACTGTTACATCGCCATTGATACGATGCTTTGGTGCGCGTCACCCCACCCCGAGATGACGCACACGAGTGGCTATATAAGCACCCGTGGCAGTGGAGCGGACTCATTCTCGGCCACGCGCTCGGAGAGTCAACACGTCCTGAGGATGCCTCGTGGAGAGGCGAAACACGTGTCGACGAAGTGCTCGAAGAACAGGGATTTTTTTTTTTTTTTTTTTATTGTTTTTTAAATTTTAATGTTTTCAGGTACATTCATTATTTTTTTTTTTTTTTTCAGGTTTGTTTAATTCTTTTAAATTTTAATTTTTTCAGGTACATTAATTTTTTTTTTTTTTTTTTTTTTTTTTTTTTTTTTTTTTTTTTTTTTTTTTTTTTTTTTTTTCAGGTTTGTTGAAATATTACATTGTATAACGTTTAAAATTAGATTCAAATGTCAATTTGTATAATTTTCTAGTAAATTTCATTAAATTAGTTTTTTCTAAAAAATTCAAAATTAGAATAAAAAATTCATGTTCCTCGATGTACTTCATGCGACGTTGAAGCGGAATTACACTAGATATTGTCCAAATAACAAGTTTGAAGATGAACTTCCGCAAAGTAACGCCTGATTCAATCAACTAACCAAAAAAATATTTATTTGATAAATAATTCATTTAAATCTATTAATTCACCTCGACTGGTTGTGGCGTAAGTATTATACTAGTAAAGCTAAATAATAAAAAAACTTACTGATAATGCTCAGTAGCCAACACTAACGTGTTTAAGAATACTAAAACAATGATGGCCCAGTAAAACGTTTGTGTCTTCACTGCTTTTCTGCAAGCCCGACGCATCCGTCGATTCACCTGAGAATAATGCAAACAAAATAATTTTCATGAGTCAACTGTAATCTGAATTTAATTTTCAGCTTTATTCCATTTTGTTGGGTTTAGCCTTTTTGTTGTTTTATCATTGTTATTTTCCATCGGTTCTTTGACTGAACTCGAATAGCAATCTTGAAAATATCTTAAGCTTTTCAGAAGATTAACGTTCCACTTCATTATATTCTAAAATAAGCCATAATTATTATTGTTTAAGTTTTTTGATACTCAAACAATAACACAGCACTACTAGCAATTGTGATTTTTTTTATCTCCGAATCTCCTATCTTTTTTAAAACCGAATATTATAAAAAGAAGCGGCCCAATGATCCTACCTTGTCAAACCTCCGGCAGTACGTTGTACAATTTGACGTCTGCGTTTGATCGCCGTTGAAATTAACGTTGCTCTGTGATCCTTCATTACTGCGTTTATCATTCATGTTACCTGAAAATGTGAATAGTGAATTAATGCCTATCGTTAATAGCAAATTAATGCCTATCGAAAAAAAAAAACATATTAAAAGCCTAAGATAAATCATAGCCTCACTTTCATACCCTAAGTTACCCTCAGGATCGGTTCAGACAGACCGGATCCTTACAAATCCAGACAGATCCTCGTGCTCTTTAAAATGTCATTGACAAATGAACGATCAATGGATAAGACTAAGTCAGCGTCGCCTAGAGATTATGCGATTTTTTAAATATTAGACTATGGTGGTATGGTTGGATCTAAGAAAAGTTTTCGAGCTTAGTGATCTCTTACACCAATGGGTAAGCTACCAACCGGTCTTATTGGAGATCTATGGGGGAGACCTATTCCAGCAGTGGACGTCCTATGGCTGATGAATGGATGGATGATGGATGAATGCGTAAGAGATCACTAAGCCATCTTATTTATCTAATAAAATGCAATTAAATTACCCTGCGAGTCCTGGTCATTATCCTTCTGTCCTTGATCGTTCTCCAGATCTAACTCCTCAGCCACCGTAATCCAGTCCAAGTAACCTTTCAAGTCGTCCTCTATCTGTTGCCGTTCACGTGACTTCTGGAAGTCTCCTCGATTCTTGGCCTTTTCTCTTTCTTTGGAGAACTCACTGAAAGTATGGTGAAAACGTTAGATTTTTTCGAGTAGTGAACTAAGAAATGTATTGATGTAGGCACATTTCTAGCATTGGGTACATTGGTTTCACTTAGGGTCAGTTTTGGCTTCATTTTCGATGGCCAATATTGAACCTTATACCTGCGTGATACGTAGCTTCAATATAAATATTGTGTCCAAAGATAAGTACTCGTACATACACATTAGCGTCTCGGCCCCAAAACCCCAAAACCTAAATTGGTCCAAATTTAACCAATATCTGGCTGAAGCATTAGATAATGGAAAGCGAACATGAAAATTTCAAAAACAGCATGCCTAAACGAATTCTTTTAATTTAAGCGTGAGGCGCCAAACACGTTTTATTTAGATTTCAAGCAGGTACATTTGCAAAATAAAAAGAGCAACTTACCCAGACAGCACACCGAGAATAAGATTCATGACGAAAAAATTGCCGAATATGACCAACGAAACAAAGTAAATCCAGACCCACGTGTTGCCTTTGACGTCGGCTATCTGAAAATTTAAAAACCAACCATAAATTATAAACCTCTAATCTATTACTACACCAAAATGAAGGAGACACCACGCTATAAGTCGATAACCTATTTAATCTGTGACCCCAATGCCACACTCAACCCAGTCGTCATAATATAGTTTCGTATATTATGAGGGCCGCGACGTTCTAAAATTTCCATACAAACGCGCTACTCAAATTTCTTGAAAACCGTTGGTCAGATTATGATGAAATTTAGCATGTACAATTAAATTAAAAATATCTTCGCCCCTATGTTCTTGGTTTTTTTTAAAAACGTTCTCAAGCGAAATTAGAGCTATGAAAAATATCCGCATTTTTAAGGGGTCACTTTTCACTGATTTATTCAATAGGTGGACAAAGTAAATCAAAAATTCCATTACATAGGGAGGTTGTCTACATCATTAGCTGTTAAATGAATCAATAATACAAGGGAAATTCTTAGTTACTTAAGAATTATTACAGTAGTGCAAAAGTCATAAAAAAAAATTGAAATTGCACTTTGTCACTCTGTAGGTAAGTTTAGAGGCTCGTCAGGATCATTACTCGCTCTCTTCACTCGTCTTCTTCTTCTAGACGAAATGGCGATAGAATACCTTAAGCCAATGCGAAGTTAGTCTAGGTCGCCTAGGTCGAAATTAGTTAGGTCGCCGGACTCTTAATACTACGAGCCTACAACCTCGCGGTCGTTATCTGTTTCCCCGGGTAAGTCTCCCATCTGTAGAAGATTTTTTTTTAATTATCATTTCTCCGCAATTTTGAAAATTTTCCAAAAACTGACTCTGCAAATAAAATTTCACGAGAATCGGTTGAGGAATGCGACCTGTAGGGAAGACAGACGTCGGCCGTCTACAGCTCACAGAGTTACTAGTACCATTATTTAGCGTGAGAAGCAAACCACATGAATTTGTCAGCTTAAGAGATTTCAATCATGGCGCTGACCATCAGACGAGATACTAAGTTTTGTAAATTGGTGAAAGAAGAATTTAAAACTCATACGACTCTAGCAAATACTCACATAGTACATGATATCGGTCCAGCCTTCTAGCGTGATGCATTGGAACACAGTAAGCATAGAATAGCCAATATTGTCAAAGTTTGTGATGCCATAGTTTGGGCCATCCCAGCCTTCCTTACACACGCTTCCTTTTTCGCAAGTATATCCAGTGCCATCTCTACTGCAAGGCTTTGGTTCTTCCATCTGTTCTGTGGGAAAAAAAACATGGTCAATGAAATGTATATATTGACTGCTTCGATGACTACTTTGGTATTGGACTTAGCTTCTGAGCTTCTAATGACTGGGTGTTAATTTCTGTTTAAAATTATGTATGTATTCAAAAAAAATTTGATAAGTATGTGTCTCTGTTTGTCACCGGTGTATGTCAGTCTCTGGCAGTCATAGTTCAAGCTGCTCATTTTGGGGTCAGATGACAATGTGTGCAAAAATGTCCTGAATATTTATTTGTTTAAAGAACAGTAAAATGATTTAACAGAGCTCTTTATGGAAGATTATTCAATAAACCTTTGCAAAAAAAATCAAAATTAGTCATCTTTCTCGCCAAAAGGCGTCTATTGCTGGACTAATTACCCCATAGCGCTGGCCAACGTTTGCTGGTCTTGCATCATCCGATCCAGCGGCTTTCCGTAACCCTCACAAAAATGATATTTGTAGTACTTACTAGTGCCATTATTTGTATAGCATGTCTCGTGCAAGATTCCAGAGAACAGCTCGAGGCCAATGATGGCGTAGATGATAATGACGAACAACACCAGGAATGCGATGTGGAACAGCGGCACCATAGCCTTCAGGATCGAGTTCAGCACAATTTGGAGACCTGGAATAGACATTGACCTAAATATTGATACTTTACATTTAAGAAGATGGAGAACACTAATACTAACATTACTTCGAATACAAAAACCTCGGACTAAAACCGCCTCTGACTAGGTCCTAAACGTTAAACGGCTGTTAGGCCAACCCAGAAAGAGATGGAAAGATGAGCTAGACGCTCACGAAAAGGATTTACCCCCAAAGCCCCAAAGAACAGGGAGACTCGGAAGAAGGGAAGAAACTTTGCCCTAAAATGGGACATATAACAATACTTCAGATACAACTGGGACATGATCTCTGTCGCAAATCTATTTGATAGCGATGTGGTGACTATGCGCCACTGAGTTTTACAGAGTTTTAGTGTTTATTTTATGGTTCAATTGTCTTCTAGGAAAAGACAAGAGACGGCCTAATTTGCTCATGGCGGCCAGTTCAAATGTTTGTAGAGATCATTTCCAATTATTCCCAAAGATATGAAAGTTAAATATTTCTTACTTGGCACTCCAGAGACGAGCCTCAAAGGCCGGAGCACCCTGAATGCTCTCAGCGCTTTGACATCTATCAGGTCATTGGTCACGTTTGGGAGGATCATCGTTATTAACCTGGAACAAAAAAAATCCTATTTAGTTTTTTTACGACTTACCGACCTTATAAGATTCGTATTATTATATTTCTTCATTAAAATCTACCTTTTTATTGTTCTTTTTATATATTTTTTAAACTGAGTCCATCAGAGGCAATCATTTAGAGAGAAAAAAGGTTTTTTTTTATCTATGTTATTCTTTTGTCACAGTACGACAGAGCATTGTTCCCACACTTATCTTTATTTTTCTATACAGTAGAACTCCAATTATCCGAATTAATGGGGACCGGGACCCATTCGGATAATCAAATATTCGGATAATCGGATTTGCCGTGATGCGCCGTGACTGCAATGCGCCGGAACTTGTCTTAACTTGCCGTTGTGCCTACACACGCGGGGGGAAGTCAGTGTAGGCACAACGGCAAGTTAAGACAAGTCAAGTCAAGACTTGACGCGCAAACACTAGCTTCGCGGGGGGAAGAATAATAGCGCACTTAGACTTTTTTTGGACAATTTTTTGTGTTTCGGATAATCGGCGATTCGGATAGTCGGAGTTCGGATAATTGGAGTTCTACTGTATTATCAGTCTAGAAAATTCGTTATTAAAATATTATATTTCTTAAAGCATACAGGTTGTTTTTTTTTTTAAACATTTTCTGATGGATACGTACCCAACAGCAACGATGGTGAAGTCGAGGCTGTTGAACGCGTTCCTCAAGTACGCTCCCGGGTGGAAGTAGAACCCGTAGGCTATGATCTTCATGACGCACTCCGCCGTGAAGATGCCCATGAATATCCACTCGACTCGTTCCTGAAACGACAAAAATGTAATATAACATTTTCAAAAATATTTGAAAACTGACGTTTTTTCATAGAAGACAAGTAACATTATTAAAAGAAAAACAAAAACCCAGCTGCAAAATGTAGTACTCTATGTCACTTCCACTATCAAGACAATTCAAATGACACCTCACATGTCGCAATCCATGAAGCTGTTTAGGCTGTAGGGTGTGCCAAAGAACCCTCATACATACATACCCACATACAAACTCGTATATACATACATATACTTGCAAAACACAAGCCTCCTTCTTGCGCAGTCGGGTACAAATAATAACATTACATATCATCACGCCTTTTCACCCGGAAGAAAATTATAAGAGGACGTAAAATTTTATTCCCCTTAGCCCCCAGTGGGGGTGAAAAGTGGGGGACAAGAGGAACAACCTGTTCTAAACACATTAGGTTGTTTAATTTAATTTATGCAGTTTTATTTTTATCACTTAACTAGCTGCGCCCAAAGGTGTTATTTGCTGTTAAAAAGTAGTCTATGTGTTTACCGAGGTAAAAACTATCTCCATTTCAAATTTCATCTGTATCCGTCGAGAAAGGTAACAAACAAACGCACACACCCAAACTTTCGCCTTTAGAATATACTAGCTTTTCGGCCACGGCTTCGGAATCGGTTCAATAGTTTCGGAGATTACCTCCTTTGCAAACAAACTTCAAATGTTACCTCTTTATAATATTAACTACTGGGGCTAATGCAACTGTGGGGAAATTGCGTTTTTCGAGAATTACTGACAACCCCTTCACAAAATTAGGCGCCACCTACATCTTTTTTGTTTCTTTAGTTGCAATAATCTGTACAAGATGGCGTTAGTTGCCTAATTTGTGAAGGGCTTGTCAGTAATTCTCGAAAGACGCAATTGCCCCAAAGACGCATTTGCCCCAGTTGACCCTACATAGCTATAGAAGTAAGGCTGTAGTACTCACCAGTATCTGATTAGTATAGTTGGTGTCTGCAGAAGGGTATGGCGTAGATATCGCCAGAGCTATGCAGTTAGCGAAAATTGTCGTTAGGATCATGTACTCGAACGGTCTGTGGGACGCTAAGGAAATTATAGTTGATTATTGGTTAAAAAATTGCGAAAAATGTAGGTGAGTGTGTCATGGCTAGTAAATTGTATAATTATTTTGATGAATGATGATAGTAATGGTAATATTTCATTAATGGGAAATTCTATACAAGTGTAAGTAACTATACTTTGAATATTTACGTGGTCATCATCATGGGAAATATTTTTATGATCATACTCGATTTAAGTTATTTTAGCACTTTTCATGCAGCGTCGTAGTACGTCTACGAGACGATTCTACGGTGCTACGCGATGACCACAAGCTACGTGGCTATAACTTGGCTACGGTCTACGACATTGTATTTTATGCTGAGGCCTCATAAGTCGCGATGACGGCACAAATTGCATAAATATCATCGTATTGTGTGAATCATCGACATTTTGTTGTAGAATTTAAGGGTAGTCAACATAGTTATCGGTGCAATATCACTAATTTTAATAAACATTATTTTAATTAATTACAAATTAATCTTCCTATTTGTCTAAGTATTTGGGTCATTCGCAATATAGCTACAGAAGAAGAAGAACACTACTTTATCTACGGATTGCTGGTTTATCAATTGTCACTGAGCTGTCATTTACTCACACCTTAGAACCTTTCCTAATTGGTTAAATAATTAAAAAAGGATACTTCCACTCAACAATGTCATAACACAGCTTTCTTAAGGGATTTTTCAATCCTAAACACAACAGGGACCGCTTGGGTTTTTCAGGCTGAGGCTTCCCGCGGGGGCGGGCCTGCTTGACGCGCGGCGGGGGGTTCTCGCCCCCCACTGAGTCCGCGCCTGGCGTCGTGGCGCCCGCCTCTGTTGCTGTTGTCGCCATTCTGATCTGTGAAAAAGAAAAAAATACGTTTTTAGTTGATTGAATCTGGCTTAATTTTACGGAAGTTAATTTTCAAAACTACCTTACATTTTACGAGTAGGTATATTGTTGTGTTGCTAATGCACTAAAGATTTGTTAAAAAAACAGTGTTGAATACATTTTTAATCAATAATTAATCCAAATTTGAAATAAATCCAAAATCTGCTTTTTGGATTTATTTCAAGTATTATGGATTTATTTTCAATCTAATCATGTATGTAACTTCTTTAAGTAAAGGGATGTTTGATTTTCTTTGTCTATCTATAAAATAAATCAGTCAAAAGTGACCCCTTACCAATAATTTTTCATAGCTCTATTGTATTTTGAAGACATTAAACAAAACCGAGAGCGTAAGGGCGGAGATATAGTTCTTTTAATTGTACACGCCTAATTTCATCATAATCTCACAAAAGGTTTCCACAAAAATTCACAAGCGCATTTGCATGGAAAATTCAGAGCGTTGCGGAACCCTCAACTCCACTAAAAGCAAGCAAATTCGTATAGGCCGGATAGCTAGCCTTGATGTCAGAGTTTCTAGGCCACCCGAAGGCCTCTGAAATGGCTTGACGAATAACTCCACTTTTTATTAACTAACGATTTGTTCGACAATATTAGATTAGACAACTTAAAAAAAACAGTCTTAATAACATTGTAGATCCGTTTTAAAATTTCGTGTTTTGATGAAAAAACTTACTCTACAAACATTCACATTCATTTTTCGTTCAGTAAACATACACATTCATTTTTAGTTCAAGTTCACGACCTTCCAAGTTCAAACTGAGCGCCACACTACTATTACCAACAATCCTACCTATTACTTTCTTCCAGTAGCGGATCCGAGGAGAACCCCCCTCCCTGGAAGTGGGGGCTTTTTTTTGGTGATGGGAGGGAAACCTTTAAAAAGATACCCCAATATATTGGAATGCATCCGGGTTATGTAAAATTAGTTGGCCCCTCGGTGGCTATCCTTTGTGCATAGTAGAGGGCACCGGGATCTCCATAAAAACGTACCGGCGCCCCCCTAGCACGTTGCCTGAAGCAGCACCTTACCCAGACATTAGCCTCTTCTCCCTACCCACGATGAAGGCCACGCCGCACTGTTGTCTTCCCGGGCTCGCTCGTTTGGTAGGGTAGTCAGATTCCCAAATCTTCCCACCTACGAGCCCAAAGGTCCCCCTTTAGAGGTACCCTTAGCTCTTACGACAGGCAGGGGATACCAAAGCCGTCTTGTAAGACGCTGGCTCCGGGTGAAAGGACTAGGGCGTTCAGTTTCGCCACCCCTACGCCTTTGTCTCTGTGAAGGATAGACACGCTCGCATTCTCGCTTTGCGGATTCCTTCCGCCCGATTGCTTTTTCTCAGAAGTCAATCGCAGTCTTCGAGGCGGTCTTATCTACTAGCATGGTGGAGACCATGCTTGATGGAGATAAGTCCTGCCCCCGTTTCACAACTAGGGCTTGGTGCTCCACGACCCATGCTGAGCACTCTTCCAGCGTGTATTGCGTGGAGTCTGCAGCCATCCTGCAGTGTTGACATTGTGATGTAGCCTCTCAGCTGATCCTGTTTAGATACACTGCAAAACACCCAAGCCTGGTGAGAATCTGGGGCAGCCGAAAGGTAGCCTGAAGCTAGGATTTCACCGACTGCAAGTTGGCATGAGTATTGCGGCTCTAGAAGCCGCTGATGCTATTTCTCGAGTGCCAGTGTGTGTTCTCTTATCCGCACTGTGGCTCCACTTGGAGATACGGGTCCCTCACTTCGGCGATGACGCTTGTACACCCGAGAATCCATATCTGCCAGGATGTCCAATGGTGGAAATCGCGGTATCAGTCGCGATGCCTCGAAAGATATTGTTCTGTATCCTCTTACAATCCGAATGGCCATATTTATCCGAAGGCTGTTGAGTTTCCCTCAGTAAAACTGTTGAGCTAACTTTAACTTAATTTGGCTGTTGATTCAAACTTAGTGAGTGGGGGCCTAGCCTATAGCCCACTAAAGGGCTTAATTATCTAAGTACCTAATTCAATTTTATTATGGAAACTGACGTGGTTTTTTAAATCATAATACCTAATTCAACACTCCATTACCGAAAAGGTTTTGGTTTTTAGTGCTTTCAAGTTCACATTTTGTTAAAGCTTACCTCCAGCTAAAGTTAGCCCCTCTAATGTAAAATCCTGAATCCCCCACTGCTTTCATCCATAAGGATAATCATCTCCATAATAAAGTGAGTATGTTTGACTGTATGTATGTAGAGTCAGCGTGACTAGATCGCTGAATACTCGCAGATATTGGCGGGCGTCTGTTTATTGAACTCTACATTACTACAGGCGAGGTAGGGTTGTCTCTACATCGCATTCTTGACTAGACGTCAAAATAAATACACGAATTTTTTTTATTCCTGGCTTCGCACGATACCTTAATCTTACTGATGGTGAAAACCGCATCAACATCCGTTGCACGGTTTAGGGGATTAGTAGATACATATAAAGACAGATACAGAAAGACGCGGGGCTGACAGACTCACCTGGGCAAAATTCGCCCTCATCTCACTTATGACATGACATTTGTTTTTTCTGTTATTTAATCTCTTTTATTTGCGTAGCTACTTGAATAGCTTCGCCAATTTAATTAAGTGGTTTTCATGAAACCGTAGAGCGCAGCTAGTGTAAAGAAAACTTATTCAAAACAAAAGAAAAAATAGTATTTTTTTCCAACAACTGGCTCCAAATCAAAGCTCATTACATTACGCTATTTCTCGTACTTTTAAAACTTTTGCTTCGCTCAGGGTTCTAAAGTTCAACCACTCGCTTCGCTCGTGATGCAATCCTAGATTCCTTTTCTTGCTCAGGTTCCAACACAAGCACTAGCGCCAAAAAACAACTTTGCAGCCTTGCATAACAAATAACTATTTCATCTCACAAACTCGGAAAGGTTCTGTTTGTCATTCCAAACCTGAGTGCAAAAGTGCATTTTATCTGCTTGCTTGGAAAGATTTTTTTAAAATTCATACCATAAAATAATAGCCCTGGCTAGCAAGACTTAATAAAAAAACATAATTTTCCTTGCTGTAGTGAGGTGAAAAGTTGTGTATTTCGCTCGGCAGCAAAGTTATTTGGCGTCTCGTACTTTTGAAACCCACTTCTGACGCTTAGGTTTCAATTCAAGTACTCGCGCCAAAAAACAACTTTGCAGCCTTGCATAACAAAAAACTATTACTAATTACATATTCGTTTATAGAAAAGTTGGCAGCCCTAGAGAGTACTCCCGGCGTGTTTACTCAGAGCGGCGGATTTCTTTTAGATTATGTTTAGACGGTGTCCCGTGGAGTCCGAGCGATGCGAGCTTCAGTGGATCTTGCTCTATTATATAACGTACAGCTAATATGATAAACAAACCACTTAGTATAAAGTATTTAATGTACTTGGCCTTCTAATTAACCGAGAAATAGCTGTTTCAGTCTTTGGGAATAGTTATACAAGGTGCTGCTTTTGGATGAAGTGTTATTCTTGCGTATTAATAATCTAAGGGTATTAATAGCGATGGCAGCCTAGTTAGGAGAAGGTCTGCCTCTGAGAGGGAGCGGGTTAGAACCCAGCCGACGGCACGCACCAATTTGTTCATTGTGTGAGCATATGTGCGTATTGTATGTCATTTGCTACATGACTGGAGCCCGGTGTATGGCGACAGGCTCGCCCCCTGTCACATTTGGGACTGAATATCGTCCGGCGAAATGTGGGTGTTGTATTAGACCTCTGCCAGCCCCCTCGGGGGAAAGGCGTGACGATATGTTATGTTATGTTATTCCGTCAAAATGGACAACTGGTGAACATAAGTTTGCGAAATTTGAGAAAGAAAAATCGAGTCTCTCCATACAAAATTGGTCACGTGTTTGTGTTGTTTTATTTACTCGATTACTTTTCTTTCAAATTTTGCAGTTATATTCTTAAAGTTGTACACTTTGACGGGTAAGAACAACACATTAGGTATTACTACATTCATTTCCTGGGACAGTTCTCTGAGCACGACGCGAGAGGGGTACCGGTGCGTTCCGTATGGAGATCCCGGAACCCCTTGACGTGCATCGGGGCTGGCCACCCGGTGGTATTCAGTGGGTCGCCAACAAGGCAACTCTACACTGCCCACACGCGACCCTCAATCACGTTTGGGCGTCTGCTTGCAGATTTTCAACCTCTCAAAAAAAAAGGTATTTAACATAACATATTATAAATATTTTAAATTTATAATAAGCAAGGTACTCGTATATAACCTGGTTTGTTATCCCTATATCATTTTCGTTCGATGGCACGGCGAAGAGAGAAAAGTAGAGAGAGAGGTCTATACTCAATTAGACCGCATTCACAATTTCACCTCAACTCGAATTCAACTCACGTTCGAGATTAAAAGCTGTATTGATGTGTACTACTTGCCTGCAAAAGTTCATGGAGATCGAATTAACGTTAATTCAAGTTACCGTGGGACAAATACATAATCCACACTAATATAAAAAAACAAAAGTAACTCTGTCTGTTTGTAGGCTTTTCACGGCTAAACGGTTGAATGGATTCTGATGAATTTTTAATAATTAGTTCCAGTAAATCACGACGAAGGTTTTGGATACTATTTTCGCTGAATAAACGCGAAAGAAGTCGCGGGTAACAGCTAGTAATAATTAAATTTACATTAAAATGCAGAGTTGTCCCGCAGTAGACTCAATGACCTTCGCTTCGCTCGGTAAATAAAACACACAAACAAACAACAAGACAGATGTTTAGTAGACGGATATTTTTGGGGGCTGAGCTACCCACGTCCTGAGTGTACTCTACTCTAATTCCCTACACGTGGTCCCCGGGTAGTGCTAACCGGGTAGCAAACTCTGGTGGGAGGCTTCGGCGTGGCTAGTTACCACCCACCGGACCAAGCCATGCCGTGAAATGACCTAGTCGTGTTTCGGGATGTTGTCCGGTGTAACCGTTCCGAGACGGGTCTGAGCAGTAGCGCACTTGTAGCGCCTCACTCAACTGCCGTCATTGTACTTCTTCACTCTACAAAACTTCAAGGCTAGAGTGAATAAGTACCTAATAGGTCGTCGTGCTCCATCGTAGACCATAACGTCACTTAACATCAGGCGAGTTGGTGGTCAAACGTCGAGCTATTCAACATAAAAAAGAAAACTAAAATCACAAAACATAGAAGAAAAAGAATTTAACAAGCTAACGGCCATCTGATGTTTAGCGATCACCCTCGATGCCTGTAACACCAGGGGCATCACTTGTAGCGATACGGTCGCCAGCTGTTTACACTTTATTAAGCGAACGTTGGTGTTACAGGTATCTATAGACGACGGTGATCGCCATTCGCCTGTTTGCTATGGTATGTTTGCTTAGCGTGACGTGCCACCTAAATCAGTATATATCAGATTCTCAGTTTCTTGCCTGTTCTTCTGAGTAGTGGCTCTTTTTCCGAACAAGGCGGTCGAGTCTATTTATAAACTTTGACGTTCAAAAGTGTATCTTCGATACCCAATTAAATAAAAACATTTTGACTTTGACTTTGACTATGGTATAAAAAATCTTTCAGACAACCTAACCATACTATCATATCGTCATGCCTTTCCCCCGAGGGGGCTAACAGATGTATAATACAACACCCACATTTCGCCGGACGATATTCAGTCCCACATGTGACAGGGGGCGAGCCTGTCGCCATACACCGGGCTCCAGTACAAGCAGATGACATACAATACGCACATATGTTCACACAATGAACAAATTGGTGCGTGCCGTCGGCTGGGTTCGAACCCGCTCCCTCTGGCTTGAGAGGCGGACTTTCTCTCAACTAGGCTGCCATCGCTTACCTAACCATACTAATGTTTATTAATACCAAGATAATTTAGTTAATACCTTTACCGTGAACTTGTGCGGAAATGCGGAAATTAGTGTAAAGCCAGGCCTTCATAAAAGGGAAGAAAGCTATAAAATATATCATTCTCAAATATTCGAATAATTTCATTTCCGTGCACTCAATTCCGTTTGATGTCTCATCAATGATTTACGATTACTAAACAATTTATGATGCGATCAGCATTTAATGAGTGCATTATGTTTCGAGAGCGAATCAGATCAGAATTTTTATTTATTTGCTCACTAGCTACGGTCCGCGGATTCACATGCATCCGTACTCCATACATTATTCAGTGAAATGTAATGTCCTTGCGTCTGTACGTCCTAACCAAAACGATCACTACAAAATTCGTATTGGTCACGAGTAGACTAGGCGAAACCTAGGCACACTATCCTTATAACACGATCTGTACTTCGGCTTACCATTTATAATCAAAACCATATTAAAATCATACCAATTATAATTATAAGCAATATAATCTATGAATTTGCTTTGACAAACGCTGTAATTTTGGTCTTGATTTTGATACATAATATATCACGATCTATCAACACACTAGGCTACACGCTGTCATTTTGGTCTTGATTTTGACAGTCATCTGTATTAATATATTCACGATCTTTCAATAAGCTAGAATTATAAATACACTCCATCCATCAATCTGCTAGGCTACACGCTGTTATCTACATCTGATCTATCAATCCGCTAGGCTATACGCTGTCATTCACATTTGATCTATCAATTTGCTAGGCTACACGCTGTCATCCACATCTGATCTATCAATCCGCTAGGCTACACGCCGTCATTCACATTTAATCCATCAACCCGCTAGTCTACACACTGTCATCCACATCAGCTGATCCATCAATCCGCTAGGCTACACGTTGTCACCCACATCTGATCAATCAATCCGCTAGGCTACACGCTGTCATCCACATCACCATCCACCATTAAGCTAGGCTACACGCTGACATCCGTACCTCGGTCCACCAAAATACTAGGACATCTGTTACTATCTATTTGTAGAGAGAGGAAAGAAAATTCAAGAGATTTGTTTCAAAATCAGATTTATAGGTCGTTATACTTCACTGTTGTTTCACGGTTATTCGACCATAACTGCGTTTATGACGTGTCGGGGACGGAGCGGATAGGGAGGGGAGGGCGGGGTAAAGTTACGCTTTGTTACTTTGTCGAGTGTCATATTTCGGTAATTTGCAAAGCCATGACGTGGTTGCGTGTTTATGGGTTTTACACGACTGATCATAAGCGGGTAGTGTTTTTCGGGTGTGTGTCAGTTAGTGTGTAAGTTTATCTGTTTCTAACTAACTAATAGACTGTTGTTACATCGGGCAGAATTAAATAAAAAACATAAAATATTTTTGAATTAAAAAAATATAGCACAATATTTTATAACATCACGCCTCCTGAATTGTTGGTAGAGGTATATTACAACACCCACACTTCGCCGCATAATATTCAGTCCCAAATGTGATAGAGTGAGCCTATCGTCATCGGTCGACATCGGTCACTAGTAATAAGTTATATAGCAGATGATGACGACATTTTAAGTCGTATATTATTATAATGTTCACAAATTAACAAATTGGTGCGTGCTGGGATCAAACCCGCACTTTCTGGCTTGAAAGGTGATCATTGTAAAAAATGTGGAAAATGTAGAAAAACCCTGTAATCTCTAATTAACACAAGTACAATCTCTACAATCCTATTTTCGTACTCATTAAGTAAAAACATTATGTCACTAAATTAAATTTTCTTTTTGGTTGTTTTTCTTCCACAGATAAATAAACCAGAGTTTTGTTTAAAAAAAATCGTTTTCAAATTATCTACTTAATTTCTTTATTATTTTCATTTGCTAAATTGAATCCTGTACTAAACTGATGCTAACTGGCATTTTTATTTCCAAAGAAAGTTATTGAACGTGTCGGTATGTGAGCGTCATTCATTAAGGCGAAGGCATAACGTGACAGAAGCTCGTCCGCTCGTGATAACTGTTTTAATACTACGTTATACCTACTGTTTTTATAACTCTGACGGTCGCATATTTATCAAAAGTACATATTAATAATTTAATCTATAGTGGTAATAGTCTAGTTGGATAAGGCCCGCCTCGCAAGCCAAAGGGAGCGGATTCAAACCCAGACAACGGCACGCACCGATTTGTCCATTGTGTGAGCATATATGCGTATTGTATGTCATCTGCTACATGATTGGAGCCCGGTGTATGGCGACAGGCTTGCCTCTTATCACATTTGGGACTTAATATCGCCCGACAAAGTGTGGGTGTTGTATTACACCTGCGAGAAAAGCGTGACGATATGATGATGTAGTGTACGAGTATGAGTAGTACAGGGGCTTAGAAGTAAAGCGTCAAAGTCAAAGTCAAAATGATTTTATTGAATTAGGTAACCAAGATACACAAAACGTCAAAGTTTTGAAATATTATATATTCTACCGCCTTGTTCGGAAGAAGAGCCACTAATAAGAAGAACAGGCAAGAAACTCAGGGGCATTACTTTTTTCCAAAAATAATTGTCTTACAAATTTTGGTTTGGAACTAGGTAACATCATTTTATATCTATGTAGTAGTGGCTACTTGGCGGAAGTGAAAGGCTTTAAACATCTTTGTCTTCGCAATAATTATTAACTTAAAATATCCTCTTCTCATTAATGTAGTTTTTACATGTGATTTAAATTTTCCTTCGGTAAGCCCTGTTATATAAGGAGAGCGAGGTAGAAGTGAGTGGCAGGCCCTGTCACCCGTTCTTATCTTACCTATGAATTATCTTATTGAGGCGTCAAAGGGGATCGAGAGCTAGCGATAGGGCCTGACACTTGCTCCTACCTCGCTTCACTTTGACGTCTTATTTTCACGCCACTGTACTGCGCGGGCCTCATTTGAGCGGTACTACTATAAAGTAGTTAAATGGTGTCATCGCGAGCGAGCGAATCAACTGCCACGCGTCTACCTTCGCCTTAATACCTTCTGCTCAGTGTTACTGCCGTGATTGTTAATTTTACTAACCTACATGTTTATTAGGATTCCGCATTACGAGTAAGAATGTCTATAATCTGTCAGTCTGCGTCTTAACTTAACGGATATTGTTCGCATCGGGTATGCCGGTATGACGTGAATGTTGGTCGTTAAATTATTTATGCATATTTTTACAATGATTAAAGCTACCGAGTATGCTATGATATGATGAGCTATGATACTTTTGTTATTAGCTAGCTCATCTGCCCACGATTTTGCATGCATTTCATCAACGACATTAATATATGTTTTATTAATGTCGTTGCATTTCATAGCCTATGACATTGGGTACCGTGTAGCTTTCAATTTCTTTTAACCGCATTAAGCATGGACACCAATGAAAAACACAACGAGATCCATCCTCTTCCGTGGTCCAGCCAAAAGTGCCGGTTGGGCGGGGCGGGCGACTCAGGCGCTACTCCTTCATTCCTTACGCTACATTCATTCATTCGCTACATTCCTTTGACAGTTCGCTCGCAAAACGTCACACAGCAGACCATAGACTGCATACTTTTGTATGTGTTGCTAACACTCTATGTTAAATTGTTTATCCATCTTCCTTACCGTATTTCCTTACTCTAAATTGTAATGTGTACCTAGTTTTGGGAAGGCACTGGCTGCTGCAACACAGCTCACGCTACGGCAGCAGACAGGGTCCTAATGTAAAATTGTGTAAATGTATTGAAACAAATAAACATTTTGTATTTGTATTTGTATCTGTTGCCCTCAATGTGCAGTATTGAACCAAGTTATCAAAATATCTGGCAACACCAAACGTTTCACTGTAGGTGTGGAAACAAACAATAAGAATTTCAAGTAAATAATTTGTCAGATCTGTTTTGGAAGATACAAACCGCGTGTTGACGTAGGTCAATGAAATCATCGTTTTTATTCTTGTTCCGCGAATAACACGTGCTGATTGAGAGCAATGCCTCCTTTGACGTACCTAAACTATAATTATACTTGACTAGTGACACACTCCAGCTTTGCTTATAGCAAATATAGAATCCTATTAGTCTATGTGCTTTGTCAGACCTATTCAGATTCAGATTCTTTATTGACCTTATAACACAATGATCCGTTATATTAGGCAAGTCATTTACAATTTTTCTTAAATATAAGTAAGTAAATTTAGCTATCAAAAGATTCGAATTAAAACATTAAAATAACAATATTTTGCATGCAGGTGTACAAATAAAATTTAAATAATTTATTGTTTGTTAAAAAAAGAAAGTAAAAGTAATTTTATGATTTAGTGTTAGTAAATAAAATAATAATAATAATATAGCCATACAATTTCATTTGGAGAAAAAGAGTTTTCGTGTAGTTTAATATTCATAAAGTCATTAAGCTTATAAAAGGCATTTTGAATAAAAAAAGTTTTAATTTGTCTTTTAAAATCAGAAAATAGCAATTTTCTTAAAACAACTGGTAATTTATTGTACATGATTAGTTTGCCAAACGCTCCTTGTTTTTTAACTTTACAAAGTCTCACTCTGGGTAGTATGAGTCTATACAGAGATAGATAGCCAAACATTATCCCAATAGATCCCTTGAGCCGTTCTGGCGTGATTAAGTTACAAACATTCATCCATCAATACTTTCATCTAAACTTACGCATTGATAATATTAGTGTGATATAAATGTTCCGAACACGAAACTTTTAATTCCATAAGTTAAAGATATCAGATGGTATCTACACTTCTTCTTCTTCTATCGTATGAGTATACATTAAAATCGTTTGCCACGTTTGTCCCTCTTTCAGCCTGTAAAAAACTCACTCGCTCGCGACACTATTATATTAAATACTAGCTGTCACCCCGCGACTTCGTTCGCGTTTATTATTTATATATATATATATGTGAGCTATCCTATCTGTTAAGTTAGAACGAACTGCACACGGTGTGCAAATTTGATTGAAATCGGTTAAGTAGTTTAGGAGTCTATAGCGGACAAACAACGTGACACGTAATTTATTTAATTTAAATTAAGATAAAATTATAGAATGTATTTTTGATAAAGTTGCCTCTATCAATGCACTGAAAACAGTATTTCTTTTATTTGTAAAGTAAAAACAGACAGCCGTATAAAAAAATATATTTAGAGTGGATACATACTTATTAATAATACAGCCCACAACGATATTCACAGATTACTAAATAAATTACCTAAATTTCGCCAGAAGTTACCAACTTGAACTAAGTTTTTATACTAAAAAAATCGAATATTTTGAGACAAATCTGAAGAGAAACTAAAACATAAATTAATGCCTATAGTATGTTTGTATGTATATCTTTTTATAAACAGTTAAGTTCAATGGAGTAAAATGCTAGCCTTTTGGGTACTTTACCCGCGGATGCTGACTTGAGCTCTGTTTATTATTTGTAATTTGTTGTTTTTGTGTGGTTTGTTTTTTTTTTTTTGTTTTTTGCTGCAAATAAATGGAGTAAAATATGTTATTTACTTAGCTAAAAAAGTTAAGATGAAAGTTTTATAATCTTTATTTTATCTGCAGTGCAGGCAAAAATGCCAATGTCAACATAAGACTCATTGGATGACTCAATCATCCGATAAATATCAACGTATGACAAAGTATTCAGAATAATTATCATGTTGGTATTTAGCTAGCAATGATAGCCTAGTTGGAAAAGGCCCGCCTCTCAAGCCAGAGGGAGCGGGTTAAAAACCCTTCCGATGGCACGCAATTTGTTCATTGTGTAAACATTGTGCGTATTGTATGTCATCTGCGGGGTGTGTAGGTGTTGAATTAGACCCCTGCCAGCCCCCTCGGGGAAAGGCGTGACAATATAATATTTATAATGAATGCTCAGAGAAACATAAACACGTATTTTTTACGTAGTAATTTCTATCCATTTTCTTTAAAAAAAGAATGCCCTTCAGTTTCTTGCCTGTTCTTCTGAGTAGAGGCTCTTTATCCGAACAAGGCGGTCGAGTCTATTTAAAAACTTTGACGTTCAAAAGTGTATCTTTGATACTCAAATTGAATATAAACATTTTGACTTTAACTTTGACCGGAAAAATTCATATCTCCGAAATTTTGAAAAATTTTCACAAACTGTTCGGTAAAAAAGACTGTAAAGTGATCGAACCTGCTCACAAAATTTCAAGAGAATCGGTTCAAAGACCTGTAGAGGAGAAAATGTCACACGCGAGGTCTACCGCTCACAAAGCCAAGAGTAATAAATGGGCCTACGTCCGACCGCAACTTACTTAGGTGGAAAGTGATGATGCGGTCTATCATGCCTCCAGCCTCCAAACCGCGGCTTTCCGTGTGTGGCCCGCATAAAACGGAGCACACTTGCCCATGACATGCCTATTTACTTTTGTCTTGAAGAGTCTCAGGCTATAATTATTATTGAGCACCACCGAAGCGCGAAGTACGCTCCAGTCCTTAGCAATTGTTATTATGAAAGAGTTCCGAATCAGATTCGGTAGCCCTCATGTACGAACAGCCTTCCTAACTAACGAACGTCCTAATTAGATAGAGGCGGTATCGATCGCGTTATCACTGAAGCTTGGATTATGGCTTGTTGAGTGATAAGATAATGTACATACGCTCATAAGTTTTCCGACGCTTGTATGTACGTATTAATTACATTTCACTTATTTTTACATGTAACAATAAGTAACACTTTTATTAGAAAAACAAAAACCCGGCTGCAAAATGATGCACCCTAAGTTACTTCCACTATCAAGACAATTCAAATGACACCTCACATCTTGAAATCCATCAAACTGTTTAGGCTGTAGGCCGCGCCTAAGGAACCTCAACCACAAACATACACTCGAAAAACATAACCCTCCTTCTTGCGCAGCAGTCCGGTAAAAAACAACTCTTTTTTCGGGCAGTTGTGTTGGTTGTTGTGTAAGTTGTACATGTTACAAAAAACAGCTCTTTTTAGGCAGTTGTGTAGGTTGTTGTGTAAGTTGTACATGTTACAAAAAAATACTCTTTGGGTAGTTGTATAGTGTAGGTATAAGTCTCTCCTCGGTGGTTGTCCTTGGCTTTAGTGCTACGGTGACGGACAATAATTTTTGCCAATTTGTTCTTAATTAATGCTTGTTGTCCGTCATTCTGGAGGTCATTGGGGAGGCCTTTGTCCAGTTGTGAACGTGTTCTATCTGAAGATATTGAATGCTGCAGTGTGAACGAGTGTCAATGACATTAATAACTTAATTCAAAAAAGGAGTAGGTTTTCAATTCGACTGTATGTTTTTTTTTTGTATGTAGGTATATGTAACGCGATCATTCCGCTAATTATGAATGTTTTGTAGATTGGTATGTATGTATTGGAATGTAGATCATACTTCAAAAATGGCCGCAATTTTTTTTTATCGAAATCAGTCAAGCTGTTCTTAAAATATCAACAAAAGTCTAAAAATTGTTAACTAAATCCAATTTGGATGACGGGAAGTCGGATTTTTTAAACTTTGCTTTTGTTCTATGTCTGGGTGTTAATATCTATTTAATTAAAACTAAATATTTATGTTTATCAGTCTCTGGCAGCCATAGTACAAGCTTTGCTTAATTTGCGGTCAGACGACCGAGTGTCCCGAATATTTATTTATTTATTATATTATTTCTATTATTCACAGTAGTCCCCATGCGAAGGAACCAATACCAGTTTCTTTGTTTTTAGTCTTTTTGGTCTGATTGAGTTAATCATAACTAAAATTATAAAAGTAAAAGCTATCCACCTCAGATCCACCTAGAGGAAAAGATGGAACACTGCGTTATATCTTGCTGAAGCCACTTCTTTATAGACTTGTGTGCATGGTAATTTTGCCATGAAAAACATTTACAATTGTACGAAAACCAATATCAATTCCTAAACTCTACGTTAGCCGTTTCCGTTCCAATATACAACCTTAGTAGATTTAATATTCTAAAACTGCACATATTTGTAAGAGTTTAATGCTACGGCTTATTCAAAATTGACTGAACTGTTTTTAAAAAGAACCTCAAAATGTAGTCCTGGCCACACTTTTATAATGCACTATGTTTATTTAAATACACGAAATTATACCATAAACCAATGCAAAGAAAAAATAAAGTCGAGGTAGAAATGAGTAGCGTAGTTTTTTTGCGTCAACATGCACAATGCATGTTGTGTACATATACGACAGTAGCGTAGTTTTTAGATGGTTTTTGGCTTCACCTAAATCATACGCCGTGTGCTATGATATTGTCCAGGTTGATCTGAGCTAACCACTTAACTCATCATCATGATATTTCACATGTCGCCGCCAACTGGCTTAATTAGCCATTAATTATCAGCCTAGCCTTTTTATTAAGAGACGCCGTTCAACTAGCTGCCTGATAATATGCCACAAAAAGACCGATGTGTACCTCAGACTCTTGGGCCGGCCCATAACACTCGCCTTGTAATTTTGTTTTAATTTTCAACTTATTCAATGCGAAATCTTTCCTATCGTTGACAGACGATTTTCAATATAAATAATAAGAATTCTTCGAACAACTCATATTCAGCAATAATGTTATTGCGTACGCTGGCTGAATCTAGACCAATCTGTCTAGAAATCTAGTTAATACCTACTATAATATGTCTAGACTGGAGTTAAGTACCTAGTAGGTACGAGTATTTAGAATATATCCTACGACTTTTGCTATATCGTTTGCCAAAGTTTTTTTTTTTTTTACCTTGGGAAAATCCTTTATGGACACCACCAACAGCCCGGGTGCGGGCACAGAGTGGTTATGTGGGAATCCCGCCACTGACGGCCTACCCACTAGAAACCCAAGGGTGTTCCACCTCGTCGCAAAATGTCGGGGCTAAGGGGACGCTTTAGTACTCGTTTGCTAAAGCTAGACGATCCTAATCCTAACTTCCTAATACTTATCCTAAGCCTTACTAATATAATAAATATAATTCGTTTTATTTAATAATTTAGTATTAATATTTAAAAATATAAATGTGAAATATGAGTCTCTGGCAGCCATAATCCAAGCTTTGCTTTGGGGGTCAGGCAATCGTGTTTGCAATAGGGTATATAAGCATAGGGTACCTTTCATCCCGAAGAATTTACGGTTCCTGATACTTGCTTGTTCTCCATAACCTTCTTAACAAATCATCCAACTTAAATTCTTAAATTTCAAATATTTTCAAAGTACCCTAAGCTAAATTAATTTTGCTTGTGGTCCCTGCACTAGGTATGAATACCTGTATCGCTGGGGCCACCTATTTGTTACTAATTACTGGGGTGATGCGGTACACTATCACAAAGTTTTTGTTTTCGTTTGATTCGAGTGTAACATTAGTTCGGCTGAAAGGGTGGGCATGTGTACGGAGAGGGTTGGATTGTGTGTGAATAGGTCATGTGTGTGTGTGTATGATAGTGCTAGTACGTGCTCGCATGTCTCTGTGGAATTGTGAAACTGAGTCGAAACTTTCCATGAGCGTTCTAAGCTATAAGCCCCACGAAACTGAAGGTCAAGCGCCACCGCACCTGGCATCAAGCCCTGGGCACCAACTTATGAAAATACTAGCTGTTACCTGCGATTTCGTTCGCGTTTATTCAGAAAATAGTATCCAAAAACCTTCCTCGTGACAGTTGACATACTGTAACTATAATATAAATAAACTATAATTATCAAATTTCACTAAGATCCGTGTAATCGTTTAGCCGTGAAAAGCCTACAAACAGACAGACAGACAGAGTCTTTGGAATTTATAAAATTAGCTCTATTAATTATTCTGTGATGTTATTGTGGATAAGTACCTAGATGGTATTATTAATTTTTTATCCTATTTTATCGTTTTTTTTATTTTATTAGCATTATTGTACAAATGTGATTACAATCATAAATATTGATCGAATTAAATTATTTTCGTTTAAAATTAGGTGAAGCCATTCAAGGCAATTAAATTAAAAAAAAAAAGATTATTTAAAAACAATTTAAGTTAATTGTTTAATAACTAAAACGGCAAAATACCGTTAGTTAGTTAGCCGTTATTTAGTTGACATTAGTTATATAAAATAAGTCAAAGTAACAATAAGTCAAGTCGGAGTATACAGTAATAGGCGGAATAATCGCGTAATAAACATACAAATAAAACCAACAGTCAATTATAGAACCTCCTCCTTTTTTGGTTAAAAAAAAGTTTATGGCAATCCTATAAGTATACAGCATCCTACGAACGAAAATCTTTACACACCAAAAACATGATTTTTCAATCCGTCCCGCCGCGCCCGCCGCGCCAAACATACTACACTATAATCACCCTGTATACCGTCTAGACGCCACTCTACCATTACACAGGGTGTTGTCAAGTTATAGAACCAACTTGAGTATGTTATTAAGCTATCAGGTTACTTTGGATCGTAACTTAGAGGGATAGTGATATATGTAGAGTGTTAAAATTTAGTTCTCATACTAAGAAGAAATTTGAGGTTACTGGGTCATGTTTCTAGCCGAGTTCAAAAGAAGGGGGTTTTTATCTCAGATCAAACTAGAGAATAAGATGAAGCACGGCGTATGATCTAAGTGGAGCCAAAAACCATCCCAAAACTACGCTACTGTCGTATAGGTACACAACACGCACACATTGACGCAAAAAAACTACGCTACTCGCTTGGTCATTCTAACCTCGACATTATCTGCATTGCTTTATGGTATAATTTTGTGTACTTAAATATACATAGTGCGTTATAAAAGTGTGGCCAGGACTACATTTTGAGGTTCTTTTTATAAACTGTGCAGTTCGTTTACAAGTCAATTTTGAAAAAGCTGTAACATAAACTCTTACAAATATGTGTAGTTTTAAAATATTAAATCTCTAAGTTTGTATATTGGAACGGAAAATGGCTAACGTAGAGTTTGGGAATTAATATTAGTTTTCGTGCAAATGTAAATGTTTTTCATGGCACCATTACCACGCACACAGATATTACGCAGTGTTCCATCTTTTCCTCTAGATTGATCTGAGGTTCTTATTTGAACTCAGAAAATATACAAGGTGGTTAAAAAAAATACTCGTAGGGACATTTAAAAAATTTACATTTTACGGCGTATAACCGCCGCATACGGCGCGTGACATCATTAGATAAAGAAAATCATTTTATTTTAAGTGTAGTTAATCGATGGTATTATTGTTCTATTATTTTTGACGATTAATCTATTTGTTTATGGTCATTTAGAGCGGTTAACACCGAATGGAGTTGCGTTTGGGATGGCGGGCAAACGTCATGTCTGTCAATGGTTGACTTGACTTGGGTGAAGGCAGTCGCACGCACTCCCCCGAGGGTTCCCGCCTTGTCGTGGCGGGGGGGCTCAGTAGCCGTGGCCTCAGCAACCACGGTGAAGCCAAGAGGAATCCGGAAAAAGGTGGGGCCGCTTCTTGGGACTTTTAGCCCAAAGCCCATATAGAAGCGGCCTAAGTAGGTAGAACTGAGGCGGGGTGCAGTGCCGCCTGGGCGAGACTGCAGCCGAAGCCGAGGCCGCGGCGGGAGAGGACTGTTGGTGTGTCGTTGCCACTTTCCCTATCTTCCGCGGCCCAAACGGGGTCGCTACCGTTTGATGGCGGACGCGGTGGGGCCGCAGAGGAGGAGGCGTGTCGGTGTATCGTTGCCGCTCTCCCTATCCTCTGCGGCCGAAGTGGCAGGCGGCGGGGCCACTCATCTGACCCGTCGCATGGGGACCATGGGTGCCTAGACACGGGTGCTGTCTGGCACCCACGGGCAAATTTGTCCCCGAGGAGGTGGATGATGACGACGTGTCTGGTGTTCGATACATCGTCATTGAGGGAAGGTGCCCGAAAGGACTAGCGCTGTCGGAGCCGCGGAAGAGTACGATAGCGTCCCCTTAGCCCCGACATTATGCGCCGAGGTGGAACACCCTTTGCCCACACCCGGGCTTTTTAAAGGATTTTCCCAAGGTAAAAAAAAAGGCAGTCGCACGCAATGGTCATTCGCAAACCCATTACTCTAAATCGCCAATTATCGTTTTAATCCTTCACTAATTAAGTAGTCTAAATGTCTGCATTATTAAAATAATGTTAAGTCTACACTTGTGTCCCCTTATTTCAATGTTCCTGAAGTCTAACGCCCACCACAGATGCCCTTTATGACGAGTTGACGGATCAGAATTCAGACACGACATCTCGGCCTATCCGACTTTCCCCGACATACAGATAAATTTTTTATAAGGGCTTATATAAAAAAGCGATGGCAGCCTAGTTGGGAGAAGGTCCGCCCCTCAAGCGGGAGCGGGTTCGAAACCAGCCGACGGCACGCACCAATTTGTTCATTGTGTGAACATATGTGCGTATTGTATGTCATCTGCTACAACAACAACAACAACAACAACTCTTTATTAAAAACATAAAATAATTACAATAGTACCTAAATAAGGCTTAACTAAGTTTTTAATGGACTACATGACTGGAGCCCGGTGTATGGCGACAGGCTCGCCCCATGTCACATTTGGGGCTGAATATCGTCCGGCGAAGTGAGGGTGTTGTATAACACCTCTGCCAGCCCCCTCGGGGGAAAGGCGTGACGATATGTTTTATAAAAATGTTATTACCTTTTCATTCGATAGAAAAATAGACTTGACCATTAAAACTTTCTTATCGGAAAGTGGATACATCACCTCTACGGAACCTAACGATAAACGATATTAATACGACAAGCAGACGGTTATTCAATTAATTTAGTTGAAAGCTTTCAGAAAATTGTTTCAAGTTGATAACTTTCGATGTAGGAAAAGTGCTTACACTAATGGAACAATTTTTATAGCTATCTTTATTACTTATTCTGCGGTTACATTAGGCTCTAGCTAAATTGTCAAATTTCGACTAGCTAATAGTCTTATGTCCTTGTCTAATACGCAGCAATGACAAAGACAGGTATACTTTCAACCTGTCTAGATTTAGCAATTTATTTACATATCGCCACGCCTTTCCCCCAAAGGGGTTGAGAGAGGTGTACAACACCCACACTTCTGCGGACGATATTCCGTTCAAAATGTGACAGGGGCGAGCCTGTTGTCATACACCAGGTTGTAGTAGATGAAATTAAACACGCACAAATGTTCATACAGTGAACAAATTGGTGCGTGCGGCTGGGTCCGAACTCGCTCCTTTTGGCTTGAGAGGCGAGTCTTTTCCGACTAGGCTATCATCGCATCACACATTACATTTTTATTGACATTATGCTTTATTTTAACCAGCATAGGGCCTCTTATGTTCTATCTACTTGGGGAATCTACTGGAACTGTGTTGAGCTATGTAGGAAATGTATTTGTTTATAAATATTCAAACCCAGCAATTTCTCCCGTTATCCTATACATAGTCTAGCCATAAATATTGTTACAATACAAACTCCTTCGTTTATTTTTTTTTTCTGCATTTAAATTTGGAATGCATTTATTATGTTGAAAACTACAATCAATTTCCCGTTATTTCACATATATTTTTCGTGATTATTATTAAATTTACAACATGGGATGGGGTGTCAAAGATAACAGGATTGCAGTGATTGCGATGCACGAAGGGGGTATGGAACCGTCGGTCATTTTCAAGACTCTTCAAAATCTTGGTATAAGCCGTATGTTCGTATATCGTAGTATCGACAGATATAACGACTCTTCCTCTGTTGAAAACCATAAAAAATCGGGGCAGCCGCGTGCGATGAGAACTACTAAGGCTGTTAATGCTGTTAAAGCCAGAATTCCCAAAAAACCCAATGAGGAAACAAACAATCTTATCGCGAGAAATGAAGATACCCGCTAGGACTCTATCGCGTATAATAAAACAAGACCTGAAGCTTGGTGATTATCAGCGATACACAGGACATGTCCTTAACCAATCGCTGCAGTTAAAGAGAGTGGATAGATCAAAACGTCATCTACCCCGTTACGCAGGTGAAAGTTACAGAAATATTATTTTTACCGACGAAAAAATTTTCACGATAGAAGAGCACTACAACAAGCAAAACGACAAAGTGAACGCTCACAGCTCTAAAGAAGCTACTGAAGTGGTTGGAAAGGTACAGGGTGGTCATTACCCTGCGTCAGTCATAGTTTGGTGGGGGGTATCCTATCATGGCGTCACAAAGCTTCATTTTTGAGAAAAAGGGGTGAAAACTTTAGTCAAAGTGTATCAAGAGACCGTCTTAGATGGTGCTGTAAAACCCCTTAGCAATACACTTTTTAAAAATCCACCGTGGAGTTTCCAACAAAACTCTGCACCTGGTCACAAGGCGCGAACTACCCAAGCCTGGCTGGAAGCCAATGTTCCGGACTTTATAAGGGCTGAAGACTGGCCCTCTTCTAGCCCAGATCTAAACCCCCTAGACTACAAATTATGGTCAGTTTTAGAAGGCATGGCCTGCCCTAAACGACACGCCGACATAGAGTCACTTAAGAAATCTTTGAAGCAAGCAGCGGCTAAATTTCCCATGGAAACAGTCCGTATTTCCATAGATTCTTGGCCAGACCGACTAAAGAATTGGGGGCTGAGCTACCCACGTCCGTAGGAGTGTACTCTATTCTGATTCCCTACACGTGGTCCCCGGGTAGTGCTAACCGGGTAGCAAACTCTGGTGGGAGGCTTTGGCCGTGGCTAGTTACCACCCACCGGACCAAGCCATGCCGTGAAATGACCTAGTCGTGTTTCGGGATGTAGTCCGGTGTAACCGTTTCGAAGACGGGTCTGAGCAGTAGCGCACTTGTAGCGCCTCACTCAACTGCCGTCTTTGTACTTCTTCACTCTACAAAACTTCAAGGCTAGAGTGAATAAGTGCCTTATAGGTCGTCGTGCTCCATCTTAGACCACAACGTCGCTTAACATCAGGTGAGTTGGTGGTCAAACGTCGACTTATTGTACATTAAAAAAAAAAAAAAAAAAGACCTGTATCAAGGCCAAAGGTGGTCATTTTGAAAAAAATAATAGTTATATTTTTGTTAGGACTTCAATACATGTGTACATTTAATTTTTATTAACATTACATTGCTGTATAAAAAAATAAATGCATTTTCATTTGTAACAGAACTTATGGCTAGACTAGGTAGAATCTACTAGTGTTACTAAGATGAAAGTATACTATCTATCTGCAATCGACTATCGCCATTTTTATTTTTCATTTAAATGTGTTGAGCCGTTTCAGCATAAATTACAGAAAAAATATACACAGACTCAAAAAAATACAAAAGTGTGCATAAACAAGATTAGTAAAATCTGATCTGATAAGCCAATATGCCGCGGCCACACATTGGTCCACTCTATTGGACCAATCTAAGTCTTGGAGCCAAGTCACCAATGTGTGTCAGACGTCAGTCTTTGAGCGCAAGAGATTGAAGCCACACGCAGTAATAATTATTTACACCAATTTAGATGTTGGGGCCAATACACCAATCTGTGTATTTATCTTTGGACATGAAGTTCACAAGCCACACACAGTAACTAATAAGATTAAATATTGGCCAATTCAAATTGGAGCCAAGCTTGGATGCAAAATTAAGCCAATGTGAGGCCGTAGTATTATAGAATTCATTCAGCAAGCAGTGTGTTAACTATTACACTGAGGTCAACGGTCTGGTTAGCCTGTAGATTATCGTACGAGCGACCGTTAGCGGTCGAAGCGTCTCTGCTTCAGCATCGACAAAAATGCTTTCGTATGTCCGGATCTCTGTCTACCTCAACAGGTCACATCTCTGCAATTTAAAAAAAAACCAAACCTGACAAAAAAAACTGAATAATTTATCTAACCTGCTCACAAAATTTCACTACAATCGGTTGAGGAATGCGACTTGTAGATGAGGACAGACGCTATCTGCAAGGTCACAGTGACAGCTCACAAAGCCACTAGCTATTAAATTCATAATCCTACTAATATTATAAACGCGAAAGTTTGTATGTATGTATGGATGGATGGCTGGATGGATGTTACTCTTTCACGCCAGAACGGCTGAACAGATCTGGATGAAATTTGGCACAGAGATAGATTATAGTCCAGAATAGCACATAGGATACTTTTTAACCGCGGTGAAACCACGGGGCGCAGCTAGTAAATTAATATTTATTTGAGGCGAAGCGTGGGTAGGTACCACGGAAATCGAATTCCATACCCCACTAAAGACCAACCACTCCACCATCAAAGCTCCTTTAAGCCCATACGTGTTCATGTCCAAAATAGCCCCAACCAAACGGGGTCAGAAGCACTATCAATAATATATTTATAGAGTTGTTACGGAATGCAGTCGAGTATAGTAGCGATTTTGTGGTTTCAACAGTTCGATATAGATTTATGGGTGAGGTGTTGCCTATGAGGTTACCCCGGTATTTAAAAAAACAAACAAGACGTGTTGGGAACGTGTTGGAAGCGAGAACTGGCTCAAAGTAAGCCAGTTTTTATTCCAGGGAAGTCTATCAGATATTTATAGATGTCAAATCTCTATACGAAAAATGGCACCTTGAAAACTAGGCTTAGATCAAGTGTAAGCCTTGTTTCGCTGCCAGTCGCTCTGTGATCGCGTCGGTGAAACGACGCCAAAAGGACAATGTTTAAGTTTGCCTGCAGGGTTGGCACACAGCGGACTCGGTAGATTATTTTTATGCATTAAAAAAAAAGTACGACACTGGTAAAATTCAACCTATAGAAATCGATATATTTTATTTTTAAGAATACTAAAATATGAATATGTTATCAGAAATGTTAAGCAAAGCCTCCACTGTGACGTCGCGAATCATGATGGCGTGCCTGCATGGTGGGTGCAGTGGGTGGGTGGGTGAATATTATGTAAATAGCTTAAATTTTTCTTTTATTTTTATTTTTTATTTTTCACAACTTACAGCTATCATTACAGGTATACCTAATGCGATAGTGTAGTAATAAGTACTAACTAAGTATATTCTATATAACTCCTTTAAGAAACTTACGGTAACACAATATATGTAGTGCTATCTTTGTGAATTCACCCAGAGTACAATGGAACAAATCTGTATCAGCCGCGACAACGTTGAGAGTACGCAGTGCGTGCGTCAGCGGCGCCTGGCCGAGGCCTACTATTCGCTCGCACCAGGTTGGTGCGAGCGCGCCTTATTATAATTATAGTATTTTCCTTTCACAAGGTTTATTAAATGACAACTACAATACAAAATATCTCCAAAACTGTGGCTTCGCATTCAGCGAGATTTATTTTACGAAAACCTATGAACCTCACCTACAAATTGGCTATATTGTCAACCCTGCGGGCGTTTAGAACAACGTTCATTTATTTTTGTCCATTGTCCTTTGCTAAAACACTTTAGCAATGTCATCAACGTTAATGCGATATTATAAGATTCAAATTAAACATAACATCAGGCCTCTTCAGGTGGCACCGCATCGAGATCACGTTCTAATCTCTAAAAATTATCAAAATTATATACCTTCATTTAAATTTGAATTTTAAATTTGAATTAAAAAAAATTATATAATAGCCTAGTTAAAGAAGGTCCGCCTCTCAAGCCAGAGGGAGCGGGTTCAAACCCAGCCGACGGCACGCACCAATTTATTCATTGTGTAAACATATGTACGTATTCTATGTCATCTGCTACATGACTAGAGCCCGGTGTATGGCGACGGGCTCGCCCCCGATACATTTGGGACCGAATATCGCCCAGCGAAGTGTGGGTGTTGTATTACACCTCTGCCAGCCCCCTCGGGGAAAGTCGTGACGGAACGTTATGTTATGTTAATGTAATTATTATCTTGTTGTTTTGTTATTTGTGATGTGAACAATATAGAGTTTTTCTATATGAATAAATCTTTGTTCACGCGACCAAAGCCGGAGGCAAAAGCTAGTCTATTCAGTTTTTATGTAACATTATGTTATTGTTTTTGTTTCAGTGACAAAGTTCACAACGCAAGCAAAACCGCGGCCAAAGCTATAGTCTACCATATTTTAGATAGAGTCGTTGTTAGTATGGAACCCGTGTACGTACAGTAATCGTTGTTAGTGGTTACAACATCTCTATAGAAGAATTATAGCTATAATAACGCAATGCAGGAAGCTCGGATATTCCTGCCTGTTTATCAAAGAGTGAATCGAGCTCGTGAGATTCTTAAATCAATACTCATACACTTACGTTAAAATATATTTATGTATACTTGTCTGTAAAACTTGTATAACATTTCAACAATGTCACGTTTTGTTTAGACCATGCAAGTCATTTATTACTTCAATTTAAATTTATGCAATAGGCAAGAAACTTGCATCGTGTAAATGGACCTTAATACATATCTTATTACTAACTGTATACCTGTAAGAATCAAATTCCTGGAGCCCAATTATACCTAACCTACAGAGATATTTTCGGTCATTGTCTCTCTCGTTTGAAAAGTCTTGGGAGTGAAAGTGACCAACAAAGATCTCACGCGCCAAGAATCGGCCTGACTGACTGACAGACAACGACGGGCTGGCAGTTGCAATACAACACCCACACTTCGCCGTACGATATTCAGTCCCAAATGTGATAAAGGACGAGCCTGTCGCCATACACCGGGCTCCAGTCATGTAGCAGATGACATACAATGCGCATATTTATGTTCACACAATGAACAAATTGGTGCGTGCCGTCAGCTGGGTTCGAACCCGCCCCCTCTGGCTTGAGACGCGGGCCTTCTCCAACCAGGCTATCATCACTTCATAATTCAGCTATGACTATTCCCGCTAAATCTTCATAAACAAGCTCTTCATTTATCAAACGGCCTATTTGTATATCAATTATTAATTTAACCATTAAATTTTACTATAGGTAAAGCTTTGAAGATAAATTTGTGTGGTTATTTTCGAGTGGTCCGAAGCCATGACCACTCGAGCACCTATCTGGATGATTCACTAATGCTGGGACTAATATAAAATCCCGAAAAATATAACAGGGCTCACTGAGGGAAAATTCCACAGACCTAAGATTTTTTTTGCTTCGCAAAAGACCAACGAAGCGTGGGACAGAGAAGTCTCCATCGAAATGTAAACTCCACAAGAGAGAAAGAGGTCGCCTACAAATAAAATCTTAGTCAATTTTTCTTTTGTCATTAATGACAGCGCGCCACCTTTGAGCACGCGAAAATTCCTATGATTATTATTTTTTACTAGTATCATTATAAATTGAATGAAAAGAGAGCAATTAAAATTGTATGCAGTTATGCCATCTTGTGCGTTTAGCGATTGTGATGTGAATTCAAGATTCAACCCACAAAATTTGTCGTTTCATGGGTAAATATGAAAATTCCATTGTGATGTTTTTGTCTAAATTTTGTCTAAAACATAACATAAATTGGTTCCAAAAACCGATTTACCAGCGGTATGTTGTTGTCGTTTCTTCGTAACATCTATATTTCCTAGATGAAAGCAGAATTGGTGATGAAATTCAGCATTAAAATATTAGTTAGTTTACGCTCGATTTTCACTAGAGATGGATAAAAAGATGACGTCATTATTATCGATAGTAAAGTTTTTATCAAAGTTCATTATGTAGGCGATGGGTGCAATACATAAATAAAGCATACATTTTTGAATCAATGCCATCAAAAGTAAATTGATATTCATACGAGTTTGTACTGAATGATGAGGCGTAAAACATTTTTGTATATAAGTATGTACCTTCAATTTCTGATCGTCATTTTTAATTCAATTTACACATTTTGGGTGTCTTACATCCAAGTCTAATTTAATTAAATTTAATTAAATTAAATAATATATATGTAAATTATAAATAAATGTACAAAACCAATGAGATAAGTATTATTACTTATCCTAATCCATATACGAGTAAATTTGGTCAAGGGTCACATATCGAAGTGAATTACTAGGATAGTATTATGTTGATCTTATTATTTACTTTTCTTATGTTAATTTAGATACATGGTGACACCGATATCTAACTCTTCCGCCTAGCTTAACACCCGTTTAGTGATTAATATTCATTTTAGCTCAGCAGCGGTGTTATACTTGGAACAAAAAACAACTCAATTGGTATGCGAAATATTATATTTATCGACAAGCACCCGGAGGACCATTTTTGGTCAATCGATAAATTAATAAGTACTTTTCACAACACTAATTTACTCACGCATGCGCAAATGTTTTTTTGTATCACTATCGAATTGTCACTGTCGATCTTTTACATCCTAGATCTGTGGAAAATTCAAATCACGTGTAAAAACTACATTAATGATAAGAGGGTATAAGGTTAAGAATTGTTTAGAAGACAAAAATGTCTGGAGCCTTCCACTTCCGCCAAGTAGCCACTAGTATTTATAGATATTACCTAGTTGTAAGCCAAAATTTGTGAGACTGTAATTTATTTATTCTTTGAAAAAATAATGCCCCTCAGTTTCTTGCCTGTAGAGGCTCTTTATCCGAACGAGGCGGTCGAGTCTGTTTAAAAAAACTTTGACGTTCATAAGTGTATCTTTGATACCCAAATTGAATAAAAACATTTTGACTTTTGACTACATTAGCGCGCAAAAATTCGTGTCGCGTTGTCGCGCTAAAATCCTCTTTATCGGTTATCGGCGATGTTCTTGTCTACATTAGCGGTCAACTCGTCGCCTTTCTGCGGAAATGACGTGGGCAATCATTCGCCTGATACATCGCTGAGTGACGAATTAACCAGCTACACTTGTCGGGTTAGCCCGAATTATCGCCGAAGGTAGCTAATGTAGCCGCACCATTAAAACAACTGATATCAATATAGCTGTCATAGTATAACTCGGTAAGGGCTCGTTGACATTGAGCTAGTTGACTTGCTACAAGCCGGCGAGTTTACTATCTACTTGTGAACTCGCCCAGTGTACATATCGCTAACTAGTACCTTGTAAACAGTCTACAAGAAAAGATAAGGGTAGGGCTATTCCACTCGCTGCTAGCGAGTAGCGAGTAAAGTGAGCTTAACCCGCCTGGAGGGCTATTCCAACGCGTGAGATGAGATGATAGCCTAGTTGGAGAAGGCCTGCCTCTCAAGCCAGAGGGAGCGGGTTCAAACCCAGCCGACGGCACGCATGCACCAATTTGTGCATTGTGTGTACATATGTGCGTATTGTATGTCATCTACTACATGACTGTAGCCCGGTGTATGGCGACAGGCTCGCCCCCTGTCACATTTGGGACTGAATATCGTCCGGCGATATGTGGGTGTTGTATAACACCTCTGCCAGTCCCTCCGGGGGAAAGGCGTGACGATTTGTTATGTTATGAGATGAGATGAGATTTAATCTTGGTCACTCTCACACCTATGACGTTTCAAACGAGAGCAACAAGGATGAAAAAAGGTTGGTTTAACTGCGAATTGAGATGATCGTGAATGGGACTAAAGGTGAATCCTAATGTACTTACCTAATGTGATGTAATTTTTAATTTTAATTTAAATAATTTTGTTTAATATTTTATTGTGTATTTATTGTCATTATTTTTCGTGAGTGTTTGTTGTTTTGTGTGAATTTGATTATTTATTTTTGACATTTTAACTATTATTATTTTAGATTATTTTATTCTAATGCAACTGATGTTATGTATATGGACTTGGATTCTGAATTAAATAAATTGAATTGAATAATGTGAAATGAGAAATGAACAAAATGCGCAACGGCCAATAAAAACCTGTCTCTTAAAGTTCAAAAAACCTTGATTCGCGGGACAGCCATCATATTTACATATATATGACATATTTTTCATACATAAATTGTCAAGGTGACGTTTGTTGTATGAAAAATATGTCATCTTGATAGCTGTCCCTGGAACCAAGCTATGTCTAACGAACTAGTAATTTCCACAGCAGTATGTGTTCAGTTCATTTGCGAATACATACTAATTTAGAAACTAAAGTTTTTTAACAAACTCGTAGAATCTTCATCCTACTAATACTTCAATGCATATATCGCCTGCTTTATTGATCTCAGTTGGATTCGAAACTTTGCTAGGATTTCATTTTTTTTTTGTCTAGTATTCACACGAATGAAAACATTGAAAGCAATGATATCATATTTTTCGCTTTTAGTAAAGCTAAACTGATAGACGATCAAGTTACTTACCTGATAGTAAGCGTCATCTTAACGGCCAAAACACAAACAAGACGTTGTGTCGTGTGTTTTTCGTAAATATACACGACAAAATGTCGTACCGTTGCTCAATGCACGGCACAACAACGTCGTGAAATCACTTTGAGAAAATATAACAATAGTACCGTGCCGAGACGACGTCATGCCGCGAGTCGGGCCTACCACGGTACGCCATCGTGTCGTGATTCTTTACGAGCCACATCGTGC
Organism: Peribatodes rhomboidaria; assembly: GCA_911728515.1. Lineage (NCBI taxonomy): Eukaryota > Metazoa > Arthropoda > Insecta > Lepidoptera > Geometridae > Peribatodes > Peribatodes rhomboidaria. The sequence goes on along the minus strand of OU452191.1, from coordinate 10,413,694 downwards.
GTCGCAGAGTTCCACAATATTGCAACACATCGGGATTCGAGACACAACATCGCAGCGTGGCACGATTTGACGTCGTATCGTATGTATGTGTTTCGGCTCTTACACGTCACAAAATCAACAGTACAACGTAAAAAACAGCTGGACCCACCCCTTTACCATTTTTACTAAAAAACTTGAATGAAAACACTCAAATAATCCATCAAAAATAGATTAAGAAACTAGGGCGCGGCCTCCTCCCTCCCCCCTTGAAGGGTGTCCATAAATATTCAGTGTTTTGCTGAATAACACCCAAACTGTGCCAAGATTAGAGGTCAGTTTTGCATAACGATAAATAACTTAATATTAAGTGATGATAGTCAAGGGTGTAATTGTAGAGATAATAAAGTTCCGTAGTATTTTTCTGAAATATTTTGTTAAAAATAGTTAAGCACCACACCTGCATACGAAAAAAAAATTGTAATCATCTGTTATTTTTTATTTTCTTCATTTTATTTTATTTATTTATTGTTTCATTTAAAAGCTAAGGAGGAGGAGGAGAGGTTTGCCTGCTCCACGTAAGTTAATGAACTGTCCAAAATTGGGTTTAAATAGTAGGTAGGTAAGTAGATATACTTATGTAGGAAAAAAGTGTACTTCAATAAATAATATTAGGGTTCTTTAATGTTTTTCATACAAAATTGACAATCTGTTAATTGATAAGTATTGATTGATAGATTTGTTGATTCAAATTGTTAAGTGATATTGAGAAGTATGGTTGTTTTGTGTTGTTGTTTGTTGTGTTGTTTAAAAGTAACCTTAACTTATTTTAAAGTTTCCAGTTTTGTCGACTTTTTTATTTTTACATAATTATTTAGTGACCTATGAAAGAATAGGGATACATTGTATAATTTGTTTTAGGTAGGAATCACGTTTTTACAATTAATAGCAAATAGTTTCTAAGCTCTATCATAGTAAATAGCCTCACATCAGAGAAAAATGAGCGATAATACTGTCTTATTTTAATAACAAGATTGTATCTTCCGTATTAATTTGCAAAATTACTCTCCGTAAAACTTGTTGAATGAAATCTTTTATACACAACTTAATGATGAATTCCCTATCTACGTAAACTGCAGTTTTCCACAGCGAAAACGTAAACAAACTCTGTTCCTCTCTATTTTGCTTCTATGCCGGGAAAGCGTGTCTGTTTTTCAGATTTTCGAGTAAAAATACTCATTATTACTCATGTATTTTTAGCTTTTCGCTGATCTTGAGTGTGATATTGTGTATTTCGAAAAGTAAGCCAATGTCTCTTAGTTATTTTATGTTTCTAGATTTACAACCGATGCTGTCATACTTTTGACAAACAAAATTGCCAGCCTAAAATATGGCTTAGAAATAATTTCCCTGACGGATCCCTAAAATATGAAAATGAAAAAAAAATAGTGTCAAAGATTACCTGTCAATCGTCCGCAATAAATCCAAAAATATGATCACTTCTTTCGTTTCATCACAAAAAAACAACACTAAAAATGTGCTATTAAAAAATAGGCCATAAAACTCAACCCGAGGTCGCGGAGATTTGTCACCGAAATACGTCGAGCTTGTCTGCACTAGGTCTCGCGAACGCACTATTTTTAACCATTATTCCATCTTGCACCGCAGAAATTCTATCAAAAACGCACTTTTTCACATAAAAATTAAAAAATATTAACACTGGCTGGAATGACGGGAGCGGGCGAAAGAAAAAAATATGTTTTATTTTTAAATTGTTTGTCGGGCTGGCGCGCGCGTCCGCGTAAACCGAAGCTCGAAATTCGAATTTAGGTTAGAATCGGCGGGTAACGCACACATGCGCAGAGCCCGTGTGGACGAGGGAAACTGGCAAAGATTAGAAAAGCTTGCAGAAGTAGCTTTTCAACTTTCTTTATTCGAACACAATATTGCCAAACATTTACTAAAATTGTCGAAAAGTGGACGTGAACAAATTAAAAAAGCTTTATATAGTTCAGTGTGTAATAATCCATATTATTATTTCTAAATAGTTGTCCTGAAAGCTTGAAATAATTGTTCCACAGCTGTATTTTTACTGCGTGCGTGACGAAATGTGAAGAATGTAGACCGTCTGCATGGTTGAAGTACGTGAGGGAATGGGGATTATTTTTGATGACAAATAGTTGTGATTACTAACTTGGCTTTGCAAATTTTGAGTATTTACTTACTTAAGCAGAACTGGAATTTCAATGAAAATGAAGATTGGCTATTTTAAGTAGGTTTTTTTTAGGTTGCTTAAAATCTTTTTCCCTCTAATAAAAGAATCCGAAACTTAAAATTTGAACGCAAAGTAAAATAGACTACTAGTTTAATGTCCTCACTCGAAATCAGTAATGGAACCAGGGGGGCTATTCCTGCGCGTGAGATGAGATGAGATTTTATCTTGGTCACTCTCACACATATGACGTTTCGAACGAGAGCAACAAAGACGAAAAAAGGTGAGACGAAAATCTCAAATCTCCGAATAGGGCCACAGAGAGGGACGGCTGAGAGCCCCTAGCTCCCCGAAAAGCATATATGTAGCTCCAATGTTTAATGTTCCATTTAGAGTTCTATCTAGCGATGTGAAAGCGAGCCGATTGCGCGGTAATGACGCCACGGGGGCGAAGCCTCAGATTACTAGATAGCTACTACCTGCGTCGCAGCCTTCAGTAAAATCACGGCATCTTCATCTCGCTTTGAAATCGCTTGTAAATCGCTAGTTCGATAGAGCGCTTAGCGTTTACCTAGAGCCCTAGACAAACCTGAGGATGAGACTGTATCCTGAGGATATATCCTTAGCTGTGTCAAGTGCTTTCCGAACAAAAATCCTGTATCCGGCACTACTCAAAACCGCGTGCTCGTCCGTGTTAAACTTTGGAACCTAACCTTACTCATCATCATCATCATCAGTATCTGTAGGTAGTTAGTCTTTGACACTCACACATGCAAGCCCCACCTTCTGGCAGACTCGCCGGCGTTTACGTAGTTAACACTCTCTATGACTGAAAATACTCGTTAGAGCGATACTATCTGGTTATCTACTATTGTATCTGAAAATGGCGGAAATGCGTAATCAACAATGAGGGTTTCGGAAACGGGCGCTAGGTGGCAGCGTTGAGACGTCGGCAAATGTATTTCACAATCATTCGGAAACGTTTCCGTTCGGATTCTAAAAATTTTAAACTCAATTGTTTCGAATCTCAGTAGACATTAAGTTTTTAAACGTGATTCATTCTTTAGATTTATAGTCGATTAAATATTTAAAAATGTATAAAAGTAGACTGAGATTGACTGATTAGACAGACAGGATGTGAATGTCCCGGTGCTCCTATCAGTAGAAGTATTTAGTAGGAGGATAGAGCGGAACAATTTGAGTATCAAATGTGTGGGGTCCGATCGGAAACGTTTTCGAACTATTGTGAATAGTACCGCAGGTCCAGTTAACTGTCAAAAGCCTGTCTGAGCTGTCAATCATGTACCTAGCAGTGTGTATGAAACTAGCTGCACCCGGCGGTTTTACCCACCGTTAAAATCGATGTGTTTTTCCAGATTATTCTATCTCTGTGCCAAATTTCATCCAGATCTGTTCAACTGTTCTTCCGTGATTGGTTTGCAAACATCCATACTTCCATCCAAGCTTTCGCATTTATGGCTTATAAAGATATCTATGGACATACATAAAAATCATACAGACGAGCATAGAACCTCGACCTTTTTTTTAAGTCGGTCAAAATAAAATTTAGAACAATGTGACACTTTTGACAGTTATTTAGACCAGAGGTTTAAATAGCGCGCTCTGACGGCTAAAAATAAAAACAAAAACATTAATTATAACAACAATTCTTATAACCTCTTTAAATATTTGATGGCATGAGTTGCTAGGTACGTAAATGAATATAGGTAATTATACTCCTTGCACATAAACCCCCTTACGAATAGTAATAAATGTTGTTTAGCTTCGATGTTTTGTCTTTTTCCTTTTTTTACATTTTAGAAGTCGATCGAATAAGACAAAACACTGTATAACTATTCAGAGGCTATACAACGTTTATTAGTGAGGGGGTAATAAATTAGAATGTTTGTTTTTCCTCTTTTTAACCCCCGGCATAAGTTTGGCATGTCTGTATGTGTTCGTGGGGGTGGTTGATTGATACAAATACAAATAATTTTATTACTTACCAAAAATGTACATTATCCAACACAAACAACTTATTCTTAAATATTTTCAAATTACCCTTAGCTAAATTAGTGTTGCTTGTGGTCCCTGCACTAAGTATGAATACCTGTATCGCTGGAGCCACCTATTTGTTACTAATTACTGGGGTGGTTCGGTACACTATCACAAAGATTGATTGATTGATTTAGTTTTTTTTTTGTTTGATAGGTTAATCAGTCAGGAGTGTTCTTAGCTACGAGTATGTTTCATGACAATCGGTGTTGATGAAAATGGGTGTGGAGGTTATGTAAATTTTTCATTTATATTTGTTAATAGCTAATAATAAATAATAATAATAAAATTCATTTATTCAGGAAATTAAACCCGCAAGTAGATACATAATTAAAAAGTCACAAAATTAAGTTAAGATTATAGAATTAATAATTCAATTTGTCATGTCATTAGTCAAGTCACAATAATCAAATTCCAATTAGTAATACAATAATATTAATAAAATACAAATAATCTAAATGAAATCACAATAAACACATACAATACATACAATAATATAATAGCCACTTTTTTGCTCGTGAATATTTTTACACTTCTCTCCCAGACTACAAGTTCACCTGACGTGTGCCGTGAACGATCAGCGTGACGAGCCATGGTCATGAGTCAGTGCTCGTGTGCGTGTGTGTGTAACGAAGGATGTAATGACCAACACGCGCTCGCTGTTTGAAGCTTTGAAAGCTAAAGACAATAATTTATTTATGATAATACTTTCAAGGGGATAATGATAATACTTTTATTACCAGAGGGAGCGGGTTCAAACCCAGCCGACGGCACGCACCAATTTGTTAATTGTGTGAACATATATGTACGTATTGTGTGTTACCTGCTACAAGACTTGAGCCTGGTGTATAGCGACGGGCTCGAGTTTTGATGGTTTCGAAAACTCTTTTCATTTTTATTTGACTCTATTCATTTTAATAAAGCGCCCCTGGCGGAAACGTTAGGGAACTCGATTGAATGTATGGAACCAAACGAAAACGAAGAAAGTTTACGTTAACTGTCAAAACTCGTGGTAACCCCCCGTTTCCTAGCATAACTTTTATCGTAAAATACGTAGTAGAAATAAACTCGATAGAAAAATGCAGTTTCCTATTTATGATCCTGTGAATCAGTGATTCACAAAGTGGTCTATATCGACGCCCAGGGACCCTATTGACTGCATTTTTTTTTTGTATGTTTGTATTTCGCATTTTTCAAATTTCCAAAAACTGCCTCCACCACAGAATTCTATAAATTTATCAAACCTGTTCACAAAATTTCACGAGAATCGCTTGAGAAATGCGACCTGTACAGGAAGACAGATGCCGGCCGTGAGGTCTTCAGCTCACAGAGTCATTAGCCACGCGGCGAAGGCACGCCGCTTCACACTTCACAGCTTTCACGCCTTAGCCGTGTTTGCGCAACATCCTTGCCTTTTTTTTGACGTGACATCGTCTAATAAATCGATGAACGCCGGCTGCACGCAGTAAAAGGTATGACTCATTGTCCTGTTACGCTCGGTGGATCGGAGCGAGAGCGCTACACGAGCGAACGAAGTGCACGATCGGCTTGACCGTTCGGCTTGCGCTGCATCTATCTCTCTTCCACTCGATTGGTGTATGCGTTCGAGAAGAAGATTTTATCAATGTTTTGTAATGACGTTGTCATGTTAAACTATCGTCCGTAAACCGACTTCACAGACAACCAATTTTTTTAAATCGAAAAATTACAGTCCACCGACTCCAGGGACTGTGACTTTTGTTAAGTATCTCAATTATTGTTATTAAAAGGGAGTAGAGGTAGAAGGAGGGAATAAAGGTTATTAGATTTACTTATTGCTACATTGTGAGTACACCACGAGCACACCAGCGACCCGCAAGCAGCACCCGATCACGAGTATGACGCATGTGCCAGCCATCGCTCTCCTCAACCATATTTGAGGGAAGAGAACGACCCGACACACGACGCCGCCGCAAGAAGGAGGAAAGAACGACCTTCTTACATCCTTGCCTTACATCTGGCCTCTATAATTCACGCCTGTAAGGTATGGAAAAACAATAGAGATAGCAAAGAAAATAAATAATGAAAATACGCAGTTTTCCCAAGTTTTCCTCGTTGGCAACCGTCAGCCAAGGCCGAGGCGAAGGCTGGGGTGTAATTCATCAAACTAACAAGGTCTTTGCTTACTCTCTAAGTCTAGCAAGAAAAACGTAATTTTTCATCATTACCTATTCGATTCTTGACAGTTCTTGATTTATTTTGTTTCTTCTTAGCTAAAAACTCATTTAAGTATTTTATGGGTTTTTTCTTAGTATGTTAGATATCTTTTAGTTTAGTAATAGGTACTGTTGGAGACAACGCTTATATTTTTTCTGACGTAGTGTTAGCAGCTGCGCGGAATTTTCCGGAACTAATTGACTTTTCAAGGATTGCTCTACAATTTTATTATTATTGTCATTAGTCCCGTATTGAAATAAACGATTGCAGCGCCACATCCATGACGACAACAAATACTAAAAGATGAAAATGACGCCATCTATGTTGCAACTGAAAAACTGTTTTCCACAGCAAGCCTACGCTACCTAAGCAAGTCGTACAATCTGTTGAGGGCGCCTCGACGTGGTCTGCCAAAGCTACATCCTGAAAATCATAGATGGCGCCACGAGTAAGCAAAACTTAAATTAACTGCAGCATCTCATAACATATTCCATTGAACCGAACTTCCAGTAAGCCTTAGTGAAATATTGACCCCGTTTTGTTTATTTTGATGGTTAGATACTTAATATGATCTAATGATCCACCCCAGCTTTGCACGGTATCATCTGAAACCGCATTAAAATCTGGGTGGTTTAGGAGTTAGCGAATACACATCTATACACACACAGAGACACACGGACACACACACTGATATCCAAAGTACACACAGAAAAACAGACAGACGCGGAAAGTGCCTTTGTTTTATACTATGTAGAGATGGAGAAGAGATACCTAATGAAGAGAAGTAGAGAAGAGAAGAGGTAACATGAGATATTTTTATTTTTTTCTTTGTAATAGATCGTTGTTTGACCACCAACTCGCCTGATGTGAAGCGACGTTGTGGTCAAAGATGTAGCACGATGACCTTATTCACTCTAGCCTTGAAGATACCCGGGTTAAAATATTATAATTTAATAAAATTTATGAAACAGTCTAATTTACCTAATAAACGCTCCTACCTAAATACAAAACGCTCCTACCTAAATACAAACATCAGGTATTCAAAGAGACAATGAACCCTAACTAGGTAGGTATCTAATTAGACAACATAGCCGTATTTAGGCTATTCTTGTCGCAATACCTAGACTCAGGTCAGACCTAGTACTAAACTAGCTGACTTAAAAACTTGGAAACGTTTGCTAGACGCCCAGTTTATTAGCTAAGATACGGCAAATAGCTTGTTTTGCTTGATTTGTTTTTCTTGATGTAAAATTTGTTTGGTATTTTTAACCGACTTTAAAAAGGAAGGAGGTTTTCAATTTATCGGAATCTTTTTTTTTTTTGTTTACTGATTACTCAAAGACGCCTGAACCGATTTCGGAAACGTTTCCGTTCGGATCCCAAAAATTTTAAACTCAAATTATGTAAATCATTGTCCTGTGATTAATTCTTTCGATTGGATTTATACTCGACTCCCTATTCCAAAATTTATGAAAGTTAGACTGAGATTCGAACAAGTTGAGTTTGACATTAATTTGTGGAATCCGATCGGAAACGTTTCCGAATGATTATTTAAATTTTTGAGTTTTTGGCGGGAACCGAAAAAATGGTGTCGTGATTTGTATTATTTTCTAAAACTTGTGATTCTTCGAGTGCTAAAGCGTAATAATTGTGGATTATTAACCTCTACCGGTTCGTTAACGTGCACGAGTGTGGGCAAATGATACAAACATTAGGAAATGCTACTCTTCGTGTTCTCTACAAAACTCAACATAAAGTTTCAGTAAAGCATCCTAACACATGTGAAAAAATGTATTTTTATTACTAAGTTAGGCATTAAGGACTTTGTATCCAGTTGCCAATAAATTAAAAAATATATATATTTAAATTTTATCACAATCAGTTTAAAAAAAAAACAACTAAAATCTTAGACACATGTAATAGAGCATATTCTGTGACTAAAATCTAAAAAAAAGAATTACAAAATCCAATTTCGATCACGGGAGTCGGTTTTTTAATTTTAAAAGATTACCTAGAGATGATACAAAATTATACTGTGACATTGTTTTCTTTTTAAAAGAGGAGGCTTGTATCGGTTCAAACATTTATCCTTTCTTTTTCTTGAAACTTCTCCTTCTTTACTTTGAACAGCAGTGGGTCGAAAGGTTAGCAATGTTAATGATGATGAAAACGATCTTATTTTTTTACTTTGCATCCAATAGAGAAAAAGAAGTAGAGATAATGTTTATCGTATAGTTAAATTAATTGATCCGAGCAAGCGCGCGGTCCTATAGTCTACCGGGAAAACTCGGAATTTTGTTTGTCCGACGATGACTTGAGTATCATTACGGATTAATGATACTCAAGTCATCGTCGGACAAACAAATTTCCGCTCTTCATAAAATTTCAAAGACATGTTCAACGCCATTTAATTTTTAAGATCATTATATGAGCTAAATCGGACGTTGTGTTGTGGAGATATTTGTGCTTAGTTCCCAGTCACGACGAACTATTGGTAGGGTTAACTGGGGCAAATGCGTCTTTCGAGAATTACTGACAAGCCCTTCACAAAGTGTATAGACGCAATTGCCTCACAGACGCATTTGGCCCAGTTGACTGCCTCGGTGGCTCAGTTGGTAGTGAACCTACCTTTTGAGCTTGGGGGCGTGGGTTCCATTCCCACCTAGGGCAAACATTTATGTGATGAACATTTGTGTTTGTTCTATGTCTGGGTGTTAATTATCTATTTAATAAGTATTTAAAAATATCTAAGTACGTATATCAGTCTCTGGCAGCCATAGTACATACAAGCTTTGCTTAGTTCGGGGTCAGGCGACCGTGTGTGGAAGTGTCCCGAACTATTTATTATTATTTACTATTTATTACTTGACACTATATTACGGGTAGAGACAAGAGACAGTCAGCAAACTTAAGAAAATATCCTGAAATAAGATTCTTATAAACTCTGTCTAAGTAGTTATGTACCTACTTAAAGGTAAGTATATAAATAGGTATAAATTCCTAGCATAGGCTGTACTAGGAACGCGTGCTCCTTTAAAAGCCCTGAATATCTAATATTTCAACGTCTTGATTTATTTTATAACTTTTCCTGACCTAGAATGAACTGCAGCCATGGAAATCTCTGCACTGCGACAACCAGTCGCTAAACCAAACTAAATACAAGAAATTATACTATAGTACTGCCAAGGACATTCACCTTAACTCACACTTAAACTACGCTATTTACTTTTAAGAAAAACTGTCATTTTAAATTGCGTCATTTAGAAAAAGGAACGCTAAAGCTACCCACGCAAGTACGCAGTTTTTGAGAGCAATTTCTGACACTTTTTCGAGGGTATTGAATGAAGTCTGCTATGTAACCGATTGTACTCGCACACGGAAATCATTATTTACAAAGTTTATGATCAAAATGAAGACATTTAAATCAATAAACTTGACTATTGGGGTTGGAATTAACACGCAGAGCTGTCACATTTGGCGCGTAAACGTCAAACGTCATCCGCCATCTTGGATTGGTTTATTGGCCAATGATTGGCCGCCTAGAGGGTTGTTGGGGGTAGAGTGGACGTATGTACGTCTGTCTCGTTTCCTCTCCGTTACATAATACGGAACCGGGTGAGCAGTTGTTACGTTTTGTGCTGAGTTCCGCATGCGGCCAAGTCGGGGGGGTAGTTATTGATTTTTCACCGGGTTTGCGGCAGTCTCCTTGCACGCCGGCGTCCAGCGCGAAAAACACACCGAATCGCGCTCGCGTTACCAAAAAACACAATTCCACATTCAAAATTTAAATTCCAAAATCCAAATTCGAAACAAGAAGGACATTCGTTCGGTAATTCGTTAGAAAAGTGTGGAGTTTTGTGCTGGGATACTAATTTCGTAAGTGTTCAACCATCTGTCACCTTTTTTCTCTTCAAGGCTCCATTTTAATCAGTTTTATGTGTCAATGAGGTTTTTTATTGCGCTTCCACGGTATTCTTTTGTGTGTCGAGAAAAAGAGAGCTCTTGTCTCTATTTTTATGCTTTTATTTATGCAGCAGTTTTCAGCCATCAGCTGATCACGCCCGGGCAATTAAACGTCAAAATTGAATTTCGAATTTATTATTTTTTAATGTTTTTTAAAGCACACTTGTGAGGTTATAGATAAGAAAGAGACTCACCAATCTATCAACAGGAATGCTAGGCTTCAAGTATCTGTTCCTCGCCACTACATGGTGAACGTTCATTGTCACTTTTCAATTATTTATCACACGTTCAAATCACGCCAGCGCCTGTCCGTCACTGGTTTATCTCCTGATGCATATACATCGGTGACTTTGTGTGACTATGTGTTATCCAGCACCAATCGATTCGGCATTCTACACCGAAGGATGCGGAGATGTCTTGGTGACGTCAGATCGTGACGTCATTGTCGCTTATCCCACTGGATGGCATCATGGTATGTAATTAAGGCAGGGAGAACTGTCACGTTTGGTCGTTAGGCTGCATGGATATCGTCTGATTAATTCTGTGGAAGCTCATTTTATAGGTCGTTAAGTTTTCGATCGGGCAGCTGGTGTGGGTTTGTGGTTTCTTTATTATTTTATCAGAAATAACTGTCATCGTCATCTAGGTGCCTTTCCACTGAAGGTCTCCCCTTAGGTAAACGAGCCAAGCGAAAGAGTTTTGCTCTCCGCAGTCTGTTATCACGCGGAAGTTTTGCAACCAATTTTTACTCACCTATCCTCCCTTCAAGAATTAACCGTCTTTGCAGGATCCTCTTTACGTTCGTCCAAAACATTGACTACGTCTTATGACCGCGGACATAAGCACTTTTTTATGACAAGCGTATAGATATGCTAGAACCTTGACATTTAAGGTGGGACTAGCGCAAGCCATCTTGCTACCTTTTGCGTAGCGTACAGTTCATGTTTTCAATGCGATGGGTCTCAGATTTCTTATTACAAGACCTTTCTGCTATTTCTTGCTATGCTTCGTCCATATATATTAATATTATTATTATTAGAATGCTGTCGTTTGTTTTAGGCTATCTTTCAGCTGCCCTATGTAATAGGGAGTATTCTGTGCAGGTCGCATGCAAGGACATCGGTAAAGCAATGATGATAGCTTTAAATCCATAAGATAAAAACAGTTGTCGATGATTTCCAACGCCTTGCGAAATCTAAGATTGCTCTAGTTATCTTCATCAAAAGTTACCAAATCCAAAACTTAAGGTTTTTTTTAATACTCGAACACGATTCTGGACAGGCTCTACATCTTAATTTATTCTTGTTTATTTATCTTTTAAATGTTTTTACAATTGATACGTAAATATGTCCCTAAAACTTACACGGTTTGTCTAGGACACACAGTTCTCGTCCTTAATTAATTTTAAAATAATTAATGCACTTATTAATTTATAATATTTGGATTAGTAAATTGTCAATTACTGGGACGCACTCTACAGTCTACCTACTCGTAGTATTGGTCATCGGTAGTTTTGAATTTTATATTGGTCTCATCCAGACTTCCTGACAAATTTTAATGTTTCCTAATTCTCTGCGGTCAACTTTTTAGATGATAGAATTATTACTAAATATACCTATCATCCAGGAACTTTGCTTGTATGTTCATCACACTAGTAATATAATATTATTAACTCTGCCTACGAGTATGTTTGTTACAAAAACAGTGATAAAAGTTATCAATCTTATGTTTATTTTTGTTATTTTTGCACACCCTGTCCCATACTCATTTGTCTTATCTTATCCTAAGGTTGCCTGGCAGAAATCGCTTTTAGTGATAAGGCCGCCAGTTGTTACACTATTTAATAAGTTTTACTATAATTTTTCCCTTGTTGTTTTGTTATTTGTGGTGTGAACAATAAAGAGTTTATCTATCTATCTATCTAATTTTTAGCGTAATTATACAACCCAGTGGATGCCAAATTGAAATCAAACTTACGGCAGAACAAGGAAGCGATGGCAGGACAACCTTGACAATCACCGGAAAGACTGGCCAATTGTAACTAAAGATAGAGACAAACGGAAAGAGGGTAGGATGGCCTTTACCCAAAATTGAGACATCACAGGTTTACAAACATACACAGGATCTTTTTTCATAAATAAATTCTTAACGAAAGCAAAACTCTGGCGAGCCAGTAGGATCACTTTCAATTATCGTTGTTGGGAATTTCGTCCAAAGGTAACCATTCACCATCCTGCCTCGCAGTCCGCCGTGCAGGCCTACTGCTTCATGCAGGATGGTGAATGTTGTCGCAGCTTGCATCGTGTGCGGCAATGACGTGCAGGATGTAAGTGCAGGATGCTAGGCAGGATGGTATGTGAGCTACGTCCTGCTTCGCAGTCCCGCACGGCGAACTGCAAGGCAGGATGGTGAATAGTTTTCTAATAAGAACTGCAGAGGTGTAGGTGTAGATACCTGCGTCTCTCTTTCTACCCAAATACAATACGGAGACGTTCAAGGTGAAAAGGTATCTACTAGGCAAGCATACGACTTTCACAAACGCGTGCTTAGTCTGTTGTAAAAAAATAAAAAAAAGTTTCTTCTACACGTACCTGCGTAAGCCATTGTATGGACTCCTTTAGGTTAATGAACCAATTAGGCTTTGTCACGTAAAGGTTAAGCTGCATTTTGAAACCTGATACGACCAAACATCGACTGGCTTTCCTGACATCCACTCAAGTTATCACTAAGCTAAATGCTACAAGTGTAATGGCAACTTTATAATATTTTTTTTACTCAGACGTTCTCATAAAATGGATCAGAATTGCAGTGACAGAGGTAGGTGGAAGTCTTTAGAAGACGCCTTTGTCGAAAGACAAGCCGCAACCTGAAAAAACCAATCATCATTACCTACTAAATACTTTGGAATAGAGAATAAACATTTTGGAATAGGGAATCCTACTTCCTACTAATATTATAAAGGCGAAAGTTTGTAAGAATGGATGTATGGATGTTTGTTACTCTTTCACGCAAGAACGGCTGAACAGATCTGGATGAAATTTGGCACAGAGATAGATTACAGTCTAGAATAGCATATAGGATACTTTATAACCACGGGTGAAACCGTGGGGCGCAGCTAGTCAAGTATAAATCCGGTCGGAAGAATTAATCACGTCTAAAAACTTATGAATATAGACTGAGAATTTAATTACATTTTTTTAAATCCGGACGTTTCCGAATTTTCATTTCATTTCATTTATTCACAAATACTTAACACACTTACAGTGGTAATGGTTGTGAATAGCCCTGGTGGCCCCTTATTCTGACGCGTGAGATTTATTATCTTGGTCATGGTCTCCTCTAGTTTGAAAAGATGAGATGATTTGAGAGTGACCAAGTAAATATCATTTTCTTGGGCATCTGAATAACGTCCCTGTTTATTGACTTTTATTTAAAGAATGGCTAAAAACAGTTCGGAAAAACAATCGTCGTGGCGGAAACAAGAACTAACGTCTAAACAAATACTCGTCGAACAAAACAAAGGATTAGGAACAGCGGCGCCCTCATTCCCACAACAGTTCTGTTTCTGAACAGACTCTATCATCAAAGCCGATATGTTTTACAATATAACTAGCTGTACCCTGCGGTTTCACCAGCGATCCTACAGAAACCATTAATATTTTCGGGATCAAAAGTATCCCATGTCCTTTTCTGTACCCCTGACAACGTGTATGCAAAATTTCAAAACGATCGGTTGAGGAGTTGAGACGTGAAAGCGTTACAAACAAACAAAAAACATATTCACTTAGACTGCCTCGATGGCTCAGTTGGTAGTGAACCTGCCTTCTGAGCTTGGGGGCGTGGGTTCGATTCCCACCTAGGGCAAACATTTGTGCGATGAACATTTGTGTTTGTTCTATGTCTTGACATAAATATCTATATAAGTATGTATTTAAAAATATATATGTACTAGCTGCGCCCCGCGGTTTCACCCGCGGTTAAAAAGTATCCTATGTGCTATTCTAGACTATAATCTATCTCTGTGCCAAATTTCATCCTCTGTTCAGCCGTTCTGGCGTGAAGAGTAACAAACATCCATCCATCCATCCATTCTTACAAACTTTCGCGTTTATAATATTACGTAGGATTTATATCAGTCTCTGGCAGCCATAGTACAAGCTTTCTTAGTTTGGGGTCAGACAACCGCATTTGCGTGGCCTGATATTTTTTATTATTATTTACTTTCGCATTTAAAATATTAGTTAGGATTAGGATAGTTAGGAAGGAAGGATAATTTGCCCCACCTACAGGGATTAGTGGGGTAAAGGGACCTACAATAGGCATATAACTATTCTACTATACCCCACCAGGAGAAACACTTAAGTACGAGTAGTTGGCCAGTATAACTATCCGCATTTCCGACATAGGGAAGCTTAGTGAGGAGTTATTAGTGTGCTGGGTTATTATGTTGATTGCTCAGCGGTGGCGCAGTCGATTTCCTCGACGCAGGCGTGGCTTTGAATCCCGGCAACGACCTTGAGATACCGGTGAAAGAGAACACGATAATATTTAGGGTCAGAGTTGAAAAATAACCGAACCAGATATGGGCTAAAACTTTAGTAACTATTTTAGTAATTTGTACATTGAGGCTGCTTAGGCTGCAAGCTAAATCCTATCCTACTAATATTATAAACGCGAAAGTTTGTAAGAATGGATGGATAGTTGGATGAATGTTTGTTACTCTTTCACGCCAGAACGGCTGAACAGATCTGGACGAAATTTGGCACAGAGATAGATTATAATCTAGAATAGTACATAGAATACTTTTAAGAGGGCCGCAACGCTCTGAAATTTCCATACAAACGCGCTACTCAAATTTCTTGAAAACCATTTGTTAGATTATGATGAAATTTTGCATGCACAATTAAATTAACAATATCTCCGCCCCTATGTTCTTTTTTTTTTTAAAAACGTTCTCAAGCAAAAATAGAGCTATGAAAAATATTCGCATTTTTAAGGGGTCACTTTTGACTGATTTATTCAATAGGTAGACAAAGCAAATCAAAAATTTCATTACAAAGGGTAGGTTGTCTATGTAGGTTGTCTACATCATTAGCTGTTAAATGAATCCATAATACAAGGGAAATTCTTAGTTATTTAAGAATGATTACAGAAGTGCAAAAGTCATACAAAAATTGAAATTGCACTTTGTCACTCTGTAGGTAACTTTAGAGGCTCGTCAGTATCATTACTCGCTCTCTTCGCTCGTCTTCTTCTTCTAGACGTAATGGCTATAGAATACCTTAAGCCAATGCGAAGTTAGTCTAAAGTGGTCGCCGGACTCTTAACCGCGGGTGATACCACGGGGCGTAGCTAGTTAGATATAACTGTGTCTACATAGGTCTCAAATCTGTAAGTAGGTACTTACCTACTTAAATCTTTTTTTATTGATAAATAGTCCGTAGCATAGGATGACGATATGCATAGCACAATGATTTTGCTGAATATTTCTGATGCGTCATTTATGAGTATTTCTCCTTAGCTCAGAGATGAGAGATTTCTACACCAGCCTGCCAGCCTCTAACAGTCTAGGAAGACCGTTTAGAACTTATTATTATATTACAGTACCTAAGGTCTGATGTCTTTCCATTCGTAAAATATGTATTTCAATTGGTAAAGGTAAACTGTGGACAGTTTTTTTTGTGAATTTTGAATGAGACTGAATTTCTATGTACAATAATAAATAATAATAAATTGTGTTTATTTGAATCAAAAATATTACAGCAAAAGGTATGTTTTTTTTAAATTTTAGTTTCATGCATGCAAAATACAATTAAATAAAAATATAAATAAAGTTCCTATGCTAAATTATATTAATAATAACAGTTCACAATATAAGTTCACTAAATATGTATTTTCACAAGTTTTGAAGTACGGTCCAGCTCTGTCTTTTTTTCTTCTATTTACTACTTTGTATTTGACTGTACTCTGTTTTGTGTTTAAATAAATAAAATAAAAATAAGTACGTATATCAAAAATTAAACATCAAAATAAAATAACATGGGTAGAGGCACTAGCTCCCACAGTAGGATACCCTGAGTTTGCGGGAGCTAGTTCACTTCTTGGGTATCTATGTGAGGATGCAGTGTCATTTTTATGTGACAAGGGTAAAGATTAGGTACCTATGTGTTGTCTCGTATATTATATTGTATTTTCTATGTATTTTCATATCTATGTTTCCCTCATAACTAAATGTATTTTACTTATAAAACATACAGTCAGTACATCTGATATGCTATTGGCAAAGCAGCTAGGGTCTCATTCTGGAGCGTCCAACATTATTTCCATCACTCTCATACACACGACTTTTTTAATGAGAGAGAGAGAGAGTGCCGAAAATGATGTCGCACAAGCAAGAATAAGGCCGCTGCTTTGTTATGTATTCTCCAGAAATATCTCAAAATTCATCTTCGCTGAAGCGTGTCGACGATTCGATGCGATTCGATCATCGCACAAAAAATAATGACTAGCTAACATCCAGTAATATCAATTCGTAAGGAGTGAGTGAACGAACGTTTAAACGGTACTGACTCCACGGCTCAGTAGGATTGTTTCAACAAAACCGCGTCTGGACTTGTAATTTCTGGAACAACAAACCAACAAACGTATACAACAACAACAACAATATAAACAAATGAGCTTTGAACAATAAAGAGTTGATATATCAATCACAGATTCCTCCAGGGCTTCCAGCCAAGTTGCTAGACGAGTTGAATGTAAAATAACGTTATATTACAAACTAGCTGTTCGGGTTCACCCGCCCGACTATGATCTATCTCTGTGCCAAATTTCATCCAGATCTGTTCAGCCGTTCTGGCGTGAAAGAGTAACAAACATCCATCCATCCATCCATCCATTCATCCATTCTTACAAATATTCGCGTTTATAATATTATAGTAGGATTGGCAGCTAACAATCGAGCGTTGGCGAGAATCGTTTGAAAACTAATGCAATTTCGCTAGCGGCTGGCCTGAAGAATAAAATCTAAAAATAATTTGACAGATAAAATCTTTATTGTCCAAAAATCATCTGTTTATGTTGTTGTTGGTTACGTTTGTTGTTAAATTTGTTGGTTTGTAAAAGATGAGTAAAACTAGTGTAACAACTGACGACAAAAACAACAATAACAACAATTTATTAAAAACATAAAATAAGTACAATAGTACTTAAATAAGGCTTAACCAAGTTTTTAATGGGCAGCCTTATCGCTCAGAGCGATCTCTTCCAGGCAACCTGTACGGACAGGGATATTTATATAAATAGAGGCCTTGGCGACTTTATTGCTAAGAGCGATCTCTTAGGTTTATTTTAGGTATTTATGCTGTTTATTTCCTATATTTTCCTATATTGTTCTTTAGAAATCCTAGTTGGTTATTTTCCTTGTATTTATTATTTAATCTGTGTCACAGTGACAAGTGACAAGACGGGTCGGCATTATTGCACTAGTTTTTTTCGTTTTCGAATCTCTCGCTGAGTGCAAATAAATGTACTTGCACAGAGCTGCAAATATAGAGCAACAGAGATACAAATATGACAACGGACTGTTTATGAATAAAATGCTTTCACATGTCCGAATTCTGTCCGGATCTCTGTTTCCGTCTACAGCGGTGCTATTCACAATCATTCGGAAACGTTTCCGATCGGATCCTAGAAATTATAAGCTCAAATTATTCGAATCTTAGCCTACTTTTATACATTTTTGAATAGGGAATCAAGTAAAATCCGATCGGAAGAATTAATCACGTTTAAAAACTTATGAATATTTAGGCTTATAATTTTTTAATTCCGAACGTAAACGTTTCCGAATGGTTGTGAAGAGCCTTGCTGGTCGCATGCCCTAACCGATTTTTTTTAAACTTTGTGAGTAGGTTCAAAAAAATCATTTCTCCGCCATTTTGAAAATTTTCCAAAAACATTCCAGATAGTTATCGAACCAGCTCACATATTTCACAAGATCACAGAGTAAACTCGTGTACGACCGATAATGACAATCATAGAAGGAAAAGAAGACTTTAAAAAAAACGAGAAGGACCGAGGAGTGATTGTATGGCATTCCAGTAGTAAAAGAATTTACTTAGAGAAACCAAAGACACTCTCAAATTTGTAAGCTGTTTTACTGGTGTCATAAGCGGCACTGAACGACGCTACGTATGGATATCCTTATTTTAAATTAATTTGTGGAACAAATTTTACCAATCAACCAATTATCCAACTTTTAGGGAGAAAACATTTTAATTTAACCACATTATGTTTGCGCTTGTGTGCGTGGCGAGGCAAGTATACACAACACACCTAGCGAATTTGTGGCTTGCGTTTTGAAAAGGCGTTGTTTGGATATCTTAGGAGTTATTCTACGTAAAGAAAGTTCTAAAGGAAAGAAAATTCCAAACGAAAAATTTCTAAAATTACTATTTAAGGCCCGGTATTATACGAAATCACCGGAAACAAGTATTTTTTGCGCCTAATTTGATATGAAGAATTATGATGAATAGGTGAAAAAAAATACAGTTGATAAAAGAAATAACCAAACAAAATTAAACTAAAGTACAGATTTGAAAATCATTATCATCTTTAAAAACTTATTGAGCGTGGTACTCTAAATTTTCAGCGATTACATCACAATTTTTTTTTGAAATAAATAGCCAGACTGGTTCTCTAAAATATAACCGAGTAACTTATTTCTATTTGTGTCCTTGTTACAATTTTATTAATACCAATAAAAACGGCAAAAAACGTAATTCTACGCGCCGATTTCATTTTACCATCAAATGTGAAATACGATTTTCGACTATAAATTAAGGGGCTTAAGTAAACTCAAAACTCACAACTCTTTATTTATAACTAATAATAATTCCGATAAATAATTCTTTTTAAATACAGTTCCAATAATAATTCATGAACGTATAAAAAAAACAGTCGGTACAATTTCATTAAAATAAATATTATAACAACTAAATTAAATTGAGAATATGGAGTACAATGGAGTAAACGTGTGTGTGGTTGAGAAATAGTGGAATGACCGCGTCTTAATAAGTTCATATAAAGTTTCGAACTTTATTGCCAACATCAGTGTACAAAATATAGGGAAGAGGTATTAGTGTGATATCCGTGCCAGTTTTGCCACGTCATTTGTTATGATTTACGCTTTCTGTAGATCGTTAGAATGTCGTTAGTATTCTCAACCTCAGGTACCAGCGTACCTATCCATGTGTAGCTGTAAGAGGATTTACTAAGAATGATATACTAGGCTCTAGGTTAGACTAGGTTTAGAGATGGATACTCCCCCGAGAGTTCCCGCCTTGTCGTGGCGGGGGGGCTCAGTAGCCGTGGCTTCGGCAACCACGGTGAAGCCAGGAGGAATCCGAGGTGGGGCCGCTTCTTGGGGCTTTTAGCTCCAAAGCCCACATGGAAGCTGCCTAAGTAGGGTGTGGGTCTGTATGGGCAGACCCACAAATGAGGCGGGGTGCAGTGTCGCATGTGCGACACTGCAGCCGAAGGCTGGGTGCCGCGGCGGGAGAGGACTGTTGGTGTGTCGTTGCCAGTTTCCCTACCTTCCGCGGCCCAAACGGGGTCGCTACCGTTTGATGGCGGACGCGGTGGGGCCGCAGAGGAAGAGGCGTGTCGGTGTATCGTTGCCGCTCTCCCTATCCTCTGCGGCCGAAGTGGCAGGCGGCGGGGCCACTCATCTGACCCGTCGCATGGGGACCATGGGCGCCTAGACACGGGTGCTGTCTGGCGCCCACGGGCAAATTGGTCCCCGAGGAGGTGGATGATGACGATGTGTCTGGTGTTCGATACATCGTCATCGAGGGGAAGAGAGCGTAAGCTCGAGGAGGTGCCCGAAAGGGCTAGCGCTGTCGGGGCATCGGAAGAGTACGATAGTCCCCTTAGCCCCGACATTATGCGCCCAGGTGGAACACCCTTGGGTTTTTAGTGGGTAGGCCGTCAGTGGCGGGATTCCCACATAACCACTCTGTACCCGCACCCGGGCTGTTGGTGGTATCTATAAAGGATTTTCCCTAGGAAAAAGAAAAAAGGTTTAGAGATGGATTTTCCTTTGACTGCAGTGAAAAGAAAATCCGTCTGCTATTCAACTGCTTTTCTTGCCAGCAGCTCTTCTGGGTAGTGGCTCTTTTTCGAACAAACGGTGCGAGCACGAACATTTTAATTGAAACCATTTTTTTAAATTGATGTTTATGTGTGTCTTCGTTTTGATACCATTTGACGCGACAACAAAAGGGTTAGTTTGAAAGATTGTACCTTCTGAAATTTGTCTCGAGTTTACGCCAATACGCCTAAATCGATGCCAATGTTGGCACTTCTCCACGAAACTATTGCAGTCGCGTTCAGACCAAATGCCTGCAAGGCTCGCCTGTTTTATTTACTTTTAGGAACTTGGCTTGCGTTATTTCCTCAAAATAGCTTGTGATTGTGAAGAATTTCGCTGTTTGAAAGAAGTTCTTTCGTTTTAAATTTATGTGATAGAATAATTGCGGACTGAACGGTCATTATTTGGCTCAGGTAGGTCCATAAGTTTATTTATTTTATTTGAGTATTGATCAAAGTTCACAGTGATTACATTTGTTAACTAACTTTTGACAAATGTTGATTACTGAATAAGTTAAACGTCAATTTGATGGGTGAATAAAATTGTTAGCTACATTTTGTTGAACAGTGCATCATCAGTGCATCAGTGTATTTCATTTTTCTATGATATATTTCAGTTCAACAGATTTTGACGCAGTGTGGTATGAATCCTTCCTACTAATTTAACTAGGCTTTATAAACGCGAAAGTTTGTATGTATGGATGGATGGATGTTTGTTACTCTTTCACGCCAGAACGGCTGAACAGATCTGGATGAAATTTGGCACAGAGATAGATTAAAGTCTAGAATAGCACATAGGATACTTTTTAACCGCGGGTGAAACTGCGGGGCGCAACTAGTATTAAATATTAATAACGAAATAATAATGACCCATAACATTTAATTTGAAAAAACTATGTTCCCAAAATGTTTCCCTGCACAGTAATGTGTATTTATG
The DNA here is from genome assembly GCA_911728515.1 of Peribatodes rhomboidaria. NCBI lineage: Eukaryota > Metazoa > Arthropoda > Insecta > Lepidoptera > Geometridae > Peribatodes > Peribatodes rhomboidaria. The sequence continues at coordinate 10,392,209 of OU452191.1, read as the reverse complement.
TTTTAAATACGGTCAAATTTTGAGCGCTCAACTTTAGTGCGTTTTCCTCCCATGTTTTCAAAGTGGTTTCCGAAAAGTAGTTTTTCAAAGATCTCATAATGCGGTCCCATACCATAAGAGGTAAATGTTGGCCCCTAGCCATTTCCCAAGAATGTTTCCATAAACCTCCATAATCTGTACCTACGTGGCTCGAGTATCGGCCATGAAAGTGCTTTGAATTTCGCGAAGCCAATTACTTCAAATCACGACGGAGCTGGCATTTTTGAGGGCCTTGTTAACGTTTGAGAGGCAAGTATAGAAATACTCAAAGGCAGTTAAATATGTCATTTTAGCTGAGTATGTTCTTAGTAAAAAAAAGGCTACTTTAGAACGTAGACATTGTACATACCTACATTATTTGGTAAGGAGCGGATCAAAGGAGCTTTCCTAACGTAACTAAATAGAGATTTCGACAAATGCTAATTTTCTTAACATAACATATCGTCACGCCTTTTCGCTCGAAGGGGCTGGCAGAGGTGAACAATACCCACACTTTGCTGGACGATATTCAGTTCCAAATGTGACAGGCGGCGAGCCTGTGGCCATACACCGGGCTCCAATTATGTATCAGATGACATTAAATACGCACATATGTTCACATAATGAACAAATTGAAGCGTGCTTTCGGCTGGGTCCGAACCCGCTCCCTCTGGCTTGAGAGGCGAGCCTACTTCGACTAGGCTCGCCTCTCTAGAAAATGAAGCATTCATTTTCTTAACTTCATCTGAATATACTGGATGCATGTTTGGATAAGTATTAGTAATATATTTGGATCGAGTACCATCAGCCAGTCAATATTCAGCCTCTTAGCAGCTTCCACCTTATCTAGGCTTTGGATCGATTTATTCATTGCATTTGTGTATACTGGATTGGCCTTGGGGAGTATCAGAGATTAACCACTGTGACCCGCGCTCATGAGCGAACCCATCGTTTTGCCACAAGGAGCACATGGCACTCCGTGTGCTCTGCCTACCAATTACAAGGGCCTGACGACGAAGGTCGTTTGTGCCGTCCAACAGCTCCAAAAGGGGGAGAGCGCTAGTGCTAGTGGATTAGAAAGTAGATTTTCTTCCCAATTTGTAGAGCAGTCTGGCACTAGCCACAGTGCTCAGAGTTTCGATCCGTGTCAACGCAAGGTTAGAAGGACTACGAGAGGTGGTCACGGAAGGGAGAAGGGTATATCAGATTTTATTGGCCGGGTCCCCTGCGATTGTTTTGGCCTACACACTACATGAAGACGCGGCTCTAGCTCTAACTTATTATAATTTTTATTGAGCGCAGATAGTAGGTACGCAGACATACCAACTCCAGCTGGCTTTACCTTCCTCTCTCCCCCTCCCGATTACGCCCGTGCCTTTGTCTCTTACCATCATTGAAATCTTGTGTCCTTTTCTTCCAGCAGCGAATGCGCCAGCCTTGTTCCGACGGGGCGTGATCTGTTCCCCTCTCGAGCCGGCCCGGAGGCAGTTGCCAGATGATCGGCTCATTCTGGAACCTGTGCCGCGCGTGCCCTTCCATGCCCGTCGATAAGGTAAGTCTTTACACCTGCACCCTTATTGATAATCATTCTGTAACGTTTCCGATCGGAATTTTAACTCAAGTTGTTTGTACCTCAGTCTACTTTTATAAATGAAGAATGAATATTTTAAGAAGAATAATTTTAAAAAGGAAGAATGAATCACGTTTAAAAAATTATGAATGCGGACTGAGATTCGAATAGTTTAAGGTTAAAATTGTTGGAATCCGAACGGAAACGTTTTTCGATTGATTGTCAATACCTATGCTGGACACCTTCCCCCTTAGCAATAAATAGGCATATCCGCGGAATAGTTACAGTGTTTTGTCTTTTTCTTTTTTATGAATTCTTGGACTCGTTTGAAAAAGACAAAAGGCTGTGTAGCTATTCAGAGGCTATACAATATTAACTGCTAGGGCTTGAATTTAACACAACTATATTACTATACGCGTACTAGCGGCTCTCAAGCGATTCTCGTGAATCTTTGTGAGCTGGTTCAGTAATTTGTGTACAGTTTTTGATAATCTTTCAACATTGCGTCGATATGATTGTTTTTTACCTTTTTTTTGACTTGTAGAGGAAAACAGCCATCCGGACGGAAATCCGGACATAGACGAACGTATTTTTGTCGAAGCTCAGCTAGCTTACCCCTACAGTAAAAAAAAGGTGAAATCAATTACATCTACGCAATATTGAAAAATTATCAAAAACTCAAAAACAATTAGACTTATTCGACGATATCTTTATTCTATCCCTTATCATTTTGCTTGTAAATAAATAGTAATTAATCTCCCTATTAAATATATTCATACTAATAACATACATAACATATAGTCACGCCTTTCCCCCGAGGGGGCTAGCAGAGGTGTAATACAACACCCACACTTCGCCGGACAATATTGAGTTCCAAATGTGACAGGGGGCGAGCCTGTCGCCATACACCGGGCTCCATTCATGTAGCAGATGAAATACAATACGCACATATGTATGTTCACATAATTAACAAATTGGTGCGTGCCGTCAGTTAGGTTCGAACCCGCTCCCTCTGGCTTGAGAGGCGGGCCTTCTCCAACTAGGCTGTCATCGCTTATTAATAAGATTATTAATCAGTAATTCTCATCTCATTCATGTAACACTAAACTTCTCAAAAGGAGGCAAAGACGACGAAACTGAAATAGCGTCTTCTAATAAGTATAAAATAAATATTAGAAAAATCCCGACACCGATTTCCATTGAACATAGCCAAGAGCACTCCGACTAACACCGACGAAGTTTCCACCTTTTTTTAATTAAGTTTTTGTCTGTATTCTGTGTGTTTTTTGCCATAAATAAATTATTGTCTATTGTCTACTAATTCACCTTTCAAACAAAGAAAAAACATAATCAAAATCGTTTCATCCGTTCGGGAGCTACGATGCCACACACACAAACACACACACACACACGCACATACACACACACACAGTCACGTCAAACTTATAACACTCACCCCGTCGTTTTTTGCGTCGGGCATAAAAACGGTACCCGGGACTAAAATTACCACATTTTCAAGCACTTCACCTCTCTTGCCTTACTTACCGATAAATTACTAAAGTAGCTCTCCAAGGAGCCACAAATCTGTCTTAGCTAAGGCTTTTATCCCGCGGGAGGTTGCCCGTAATAAATACTAGAGCGTCTTAGCAAACTAATACATAATTGCATCAAACCGCAGACCTTGCTCTACAAGACTCGGAATTAATTTCAGAGTGATGTACTCGTAGTAGCCGCCATTGTGTTGTAGAAATGTAGAAGTAGCTCCGCCCTGCGGTTAAAAAGTAGCCTATGTGTTATTCCAGGTTATAAGCTACCTCCATGCTAAATTTAATCAAAATCCCTCCATCCGTTTGAGCGTGAAGAAGTAACAAACATTCACACTAACACACACACACACACACACACACACACACACACACACACACTCACAAACTTTCGTTCCCCTTTAACTAAATTAATTAAAGAAATTTGGAAACTTTTTTACTGGAAAACTTTGTAAGGATACTAAGAACTCCCGACTCCCACTTAGCCAGGTGTTTTTTTTTCTAACACAAGACATAACCTAAAATTACTTAATATCAATTTATTATAAGAATACTATAATAATAAATATCTAAACGTTATAAAAAAAGGCCCCAGCTCGGCATAATGATGTCCTTGTATAACAGGCAACAGAAGCAAAAACAGTTATATTTTAGTAAGAAGGTATACTTAAGCATAGAAATGTGTCAAGCAAATTCTTAAGAAATAGGCCTATTTTCGTCTTAGACAATATCCTATGAAACCTGTAATATTACTCTATAATGGCGACGTGGGCGACGGACAACTCAGGACAGACAGTAATACCAATTTATCTGTACAGATCAGCGAAGGCGCCACTATCATATTCTCTGCACAAAACTTACAGCCTTCCATGAATAAGAATAGTTCCAACATTTTTCCAACTTCACAAGATGGATCGGTATAATAAAGCCTTCTAGGCGTATTATCTTACACTTGGAAAAATAGAGATAAGTGCCCACTTTTATGTTAGACACAAACAAGATAACATGAGCATAATATTATTATCAGACTAGCTGCGCCCTGCTGTTTCACCCGCGGTTAAAAAGTATATATGTGGTATTCTAGACTATAATCTATCTCTGTGCCAAATTTCATCCAGATCTGTTCTGCTGTTCTGGCGTGAAAGAGTAACAAACATCCATAACAAACCATCCATTCTTACAAACTTTCGCTTATATAATATTAGTAGGATGATTACCTTTTGCCTACGAAGTTCATTGTGGTGCTGCTCGGTTTCAGCGTACGATAAAACTACACACTTCAATCAATCAATCAATAATTTTACAGGTTGTCTCTCAGTACAGTGTGCCTCTTGACATAGGCGGCCTCTAACATATTCCAGTGCTTTCTATCTCTAGCTACTCTTCTCCAGTTGAGACCTGCAGTTAATTGTATCTCATCCTCCCATCTCTTCCCTTGTCTTCCTCTATTCCTTTAACTATCTCTAGGGTGCCATTCTGTAACTATCTTGCTCCATTTTTCCTGTGTACTTCTCAGTAAATGACCTGTTCATCTCCACTTTGGTTGGTCTATCTTTACTAGCACTTCTGTTACTCTACTTTTTGATCTTATCGAGGTGTTTCTTTTTCTATCTTGTTTTCTGACGCCAATCGTGCTCTTCTCCATGGCTCTTTGGCAGTGAACTGGACTGTCCCTTACACATTTACGTAAAACTACACACTTACCCCACTACTAATATGCGTTGTATATCTTTGAAATGTTTCTAGATCCAATTTGTTCATTGTGTAAACTTAGGTGCGTATTGTATGTCACCTGACATGACTGGAGCCCGGCGCATGGCGACAGGCTCGCCCTCTGCCACATTTTTGGACTGAATATCGTCCAGCGAAGTGTGAGTGTTGTATTACACCTCTGCCAGCCCCGTCGGGGAAAGCTGTGACGATATGGAACGTGTGTTAACGTGAGGTGTGACGTTAACTTTGGAATAGTTAGACAGCGTTTTGTATTTTTCGATGAAGCTAAAAAATTTTAAAGAAAAAAAAACAAAACACTGTATAACTGTTCCAAAGCTATACAACACTTATTTGTAATGGTGTTACACTTTACACTTATTTCCTACTCATCATGATATCGGTCGATGTCAATGTGAAAATAAAATCACACATACACCATCCGTACCTACATACAAATCAAGAGATGTCCCAATGGACACGGAGACCTTCGCTTGCTTAATAAATAAATCCATTTCAAACCTTTTTAAAAAATACCGTTTTTATCAAATCTATGCAAAAAGCGCTACTTTAATCCCTAAGGAAATTTTGATACCTCTTTGCGCGCTGGATTCTACTACAAAGTCCTACCCTCCGCCCTGGATTCAAACAAACACTCTCGCCTTCAAAATAGTTGTTTGTTCCCTAGATAAACAATCTAGTATTGTAGCATCTTTTTTACTTAGTACTCGCAAGCTGTATACCTAGGTTACTTATGGAGGTAAGTATACTTACATTTTATTTCTTAGTCTAAGATTAACAATAATAAAAAAGGTATGGAGAGGTCGTCTCGAGGGTTATTATGTAATATCATGTACTTAGATGCTCTAGAAAGAATAGGTTGGCTCATCCAATACGAGGATGAAACCGTTTTTTTTTTTACATTTATGTAAGTACTATATATATATATATATATTTTTATGTAGAATAGGTCGGCGTTTGACCACCAACTCGCCTGATGTTAAGCGACGTTGTGGTCTAAGATGGAGCACGACGACCTATAGTACTTATTCACTCTAGCCTTGAAGTTTTGTAGAGTGAAGAAGTACAAGTGAAGTACAAGTGCGCCACTGCTCAGACCCGTCTTCGGAACGGTTACACCGGACTACATCCCGAAACACGACTAGGTCATTTCACGGCATGGCTTGGTCCGGTGGGTGGTAACTAGCCACGGCCGAAGCCTCCCACCAGAGTTTGCTACCCGGTTAGCACTACCCGGGGACCACGTGTAGGGAATCAGAATAGAGTACACTCCTACGGACGTGGGTAGCTCAGCCCACGAAATTATATTTATTTATAATACCTATAAGTACAATTATTTAAAGTGATTGCATTCTGTCTCAATGAGTGATAATGTTTTTAAATTGTCATCTTAGAAAAAGTAAATTATGTATTAACTAGCTGCGTCTCGCGGTTTCACTCGCGGTTAAAAAGTATTATATTTGCTATTCTAGACTATTATCTGTCTCTGTGCCAAATTTCATCCAGATCTGTTCAGCCGTTCTGGCGTGAAAGAGTAACAAACATCCATCCATCCATCCATTCTTACAAACTTTCGCGTTTATAATATTAGTAGGATAGGATAAATCGTGTTTTATACGGTAAAATACTAATAAGTACAAAAATAGGTACAATTACTCAATGACTTTTTGCAACTATTTCTTTTTGTATTAACTTACTGTCAAGTAATTAAAACAGCAAAAAAAATATAAAATTGTTCATTACCCGCAACTTTTCTCGCGTTTCAAATACAAATATAAATACAAATAATTTTATTCAGAAATATAATTTTATTCAAATGAGTAGTCTATGGCGCTCAGGGATTGTGTATCTTGCTATTATTTTATTTTTATATTATTTTTTTTGACCGTACCAGAAGTTCCGGAAATTAAATCCTACGTCATACAGACTTACAAACAATATCTCTCTCAATTAACTGACCGAGGAAAGCCAGGTCTCAGAATCTACTGGGACATCCCGGCATTTGTTTGTTCGACAATAATTTGAGTATCGTTAACGGATTAACGATACTGATACTCTACGATACTTGCCTGTATTTCGTGGAGATCGAAATCTTCATGAAATGCAGGCAAGTAGTTCATGCAAATACAATTTTTAAGTTCAAATATACATCCATATCGTCACGCCTTTCCCCCGAGGCGGCTGGCAGAGGTGTAATACAACACCCACACTTCGCCGGACGATATTCAGTCCCAAATGTCAGAGGGGCGAGCCTGTCGCCACACACCGGGCTCCAGTCATGTAGCAGATGACATACAATACGCACAAATGTACAAATTGGAGCGTGCCGTCGGCTGTGTTCGAACCCGCTCCCTCTGGCTTGAGAGGCGGACATTCTCCCAACTAGGCTGCCATCGCTTCTGCCAAGATCAAATATGAGCAAAATTTAATGAAAGTAACGGTTTTATGTGAGGTCCCCGTTCGAAGCGAAATACTAGTAAAATTAGTGTAGATGTTAGCGAGCAACAGAGAGAGCGAAAACTACTTTATTCCTCTTAAATTAAGGCAAGTGAAGGATGGTATTCCATCCATCTTTTGACAGACACTTGAGGGATTCGTCTTTATTGTTGACAGAGGAAAATCGAGTTTATATATTTGTTGATCGGAAAGCGCAGGCGCGGAAATAACAACACAGCGGTTCGCTAACAAGTAGTGTAATCGACTGACGGGACGCGCCGGTCGCAGCCGGGCGCGCATCTACCTATATGTATAACTAACATCCCTCCACCTTAATCTATGAAATATAACATGAATCAACCTTAGTGTGTATAGGTATAAAGTAGTATACTAAAGGAATCGTTTATAATCTATTCTTTTGCGCGAACGCGCTAATTGGGCCGGCGTAGCCGGGCTAGAAGATGCAGGAACCGGCTGGCGTGTCGGACCCGATTGTGGCTCTGAAACTGCCCCTGCAGGCATAGGTGCTTCTGGGATATCCAGTGCGGGTGGCGCCGATGCAGGCGCGGCACTCGGCGAAGGCGATGATGCGTCGATCGGCGAAAGCGCAGATGCAGTAACCGGCGAAAGCGGCAGCGTGGCGAGTGGCGCAGGCGTGACCGGGCGCTCTGGCAATACCACCACTGGTAGCACCGAAGACTGGCCTCTGTCGCAAACAGGCGTGACGTGGTTTCTTGAACTGCAGCTCTCAGGCTTATCATGCTCCATAAGCCACTTCTCCCCTTTGAGCTTCAGGAGTTGATTAGTGTGTTTTTTTACTAAGGAATCTGTGTCACAAATTTTCACTAAATATAATGTCTTTCCCAGCCGTTTCACAATATACGCTTTTACCCAGTTCGGTTTTTGATTCTTGTACACTCTCACTAGTACGACTTCTTTGTCGCAGAAAATCACATTGCGTTTACCGCCGTAGGACCTAGACTGCGAGCACTGTTTTTCTTTCACTAACGCGTCGAGTGTAGCATCACGTGACGACGGTGTACGGAGATCAATAAGATCTAATCTACATCTCAATTTATGACCGAACACTAACTCGGCAGGTGATTTGTTTGTAGTACTATGAATTGAATTTCTATAATTAAATAAAAATTCGTTTAACTTTACATTTAAATCACGCTGGCTAGTGCCGGTTGATATAATATTTTTGATTGCTCTTTTTACGATTTTTACGAAACTCTCTGCCTGCCCGTTGCTGATTGGGTTATAAGTCGGGGATGTCACATGCTCGATACCATTCCTGCTACAGAACAGTTTAAATTCATCGGAGACGTATGAGGTGCCATTGTCCGAGACTATGGTATGAAATAGACCAAATCTTGACATTACTTCACATAGCTTATCGATAACGACTCGAGTACTGTAACCAGACGAAACGTCGAAACATTCGACCCACTTAGAGTAGGCATCTACGACAATTAGATAAGTTCGGTTGTTAATTGGACCTAAAAAATCTATGTGAACACGATACCACGGCTGCGGCGGGTAAGGCCAGGGCGCGAGAGGTGCGCGGGGCGGGGCGGGTCGTGCTCTCGCGCAAATATTACACTCTGCAACATACTCATCTATGTCCGCTGACATCCGCGGCCACCAAAATCTAGACCTAGATTCACACTTCATTTTATATGAGCCTAAATGCCCCGAATGAAGCTCGCTCAGCAATTGACTTCGACAGGACGACGGAATTACCATTTTATGACCTCTAAGTAACAATGACCTTTCGACTGACAGTTCCTGACTACAAGATCGAAAAGGTTTTAACCTATCATCACATAGTTTAGAGGGCCAACCTTTAATAACATATTCGCATACTTGCGAAAGCACCGGGTCCGACTTGGTCGCTACTTCTATCTTACTTAAACTTACTAGTTCTTCAGCGGTTTGACCGAACACAAAATTCATATATGTCGCTTTATCTATGTATTGGTCGTCAATTTCAGTTGATTGACCACTTGTTGATCTACTTAAAAAATCTGCTGCATTCAAAGCGCTCGACACATATTCGATTTCGAAGTTATATGAATTTAGGTAAATCGCGTACCGCTGCAACCTGTTTGCCGTGACCTCCGGTACTCCTTTATCTGGACTAAAAATTGATAAGAGCGGCTTATGATCGGTTCTAAGAATAAACGGTATAGAACGGCCGTATAAATATTGATGAAACTTGCGAACACCAAATATGATAGCCGTAGCCTCTTTTTGAATTTGGCTATAGCTTCGCTCGGCTTTCGAAAGAGAACGGGACGCATACGAGATTGGCCTTTCGATGCCATTTTCTATCTGAGATAAAATCGCTCCTAAACCTGTAGGCGATGCATCAACAGTCAGGATGACCTTGGCGTTGGGGTTAAAGTGAGCCAGAGTTTCCTCAGAGGAAAGTACCTTTTTTACATAAGTGACTGCAAAATCGTGTTTTTCGGACCAATGCCACGATATATCTTTCTGCAATAACCCGTGCAACGGGCTTAATATTGAGGACGCATTCTTGACAAAATTACGGTAATAATTTACTAGTCCTAGAAATTATTTTAATTCTGAAACACTGGTTGGAGTTCTAGCATTCAGAATCGCGTTTACTTTATCCGGACTCTTGTGAAGGCCGTGTTTGTCGATAACAAAGCCTAAGTATGACACCGAATCTTGAAAAAGAAAACATTTTTCTTTTTGGAGCACTAGCCCGGCGTCTTGCAGCCTTGAAAACACTTCTTCTAATCTCTTTTTATGAAGAATGTCCGTACTAGCAGTTATCAAAATGTCGTCTTGGAAAATATGAACGCCGTCTATGCCCGACAAGATAGTTTCCATTGTTTTTTGAAATATTGCCGCCGCACAAGATAAACCATATACTAAACGAGTGAATTTATACAAGCCCTTGTGAGTGTTGATGCATGTGAGCATTTGAGACCCCCCCTCTAATTTGAGCTGCGCATAGGCCTGAGAAAGATCTAGCTTGGAAAACTTTTGTCCACCGTGAAGCTGAGCAAACAACTCTTCTATACGCGGCAGTGGGTATTTATCAATAATCAGCTGTTTATTGAGAGTGACCGAGAAGTCTGCACACAGGCGAATGCTCCCGTCGTGCTTTAACACAGGAACTACAGGGCTGGCATATTCAGAAAAACTGACCGGCACTAATATACCTACACTAACGAGCCGATTTATTTCTCGTTCTACCGCGTCGCGGAGTGCGAACGGTACAGGTCTAGCTTTATAAAATATAGGCCTAGCACCCTCCTTTGGAGTCAATTTGACTTCAGTATTCCGATAACAACCGAGATTATCTGAAAATAAGTGGGGATACTTTTGTATGTACTCATTAACCGAACTACAGGAGTTTACCATCGAAATTTGCAAATTAAACTTGGAGAAAAAATCACGCCCCAACAAGGGCACTCCCCCCGTCTCCGCTACATACAAATACAAATAATACAAATACAAATAATTTATTAACAAAAATGTACATTATCCAACACAAACAACTTATTCTTAAACATTTTCAAATTACCCTAAGATAAATTAGTGTTGCTTGTGGACCCTGCACTAGGTATGAATACCTGTATCGCAGGGGCCACCTTTTCTTACTAATTACTGGGGTGGTACGGTACACTATCACAAAGTTTTTTATTTTTCATATGTAAGGGGAGGGTTGTATTGTGTGTGAATAGTTGATGTGTGTGTGTGTGTGTTTGTGTGTGTGTATGTGTGTGGGATAGTGCGAGTACGTGCTCGCATGTCTCGGGTGTGGAAGTGTCCGTTGTGACTGTGCAGAGTGTGGAATTGTGAGTGTCTAGGGGCATGCATGGTTTAACAAAAGTTTGACCTATTTTAAAATATTTAAGAGGTACTCCGTTTCTCTGTGTGAGAGAGATCGCAAATACTTGAATACTATATCTTTGCACTCTTTTACAGTTGTGTAACGTATGGCACATACATTGCAAATTTTATTATAGATGAATGGAAAGCTAAAGTTTGGATGGCGTTTAGCGAAGGCTGATTTAGTGCGCGGTTCAGGAGCACGTGGTTGTCTTCTTTTATATGACGAGGTTTCAGTTAGAGAATCGGTTGTTATATTATTAGCCATCATTTTTCGATGCACGATCAACGTCACCCTGTGGATGTATATTTGACGCACTCGCAGTACGCCCGCTGCCGCATATAAATCGTCCGTAGGATAACGATAAGGTAAGTAGTGCATTACCTTGAGCACTGCACGTTGTGCCCTTTCAACTTCTAGCATTGCCGTGACTCCGGCACCTCCCCACGCGGTTATGCAGTACGACAGGATTGATTCACACAGAGCTGTATACACGTGGCGAAGGATTTTGTTACTGGCCGAGTTCCGTAACGCACTCATTATGTGAATCAATTTTCGAACCCTTTTCCCTAAGGTTGTTATGTGCGATTTAAAGGACAGCTGTTCGTCTATTGTGACACCTAGATACTTTATTGAAGACGCACGAGAAATGGTTTTGCAATTGCAAGGGTTTAGTCCACAAAAGGAATGAATTTTTATGTCGAATTCAGCTTTTGGTTCCGATGCTTTAGTTTTGTGGAAGCACAGATAGTTGGTTTTGCTAAGATTCAGAGTAAGCAGATTTCTGTCTAGCCACTGTTTTATTTGTGTCATGCCCTTTTCAGCTTTAACAAACACTGACTTCCATGTTTTTTCATGAAACAGGGCGACTGTGTCGTCTGCGTAACAGATGAGGTCGGCATCTGCGATGAGCTTTGACTGGATATCGTTAATATAGAGGGTGAAAAAAGTTGGCCCGAGTACACTGCCTTGTGGTACTCCAAAATTGATAGGCAGTGTATCGCTTGTTTCACCACCTATCCTCACACATTGGTGTCTTTGGTCCAGGTAGCTGCGGAACCAATTTAGCGGCAATCCTCTGATTCCAAACAGTTCTAGTTTCTTTATTAGAATTGCCACCGAAACTGTGTCGAAGGCCTTGGCCAAGTCCAGAAACACACCAATTGTTTTTTTACCTTTGTCCAAGCTACTCGCTATAGTGTTTGTCAGGAGTTCGACTGCCCCTTCTGTAGATTTCCCTCGTCTAAAGCCAAATTGATTGCTTGAAATTAGGTTTAATTTCTCCAGATACGTTGTAAGGCGGTGGTTTACAATTTTCTCAAGCAGTTTAGAGAATGTGGCTAACAGCGAGATCGGTCTGTAGTTACCAGGTTGGTTCTTAGGACCACTTTTATAGATCGGAGTCACGCTTGCCATTTTCCATTGCTGCGGGAAGATGCCTGTTGAGATACTGGTGTTGAATATGTGAGTTAATGGAGTTACGATCTCGTTCTTGATTGCCTTGATCAAAGCTGGCTTAATTCCATCCAGTCCAGGAGCACTGTCGTTTTTCAGCTTGTCAATCAGTCTGCCTACTTCGACTTCATCCGTAGGTTGAAAGAAGAAGGAGTTTGAGGTTAATGTTTGTTCATAGTTTGTTTCATCTGAGAGTTGATTTTCAGATTTATTTAGTGATTTTAGTGATTGATTGGCAAGCTGAAGGCCAACATTTGCAAAGTATTTGTTGCATTGATTCAGTGATTCTAGACTAGAGGGTTTGCATTTAAGCAGCTCTTTAGCTGCTGATTGTTTGTTCGGCTGGTCGATGATGGTTTTGATAGACATCCATAGTCTCTTTGGGTTGTTTTTATTGGCTTCTAGCTGACTACTCTGATATTCACGCTTCAGTTTATGTAGTAGATTATTGAAAAAGTTCCTGTATCTATGATAGACTAATTTCCTTGTGGCATCTTCAGGATGTTTTCTGAGTTCTAAATGCAGCTTATCCCGGTGTTTCATACATCGTATGAGACCTGGAGTAATCCACGGTTTTATGACGAACTGGGATCTGCTGACTCGCTTTGCCCTGGTATGCTTACTTATTGCTAATTCAATGTTATTTTGGAATAGTTCAAGCGCCTTATTAACATTTGTTTCGTTCAGTATGTTTGACCAGTCCACCTGTTGCAGCTCGCAAACGACAGCCTTATAGTCAGTTTTCATCACAAACCTGTTCTTTTGCGTTTTATCGTCACGGGTATGAGTGGACATTCCTAGAATAACCATGTCGTGATCGGTGACGGTAGACTTACCAACAACCCCTACGATTTCACGGGATTTGGTTTTGACAAAAATGTGGTCCAGACATGAATTATCTCTGGTTGGGTCTGTAATAGCTGGTTTTAGACTAAGTTCTGACATCAAGCAGAGGTATTCGCTGCTTATTTCATCCAGTGGGCTCAATATGTTGATGTTTATGTCTCCCGCTACGATTATGGGTATGCCATTATTGGGTTTTTTTATTGTACTACTCAGTGAATCGCAGAACTTTTCTATATTTTTAAATGACGGTGAACGGTATATACAGTAGATTAGGGCAGTCTTTGGAATATCAATTTTAAGGCATTCGGCTTCTTCAATGTTTGATTCACTAACTGTAGCATTCCAGCAAGTTTTGACGTAGGTTACAACTCCTCCAGCTTTATTGTGGATGTGATTCGTTTTATAGCTGTCATAGCCCGGAATTTGGCCAATTATGGGGTCGCTTCCCAGCCAGCATTCTGTTAAAATCACTAAATCTATTTTAATGTTAAGTCGCTGAAACGCCACTAAAAATTTGTCGAAGTTTTTTCTGATGCTTCGTATATTGAGTGTGAGAAGTTTGAAGTTATATTTGTCCGTTAAAATGTCTCTGCAATTTTCTAACATGTCGCATGTCTGACAATCAATAAAACATGAATTATCAAAGTCGTTCATAGTATCAAGATCAATATTCGCCATTGATGAATGTATTATAGATTTTGAAGAAGCGGTGATTGTCAGACGTGATTACTATAGCAGTAAACATAATTGAAATATTACAGGTTATGAGTTTTTTCTGTTTCCCTAAGAGATGTATACGAATTAATATTAGCACGATTTGTGATATTCCTGAAAATGTTTTGATTTTTGTTTTCTTTGTGTGAAAGTGATTGTGTATAAGTGTAGAGGGATGACATGTGAAATGGAAAAAGGTGTTGTTACTGGTATTATGTGGTATTTTGTTGCATTCAGCTATGCGTAGTGTGTGTTTAAGTTTCAGTATTTGTGTATGCATGTAATTGACGTAATACGTGAATACAGTTAGGAATAATAGTTTCATTTTAGGAACTAAACTCATGTGCGGGAGCTTCTTTTTGTGCTGCGGTGTGGGGGGGGCCCACATACTGGTCGAGGTCGGAGGAAGATCGTAGTAGTAAAGCCGGTTTCTGTTCAGACTGACGTACATAAATACATCCGTTTCGTACCCAGCAGAAACGAAAATTATGCTGCTGAGCGCGAAGTCTAGCTTCTTTAAACAGGAAGCGGTTGGCTTTCGTCAGTCTTTCATTTATGTATAGTTTTTTAGAGGTGCCTTGAACAACCGTTTCCGAGGTAAGATTGCGTCGGGATTTTGATGCTTGTAGGATTTCGTCTCTTTTTGAACGGCGTAGTAGTTTTACAACTATTGGTCTGGGCATCCCGTCTTTGTTTGCGATGCTTTGGGGACGTTTAGGGCCTGCTCTCATAACATAGTCAATATCAGCAGCGGTAAGTTCTACACCAAGGCGTGAGGACGTCACTTGGGCTATGTGTTGTAGGCTCTCGTTATTGGTCTCAGGAACTCCAGCAATCTCCAACTCGTTCCGTAGGTGACCCTGTTCTTGCACATTTAGTATTAGTTGCAAATTATTGAGGGAGATTTTGAGATCAACAATTTCAGCGTGTTGAGCGGCAATTTTTTTCTCATAGGCTTCGAGGCTGGATGCTATAGTCAAGGGCATAGCAGAAAGTTGGTCTTTCAGGGTGTGGACTTCCTGTCTCAGCAGAGGGAATTCTTTATTTTGTTCCCTAATTTCCAGCATTTCTTCTCTGAGCTGTCTTATTTCCGATATGAGCTGCGTAATTTCCGAGTCCGCGCTACAGAAAGGCAATGGAGTCGATATCTGTCTGCGAGTTCCGCGCAGTTGGTTTACACGGTCCAGGGTAGTGTTCGCACGATCTAGGGTATTGTACGTATTGTTGAGCGGACCAACAGGGCTGCCTAAAGGGGTATCCGTGTTGTCTCTTTTTGGGCGGGAGCTGGTACACAAAGGACAAATCCAGTGATCTTTGGTTTCTTGATTCATTTTACCAAATGTTTCAGCATCAATAGCTAGGCATATTAGGTCATAAGTTTCTTGGCAGGCGCTGCATTCAAGGAAATCCAATGAATGGATTGGCTTACCGCAGCCGCTACACTTGGATGACATTTTACTAAAATAAGCGAGTGCAAAAACAGTTGGTCGGCGGGGATCCGAACTAGGGGACTCCGTGATGCAAACCCCAGAGCAATACACCTGAGCCACGAAGCAGTTACGTCGAGCGGCGAAATTGCTCTACACGTTCGAGTATTTGTCGACTCGTGAACCCAGAGCGTAGTTTTTTCTTGAGAAGTAGGGTAGATAAATACCACTTGCCAAAATGGAGTTGAGATCTTCTTTCGTATTTGTGCGTTTATCAACTCAATCGTGTACTTTGTAGATTAACAAACACTAAAATGAGGATAGTTACTTATTGTGGAAACTTTCTTATAACTTTAAAATAGAATTAGCAGTTATTTTCACTAAAAAAGATATTCAAAACAAGCACAAATAGCGAGACGTGTTTACTTGACCGCACCTCGGTGTCTAGTGTCGGTGTCTAACCTCGGTGTCTAACGATATAATACACATTTATATCGTTAACCTTTGAACCGTACATCACCGACACCTTAAAATAACCTAAAACTTGGATAGTGCTTCCATTATAGGCGCTTAATAATAACTTGCTAGGGTTAAGTTGATGGTTTGTGAAATGTTTACTATACAAATCTCGCGAGATAATCGTGATGGGTGAGCCACAGTCAAGTTCAAAGTTTACACTGAGACCATCAACAAGAACGGATTCGAGCATGGGTTCCCCGTTCACCGTTTTAATATTTGCTAAAATGAGCTCACCGTCATCGTCGTTCGGTACCTCACCGTCATCATTGTTGCTACATTCGACGAAATTATGTTTGACGCACTTATTAGGACACACTCGTTTTAAGTGACCTACAACACCGCACACTGAACACTTGTAGAATGATGAAGATAATTATTTCTTTACCTTCTCAGCATTAGGTTTATTATTCAGCGTTGTAATGTTGGCCGGAAGCGCTAAATCCCGAACCAATTTGTAGGTGTTTTCCGCTAAGGTGCTCACTAGTATAGCTCTTCGCTTAACCTGCACCTTTTCGCCGACATCGATATCATTTGCGAGGAACCACTGCTCTAATCTGTCCATATAAATCATCCAGTCTTGAACTTCATGGTTAAAGGTGCTCAAGGTCCCCACAGTTACCTTTGCCATAGCCATAGTACGCAATCAAAAGTAGTACTAAACAGAAACAAGCACTAAACGCGTGTAAGGAACGTTCTCGTCGCCATTTGTTGATCGGAAAGCGCAGGTGCGGAAATAACAACACAGCGGTTCGCTAACAAGTAGTGTAATCGACTGACGGGACGCGCCGGTCGCAGCCGGGCGCGCATCTACCTATATGTATAACTAACAATATTATAACTAGCTGTCACCCCGCGACTTCGTTCGTGTTTATTATTTATATAAATAAATGTGAGCTATCCTTTCTGTTAAGTTAGATCGAACTGCACACGGTGTGCAAATTTGATTGAGATCTGTTAGTAGTTTAGGAGTCTATAGCGGACAAACAACGTGAAACGTAATTTATATATATTAAGAAGATGAAGATAAGTAGGTATTGTTAACCCCCGACGCAATAACGACGGGGTGTTATAAGTTTGACGTGTCCGTGTGTGTGTCTTTCTGTGGCATCGTAGCTCCTGGGGGGCTATTCCTACGCGTGAGATGAGATGAGATTTTATATCGGTCACTCTCACACCTATGACGTTTCTAAACGAGAGCAACAAGGACGAAAAAAGGTGAGATGAAAATCTCAAATCTCCGAATAGGACTATTCCGATAAACCGATTTTGATTTTGTTTTTTTTTTTTGTTTGAAACGTGAGTTAAGACAGGAGTGTTCTTAGCTATGTTGAAATCGGTGTCGGGGTTTTTTTTGTACACAATTTAAAACAAAGTCACTTTCCGCGTCTGTTGTATCTGTATATTCTCTAATAAGCCAGCATTATGCTGAGTTGGGGCCGATTTTTGACTTTAGAACCTTGTTGTGCTTTTGTCATAAAGTGATTTTCAATACGTTTAGGTTTAGTCACAAATAAAGTAGTAGTATTTTTTTTTCTTTTACAAACTTCTCCTAAACCATCAGCTGTGTATGTAAATTTTCAATATACTACACGAAACCGAGGCGGGTCGCTGTTTATTAAATAAATGTATAAAATAAAACAGCTAATTTTTATACGCGTTGACTTCCAAGTAAAGGTTGTTGATCGTAATTATCAGTATAATGATATAATAATAAATTAATAATAAATTCGGGACACTTCCACACATGGTCGCCTGACCCCAAACTAAGCAAAGCTTGTACTATGGCTGCCAGGGACTGATATACATTCTTAGATATTTTTAAATACATACTTAAATAGATACTAACACCCAAACATAGAACAAACACAAATGTTCATCACATAAATGTTTGCCCTAGGTGGGAATCGAACCCACGCCCTAGAATAGATATCCTAGATATACTAGAATATGACCGTCGTTTAAAGAAACAGCCTGTACAGTAAACTTCAATTGTTGGTAACTGTGAACCCCGGCGTGTGCCCCAGATTGCCTATCCTAGATCTGGCCCTGCTAGGAAATAACTTATTGATCGGTCCAATCCCAGCTCTAATTCAAAAGCCCGACAAAGGTCATAAGGCTTCCGTATTATACTAATCATAGCTCTAATCGGCGGCGTCAAATTGCTAGATCTAGATCGATCTAGCCTTAAGCTAGCAACTTGGTCTGTACTTTTAAGGTTCCGGCGACCACTTTAGACAAACGAAACTAGCACGAATCAATCCAAGGCCATGTGGAAAGTTGTAAACAAAGAGAGAGGACAAAATAACTCAGCGCACGTAGACGTGACGGACGTTGTGTTGGACTCCAACGGCTCTAAGTTTGCTACAAAGAAAGACGCAGTAAATGCCATTAACTCCAGGTTCTTGGAAGCGGCATCTGCATGTGGAGCGCCTCGCGCTAACGTCCCGCGCGCCCTTAGTATGTTGCACGCGGCAAGACTAGAGTCCGACTGCTCTCTCAGGCTAAAATTGTTTAGTGCGGAAGAAGTGTTTCGGCTTATCACATCCCGCATTCCTCCGAAAGTCTCAAGAGATGTGTACGATATTAGTATGAGACTGCTAAGGGCCGCTTCTTATCCTTTGTCGCACGTACTAGCGGAGCTATTTAATCGTAGTATGATAGAAGGAGTCTATCCTACTCCACTAAAGGTTAGCAAAGTCGTGCCCATTTTCAAAGGCAAAGGTAAAAGAGGAGACATAGATGGGTACCGCCCAGTATCAATAATCCCTGCGATAGCAAAAGTTTTCGAGAACGGGCTGAGCAGCCGTCTTGTGAACTTCTTAAGTACAACAAAATCTCTATCTGACAGACAATACGCATATAGGGCAGGTCGCTCAACTACATCCTTGACGCGCAAACTCATACGCAATATTATGGCTGCCCGTGAGTGCAAGCCGAAGCTCCAGGTCGCTGTATTATGCTGTGACCTCTCGAAAGCTTTTGATGTTGCAGACCACGCAGTACTTGCTGCAAAACTGCAACACTATGGGATAAGAGGTCCACCTCATTCATTATTCAAAAGCTTACTACAAAATAGGACGCAGATTGTCGTAGGTGATACGGGGAACGAAAGGTCTGACCCGCTGGGCTCGACCATGGGCGTGGCTCAAGGACAGGGCCTGATTTAGAGTTCTCACCGCCCTAGGCTAACTATGAATATGCGCCCCCCATCCTGTCCTGTTCTATCTCTTTTCATTCATTTTTTCAGGTGCAATTAATTAAATTACTAGTATAGAAGAAAGAGAGCTTACGTAACCTAACATCTTTGAATCAAACTGTCAGGAGGTAGGTAAACGAAAGGAACCAAATGATTCCAACACGTATTTTAAAAATCTACTTATTTTATCCTAAAAATAAACAACAAGTTTAAAAAGAAATCTTAAATCTCTCTATTACTTTATACTATATAAAACTCCTTTTTCTTGCTCTCTGGCTGGCGAATCTTTCCACAACATTATCAAAAGTAACACTTTGTGGAAAATCATTCTCAATGAATAATAGAACAAGTGCGTCAAGTTTCTGCTGGCGAAGAGTTGAGCGGAGAAGTAATTTTTTACTCTTTTTAATGCAGAGAAAGATCTTTTACCGCTGCAATTGGTTACGCTCATCGTTAAATAAACTCTTACAGCCTTAGAAATAAAAAAATGCATAAACATCTGCTAAACCAATGTTCAGTTAGACATTGAGTAGTCAGTGAATAGCGCTACACAAACGTGTAACTATTGTTTGAGCAATAAAGTGTGAATCGGCATTGGGTATTTACACACATGCATAACACTTTTTTCTTTTTCGTCTGGCAACTTTTGGTAAATTCGTTTAGAAACTTTTTCGTCCAAATAGTTTTTTTAGTAATTATTTTTTATGAAAGCTCCCTAATTTTTAATATTGCACGTACAATTTACGTTTTAGGAAAGGAATATTAATAAACTATGTTGTTTTTTGAATCTCTTATCCAAAATTCGTCGATATAAACTATTGTAAAGGAAAACATTTTCTTTTGGTTAAAGTGGGAGACTAATAACAAATTTCTGAACGGAACAATCAATGTCAACACTACAATGTGTCTAATGTCACACTACCAATTTAAACGTATATACACTTTGACAATAGAAAAACATTACACAGTTTCTATCTTATTTACTGAGTCTAGATCAGCTGTTATAGTGAAATCCGCCATCTTGACCCCGTACACACGCGCTAAACAAGGGTACCCGGCCGTGTAACGAATGTTTATTTTCCTTTGATTTTGTTACATCTGTACACAAACTGTACACAACGTTTATGTCAAAATTATTTTTATTTTTCAGCTTTGTGTTACACAATGTGTGTACACATGTTTTAAAACGTTATTTCTAAGACTGATATAAATATAGGTATATTCCGCTCCACTTGGCTTTTTTGCAGTCGAAGTATTCTTATTAAGTACTACTCATTTTATGTTTTCGATAAAACAAAACAAACAAAATTAACGAAAACGTTAAAAAAAATATCAATCTAAATGAAGTCGCGAAAAAGGCGCGCGTGCGATTATCAATAATCTGTAGTGAAAACTGTTTAGTAAAAACGATTAATTATACCTATTATTATGCTATCATAAATAATAACAATAACTCTTCACTGACCTAATTACCTCTATTTTTCTCACTCAATCTACCTACCCCACTATCGCACTCTCTCTGGAGTGTGAAACGAAATGAAAGAAAAAGTAAGAAATAATAAATAGCCGAAAAAAACGGTTTAAACTTGAACGCGGTGCTTGGCGCCGTTGGCGCGGCTGTGCCGGCCGCCGCAGCCGGGCGCGGGTGGGGCGGGGGCATGCAGAGCAGAGCGCACGCAGGAATTTTATTTTCCCAAAATTACCAATTATTATTAATTATTATTACGTACAAACAAGTCTAGTCGCATTGTCAGCTCAGCGCCGCGCCCGCCGCCCCCTTGGTCCTTGCGCCCTAGGCTTCAGCCTTATTAGCCTGTGGGTAAATCAGGCCCTGCTCAAGGATCTTCTGTATCCAACCTCCTGTTCTCGTTACTTCTAAACGACTTACCTGATGCGGTGGCGACAGCTGACATCCTCATGTATGCTGATGATGTTGCAGCAGTCGTGACAGTGCCATCAACAAAGAGTTTAGAAGTAAAGTTAAACGAGACTGTGTCGCAGCTTGCTGATTGGTTCAGTGCTAATGGATTAGCTCTAAACCTTAAAAAAACCCACTATCTGCTAACAAATCTGTCAGGCCATATAACCAGTCCTTTAACAGTTCAGGTCGGAGCAACACTGTTGAGTCAGGTGAGTGCTACCACATTCCTTGGCTTCGAGGTGGATGCGGGATTGACGTGGGGGAATCATGTAGACAAACTGCGGGGAAAAATCGGTAGTGCTTGTTTTGCGCTGAGGCGAGTGGCCCGAGTTGTGTCGGTGGATGTGGCCCGAGCCTGCTATTTTGCCACAGTACACTCTCTTTTACAGTACGGTACGGAGCTGTGGGGAAGGTGTGCGGAATGGGAAAAGGTGTTCCGCCTCCAGAAACGAGCTGTTAGAGCAGTTATGGGGGTAGATGCGCAAACGTCCGTAAAACCTTACTTTAAGACTTTGGGCATTCTTACTCTGCCATCTATGATCATATTTCAAGTCGCAATGTACGTAAGAGTGAACTTGGACTTTTACGAGCAACGAGGTAAGTATCATCAGCGCCCCACGAGCACTGCGAACAAGCTTGCTGGCATCACACGAACACTTGCGAAGTCGGCCAAACTCACTCATGTCATGGGCCCCGATGTGTATAACCGCCTACCAAAACACATCACAGAAGCCCCTAGCTTGTTAGCTTTTAGGAGCCTGCTACAACGCTGGCTTATTGAGCAAACGTTTTATGATTTTAACGAATATTACAAGTTCGTGATTTAATTACTTCCAAGTAATTGTTATTTTATGTATAATTTGATTTGATAATAATGTAATTATTTGCCCTTTTTATTTTTATTATTATTTGTTGACTTGTAAATTGGCTTTACCAATTAAATGACTATGACTATGACTATGACTATGACTAACTTCGCATTGGCTTAAGGTAGTCTATAGCCATTTCGTCTAGAAGAAGAAGACGAGCGAAGAGAGCGAGTAATGATACTGACGAGCCTCTAAAGTTACCTACAGAGTGACAAAGTGCAATTTCAATTTTTTTTATGGCTTTTGCACTTCTCTAATCATTCTTAAATAACTAAGAATTTCACTTGTATTATGGACTCATTTAACAGCTAATGATATAGACAACCTCCCTATGTAAAGTATTTTTTGATTTGCTTTGTCTACCTATTGAATAAATCAGTCAAAAGTGACCCCTTAAAAATGCGGATATCTTTCGTAGCTCTATTTTCGCTTAAAAACGTTTTAAACAAAAACCAAGAACATAGGGGCGGAGATATTGTTCATTTAATTGCACATGCAAAGTTTCATCATAATCTGACATATGGTTTTCAAGAAATTTGACAAGCGCGTTTGTATGGAAATTTCAGAGCGTCGCGGGCCTCTTAAGCTAGCAATTTGTTTTTAGTAAGTAGTTTGTCAAATCAAATCAAATCAAATCGTTTATTTGCTTAATACAATCACATAGGTATAAAGGTCTATTAAAGTTATTGTCTTAGGTATAGTGTATTATGTCTGCATGCAGACGTGCAAATATTTAATGTTTTAAACTATTTCTTCTTATAATTTTATTTTATCGCTAAAATTTAAAAATTCCTTAATGCTATAAAAACAGTTATGGTGACAGTTATGGTTTTGTACTTTTAAGGGTCCGGCGACGACTTAAGACTAACTTCGCATTGGCTAAAGGTTTTCTATAGCTATTTCGTCTAGGAGCTCTTCTTCTAAGCAAGTAAAGATACTGACGAGCCTCTAAAGTTTTCTACAGAGTGACAAAATGCAATTTTAATCATTTTTTTATGGCTTTTGCACTTCTGTAACCTTTGATTATAAATTTATATAATAGTTTATAATGTTGGCAACATCTCTATGCAAAGGAATTTTTGGTTTGCTTTGTCTGTCTATTACATATGCCAAAAATGATCCCTTAAAAAATGCGCTAATTTTTTATAACTGTATATTCTCATGAGGACGTTTTTAAACAGAACATAGGGACATAGAAATAGTTCATTTAATTGTACTTTCCATATTCTGACAAATGCTTTCCAAGAAATTTGACACGCGCGTTTGTATGGAAAATTCAGAGCGTCACAGAACCATTAAGAACTCACGATGCGGTTTTTGCCCGCGCTCGCGGTTACGGGACTGCGGCTTTTCAAGAAAACCGCATTTCGGCAAATGTATAATTGTAACATGTTAAAACACAAAACACGGAGTCGTTTTCGCCCGCAACAGGCGCGGTTGCTCGCGGCACCTGCTCGCAGCTACCTTGCTGTATGCGATCAACCGCGTGCTTGGTGTCCGTCGTCCGCGAGCTTTGCAGTCGGTTCGCGAGAGGCTGTCCGCAGCACAGCTGCTGCGGTGTCGTAAGTTTTAAATTTAAAGAGGGCCGTGACGTTCTGAAATTTCCATACAAACGCGCTTCTCAAATTTCTTGAAAACCATTTGTCAGATTATGATGAAATTTAGCATGTACAATTAAATTAACATTATCTCCGCCCCTATGTTCTTGGTTTTTTTAAAAAACGTTCTCAAGCGAAAATAGAGCTATGAAAAATATCCGCATTTTTAAGGGGTCACTTGTAACTGATTTATTCAATAGGTAGACAAAGCAAATCAAAAAATCCATTATATAGGGAGGTTGTCTACATCATTAGCTGTTAAATGAATCCATAATACAAGGGAAATTCTCAGTTATTTAAGAATGATTACAGAAGTTTTGCACTTCTGGAGTCATAAAAAATATTGAAATTGCACTTTGTCACTCTGTAGGTAAGTTTAGAGGCTCGTCAGTATCATTACTCGCTCTCTTCGCTCGTCTTCTTCTTTTAGACGAAATGACTATAGAATACCTTAAGCCAATGCGAAGTTAGTCTAGGTCGCTTAGGTCGAAGTTAGTTAGGTCGCCGGACTCTTAACAGCGGTCCCGCAACCGCGACGGGCGCGGGCGAAAACCGCACCGTGATTTTCAGTGCGGTTACGCGAGTAAACACGTAATGCCGTCATCGTTATCCGTCTCTTTCGAACTATTTGTAAATGACATATTTGTATCTTGCTTAAGCATCAATTGACGTCACTACGTGTTGCCCACGTGACCGGAATGATTTTCCTGGCGGAGTATATTGTTATAGCACCTGGAACTAGTCAACTGGAACATCTGGGCTATGATCTCCGCTTTTGTTTGTCCGGTAGCTGGAGTAGGTATCATTAATCCGATTCACATTTATTACAGGCAATTTTTAATTTGGTAAGTGATTATGAGCTAAATCGGACGAAGGGTTGTGTGTGTGGGCGAGATCTCCGGCCGATGGAAACTACAATTTTATACTTTCGACTCGAATCAGCATAGTTTTTCATAATCATTCGTTAACGTTCCCGTTCGGAATCCAACAATTTAAGCTCAAATTATTCGAATCTCAGTCCGTATTCTTCAGTTTTTAGACGTGGTTCATTCTACCGATACAATGTATACTTGAGTCCCTATTCCAAAATGTATAAAAGCAGACTGAGATTGAGTCTGAAAGTGGGATCCGATTGGAAACGTCTCCGAATGATTGTAAATACTCGTAGCATCGTAGGTAACTTCTTCATCGTTTTCTGTGGTATAATCACAAAAAAAATGTAGGTCTGTGCAGTATCCAAAAAACAAGATCTAGGATTCCGGGAGCAAACACATAATGACGTCACTCGTCATCGTCATCTGTGTCTTTAAAACTATTTGTAAATGGACTTGCTTGCGACGTTCTGAATTTTCCATACAAACGCACTAGTCAAATTTCTTGAAAACCATTTTCAGATTGTGATGAAATTTGGCATGTACAATTAAATTTACTATATCTCTGCCCCTGTGTTCTTGTTTTTATTACAAACGTCATCAAGAGAAAATAGAGCTATGAAAAATATACGCATTTGTAAGGGGTCACTTTTGACCCCTATTTTTTAATAGATAGACAAAGCAAATCAAAAATCCCATTACATAAGAAGGTTGTCTACATCTTTATCTTTTAAATCAATCCATAACATAAGGGTTTTTTTTTGTTATTTAAGAATGATTAGAGAAGTGCAAAAGTTATAAAAAAAATTGAAATTGCACTTTGTAGATAACTTTGGAGGCTCGTCAGTATCTTTACTTGCTCTCTTCGCTCGTCGTCTTCTTCTAGATGAAATGGCAAGAGAAATCCTTAAGCCAATGCGAAGTTAGTCTAAAGTAGTCGCCGGACCCTATTGACGTCACTGTGTGTCCACGTGAACGGATTGCTATACCTGGCGGAGTATATTATTTTACCATGTGCCTGTGGTAATCACGTTCCTCTGTAAACATACCTGCAAAACTGTAAAAAAACCATACATGTAAAAACTACATTAATGAAAAGAGGGTATTATAAGGTTAAGACTTATTTAGAAGACAAAGATGCCTTCCACTTTCGCCAAGTAGCCACTAGTATGTAAGCTAAAATTTGTGAGACAGGAATTTATTTATTCTTTAAAAAAATAATGCGCCTCAGTTTCTTGCCTGTTCTTCTGAGTAGAGGCTCTTTATCCGAATAAGACGGACGGTTCTATTTAAAAAAAGCTTTGACGTTCAAAAGTGTATCTTTGATACCCAAATTGAATAAAAACATTTTGACTTTGACTTTGACCTCAATACAGTACCCATCGAGTTATTCAGTACCTATACTATTGTTTGCCAAAAACAAATTTAAATCTTTCCCAATAATATTGGCTAGACAAAATCAAACTTTGTAAGCCTATTAACCTCAAACTCTTTACCAAAAACGGTTCGTTTCGTCCCATGACACCGTTCATCCTCGACAGTCGACACAAATATAGAGGAAGCTATAAAAACTTCAATAACTTCCCCCCATTTTATTCCAATAACGTGAAAATTCAATACGATTTGACATTACGATCCCGCATTTTCACGTGACACGCTTTGTGTTATCCTCCAATAACGCGATGGCATCCTGTTACAGAATATATAAAAGTACTAATGCTCCCGCACTGTGATTGGTCGATATATTTTCATTCGAGGCGAGCGGCGCTTCTATTGGTGCTCTGTGAGGGCAACGACCTTGTCCGGAAAATCACCTTGAACTTTGAAGGCTCTTTTAGGGGTGGTTAGAGATGTGGGAAGCATTTTTTGGCCGAATGACGAAGATTGACCAAAATCTCTTTTTTAAAACATTTGATAGGTAGATATAATACAAAATAATGATTTTGACAATATTGCTTTGCTTGATATTGGTAGCCTTATTTCGAATTCAAGCTAAAGTTTTATTTGTGATTTTTAAAGTTATTTTAAGTTTTTTTTTTTTTTAATTATTTAGTTTAGGTTTTAGTATTTCTTAAAATGTTTGCTTACTACTAAACTAGATGAAGTCAAGTTAAATGTTTAACTAGGAATTTCGTGGCATTTTTACCTCTTTTACCTGTTGTTAAACATTAATAGGTACTACAAGTTAGGTATAAATTAAAAACCCCAGACACCGATTTTTTTTATTTATTTATTTGTAAATGCCATAAATGTAACTATTACTAGATACGAGTACATTTACCCTGTAAGGGTGTCGCATTGTAAAACTAAATTAGACATTAAATCTTACAACTCTTATCTAAAAAAAAAAAAAAAATAACAATTTCTAGGTTATAACAATAATTTACGCGAGATTAAGTACCTAATCATCATCAAATATCGCTAAGAACACTCCCGACCAATTCACAAACACAAAAATTAACAAAATCACACACATATCGGAGGTATAAACTATAGACTCTCGAAAATGGGACGGATCCCCAGTCGGCTAAAACTCACTAGCTAGTTGCCGAAATATTTTGTATTGATAAAAAACTGCCGGAAACAATCACATCCCTAGTTCTTTTTACAGCGTGAACTGGATTAATTGCTTAGGCAGTGGTTCTCAAAGTCACCCCACCCATCCACTAAAAAAGTTTAAGATCCTTTGAAAATTTTAAAAATCATTTTTTTTTTTCGGAAAATAATGTTGTTTGTCATCTAACATCATCATTCTTTATAACTTCTTTAGGGCTATCTCTTATATAACTCATGACAACAAGCTCGCCCCCTGTCACATTTGGGACTGAATATCGTCCGGCGAAGTGTGGGTGTTGTACACCTCTACCTACCCCCTCGGGGGAAAGGCGTGACGATATGTAACTCTTAACTTACCTTCCGAAAAAAATTAAGAATTTTAAAATTTTGTGAGTATAGGTTCGAAAAAAATTATATCTTCGCAATGTTGAAAAACTTCCAAAAACTCACTCGGCAAAAAAATCTGTTTAATTATCTAACTTGCTCACAAAATTACACGAGAATCGGTTGAGGAATGCGACCTGTTGAGCAGGACAGACGCCAACCGCGAGATCTCCTGCTTACAGAGCCACTAGTTTACTCGGCTACTTTTAAACCCCTGACGCAAAGACGACGGGATGTTATAAGGGAAAGTACCCATACTACGTGACTCATTTGGGGGGATACGATTTTTTATTGTTTTGTTTGCAAAAAACGATTCAAAACTATGAATTACTACGTAAAACTAGAGTAGGAGGGAGGGGGTCTTAGAATAGAGTAGTACAGTACAGTTGTTCACCGAGGGGGAGGGGGGAAGGGGGTTAAAAATTCTAAGAAATGGTCACGTAGTATAATAATATAATAATAATATATTTATTTCCAAAGAATTATATCTATAATATTACAAAGCCAGTGAACACCAAAGTAGACCAAAGGCCTGTGTCTTGGGGTTCTGAGCACGAGCTAAGCTAATGTATAATCTATAGTTATCCTAAAGCTAGGTTATATAAACAGTAATAATCTGAACAAAGTTGCCTTACAAAAAAAAACAAAAAAAGTATGGGTACGTTCCCTAAGGTTGACGTGTCTCTGTGTGTGTCGTGTCGTCTCGTCGTGTGTCGTGTGTCGTGTGACGTGTCTATCTGTCTGTTGCATCGTAGCTCCTGGGGGGCTATTCCTGCGCGTGAGATGAGATGAGAATTTATCTTGCTCACTCTCACACCTATGACGTTTTAAATGAGAGCAACAAGGACGAAAGAAGGTGAGATGAGAATTTCAAATCTCCGAATAGGGTCCCTGAATGGAAGAACCTAGGTATTTTGTTTTTTTTTTTTTTGAAAGGTGAAGTTTCGGGAGTGTTCTTAGATAAGTTTATAAGTTTGATGGAAATCGGTGCCAGGAGTCATTTAAATTTTAAATTTATACTTGTTAACCGCGAGTAACATCGCGGGGCGCATCTAGTTAATAATAATTAGTAATTCACTCCTTGGGTAGTGCGACCACGGCTGATTTGATTCATAATAGATTAAATAAATTTAATATTAGACAATATTTGATAAGTTTCAAAGATTCATTCACCGACATTCTAGAATTTTATAAATGCAAATGGCTGCCATTCCAAAATACGCTTGGAGAGTATTTTAATTTTTACTTTCAGAGTTTTTGTCGACAAAATTTAAAGTAGCAAATTAAATAAATAAATTCGGGACATTGTCACACACGATCGCCTGACCCCAAACTAACAAAGCTTGTACGGTTGTATGGCTGCCAGAGATTGATATACATAGGTACATTTATTTTTTAAATAAATAGATAGTTAATAACACCCAGACATAGAACAAACACAAATGTTCACTACATACATGTTTGCCCTGGGTGGGAATTGAGCCCACGCCCCCAACCTCAGAAGGCAGGCAGTAAAATTTTTATATTATTGCTGGCGACCCTATATAGCACAGGCGGCTTATTCTTAAACTATGACAAATTCCCTGTTTGTTTTCTATTAATTGTACAGTGATTTTTACTAACGCCTTCACAATTCAACCTACACAAAATCGTCCTTCAAAACTTACTTATTCCTAAACAATACGATCCAAAACACAACATTTCATTAACAATTTGTCAAAAGCTGTTGACATAAATCATTGTCCCGCGTCTACCGTCCCTGTTTCCTTGTCACCATGTCCCCGCGTCCCCGTGTCCCCGTGTTCCCTCGTCCCCGTGTCCCCGCGTCCCCGCGTCCCCGTGTCCCCGCGTCCCCGTGTCCTCGCGCTCCACGTTTCCCCACGCTCGGCTCCACGTGTCCCCGTCCCCACATCTGTTTAGATTGTCCTCACGTTTGTTTGACATTTCACGTATTGTATAACGAAATATGGGACTTATTATGTTGAAGATAAAGTTTGAAAGGAAAGTTTTTGTGCCAAGAAAATTAATAAAATTGAAACTGGTAGGCTTCGACCTTCATCGTAAGTTACCAAAAAGTAACCGGCTGACTGTTTGCCTCCGGTTAGCCACTCTATTACTTAAAAAGGAGTGTCCTAACAGCGTGTACTGTACGCAGTTTGCAGCGTATCGCTTGCTCAGATCAACCTAGACGAAAAGATGGAACACTGCGTTATATCTCGCTGAAGCCACTTCTTTATTAAACTTGTGTGCGTGGTAATGTTGCCATAAAAAACGTTTACAATTGCACGAACACTAATATTAATTCTCAAACTCTACGTTAGCCGTTTCCGTTCCAATATCCAACCTTAGAAGATTTTATATTCCAAAACTACACATAATTATGTATGTATATGTATGTATGTTATGGCTTTTTCAAAATTGACTTGTAAAAAAACTTCACAGTTTTTAAAAAGTACCTCAAAATGTACTTGTCACACCTGTTGTTGTCCTGGCCACACTTTTATAATGCACTATTTATATTTATGCATACGAAATTATGCCATAAATCAATGCACATAATGTCGAGGTAAGAATGGCCAAGCGAGTAGCGAAGTTTTTTTTGCGTCAAGGTGTGCGTGTTGTGTACATATACGACAGTAGCGTAGTTTTTGGATGGTTTTTGGCTTCACCTAAATCATACGCCGTGCGCCATCTTATTCTCTAGGTTGATCTGAGGCTACAGTTCACTGCTTACTCAACATTGAATCAAATCAAATCAAATGTCTTTATTCAACTAGCTGTTTTGCCCGCGGCTTCGCTCACGTTTTATAGCCTATGTCAATTAGGAATAATGTAGCTTTATCATGGTGAAAAAAAAATTGAAATCGGACCAGTAGTTTTTGAGTTAATTCGTTACAAACAAACTTACATACAATTCTTTCCACTTTATAATATTAGTATAGATCGATCGATCAAAGATACACATACGAACGTCAAAGTTAAAAAAACGACTCTATACCCACCTTGTTCGGAAAAGCTACTATGCAGAAATTCCTAACAAGAAACTGAAGAGCATATTTCAGTATGCCCAATATGTGACTCAGAGTAGCCAGCCCCCAGTTCACTTAGTGAGGACGAAGCCTTAAGAGTCGGGCGACCACTTTAGACTAACTTCGCATTGGCTTAAGGTTTTCCATAAACATTTCGTCTAGAAGAAGATGACGAGCGAAGAGAGCAAGTAAAGATACTGAGAAGACTTTAAAGTTACCTACAGAGTGACAAAGTGTTTTTTTTAATGACTTTTGCACTTCTCTAATCATTCTTAAATAACTAAGAATGTCCCTTGTATTATAGATTCATTGAAAAGCTAATGATGTAGGTAGACAACCTCTCTATATAAAGGAATTTTTGATTTGCTTTGTCTATCTATTGAATAAATCAGTCAAAATAGACCCCTTACAAATGCGGAAATTTTTCATAGCTCTATTTTAGCTTGAGAACGTTTTTTAAAAAAAACCAAGAACATAGGGGCAGAGATATTGTTAATTTAATTGTACCTGCTAAATTTCAACATAATCTGACAAATGGTTTTCAAGAAAGAAAGCGCGTTTGTATGGAAATTTCAGAGCGTCGCGGCCCTCTGATGTTATTGTTGACGTAATGTAAGTGTATTGTTATGTATTGAGGACGTGTGAACTGTATAGGTAATTATTTTTATGAAATTAAACGATAGTGGTAAATTAAAATTGTATTACACGAGATAAGTATAACAGGGCTTTTTTTGAGACAGACAACGAACAGAATACTAGTAAAAAACAAAAGCTAGAACAAAAAACAACACATCTGCCTTTTAAAACAATATTACTTTTATAAAATATAAAGGAGGCCGTTCTCCAACTTATGGAAGAAGGCCGACCTCCAGCCAGTCGCTTACATTATGTGTAAAATTAATGATAATGGAAATCAGCTTGACTTTGACTTGAGAAGCCTCAGATAAACGTAGAGCTTACTTTATGTGTCTTATTTTGTTGCGTTTGAAAAGTTCTCTTGGCCGGTCCTTACCAAGTAATAACAAAAGTCTTTGTTCTAAAGTAGCTTTTCTTTCAGTAAACTTGGCTGAGTTGCACCAACTAAGCTGGTGATTAACCAGAGATTTAAAAAGTCGGTTATGATTTGGTTATTGTTAAAGTTAGTTAGTGCCTCAGATCAACCTAGAGAAAAGATGGAACACTGCGTTATATCTCGCTGAAGCCACTTCTTTTTAAACGTGTGCGCGTGGTAATGTTGCCATGAAAAACATTTACAATTGCACGAAAACTAATATCAATTCCCAAACTCTACGTTAGCCATTTCCGTTCCAATATACAACCTTAGTAGATTTAATATTCTAAGACTGCACATTTTTGTAAGAGTTTTAGTATTAGTTTTAGTTATTTTACGGCTTTTTCAAAATTTACATCGATTTCAAGAGTCGGCACGACTCATTTCTCTGAAGTAGTAAGCAAAATAAATCCGTGCCTGTACAGCGCAACAAAGCAAAGGTGGAAGGGAGATAAATAATAGAGATGGGAGATAAATTCAATTCAATTTTAAAATTTTGTTAGAGAAAACTTACGTTAGTTTTTAGGGATATAATAGATGATGCAAACAATAATTCATTTATGTAATGGAGATATTTCAAAAAGTTACCAAATATCTTCCAAAATGTACAATCAGACTTGATATAAGATTAATTAAAAAAAAAAAAAACACTGTTTTTTTCACAAAAGTTTTGACGTGCCAAGTTAATTTAAAAAGGCTTAAGCTAGACAGTTTTTGTGATGAGACCATTATTTGCGACTCTATAGTTTGTAAGTTTATCTTGTTTGTTAATTAAGTTTTATACTTACTAGTTTGCACAATCAAGAGCACAAAATATAAACAATATTTTGTGCTATTGTATTATTTCATCATTACACCAACTGCTATTTGGAGGTACTATGATTGGTACAGGAGGGCCATACCTGCGCGTGAGATGAGATGAGATTTTATCTTGCTCACTCTCACACCTATGACATTTCAAACGAGAGCAACAAGGACGACAACAAGTGAGATGAAAATCTCAAATCTCCGAATAGGGCCACTGGTCTCCTCTTTAGAGTACCTATCTAAGTGTATTTGTACTAGCGACCCGCCCCGGTTTTGTACTGTAGCTGTACCTATGTATAACAATTATAAACCTTACGTGAAAGATTATAAAAGTAATTGTTGGTAAAAACCGCATCTAAATCTGTTGCGTGGTGTAAGGTACTATTCCGCGTCCGACCACAGGCGGCAGCAGCAGACGACGACACTTCTGGTTTGTATGTACTTGTATGAAATAGGTACGTTTCGCAGCGAGCGACATGAAGCTAGCGGCAGATGTAGCTAGCTTCATGCGGTCATGCCGACGCTGCGGAACGCATCTCAGAAAAAAATTGCAAACAGTGTCGTCGTCTGTCAGTGTCGTCATACTTACACGAGACAAACATACGCGGAAAGCGACTTTGTTAAATATATAAATACTATGTAGAGAAGAAAAAGAGATCCTACTATCTAGAAATTATGCTTTTATTACGTACCTAGCAACTTATATCTATCCTCTTTGGACATGTTTTCCGACTTTATAAGCATAGACAATAAAATTATTCCATAAATATTTTCGTCAGCAGATAATAAAAACCGCCCTTATTCCGAATATAGTTCCCCCGGCACGCGACGGTCAGTGCGTGCGCCCAGACTATCGATCCCACCACCTGCCGGCTGCCGGCCACCACTCCCACTCGCTCCACTTCTTACTCTAGTCGGCCATCGCCCCGCGACACGATACCACTTTACAAAACATTGCATCGACCATTAAATTTAAAAAGAAACAAAAAAAGTTGGCTGTAAAACTCGAAATTACCGCGGAATTCGAACGAAATCTTTTAAATCTGTGACGCAACTCAAAAAGAAAAAGTGAGCTGTCAAAATCGAAATTACCGCGTGATTCGAACGCCGAACGTAAATTCGAATATTGCGTGTCGGTCCACGCGAATTCGACCACGTGTTTTGCAATACCATTTTTTGCAAGTGCCGTGAGAAGTATACAGTTTTTATGTGCGAAGTGTTCCTAATTCGAACGCAATGAGGTGATTCATGCCCCGGCGGACATTATCCCAATTTACGGCTAAATTTCATAATTGCGCGGCTGATATGCGCTGTTCCAACTTTGAGTTCGAAACTGGGAAACCTACCTACATTTTTTTGCCCAATGGGCTGTGTCGGTTAACTGACGTAGAGTAAGGCTGCTGAATAGTAATTCCTTTTTTAAACACAAACAAAACAAACGCTCGCACTCGTTAAGACAAGACGTGCGCTGATTTTTTATAACTGCATTTCGAAGTGCTCTCACCGTAACGTTCCGTTTTAACAATAGGTTGCAAAGGAAATTATTATCAGCGGCTATCAGATGCAAATTATCGCGCCACTTATCTAAGCCCCTCTAGGGAGAGCGAGTTGGGTGATATTGTCGTCTCGCACGTCCTACTAACCCGATCGAGCGTAAGATTTTTCTTACCTATCTATCAGCTGGAGGATTTGTGATTTTTTCACAGATAAAGCCGAGAAAAATGCATGTAAATTTGCATAGTGTCTCGTCATAGCGAAACGAAACATTGTTATAGTGAGTCAGAGGGGCGGACAGCGCAGGCGCGGACGTGGCCAATTACATTTTTTGCGATAACAATTTTCTAAATTCAAACGCGCCGCGCTTCTGTCTAGAAAACGAAACGATACGATTTTTTCCGTCCGAGTTCTATTTTCGATAGTTTTTTTTATGGTGTTAACGATTGCAAGCGGCCAGTGTTGTGAGATGGTGTGATATTTTCTTTTTCTGTTTTGTGTTATAATGGAAAAAAGTGTTTTGGCGGGGACGCGGAACGTACACTGGGCTTCGAATGTAAGTAGAGCTTCCAAATACATTTCTGGTTGTGAATTTATCGTAAGATGTCTTTGATGTCAATATTATATCTCTACACGGTTTAGAGCAACGATGTGCCCTAATTTATTAGCTGCTGCTGAAATAGTTTCGATTAATTTTGATGTTGAGTCCCGCTCTACCTATTGTATTTAAAAAAATCAGATTTTAGTACTAACAATCCAAACCAAAAATAATTAAAAATAAAAATCACAATAAGTTTCAAAAACTTGTAGGTATTCGTATTTTACAGGCTGTCTCATTGTGCATTGACCTTTGACCTGTCATCAGAAAAACAGCGTCTGACATTTGTTTTGTGGAATGAATAAGAAGCGCTTGGAGATCAAGATTCTGTTTTAGAACTGTATTTTTACTTTTTTTGGTTAGTTAAAACTCCATTATGTACGTGGTTTCTGGTTATTGTGTTTTTGCTTATCTTTATCACAATGGTCACGATCTCCGTCTGGCTTAAAGATTTGAATTTCAATTTAACTACCTAGGTATCTTCGTAGTAAGTAGGTATCTACCTACATTCTCTTACGTAGGTAAGGCCAGATACATAAATGGTTAAATGACCATTGTTGTTAAGCAGTTTATTATTGTTTTTCTTTTTTTTATTTAACCTCGAATGTCCCGCTGCTGGGCAAAGGTCTCCCCCAATTTCTTCCAATTTTTCATGTCCTGGGCCAGAACCGTCCAGTCTTTTTCGAACCTCCCGAGTTCGTTGCCTTAGTGTCGGCTGGCGACCTTGGGGTCAACTGTCTGAAGACATGCTTAGTCTAAGCTCTTAAAATAGTAATAGGTAGGTACTAGGTATCCTTGATCACTTTTTTATCTTTGTCTTTATTCATTCATCAATGGCTATTAGATAATTTATTTTTTTAGTTTAAGAAATCAAACTATATCTATTTTGAATAGATTTTCATAATCTCTTTGGTGCGACAACGGCAGTGAGTTTTGTGGGTAGTAAATAATTGCTACGTTTACTAATTACACCCATTATTATTTCTATTCACTGCATCACCACTTTAATCAGAAAATTATTTAATTAAAATGTAATAACAACATTAATACCTACTTTAATTATTGCAAACAACGCAAGCAAATTATAATTATCAGACGTACCTATTTATAAGGAAAAGCAATAAAAAAAAATACAGTAACATTTAGATCATCTCACCTGTAGTGGTTAGTTAGGGCGGCACAGTCGCATTTTCTGAAAAAAAACTGAGGTTTTTTAGTTCCATCGTTTGCCCGTCTCAACACACAAAATGATGGCACAGAAAGACACGATTCACTGAATTCTTTGCAGCTATCACGCGAAAGATTAAAATGACATCATCGCTCTCCGATCAATTGTTTTCTTACCACAGATTACTCCTCATAGACGACACAGACAACAAATTACGAGATCTTACTCTATACACTATTAAACCTAAACTCCTAACCTAAAGCTAGCCTTAATATTATACAAGATTAATTGTACACTTTTTAAGAAATAAATATAAATATATATTTTATTCTTACTATTACTTCACAAGTTACATTATTAAAAAAGAAAAACAAAAGACCCGGCTGCAAAATATTGTACCCTATGTCATTTCCACTATCAAGACTATTCAAATGACATCTCACATGTCGAAATACATGAAGCTGTTTAGGCTGTAGAGCGTGCCAAAGAAACAACATAGGTACATACCTACATACTCACTTACTCGAAACACCTAACTCTCCTTCTTGTGCAGTCGGGTAAATCGTGCATCAAACTTGGTCGAAAGCGTCTCGAGGACTAATAAAGCCTCACAATTGGCTGTCTCAATGTTACTGCACTTCGCTATGAACCAATGAAAGCGATTTTTTATTGGTATGTTTTGACAGATATGTGGTTTTCCTAAGTGTCACTGTCATTCTTCGTAGGGACTACCGCGGTGGCATTTCCAACTAAGCTATTTGATGATAATAATAATAATAAATTCGGGACATTTCTACACACGGTCGCATGACCCCAAACTAAGCAAAGCCTGTACTATGGCTGCCAGAGACTGAAATACATACATTTATATTTTTAAATATATACTTATATAGATATTAACACCAAGACATAGAGCAAACACAAATGTTCACCACAAAAATGTTTGCCGTAAATGAATGTCATGGCTAGTCATGGCTGGATTGTTGTTGATAAAGTTGCAAGTGGGATCTACAATTTAAGGTATCATCATCTTAATCTGAATCTAACTTGACTGCCTCGTTGGCTCAGTTGGTAATGAACCTGCCTTCTGAGTTTGGGGGCGTGGGTTCCATTCTGAACCCACGCCCCCAAACTCAGAAGGCCTTTAATACCTAATACCTTAAATTACCTTCAACTTAACCTACCTACCTAAAAACCTTACCTTAAAAGGATACCTTAAATTGTAGATCCCACTTGCAACTTTATCAACAACAATCCAGCCATGACAGAGGCCTCCTATAGACACTAGGGCTGGCCACCCAGTCAATTTGAACTTCTATTATGTTGTTTGTACGAGCTTGTGGTAAGAATCGTAGCACCTTGATGAATATTGATCAAGTTACGTAATTAATAACAGTATTAACTTGCATGTATTCTGTGGCCAGGGGCAGTTTACCCCACGACCTTGTTTACATATTTAAAGCTAGTTGTTGGTTTTTCCACTGTATATGGTGCGATTTCCACGAATGCATGACGACTATGAGTCTCCGTCGACTTAACTCAACGCCTGACCGCCTCATATACATAAAAATGAACCTTAAAACTTTGTGAAATAAGGTTTATTTCAGATCGTCTTTTTACAGCGGGCCAGCCAGCGCCCGCTCATTACAAAGAGCAGAGTAATCGCTCATTACAAAGTTTCCAGTCGAATTTCCAGTCCAACAGGATCCGTATCTTTCTGTATCCCTAAACACGTGTATGTAGGATCAATTGGGGCAAGTGTGTCTTTGGGGCAATTGCGTCTTTCGAGTATTACTGACAAATCCTTCACAAATTAGGCAACTAGCGCCATCTTGTACTAGATTATTGCAACTAAAGATAAAGAAGGTGGCGCCTACTTTGTGAAGGGTTGGTCAGTAATTTACGAGAGTTTGTCAGTAATTACCCCACAGACGCATTTGCCCCAGTTGTCCCTACCTCATCTTTGTAGCAATGATACTTTGAATACACAGCCTTAGAGTGTAAAGTTGTATGATTAAAGAGTAACCCGTTTACCAATAAACGTTGTATGGCCTCGGAACAGTTAAACAGTGTTTTGTCTTTATCTTTATTTGAAATATTTAAACTCGATCGAAATAGACAAAAGACTGTGTAACTATTTCGAGACTATACCACGTTTATTGCTAAGGGGGTGTTTCTTTCAACGATGGACATATTCTAGCATAACATTGTACTCATCATGATCCAAAAAAACAAGGTCTAACATTCCGGGAGCAAACACGTATGACGTCACTCGTCATCGTCATCCGACTCTTTCGAACTTGTTGTAAATGACATAATTCGGTCTTGCTTAAGCATCGATTGACGTCACTGCGTGTTGCCCACGTGACCGGAATGCCATACCTGGCGGAGTTTGTTTTTATACCATGGCACTCATTATGACCAACTTTCACAATCGGGCCAACCCTGGAATCGAGAAGAAAGAAATCAGCTGTTCCATACATTTTGTCGAAGATCAATGACCTTTTTGTAGGGAACAGCTGATTTTTTCGTGATTTCAGGGTTAGCACCTTAGTAAAATTTAGTCAAATGATAGGTACAATGATATCCTACAATATGTCCGTCGATTAAAGATAGAACCTAAAGATTTATCAATGCAAAAGACACATGACCATTACATGACGTATAATTTGACCTTAATTCTAAGATTTGATACCTACTTAGATGAGAACCTTGTTTACTATTACGTAGCTCCATTACGTGTTAGCTGATGGTTGCCAGACAGTGCAGCCCATGCATCTCGCATATGGCGAGCATCAGTCAACACATTGGCTCATAGAATCTGTAAAAATCTCTAAAATTAAATTTAAAGTTAAATCTCCGAATAGAGCCACTGTATCTTGGGGATTAGTTCTTCTAGTATTAATTTTATTTACCTACATAAGTGGTCTTATTTGTGATTTTTTCCTCACATCGTCTTTTAATAGAAAAGGACTCATAGAGCTGTCTTACTAGTTGCACTGTTACCCGCGGCTAAAAAGTACCCTTATGTATGTTTCTAGACCGCTGGACAACGTGTACGCAAAATTTCATGGAGATCGGTCGAGAAGTTAAGGCGTGAAGGTGTAACAAACAAACAAACGAACATACTCACTTTACGCACAATATTAGTTAGGATAGTAGGTAGGTACGTTTGCATGAAATGGTTGGCTTACGCGCCAGCCTAACCGCAGTGAAACGCAACATTGGTGTACACTGAGTCCACTTTTACTTGTGGTTTACTTTTTCGCTGTTTCCCAAGGTGAATAGTTGACAAATTGACGTTGCTTGGCCTAGATACAACGTTGCTTTGTCTTAACTTTGTCTAATAATCATCATTGGGCCTAGTAACATCTACAAGATGTAAGATTTTTTTTTTTTTAATGTAAATTTGAAATTTACATAGAAAAAAATTAATTTTATTGTAAATATAGAATTACTTATTATAAACCGTATGATTAATCAAATCTGCTCCCATGAAGGGAAATGCTGTTTTACATTTAGGATAAGTACAGTGTTAGTTGGTATCGCTTGAAGATCGCTTAACAACTAAACATGTTAGCTACTTATTATATACTTGATTTCATAATAATAGTAAGTATATTTGGAACATTTCACTATCTTACAATATACCTACAAATGTACTGATTTATATTTTTCTCTAGGTTGATAATGTGTGATCTAACTTCTAATCATATGGTCCCTGATGATATCAGTGCAGTGGTATAAAATACTATCTTGTAATGTCATAAACATTCGAAACAGTCATAGTAGTGTGTAATCCTTGGTCATGTTTTTTGCTAACTACCCACAATAATGATTTGATAAGATCTGTCTCAAACTTAACTATTAAGTTTAGCAATTAAGTTTTAAAAGGCGGTTCTAGCTCACAAAATAACTATAATTCATTTGTTTACTTGTATCTTAGTCACTAACGCTGAGTGTAAAAAAAATATTTATGTGTTTAATAATAAAAAATAAATAAATTGAAAAACTAAGCTCGCGTACGGCTAGTTAACTCGAACCAGTGGCCCTATTCGGAGATTTGAGATGTTTATATCACCTTTTTTTCGTCCTTGTTGCTCTCGTTTGAATAGTCATAGGTGTGCGAGTGACCAAGATAAAATCTCATCTCACGCATAGGAATAGCCCTCCAGGGGCTCTATTCGGAGATTTAAGATTTTCATCTCACCTTTTTTCGTCCTTGTTGCTCTCGTTTGAAACGTCATAGGTGTGAGAGTGACCAAGATAAAATCTCATCTCATCTCACGGCCAGGAATAGCCCCCCTGGTCTTTGTCTCTCTCGTTTGAAAAGTCATAGGAGCAAAAGTGACCAGATCTCACGCGTAGGAATAGCCCCCCTGGGGGGCTCCGATGAGATCCGAATAGGGCTCCGAATAGGGCCGCAGGGGTCCTACGATGACATCTTATTGCCATGATGGTTACGTTTTGTTGTCGACGCTGCGCGACCGCGAATCGTATCGCAGCGCAATAAGGTCCATGGTCGCGCAGCGTCTAACTCTACTCTAGTTACATTTTATCGTTTTCTCTTTCACACATTATGCTAACGATCAGTCAAAACAATTTGACATTGACTTTTGGAGTGCATGACCACAGATTTTAAAACATGATGTTTTAATGCTTGCAATTTGGTTCCTCGTTTCTTATACGGACCGCTAGAGTGTGGAATACTCTGCCAGAGTGTGTGTTCCATGACACTTATAATCTGGGTGTCTTCAAGTCTCGAGTGAATCGGTTTCTTCTAGGCAAGCGTACTCCATCGTAGGCCGCATCACTGCTTATCATCAGGCGTGTTGGCTGCCAAACGCAAGCCTATTAGGTAATACTAAAATTAAAAAAAAACAAATAAAACGTATAAAACTGACGCTCAATAACTGTTCACTTTTAACTTTTTCATTGCAAAGCATGTTTTTCGCTATCTGTACAAATCCATTGTCTTTCTTCATTACTCACCGCCTTGCAAACCGAATTACCTTCGCAGATTTCATTAATTAGCTAAAAAGC
Source organism: Peribatodes rhomboidaria (assembly GCA_911728515.1). Taxonomy (NCBI): domain Eukaryota; kingdom Metazoa; phylum Arthropoda; class Insecta; order Lepidoptera; family Geometridae; genus Peribatodes; species Peribatodes rhomboidaria. The sequence goes on along the minus strand of OU452191.1, from coordinate 10,351,492 downwards.
AATCACTGTTTGCTTAATTTATCGATTGCTTGCTGTTCGCTAGTGGTTTATGGTTGTTTTATGTAAATAGAATAGCCACTAGCTGCGGCTCTACGGATCCGATCGCATTTTCTCAGTTTTCCGTTTTTTTTTATCAAGACACAATACACAATGAAAAGTGATAGCCTAGTTGGAGAAGGCTCGCCTCTCAAGCCAGAGGGAGCGGGCTAGATCCCGGCCGAAGGCACGCACTAATGTTCAAAATAAATTTGAACATTTTTTGTGCGTATATTTAATGTAATTTAGATGGAGCCCGGTGTATGGCGACAAACCCCCTGTCTCATTTGGGTTTGAATATCGTCCGGTGAAGTGTGGGTATTGTAATACAGCTCTGCCAATCCCTTCGGGGAAAAAAGTGTGACGATATGTTATGTGTTTATCACGACAAAAAACACTCTGATATTATTATGTCCTTGCAAAAGGGTGCATGTAATTAATACCTATGGTAATTCATGTCAAAATAATCTTATATTTACCCCTTTACTTTACTTATAAGTATTGTATAGCCTCAGAGCAGTTATACAGCGTTTCGTCTTTTGTGATAGAGTTAAAATTTTAGAAAGCGATGGTAGCCTAGTTGGGAGAAGGTCCGCCTCTCAAGTCAGAGGTAGCAGATTCGAACCCAGCCGACGACGGCACGCACCAATTTGTTCATTGTGTGAACATATGTGCGTATTGTATGGCATCTGCTACATGACTGGAGCCCGGTGTATGGCGACAGGCTCGCCCCCTGTCACATTTGGGACTGAATATCGTCCGGCGAAATGTGGGTGTTGTATTACACCACCGCCAGCTCGAGGGAAAGGCGTGACGATATGTTAAAATTGTATAAAAATAGAAACAGACAAAACACTGAATAACTATTTTGAGGCAATGCAACGTTTATACTACTAATATTATAAACGCGAAAGTTTGCTAGAATGGATGGATGGATAGATGTTTGGTAATCTTTCACGCCAGAACAGCTGAACGGATCTGGATGAAATTTGGCACAGAGATAGATTATAGTCTAAAATAACACATAGGATACTTTTTAACCGCGGGTGAAACCGCGGGGCGCAGCTAGTATGACATATAATACAGCTAGTCTAGAAATATCTGGAATCTAGATATTTTCTAGCCTAAACAATGCTAAATAGACCTAGCCTGTCATACCTAGCTGTTTATCGTTCAATTGTTTACGTTTTCACATGACTTTCATTTGTAGAGCTATAATTTTGTACTAGCTGCGTACTGTGATCTAAATAGTAAGCTACATATGTATTTAAAGTATACGACTGCCTCGGTGGCTCAGCTGATAGTGAACCTGCCTTCTGAGTTTGGGGGCGTGGGTTCGATACCCACCTAGACATTCATGTGATGAACATTTGTGTTAGAAATGCAATGAATGAAAAAATGTAAATATTTAAATGAAAAATATATTTAAGTATTTCCAAAGTAAAAAAACACAATAGAAGTAATTAGGTACAATAGGTAGCAGATAATTACTGTTGCAAAGGCAGTAAGCTCAGCACTGAGCTGCGTAAAACTAGATCAGTTTAAGCAAGGCCGATTTTCAGCTTACCCCTAGACTCGAATTAAGATGTTCGTCGAGGGTATAACTTCTTCTATGGCTGGCTGTTAAAATATATATAGATATCAACATATAGTCACGCCTTTCCCTGAAGCGGCTGGCAGAGGTGTACAACGCCCACACTTTGCCGGACGTTATTCAGTTCCAGATGTGACAGGGCCGAGCCTGTCGTATTAGTTTAAGGTCAGGCGACCGTGTGTGGAAAAAAGTCCCGAATATTCATTTATTAGTAACTAGCTGCGCCCCGCGGTTTCACCCGCGGTTTAAAAGTATCTATCCTATGTGCTATTCTAGACCATAATCTATCTCTGTGCCAAATTTCATCCAGATCTGTTCAGCCGTTCTGGCGTGAAAGAGTAACAAACATCCAATTATCCATCCATACATACAAACTTTCGCGTTTATAATATTAGTAGGATAGGATTCTAATAACCTCTACTTTTAATTATTATAATAACCTCTACTATTATATTAAAAACCGTCATCATCATCATAACAGGTTTCAAAATTCCTTACAAAACATCTGAGACATCGCAACTAGAAAACTCATCTTCTGTAAATGTTTTACTGCTCTCCGTGTGCTAGTGCCTGATAGTGACATTTTCATGTGCAATTTCTCAAACTTTTTGCGGGTACGCTCGTCATCAGTTTCTGTCCCTTTCCGGCCCTTACACCTCTCAGCCTCGCACGTGTCTCGAAATGGGTCAGCAAGTTACGACATTACCCCGTCTACCGCTGGAGAGCTCTAGCGGTGAAGTTTCGCTAACTCGCTAAGGAACCAAATACTGTGGGTTTTGTGGCTCACTTGCAAAAGAAACCGAGTCAGTTTTTTTTTGACATTTTTCATTTCATATTCATTTTAATTTAATTGTTAAACCTCATTTTAATTTAATTTTAATTTATTCAATTTAATTATATTTTATATTAAAATGTACGGGTAAAAGGCCTAAAATAAAGAAAATTTTGAATTTGAATTTGAATTTTGAATTCTAAACGCAGAGTTAGCGCCATTTTAGACACGGCGGGAACCGCGCGGTAGTAGTATTGTTGTCCTTGTCTAACGCGCAGTAATAACAAGGACAATAATACTACTACCGCGCGGTTCCCGCCCGAGTGAGCGTCTGCATAGACGCTTTGCTTGCTGACGCTTGTTCCATAATAGTCGATAATAATAAGTAGGAAATGAAGCTTAGAAAACACTTTCGACCAATGGCCCTATTCGGAGATTTGAGATTTTCATCTCACCTGTTTTCGTCCTTGTTGCTCTCGTTTGAAACGTCATAGGCATGAGAGTGACCAAGATAAAATCTCATCTCATCTCACGCGCAGGAATAGCCCCCCAAGTCACCTTCGACCAAAAAAAAAACAACATCGATTCAACCATTTTATTTGCGAGCTAAAGGGGCGCTATTCACAACCATTCGGAAACGATTCCGATTGATCCCACAAATTTTAAACTCAAATTGTTCACATCTCTGTCTACTTGGAATAGGGAATCGAGTATAAATCCGATCGGAAGAATGAATCACGTATAAAAGCTTATGAATACTGACTGATATTCGAATAGTTAGAGTTCAAAATTCTGTAAATCCGAATGGAAACGTTTCCGTATAATTGTGAATACCCATGAGGACGCCACAAAGAGACTCTTCACACTGACAAATATTGAAATTTGCATTTCAAAATACAACTGAAGCAAAAAGAAAATAAACCTCAGTTCATAAACTCCAGACTCTCAGTTATCAGCAACACAGCCCGCCCAGTGACGGATTCAAGACATAGCCAAGGATAAGCTGTACCAAGGGAGGAAAACATAAAATGCTAACTAAAAGTGCGACATTTTAGACTGTTGAGCATAGAATTACAGATAATTTTGGGTGGGGCTTGAACCCCTTAGCTCCCACTCCCCTCGTCCTGGATGCGCTCCTGAGCCCGCCTGGTTGCTGATTACGTAATCAGAACAAACAGACCGAGATAATCTCAATTTCTATCTCAATATTGACAGCTTGATTGCGAAATTCTGTTTACGTTCAGTTCATTTAGTTACACAAGGTATCTGGCAGCCTGGGGGAGGCACCATCGCATTTGCTAAGCAAAACTGACAGCTTTCCTTGAAACAAATTACTTAGTGTAGATAAGTTATTTCTAATTCAAGACAAGCACTGAAATTCTTTTATTTAGTGCAAGTGGTCATTAAACACACCTACCATTGACTCATAGTGCAATGCCGACTATAATAATTATGTATTGTGTTAGAGCTCATAGAAATCTAACCCACAGTTGGAGCCTCACGTTATTCGAATCTCAGTCCGTATTCATAAGTTTCTTAGCGTGATTCCTTCTTCCAATTGTTTTTTAAACAATTCCCTATTCCAAAATTTGTAAAAGTAGACTGAGATTTTAATAATTTGACTTTGGATTTTGAGGGATCCGACAATCAAGTTTTCCGAATGATTGTGAATAGCACAACCATTCGGAAAACGTTTCCGATCGGATTCCAAAAATTATAAACTCAAATTGTTCGAATTTCAGTCAGGTGGTGATCAGGAGATGCTTTTTTTAGACTAATTTGGTCATTATCTTTTGTGAGTGTGCACTGTACGTGTACGACGCAGATAGTTACGCAATTTCCTGAGTTTTTCGAGTGAATCGGTTTCAACTAGGAAAGCGTGCTCCATCGTAGGCCGCGTCATTGCTTACGTGAGATGGCGACCAAGCGTAAGTCAAATATTGAATAAAAATACAATACAATATAACTTTATTGCACACCAAAAACTACATGAAAATCTTAAAAACTAAAATACATTTTTCGGCAGTACAAGGGCGACCTTATCGCCTCAAGCGATTTCTTCCAGGTAACCTTTGGATGGACAGTATAATAACAAGTATTATCCTATCATACTAATATTATAAACGCGAAAGTTTGTAAGAATGGATGGATGGTTGGATGTTTGTTACTCTTTCACGCCAGAACGGCTGAACAGATCTGGATGAAATTTGGCACAGAGATAGATTATAGTCTAGAATAGCAGATAGGATAATTTTTAATCGCGGGTTAAACTGCGGGGCGCAGCTAGTCTATTATACATTGTAAACATTTTTTTTAAACCCCGACAATTATAGCCAAGAATACTTTCGATAAATTCACCGTTCAGTTAAAAACAAGCAACATTATTAGAAGAAAAACGAAAAACCCGGCTGCAAAACATTGTACTTCCACCATCAAGACGATTAAAGTGACACCTCACATGTCGAAATACATCAAGCTGTTTAGGCTGTAGGGCGTGCCAAAGGAACCTTATACATACATACCCACATATACGAGTACATACTTATCTACATACATACATACATAAATACACTCGAAAAACATAACCCTGCTTTCTGCTATAACACATGTTGAACCTATAAAACCCTCTGTTTTGCATCGGACGTTAAGAGGGCCGCGACGCTCGGAAATTTCCATACAAACACGCTACTCGAATTTCTTGAAAACCATTTGTCAGATTATGATGAAATTTAGCATGTACAATTAAATTAACAATATCTCCGCCCCTATGTTCTTGGTTTTTTTTAAAACGTTCTCGAGCGAAAATAGAGGTACGAAAAATATCCGCATTTTAAGGGGTCACTTTTGACTGATTTATTCAATAGATAGACAAAGCAAATCATAAATTCCATTACATAGGGAAGTTGTCTACATCATTAGCTATTAAATGAATCCATAATACAAGGGAAATTCTTAGTTACCAATAATGGATACAGAAGTGAAAAGTCATTAAAAAAATTGAAATTGCACTTTGTCACTCTGTAGGTAACTTTAGAGGCTCGACAGTATCATCACTCGCTCTCTTCGCTTGTCTTCCTCTTCTAGACGAAATGGCTATAGAATACCTTAAGCCAATGCGAAGTTAGTCTAGGTCGCCTATGTCCATTTTTTGATTGCTAACGTAACGCCAACGGTTCAGTTCAATAAAAAGAAAACATCGACACGAAGAAGAATAAAAAGAAGTTGAATATTAGCTATTACTTAGTTATTATTTATCCTTATAATTTGAATTATTAATATTAAAATTCATATAAAATAAGTTATGCATGCTGTGCTTCCTTAAACAAACAGCACATTTAGCTTAATTAGTTTTTAAGAAAATAGAGTATTTTTAAATGTAGCTGTAAATGTGAAGCCTTAATAAATAAAAAATAGCTAGTTAGCTAGCTTAACTAGCTGCTTAGCTAGCTTAGTGAGCTGTATTGCCCTCCTGATCGAAAAGAAAGTACAGGCGCCACCATTCCACTCCTTTCCGTCGGTCAACGCTTTATGGTAAAATTTTGGCAAAAGTCCAAGGACCAGAACATCGAAATCGATAGATTTTATGGAAAGCCTGGATAGACTGGCAATGTATTTATGGTACTTTTGGCAGGTTTCCAGAGAGGTTTTGAGCTAGGTTTTAAAAAGTCTAGCTATACAGGGAATATTGAAGTCAAATCACGTTTTAGTGTTCGTAACTCTGAAATACTTCCAATGAACACACTGTATGTATTCGAGTATCAACAGCATTTTTGGAACTAGCTGCGCCACGCGGTTTCACCCGCGGTCCCACAGGAACCGTTTATTTTTTCGGGATAAAAAGTACACTATGTCCTTTTCTGTACCCCAGACAACGTGTATGCAAAATTTCATAATGATCTGTTCATTAGTTAGGGCGTGAAAGCGTTACAAACAAACGGGAGCCTGGTGTATGGCGACAGGCTCGCCCCCTGTCACATTTGGGACTGAATATCGTCCGGCGAAGTGTGAGTCTGCCAGCCCCCTCGGACCCTTTATATTTTGACAAAGGTGCAAATTAATCCCGGTACAATCAGACTTACAAACACTTTCAAATTCCGGAGCGTACTCGTATGTGTTCTAGGAAGCGTAGTATTTAAGTGTGTCTAGAGAACCATAGAGTGTATGACTGTATGTGGGGTAGAGTCGGCAATTTATCGCGAACCAGGTCACTGGCACACTGCGCCGTGTTTAATTGAATGTGCTGTCTATGCTTGTTGTGGCCATCGTTTGCGAAAAGTTAGGACTAATCAGATAAGCGCGCGACATAGCGACTAATTGTTGCATGTGCTTTTTATTGAGACAGACTTCCCTACAATTCACTACGCGAGCCAATTCGAAGGCAAATCTGCATATAAATGTTAATATAATATAATGTCGTTCATTAACATTCATACGCAGATTTGTCCGGCGGATTGGCTGACATCATCCATCCATCATCCATCCATCAGCCATAGGACGTCCACTGCTGGACGTAGGCCTCCCCCATAGATCTCCAATAAGACCGGTTGGTAGCGGCCTGCATCCAGCGCGATCCTGCGGTCTTGACAAGGTAATCCGTCCACCTTGTGGGTGGACGTCCTACGCTGCGCTTGCCGCTACGTGGTCTCCACTCGAGAACCTTTCGACCCCATCGGTCATCAGTCCTTCGTGCTATGTGCCCACTGCCATTTCAACTTGCCAATTCGCTGGGCTATGTCGGTAACTTTGGTTTGTCTACGGATCTCCTGATTCCTGATTCGATCTCGCAGAAAGACTCCGAGCATAGCTCGTTGGGCTACTTGAAGCTTATCGTCATCACTTATAACACACACTGGTCGAACACTTTCGACTTGAGAGAGACAGAAAATATAAAATGTCTCGAAATATAGGAATAGGGCCTTTGGTTGGTCGTCGCGTGGCACGGAGAAGTGTGACCTTATTACTCACACGACAAATTAAGCCTATTGATTCATAATATGAATATGTCAGCCAAAAAAGTATAAAAAAAAAACAATACACAGCGCTATCTGCAGTACACATTTTCTTCGCAAATTCAATATTTTTACCTCAGATAAGAGACACAAAATTGTCCAATATATTTAGAATATCAAAACCCTCATTGAGCTTATCTCCTCTCAGCGTGATCAATTCGTTGATAAATCGTTATCAGTGAAATCCAAATCTCCGGGATTTCATTTTTTTAGAAAGTCACGTAGTCAATATTCGTCTGCATTGATCTTTTTGTTTTTTGAAGGTTAAGCTCGTATCTTATTACTTTGATAGTAAACTTATTCTCTTTTTCCTTTGGCTTTGACGCCAGAAGAACATTTGTTATTAAAATTGCAATCTGGCCTATGGCTGAAGCCAAGACTATTGCCGTGAACGCCTGCGAATGTGTTCCTATTGATTGTTAATGGGTTTTTGACCGATCGGAACGGCGACGTATCGGGGCGTTCACGACAATGTTCTGATATTGGTGTAGTAGTAGCAAATTAACATAACAATAAACTTTGTTTTAGGTAGATTGACTCTTATTTTTAACGTTATAACGTTTAACCATCATATTTGTGTACATATTTATAAATGTATAACGCGCAAATTATTCATTGTATCAACTCCATTTTTTTTTTAAACTTAAATTTTCAGTTTTCATTTTTGGTCTAATTGATGAATACTTTTCCTCACTATTTCTTTTAAATTGTTTATTTAATACGTACTCGTACCTACACAAAATATAGGAAACAGTCATAATTGGTAGTAAATAGAAACATATCGTCACGCCTTCCACCTTTCGCCTTTTTCACGCTTTTCGAAGAAGCTTTCAGAAGTGTAATACAACACCCACACTTCGCCGGACGATATTCAGTCAAATTATTTAGTTGATTTTCAACGTTAAAACAATACCTTTTTATAGTTATAACTAGCTGCGCCTCGCGGCTTCACTCGCGACTAAAAAGTATCCTATGTGCTATTCTAGACTATAATCTATCTCTGTGTCAAATTTCATCCGGATCTGTTCAGCCGTTGTGGCGTGAAAGAGTAACGAACATCCATCCATCCATTCTTAAACTTTCGCGTTTATAATATGAGTAGGATAGGATAATTCTTCCGATCTTCGTGTGAATGGTCACCGTACCGTCCGTTATACCCTGCTTGCAATATTCATGAGCCGTCACGATTGAAGCCACGTGCTCGACGATTATTGTTTGGATTTATCGATTCATCCGATGTCTCGATTAACTCGATTGTATGAATTATGTCTAAAGTATGCTTCTGTTTGTTTATGTAAAGTTATGTGTAATGTTTAGTTTTGTTGTTTATATGTTTCTGTTCAGTTACGTACTAACTGTTTTGTTTCTGCGGCTAGCTTGTATGTAGAGTTGGATGGGGGAGCCACTCTCGGATTTTTGGAACAAAGCTGGCTGTAAAATGTTAGTTCCCTCTTTTGGCCACAGTTACTTTATTTGGATGAATAAATCAAGTTTATAACATCCTTTTTTTGGGTCCGGAGAGAGTACTTTACCTACTGTTGCTCTACTTCCGCTTTGTGACTTGTTACTTTGGCCGACCGACATTTTTTTACGTAAACGCCATTTTACGCCCCCTTGTTTTGGTTGGCACGAATTTTATTTTTAGCTCGTGACGTGTAAACGTTAGTACAAAACAAATACCTATTCACTTGTTGGTATTAGACCTATTCATATAACAAATAGACTATATCATAATTATAGTCAACAAAATCGATCGTTAACCGAAGGTCAAACTTTCGGCTCGAAGCAAAAAGGATAAAAGCGTGTCATAGTGACATATCCATTAGGTCCATTTTTCCTTGTAAAGCTGTACATATTTTAGCACTAAAGAATAAATTTGCAAGGCCTCGATCAGGTAGACGTGATGCGTTGCACGCAGCGTACAGCGTCGCATCGCGCGGGCAAATCTTACTTATCATATTAAACTCAGATCAACCTAGAGAATGAGATGGCGCACGGCGTATGATCTAAGTGAAGCCAAAAAACCATCCAAAAACTACGCTACTGTCGTATACACAATACTCACACATTGACGCACAAAAACTACGCTACTCGCTTGGTCATTCTTACCTCGACCTTATTAACATTGGATTATGGTATAATTTCGTGTACTTAAATATACATAGTGCAGTAGAAAAGTGTGGCCAGGACTACATTTGAGGTTTTTTTTTTAAACTGTGCAGTTTTTTGCTAGTCAATTTTGAAAAAGCTGTAACATTTAACTTTTACAAATATGTGCAGTTTTAAAATATTAAATCCTAAGGTTGTATATTGGAACGGAAATGGCTAACGTAGAGTTTGGGAATTAATATTAGTTTTCGTGCAATAGTAAATGTTTTTCATGGCAACATTACCTCGCACACACATTGAAAAAGAAGTGGCTTCAGCGATAAATAACGCAGTGTTCCATATTTTCCTCTAGATTGATCTGAGATATTATAGTGCAACTTGATTAAAGTACTACGTACTAGAGGAACTGATACAAACAAAGAACGTTACGTTAGTGGGGGGCCTGCCTACCGTGGGCTGGCCGCAGGTTTGCTGCAGCGTTGACTACTGAATTGCTTATTTACGTCCGTTCAGTCCGTTTCACACTTTCATTCGACTAAATTAGAGTTACACTGCACGCGTTTCCGGACCACACTAATGCAAGGAGCAAGGATTTCAATGCACTGGAGTGGACGAAAGCTACTGACGAAATCTAGTATGTAGGCATTGTGGACGTAAAGGACATAAACGAAACGACTGTTACTATTACAAAAGAATTTATCAGCAGAAGGGTAACTACGAAAATAAAGAAAGGACAAGGACAGTACAAGCAGTTGAGATAAATCAAAATCAGCCATCAACATTGAATGATTTCTCTGGCTTTGCATTTATGACTGGCGATTATAGTACATAATAATATTATATCAAAGGTATATCAATGTCCTAATGTATGAGAGCGTTCACGTGGAAGCATATTTACGAGCGTTCTATTTCGTGTTGGTTTTCGAGCTGTGTGACTGACGCTGTACGCTCCGCGCAACGCCCCGCTTCTTTTTGGACGAGGCCTGAACCTTATGTGTTGTGTTATGACAGATCTAAATTTAGGGAACGTGAGAGAAGAGACAGCAAGAGTGGCATGAGCACTTACCGTCTCGAAAAATGTCATGTCAGATTGAATTAGGTATCTTCGAAAGCAAAACAACCTTCCAAGGGATTAGCGAAATCTTTTTTTCAGTATGTTTACTGTAAAAGCAAAAATAGATTAAGGGTCCCGCGACGCTCTGAAATTTCCATACAAACGCGCTTGTCAAATTTCTTGGAAACCATTTGTCAGATTATGATGAAATTTAGCATGTACAATTAAATGAACTATATCTCCGCCCCTATGTTCTTGGTTTTTTTTTTTTTGAAAACGTTCTCAAGAGAAAGTAGAGCTATGAAAAATATCCGCATTTGTATGGGTTCACTTTTGGCTGATTTATTCAATAGATAGACAAAGCAAATTAAAAATCCCTTTACTTAGGGAGGTTGTCTACATCATTCGCTTTTAAATTAATCTATAATACAAGGGAAATTCTTAGTTATTTAAGAATGATCAAAGAAGTGCAAAAGTCATAAAAAAAATTGAAATTGCACTTTGTCACTTAGAGGTAGGTAACTGTAGAGGCCCGTTAGTATCATTACTTGCTCTCTTCGCTCGTAGTCTTCTTCTAGACAAAATGGCTATAGAAAACCTGTAAAGCCAATGTAAAGTTAGCCTAAAGTGGTCGCCGGGCTCTAAAGTGGTAGTTTGTGGTATGTTCAATGTCAATGTATAAGATGGTTGAAGTTGTTAGATAATAAACAATTGATTTTAGTCTAACCTCAAAGCAAACACTCATTGACTTCGTGTTACTTAACAACGCCATCTGCTGTTGTGTCGTTAAAGCAATTAGTTGCTTACAAAAAATAGTATTATTATTCGCCAATAGATGTCAGGAAGAGTCATATTTTTCAGTTGAGACTACTCAAACGCCTTCTTTTTGTTATTTTTCTTCCAAGTTGATTATCGATAAAACACGAATAAAATGACATTTTCTAAAAATGATTCCTAGCTAGATCGATTTATCGCCCCCGAAACCCCCTATATACTAAATTGTATGAAAATCGCTGGAGCCGATTCCGAGATTCCAATTATATATATAAATATACAAGAATTGCTCATTTAAAGGTATAAGATAACACAACAAAAAATATAAACTAAATCTTAAAAACATTTCAATTTTAAATAGGTAGTATTTACCTTGGTTTAAGACATTTTGTGCAGACGAATTCAAATTTCCTAGTGTCCTCCTTTCTGATCATCGTTTGCACAAAATGTCTAACCAAGGGCGAAAAGTGGTCCTCTGCTATTATCTTAATTATAGCGTTGGCGTTAATTATAGTGTTGAACCTGCTCACAAAATTTCACGAGAATCGGTTAAGGAATGCGACTTGAAAAAGGAGGACAGAGGACAGACCGTCGGCCGCAAGGTCTACAGCTCACTAGTATAATATTGGTGTTAAAGTCGTATCTAAGAAAATACATAGGTTTAGGTTTATAGACTTTTTATTATCAACAAAGACAATTTGTCGCATGTGATAACATGGTTTAGTTAAATATAGCTTAGCGTTCGTAGTCGCATCCATTAAAGTATTTATAAACATATTTATTTTATATTAGTATAAAATTAAAATAAAAATTTAAAAATTCTTAAGGTTCCAAACTCATTTCACGCATTTCCTTATTCAAGATAGGGATCTGTCTTCCATAGTATGTCGAGCTATTTTTTTCTTGAATGCGTGAAATGAGTTGACATTTTTTATATGAGAGGGTAGTTTGTTAAAAAGCCGCGCTCCTTCATTAGTTAGCATTGTTTTGCCATATTTTGTTCGATGCCTGGGTATGACGAGGTATCTAACTCGCCGAGTACAGTGGTCAACAACATTTTTTCGCTTGGTGAATGATAAGTTTATATGAATGTTTTTATTTAGAGAATACTTTCTTCCGTGACTCTGGAAACGTCACATCAGAAATCGTCCCTCAAACTAGGAACGAACGACTAAAATATTTACAAAACTACTGCGCATTCCCGAAAGGTCAGAACTTTCTAGATGATTAGTTTCCTCCTTTGATAAAGTCCAAGAAATCCACAGGGAAGGACGGAAATCAATTTCTTCCACTGGAAGGATCAACATTGTTTTATCAGTTCACGCGTGATTACCGGCCTTTTGGAGTGGAAATAATGGTTTTGGTCCTTCAAAATTTGTTTTTTCTTTGTTCGAAAACGTGCCATTTTTTGTAGAGCGAGGTTCCAGTTTGGAATGGCGACTTTTTCAGCGGAGTAAAATTATTGGATAATCTATGGGCAGAGCAGACCAACAGCTGTTGGGAAATGAACAACCAAAATGAAATGAACTTTTTATCCGACAGCCCGGAAAGCACATTTTTTTTGGGTGTATGCTAGGCCAGTGTAATAAGTAGGTTACATGTTGTTTGTGTTTTATTATACGACCTAGATTAACTTTGAAGTGTCGTTAGACACGTATTAGGCAAATTTGGTCTGGAAATACTGGCAATATTTATAACTGTAGCCCGGCCATCATCAGCCATGTTAGAAAAATATGACTTCCATACAGAATGGCGGAAATATTATAGCGTGGTCCTCAGAGCCACTAGCTAGTTTTATGAGATTTGGGTAAATGCTTTTTATTGTAGATATTATTAAACTCTTCGAATGCTAGAAAATATACATGCTATAGATATAAGATAGACTGCACAGAGCACATCTCAAGAGCTCATTGAACCCTGCCGTGCGAGGCCGACGTACGACCAATATCGATGTCGAGGGCTGTCAGACGGAAAACTACCCTCGTCTACGATCCGCCGCTATCTAGGCACTCGGGCACGTAACTAGGAGGCAGAGGGGGTTCAGGTGGAGGCTTTGAAGGGAAATTGTAGAGTTTAGATAAAGTACGTTTGAGTGTTCGGTGGGTTTTGTAGCGTGTGAAGTGGACACTTAATATGAAGGTGTGTATAATACAATGTCTGCGGTGTTTGCTGCGTCGCACCCCTACTTTAATTTTTATCCTTTTTCGTGTAAAGCAACCGTCTTTTGTCTTTACGATAACCGGGGTCACCTATACCCCAAGCTTCTCATACATTATTTGTCAGCAAGCGACTTACATATATTTAGCTGCCCCCTAATACTTCGCTCATGACTACAACCCTGCAATATGCTGAGATAACTCACTATAGGTAGTTCACAAATAGATTGCACGTTTCAATCGCTGAGAGTAGATACTTTAGTTGATTACACGGTACATAAAGTTTCATTAGCTGCGCTGCTGTGGTGGAAACGAAGGGAATTGTAACCTGGCCGCTATCGGACTGAAAATTGTGCCTTTTTATAAGAAAAAGGCTTATAATGATGAAAGGCTATAATGATAAAATTTATAATGATAGACTTTTTAAAAGAAAAAGGTTTCTCTATTCTATGATAGAGCAGATCGATTTATTCTAGGCAAGCTCTTGCCTAGATTAAACCGATTCCCTCACTACTTGAAGACATCCAGATGTTACTCTTAATAGCTTGTCCTTTCCCGCCCAGCTTCTCATGGTACCGCTATAAAGCTTCCATGAAAAATTATCTATCGTTGCTTGGTTTAGGAGTTACCGGATATACAGACAGAGAGACAGACAGACGCGGAAAGCTAATTTATTTCATACCAATTAGAGAAAAGAAGAGAAAGAACAAGAAGAGATAGAAATGCTTTACTAGCTATATATGTGCCTGCGACTTCAGTCGTTCATACCTTATGGAACTGAGTTATTGTTTGGTTTTTAATAATGAAAGAGTTTTCATTTCGGACCAGTAGTAGTTCAGGTGTTCTGTTCACCCCCTATATGTATGCAAACATACAGACTAAATCTCTTCACTGACAGAGCGAAAGCGAACTTAAACGTTAAAGTAGAAAAACACTAGAGATTTGTTAAAAAAAAACAATATTGAAGATGAGCTTCTGCAAAGTAACGCTTGGGGCCCTATTCCTGCATATCCAGAATTTTTCTGGTCTTTGTCTCTCTCGTTTGAAAAGTCATAGGCGTGAAAGTGACTAGATCACGTCTCACGCGTCAAGAATAAGAAGCAAGATTGGATTAACAATTTCAGTGTAATTTAAGCTTGTTCTCAATTGTTCCAGCTGCACTCCGAATACCGCAGCACGTACAAATGGCACGAGTTCAAGGAACAGCAGCAGGGGGTTGTGAAGCAGCCTGCGCCTGCGCCGACACCGCCCTCCGTGCTACCCTTGTCCAAGGGTATGTATTGCTTTAGGAACATTAGGTGGTCCGCTAGAACTGGTGCGGACATCGCTCGTGGGTCTGTATTGAAAAACACTATGACGGCGGAAGTAGCGACTACGAAAGTTCGCGCGAGTTTTGTGTGAAAAATGACAAGTATGCAATAGGTACATAAAATATGTTCCAATTAAAAAATTGTTCCAAACAGCAATAAACAGACAGTGAACAATAAAAGTTGTTCCATTTAAAAAAAAGCATCAGAATTTAAAAACTCAGCTCAACTCAAACTTGAAATTTGTCATTGAAACTGCCAGTTTCCAATAAGTGCAAAAAACTCTGGATGCTTCTTACGTAACATATTTTATAGCGATACTTCGCATCCAGGAAAGTAGAAAAACATAGCCAAATTGATCGCCAAAGAGAAGAGTGATGGCTTTCGAGACCCAACGTTTACCACTGACTCCTATTCCTAAGCAACTTCTATGGGAGCAAGTGTGATAAACAAAGTTTGATATATTGACGGGTATTAGTCTTGTGGCCAGGTCCCATGGAGCCGGCGATACCTCGTCGCAAGAAGTACCCCGGAGTGGCGTACAAGACGAACGAGCTTTTCGACCCAGCGCCGGCTGACGACATCAGGCCACACCACAACTCCGCCTTCGACAGAGCTAGGGTCAGTATCACTCAACAACTCTTGGCCCAGCCTACAAGCTTATTTAAATCAAATAAATTTTGATATGTCTCAACTCAATTGGGTATCGAAGATACACTTATGAAACTCAAAGTTATGAAAATGACTCTTCCGCCTTGTTCAGAAAAAGAGCCATTACCATCCACTACCAAGAAGAACAGGCAAGAAACTGAGGAGCATTTTTCATAAAAAAAATTGTTTCGTGTTCTTTGGCACTCGGAATTCGCTGGCCTGCAAGTGTCTTGTAGCGTTCAGACTCAGTACCGTAACTTGTTCTCTATAGGTGTGGTGCTTATGAAACTGAAACTACCGTTGCAGTTCCATAAATGGTAATGTATGACCCAAAACTTTGTCCTGGTAATTTTTGTGCCCTTCAAAGGTCTTCCCTGTTCCTGGACGCCGCTGGCACTACCTCAGTTACGGCGCTGTTCTGATGCACAGAAACGAATAAAATTCAGCTTTTGTAGCACGGGTTCTTCTATTTTCCGTGCAGGCATTATGGGTGACATGAATTCTTTTCTGAAGTAGGATTGAAATGTACTGTTGGTAAAGTTTTAAAATAAGGCCTTTTTGTGCAGAGTGCGCAAAGAAATGACCCCGAGCGCGCAGGGAGACGCAGCAAGTCGGAGGGCCCTCGCCAGCCGCGATGGACGGATACCGTCGAGCCCAAGGTATTACCCGCTTGAATATTCTATAAGAACACCTGTTGAACTAGGTTGTAGGCTTTGGAAGAACCTAAAAATGCTGTAATTAAATGGAACAGCATAACAAACGTTACGCTTATCTTTTGTAGTCTTCCAATGACTTGGCAACTCAACATTTAACGTGTTTTGAGCTTAATAACTCTAAAGCAGACATTTTTCTTTAAACTTGACACAAAAATATCAAATTACCAAAAACTAAATCCGAAATTAAAAATTTTTTTTGGGTCTGATTTTGAAGACTATTACTTCTGTCAAGGTGAGGGAATTTCATGATATTTACAAATTATTACATGGCTTACAACTATGACTATGTAGACTGTCCAACTTTAACAATTCTTCTCTTCCAGGCCACAGCCACAGCCATGGGCGAAGTGATGGCGGTGAAGGAGCCAGAAGCCATGGCAAGCACTGAGTACCGCAACCAGTTCGCCTGGCCTAAAGACAACGAACCGGCTCCGAGGAAGAGCATCTCCATGGGAGCGCTGAAAAAAGCTGCTGTCGCTGAAGGTAAGTCATCATGAGGAGCCATCTTCACACTGAAGTTTGGAGGTCAGTAGGTTTTATGTTCATGTTTTAGGAGGCTGTTTGGTCATACAAATAAAATAAAATAAATTTCTTCCGGTGTACCCAGGCATTCGTCATCAGCCTACTCTACATCAAGAGTGACTGAGCCGTTATCTCAGTATTACGCAGTATATTGGGGCTGAATATCGTCCGGCGAAGTGTGGGTGTTGTATTACACCTCTGCCAGACCCCTCGAGGGAAAGGCGTGACGATATGTTATGTATTACGCTGGCTCAATGGGGTTGGTGGATGTCACATGTCATTCAAAATTATTTTTGAAAAACTAATGCCTCTTAGTTTCTTGCCTGTTCTTCTAAGTAGTGGCTCTTTTTCCGAACAAGGCGGTCGAGTCTATTATAAAACGTTGACGTTCATAAGTGTATCTTTGATACCCAAATTTAATAAAAACATTTTGACTTTGACTTTGAATTACTCTTCAAGGACAAGATATGTCGGTTTTCTCCCGATGTTTTCGTTTCTGCCAAGGGGCTTTCTGCTTTTGAGCGAGAGATCCGAGAAGAGGTATTATACTATTGAATCAGGCTTGTTGATTGTACTTAGAATATTAATAATCATTGTCGGAGGTTTTTTTTAATATTTAGTTCATTATTGCATCTTCTCTCTTTCCTACCTTTTGACTACTTTACAAGATCAAGCAGCAACATCAAACCGCACGCTACTGAAAATAGACATCTCATATTTTCCTGCCGATCCCATTTTACTCCAAACGACGGTCACCAACCCCCGATGACACCATTTGTCGACGAACACACCCAAATGTTGCTAGATTTATCGACACATTGACAGCCTAACGGCCTAATTAACTTCAAAACGACCGACCGGACCTACTGAACTAGAATATTCACGTTTCTGGTTCAGTTTCAATATTGGTGCTACCCACAGAATACTCTCTGTTACAATAGATAACCTAGAAAATGGGTGCTTACTTCGAAGGTGTTGGTTGGGGGTCTCGATAAATAAAATGAATATAACATAACATAACATCGCCACGCCTTTCCTCCGAAGGGCTGGCAGAGGTGTAATACAACACCCACACTTCGCCGGACGATATTCAATCCTAAATGTGACAGGGAGCGAGCCTGTCGCCATTATACCGGGCTCCAATCATCATCATCCATATGGGTACAACATACAAGTTATGACAAGGTATGACATACAAGTGAATATAGGTAACTTAAAACTTATCTGTCTTAGGTACTGAAATACTTATGTTTATTTTTTTAGGGTCAAGGTTTCTAGCGAGTCAAAGTCTAATCTAGTAGTAGTCTAGTCGAATAGATAGGTATTCTAAAGACTTCTCCATTTTTTAAAAAGAAGAAGTTTTCAAAGTAAATGTTTACGTCAAGATTCTAAATTTGAGATGGATGGTGTAATGATGTAAGATACGGTTAGGAATTGTCTATGTTTGGTTGCCTTTTACTATTATTTATTCAGTGTTATTGTTTAATTTTACCCGACTGTATAAAAAGAGTCATGTTATTCGGATGTCTGTTTGAACTTAATGTCAAATGAAGAAGGAGTATCGACTCTACTTAAAATTTACTAGTGAAACGAAGACAAAACAGATAGGTACGTACTCGTATTAGTACCTAAATATGGTAATAGTTATGGCTCCATTAATTTCAAAACCGCCCAAGCAAGTATTTATCCCCGTCGCACGCCATCAAAGTTCTCCGAACCGACCAAACTGTGAAATGGCTCGAATGCTGAATAGTTCACGCCTTCCTGAGAGTAGTTTCAAATATTCAGTCGAGTTGTTGGGACGCTGCGTCGCTCACAAATTCACAGGCTAACTTCGCTTTGACAATTCACCATGCAAATGGCAAATGTCAAACTCAAACGCCTAGCCTCATTGGCAGCTGCCATTAAATTCTCTCTGTAGTTCCTTCTAGTTGACCAATCAAAGCTTCCGAGTCTACTGGGGCAAATCGGTATTTGTTTTAAAACAAAACTAGCGAACGCCCTGGCTTCACACGGTACCTATAAACCTTAAGTAAAAATTATGATGGTGAAAATGTGAAAATGCAGCGATGGCAGCCTAGTTAGGAGAAGGTCCGCCTCTCAAGCCAGAGGGAGCGGGTTCGAACCCAGCCGACGGCACGCACCAATTTGTTCATTGTGTTAACATATTTATGTGTGTATTGTATGTCATCTGCTACATGACTGGAGCCCGGCGTATGGCGACAGGCTCGCCCCCTGTCACATTTGGGACTGAATGTAAAAATGTATTTGTCCGACAATCATTTTAGTTAGTTTGAGTTTAAGCAAATCTTCATGAAATTTCACAGTTCATGCGAATTATAACTTTAAAGTTTTAAAGAGCAAAATTGGTCGAGGGGCTATGAAGCTTAAACTCGAAGGGTCGTGAGGTTACAGTTCGAAGCGAACAACTAGTTTAAGCGAATAACTTTGTATTGGTAATCTGTGACAGTCTAACGAACCTGAACCATGATTTCAGCGCGAGTACGTTTTTATTTATGCATTAAAATTTCATAAGCCGGTGTTACCATACACCCATTCAATGTGCACTCAGCAAACATTCCGCCATAGAAGCAGTTCGCCGAAATTTCGTATGCAAAACGCAGTCGGCTTCATAAAAGCGGATTTATACGACCTTTGGTGGCACAACGGGACTTGTAATAAAGTGGGTTTAAGGTCGCGCTTTGGACGTTTTCATACAAACGTCGGTGTACTTAAGTTAAGTAAACGGTATTTTAGTCACACTGAACTGTAAAATGTAACCTCTGGTGACACCTCACCTCAATTATCAACTTTGCCAAATTGCACATTCATTCAAAAAGGTTACCTAGGTAAATTGCCTTGTAAAGAAGTACCAAATTCTAACAGTAGGTATAAATATAACTAAGACGATTCAAAATATAAGTAAGAACATAGATAAGTAAATAAAAATAAAACTAGACACATAACAAAGCTATAGCTCAAAAAGTGACGGATTACCTCTTATGGTGCTTTTTAATGAAGCGGAGACGAGCGGAGCGGTAGCAGTGCATAAATTGAGCAATCACGAAGAGTGGAGCGGAGCTTTCGAGATTGACCAAGCATTGTGATTGGTCAATTGATGGACCGCTAAACTCCACTCCGCTCGTCTCCATTTCAGTGAAACCCAACAATGATTGTTTTGATTGATTAAGCGGTGATTTCGAAATTGACCAAGCATTGTGATTCATGCACCTCGAACTTCCGCTCCGCTCGTTTCCGCTTTAAAGGAAAGAACACCCATAAGCTGAGATAGTGATAGGTAGAAAAATTCTAAACTTTACAGCTTCCATGCCATTGTAGCTTGGGTTGGCTTGTCCAATGAAGTCCAAGCTTTAATACAAGCTTTAAAACTGAATCACGTCGAGCCCAACGGCCATAATTGAGCTCCATGAAAGCTCGGCACCAGCCCAGATTATGAATTCTCAATGCATTTTCCTGGTATGTACTGATTTATGAAAATTGCACTTATTTAGCAGTTACTTCGGTTTTTATTTGCACAATGCGAGGGAATTTCAATGGAGTTAAAAAATGTTGCTGCAATGGTTTAAACGATTCAGCGCTTTAAAACTTTAGATTTCGTTTTGTTTTAAAGGAATTAATTAGTTTTAAGAACTTTAATCTTGGAGTAATATTTAATTTTCTTATTTGCTCTCGTGCATTTAGTATATTTTATGCTGATTGAATTCAAAACAATTAAAAAAAGCGTTAAATTTAGAACACTTTACGAATAATTCCTTTATAATAGGCACTCTTTAGTAATATCTAATAGGTAAGTCCAATTTTTAGTAGGAAATCGTAGAATCCAACTTGGCAGGGCAGCGTTCGGAAAGCTACGGAATATCTGAATCAGGTCCACCAAAGAGCAATAATAAAGAGGGCTATGCTCGAAGTTTCCTTTCAAGATTGAGTCAGATATGACGAAATCTGCAGGCGAACCAAATTAAGGGTCCGGCGACCACTGTAGACTTACGTCACATTGACTAAAGGTTTTCTACTGCCATTTCGTCTGGAAGATTTTTTCTTTTCTTCTTCTAGACTCTAGAAGGAAGCGACGAGCGAAGAGAGCAAGTAAAGATCCTGACGAGCCTCTAAAATTGTCTACGGAGTGACAAAGTTTAATTTCAATATTTTTTATTACTTTTGCACTTCTTTATCATTCTTAAAAAACTAAAAAATTCCCATATTAACCGACATAGCCGGAAAATCTAGATCTATGTGATATCTATGGATAGATCGATAGAGACCGATAGATCTCTAGATCGATGTGGCAGTGGGCAGGGCACATCGTTCGTAGAACTAACGGCGGATGAGGCAGAAAGATTCTCGAGTAGCGACCACGAACCGGAAGACGCAGCGCCTATCCACAAGGTGGAGCGACGATCTAGTGAGGGCCACGGGTAGCCGCTGAATGCGAGCAGTTCAAGACTGGTCGTTGTGGAGATCTTTGGGAAGGCCTTTGTGCAGCAGTGGACGTCTTCTGAACTGAGATGATGATGATTATGACTCTTTAGTAGTACCTAGCTACTTTCAGTACAGTGATTTAGTAGTAAAGTTCACATCTGTAATACTCTAGTTATATAGTACGACATGAAAAAGATTAAACGGAAATTAAGAAAGGTAAACGTTAATTAGAAGAGCCGGATATTTATCCACCAACAAATTAAGCTGGAACAACGTAATTTTCCTTTATTTCTCGTGAATATCTCTTTGTTAGCAGCAATGAGATATTAAAAATGTTTCGTCCTGGCAAAAATGAAAGCCGTTTGAAAAACAGAAACACCCATTCATACGTACAAATTTTTTTTATCCACCACCGTATTTGGTTGGTCCCTGGTTTTTAGGGCACACCCGGGCAACCGTATCATCTTTCAAATGACACGTTTTTGCCGCAATTAGCCAGTTAGCCACTGCTAGGGGTCGGTGTCCTAGTTTTCTTTATTATGAAAACACTTTAATACGAAAAAGTTTTAATAAATTTAGCCCCTTACTAATAAACGTTGTTTTGCCTCAGTTATACAGTCTTTTGTCTTTTTTATTTTATTTTTTCAATTGATAAAAATTTTCAAAAAGAGAAGCCACTGTAAAACTATTCCGAGGCCATACAACGTTTTTAGTAAGGTAAAGGTAAAGTTAGTAAGGTAAGTAAAGTAAGTAAGGTAAGGTAAAGGTAAAAAGTAAGTTTCTCCTTAAAAACTTGTTGATTACGTATTAAGTTTTAGACCGTTAGTACAGTACGTAGATATTCGTAGAGCGTACATCGCTAAGGTGTTCTACAAGGCATTGTACTCGGGCCAAGTCTTTTGCTGATTTACGCCTAAAACAAAGAAGTAAAAAAAAATCGGATTGAACAGACAATTGACTAATTCGCACGTGAGTAATTCCCGATATTCCCAATATTCAAAATGGTTTTAAGACCAATAATTTAATTTTAAAACTATCTTGTTTGTTTTACTATTGAAATAAAGTCGAAATGTTTGCACTGCAGCTACATTTCAATATTTTTTTACTCTTTTTGTAGAGCTCACGTCCCAGTTTTCAAAACCATGCTAACCTGTCCCTCAGGAGGAAAGTCGACGTTAAAAGTTCGAAACTGAGTTTCCACGATAAACGGTATCGTTTTAAGTTGGCTATGCTAGGGGATGGAACGAAGTTATGAAGAACACGCAAGCCGTTTAGTAAAGTTTAGTAAGGCATTTAAATATGGTAATTGCTTAGAGATGATAGGCATTTATATCAAATCAATTCATCTAATGTGAATAAATGAAATTACACTATCAGTTACAGCACACTCTACAATTGCAAATGCAACTTGAGTATTTTCATTTGTTTTTACGACGAAGCTGGTGAACTAATCGTGATGAAATTAATCAATGGGCGAAACAAATTTAGTAAAAAAGAGTGAGAGTAAAATTGCCAGAAAGTTGTTGATCACAGCTTATAATCACGGTCTGTAATTAAAAGTTTCGCTACAAGCCTTTTGAGGAGGTATACAAGTCGACGCGTACATATTTTTTTATTCTTCCAAGTCTCCAAATAAAGTCCTATTTTTGTTTCCATCGATAGACACATGAAAGATAAACATAAAATGGCCGTAAGTTTTTCTTAGAATAGAATATCCAATTTGCTCTGCTTCAGGTTTCCGAAATAGAATGTCTGAATGAAGGTGAATGTCAAAAGCTAGGTCAAATCTCAAGCCGTCTGCAAATAATACCTAGGTACCTAATTTTACGGTCTGAGATCTTAATATAGTGTTAAAGTTGCAACACAATTTGACACGTTTTAGCTTGGCACGATGTTATCTTGTGTTTTGTAATTTAAGTGTGTCAGGGTATCAATTATAATCGTTGACAATGGACCGCAATTCGGCGAAACGATTTCGTGTAGAACTAAGTGTTTCATGTTTCGTTCAAAGCAGTACAATGAGTTTTCAAAATAAACAGTATGTTCAGTTTTTCGAAATGAGATCAAAATGAGGAGTGAACCTTCTTAAATAATATGTTTTTAAACTTTAAATGAACAGGTGAAGTCTGATTCACATACCAATAACATTATGGGTTGAACTTGAAAAAAGTAACATTTAACAATTTACTTAAAACTAATACTTGGTCTAATTAGGCCAAAATAAAATAAAAGGGGCATCAAGAATTGACCTCAATTTTAATAGAAAGGGTTTCTGATTGTCAAATGACGATTTCATCATTTCAACAATCAATTTCAGTGGGGACAACAACTACAACTACTACATCTTTGACAAAGATATTTACGACACGATTCTAAACAATCAACAGCCAGTTCATTCGTCTATATTTCCTTCAATAAGGAAGAACCTAACGATTCCAGGGTCAGTGGAAGCCGAACCACTCATGAACCACGTGGATGGAGACCACGACGATGGCCACAAGCGCTATATCGAAGACTATCTGTGGAATGGACAGAAGCCCGGCGTGCAAAGGTGAGAATAAACATAAACTTACACAGGATTCAGTCGAATTGGATACTTCATGATTTGCTTCTATACTTGTAAGGTACTACTTACGCTTTTGTCAATTGTTCTAGGAGCAACCGTGTGTTGATTAACTTTGTCTATTTCATAGTGTATTTTAACGTCTAGGTGAATTTAACTTCAAGCTATATTGAATTCTCCCATATTTTCATTGAATTCCCCAGTTTCAATTTATTGGTAAATCATGAAGTATGCCTATTATAGGTCTAAAATTCTACTATAATAATGTATTTCATTTGTATCTTTCAGAATATTTTTACTATTCCCTATGGTCAAGATCATTAGTTTTAATGGAAATTTGTTATCGAAAATGTTACTGATCGTATCTTATGTAAAAATATTCTGAAAAAATTTAGCTTCAGCTTTATCACTTTTTCATAAAAAGCTTCACTTACTTCTAGTACTTGAAACTTATAGATTGTTTCGTCTATCTCATGTTATATACTTCTATCAGCATGTTTAGAATTATCATTTTCTACTGTATACATAATTATATCAACATAATGTCTTCAGTTAAAAGTTAGAAAATCCATGAAACAGTCTATAAAAAGCTATTCACCCGAATCACTTACAAAAAAGTTATTGGCTCACAAACAGTATTGATCACAAAAGCTTCTGCTTCAGCTAACGCAGCTGCTTTTTTGCCAACGAATTCATTGAAAATATTAAACGATCTGGGGCTTAGAAAATCCCGGTCATAGTGTTAAATTTCAGGAACACTACACTCACACACACTTGCCTCCGAAATTTCATTGGAAAACTTTAAACGAAAATCCGTAAAAACCGGACTAATATCTTATCTTATCTTCAATTATAATATAACCAACATATGTGTGAAACTGTAAATACTGCTGATTATATATGTATTTCTTATTCTTATTTGACATGTAAAAACTAACCCCTAAACTCTTTCAGGTGAAGAATCTCTGTTTTGTACTAAACTGCTAACAGCTTTCAATATTTGTGTCTTCAGCTTTGTGTATTAAATCTTTCTTGAAGGAAACTTTCACGGTTGTGTTAAAAAGAGCATGCAATAATTTCTGAATACAGTGAAATTGTTTTACTAATAACATTGCAATTGGCTGTTTCAAAATTGTATTAATCTCAATGATAGTAATTGTAAAATTACGAATATATAACATTCTATACACACGCAGCTATTAACTGAAAGTGAGCAATAGGTATCTAATACTCTACTTAAAACGAAACAACATCTCTTCTGAGCTCCTTATTAACTTCTTAGAACTAATTTACATCAAACTCTACTCTTTCAGTATGATTTACATTTAGCTATCTACTTGAAATAACCGTTGTATTATTTATCTTAGTCCAGTTTACTGCTGTAGAATTTTTTACATTATGAGTTTTTTCTGTCTGTCTACATTGGAATTTTAGTACCACGAACAAATACACTTTGTAAAATAGTTTCTTTTCTGTATTCATTGCTGCAATTCTAGAAAGCTCATTACATTGTTTGTAGAACTGAAATTGTTTAAATGCTAACGACCTGTATTATGGTGAAGGATTCCTTCAAGGTTCTGTTCTGCCCCTAATTCTTTACACAAAATACTTTTTAAAGCAGAACAAAGTCTAAATTTCGTTTTTGATATTTGCTTTAACATCTCAACTGTCCTCACGGTGGCGGTGTCTAGGCCGAGTAGTTTAGTCAAAAACTAACATTTAGTACGGAATGACAGCTACAATAGTTTTTTTGATATTTCAATGTGTCCTGCACTTTTGTCGATGTGATCGTTCATTGATACTGTTTTGATTAGATCTGTATTTCGATGTTTCACCACACTTCCAACACTGAGTTCTAGCGTCACGGGGTGCGCGCCCCCTTGTCTCACCTCTGTCGGTCCTTAGTCTTCTCCGTCGAACATCCCTCACCATTGCGAGCTTAACAATTATTTGAAGCATGTCTGTTCTACTAACCCGGCTCGGCGCGAGCCGTTTCTGTTGCCGCATCATCATCGCAGAATACGAGAGAACGACCAGTTCTAAGACATAAAATGGAATTTTCCAGAAAATCGACGTTCCGTAACGCGCTATCGGCCCTCATATCCAACGGGGAGGATCGTAACAAAGATAATAGGAAACGTTACAAAAGCGAGTACAAAAAGAAATTTAGACCGTTCTCTCAATACGTGTACGAGGCGTCTAAAGGGACATTTACAAAATGCAGGGGTAAGGGGAAGTCAAATGAGGAGGCGAGCGAGAGGATGCTGGGTGATGGGAAGGATACTGGGGCGGGCGGGGGTGGCGCGGGGGAGGACAGCGCGAGCACGCTGCGGGCGGCGGGGCTGCAGCCGCTGGGGCTGCCGCAGGGCGAGTCCTGGTACCGAGAGGTGCTGGACCTCAGGAAGCGAGCCGGAGAATACAAGGTCTGCGGTCTGCATTCTTACTACCGTGCGACTACACGGATACACATGCAACATTATCTACACTACGTGTGGTTACCAAATCAATAGGCATGCTATAATGACTACTTGCCTTACTGAACAAAACAAAAATTCTCTTATTGAGGCTACTGATGTTCAAAACTAACCAATGCGTGTGTTTAAGCATGTGTATTCCATACATAGCATAACAATTATATTTAAAACCTAACAACATTTTTCTAAACTAAAAACTCAGAACAAAGAAATGTCAAATAAAATTTTAAAGTTGACGATTAAATAATATTGACCTAAACCTAAAGCTTAACTCGATGCGTTACCTCTTCTTTTGTTAATCCATTCCCGTTATATAATTACATAATTAAAACGACCTACGCAAATATCTGCACAAGTCACATAAAAATAAATCATTAAAATAAACAAAACTCAAATAAACTCATCACGGAATATTTGCAAATGTTCACGTTAAATTATTTACTGTGATAGCAACTATTTCAGAGTAATTAAGCCTGGAAACGCTTTAAGATTCATGAATAAACAATTTCAATAA
This sequence comes from Peribatodes rhomboidaria, assembly GCA_911728515.1. NCBI lineage: Eukaryota > Metazoa > Arthropoda > Insecta > Lepidoptera > Geometridae > Peribatodes > Peribatodes rhomboidaria. The sequence goes on along the minus strand of OU452191.1, from coordinate 10,324,801 downwards.
CGCCGTAGCTTCCGAGAATCAATGCGAATGCGGAGTTAATGGTATTTGGTTGTACGCGACAGCTAGGTCAAAGGTGATTAAGAACTTCGTAGAATAATATTCTGCCTACTGTTGAAGTTATGCTAATAACTAAAAAGTTGTGTGAGTTTATAATAATATGCATTTTGAATCTTATATTTCTTTGTTCTGCGTTTGCTTCAGAACTTAACTTAGGAAGTCCTGGTTTTTAAACAACGCTTATGTTTTCTTCTTTGAAGTATTTTAATGTCACTATAAAATGTTTTTAAGAGAAAGCACTTGAAACAGGCTTTCTGGCAACAGTTTTTCAGGCTTTCCCTAAAAACCATAAAGGAAATAAATTTCAAACACAAATATAAAATAACTTTATGGGCTTGAAAACTATGTAGGTTTTAAATTTTAAATTGACATAGAATAATAAAATCCGTTGTCATGACAAGTCGGGAATTAGACTATTTCTTTTTACATCTAATAAGATAGACTCCGAAAAAAACCTAAGTCACTGTACTAGAGCAACACCAAGCCAAGAATAGAATAGTGACGTACCCGCCAACGCTTCCATGATCATGCTTCCATATTCAAAGTTGCCATTAATTTGACAGTACCGCGGTTGGGGCACAGAGCTAGCTCCAGAACACATCACGCAGCTTTACAATAAGCAAATCGAGCTCTGGTACCAGGTTTCCCGCCGGTCCTCGCTGTCGGCATTATCACTCGCTTCCACCAATCACAAGTAAGTGATGCACTTATCGCCGCCTTGGGTTCGTTCTCAAGGATCCTTTTTTTTTTTAATTTCGTCCATGCATTGTTTTCGTTGTATCCAATCATAATCCATTGATTCTGATCATTTTTCTCCTTCATCATGAACCTACGTATACATTCGTGCGAAATGTACAGCAGACCTTAAAGTTTTTTCATAACACTGCTTACATTATGATTGTATGAGAGACTGAAGCTAGATTAAGTTTATTCATAAGGTTCCTTATTTTGAAAGTCTTATGTAAACAAATACTTTATTTTATGCCATACTTCATTATTAGGTGTACCCACTATCTTGATGTTCGAGGCCGTAAAGAATGAATTGAAAGGCTCTACAAAACTCTTTCTAAATCTTCTGCATAGTCTATTATCATCAACAGAATCCAAAATTTTGCCGAGTAATTGTCATCATTTCGATTCTAAACGACGCTGGAAATGAGAAGAGGATTGTTGGGATGTTACTTATTTTGAGTTTGCTTCCAATAGCTTAGCCTTCCCGATCACTCAAATTAGAAAATAATTATGCGCTTGAAGGCTTAAAGCTAAGTAAACATCATCATGCAGCAGCAAGCTTATAAATATACGCAGCGCTCGCAATCAGTTCAAAACTAGAGAAACAGAGTCAGAAGGTATTTGTGGTCTCCGTGTTCAGGGCCATGTCTCGTGACGAGAAAGACGGCAAGGAGTCGAAGGGTACTTCTCCGAAGAAGTTCCGCTCGTTCCGGTCGGCTCCGCACCAGTCGATCCACGTGAAGCTTCAGGAACAGAAGGCTTTGGAGCGATCCCCGCAGAAGACCTCGCCGCAGAAGCAGAGGAAGAAGCTGCAGGGACACAGCTTCGATGAGGGAGCCGCACAAGATGGTAAGAACTAGTAAAAGTTACTACCTTTTCACTTTTTTTATTACATACTGGCTGCGTACCGCGGTTTTAACCACATAAGGAGGAAACCCAAGCCAGAAAGGAAGGAAATTGATTCGTCAATATTTTATAAGATTTATGTTTGAGCAAGGTTATTTTGAACTACTACTACTAAACTAACTACTATGGGCGAGTCAACTTTCAAAAATCAATCAAATCGTCCATGGTCCAGTCAACTAGGGTTGACTGGACCATGGCAAATTTGTAACAGTGATGCTGTCAAACTTATGAGATACCTATTTAATTGTTACTGTTTCATCGTCATCTATATCCACAGCCTTCTTTATCCCACTGTTAGGTATAAGCCTCTCTCTTTCTCTCCCACTATTAATGTAAAACAATTGTCATGACGCGTTCCAGGAGCGAAGTCTGGCGAGAACGCAGCATTTCGGTCTCCGCGGCGGCGGCCGCGCTCCGCCGACCCGGCGCCCGCGCACGCTAAGCACCTGCCCAACGGGCACGAGCCAATGCCGCGCCCGGTCAAGCCTACTGGTTAGTATTCCACTTACTACTGCTTTCAATGTTTTATTGTAGACGAGGCTAGTTACTCAGCCTATACGAAAAAATATTGTAGACCTAATTTGGATGGCTCTTGACATCGATATTAATCACATTTTACTGTTTAAAGGCTCAAAGAATGCGCCCGATTTCACTAGTCCCATCGATATCGAGATCCGTTGCCATAAACACCAATAGGGTGCTAATAGACTTAGCTAGGCATAATGCCGCTTTTTCGATCTTGACCATGACTATGGTGAAACGGAACAGATCGGAATTGCCATCATTTTTGTCGTCCGTACTTGACGATAGCGTGTTTGTGACAAAACGTAGCTAACTGAAGCATAATTAAATATTGTCAACAATGAGTTAATTCTACATTTACATAATTACCTATAATTCTTGATGTTTAGAAATATATACCTATCAACTCTTATATGCTAAATGTTGATGTTTAGATTACTATTTATACTTGATACTAATATGACTGTCGTGTATCCTGCCTGGTGCTTGCCCCTTTACCTTTTGGCTGCTCATGAGAACTTGGCTCTTAATTTCAATGTTTTGTACCTATAATCGCGATCTTGATTTACGGTTTATTTTTCTTTGGTTTGCATCTTAATAAACATTTTACTAAGACAAAATTGTTATTCTCACAAAAGATTTCATTTCTGCCCTCTAATCTAATAAAATAAGTTTTATACTTTTTATAAAGAGCCAATTCCCATCAGCCACAAAGTTCAGTAGAAACAATTTCTTGTAGGTTTGCCGTTGAGTAGAGGAACTAGTCATAGAGTTAGGTCTACGTCAAGGGGAGGTCGATCACCGTCTGCTCCGGCCAAAAGTGGGGTTGGGGCATCTGTGACTACCGGGGCATCTGTGACTACCGGGGCATCTGGGACAACTGGGGCACCTGGGACCTTGACAAATGGGGCAGTTGAGACGCCAGCGCGAGGCCGCCGCAGTCGGAGCGTGTCGAAAGTCGGAATAAAATTGGGTGCGTAAAAAGGTGACAGTTGCGTCGACGCTCTGTGCATTTTATGAAAATTGGCGCGCTTACTGTGACGCTTGAGTGAACGACCTATTTTGAAAATTGGCAATGTGCGGTTTTATTTTTCAGCCTTTTCGGCTTTTTTAATTCAAGTTTTCGGTGGCTCTTTTGGTGTTTCTACTACAGTATTGATTATGAAAATAAAATACACTATGTTAAAAGTACAATAATCTACCAAAAGAGGCAGCTTTGCTACAGTTATTGGATCCATTTTGTTTGGTTTTTTTTTTACTTAAAATAAATCTGATTTTAAATTTCCAAACAGCTGAAATTTTCGTTTCTTAGCTTTTTGTGTCGTGGCTTTCTGTTTGGTCTGAATTTTAATTCCTCCAGTGCGTCTACGCAACGATTGGTCACAAAGCATTGGCACCGTCGGGAATGGCTTCCACTCGTCACGTGGTGTGATTGTCCGTCTGTGTACACCTTGCACTAGACCACTGTAGTTGTGAGCGTTCTGCAAAACTAGGGGACTGGGATTTGGTTGGGGTCGCTGGGAATTAAATTGAGGTTACTGGGAATTACATTGAAGTCACTGGAGTTAAGATTGACGTTACTGGGAATTAAATTTAAGTCGCTAGGGATGACACTAAGATTATTTTGAAGTGATAGAAAATTTGAGACTTCTTAGAAATATTAAAAGATTTTGAGACAAAATAAAAGAGGATAATGATTTCTTTTACAATAGTGGATACCTACCGCTACAAAATATGTAACTTCACAGTAGGTAGGTACGTACCTACATTATTTAAGTTAAATGTGAAAGGTACTGTATTGATATAGGAGTTGATTTTGGGAATATAGTCAGTTTCATCTACTAGAGATGCCAAACCAATTTAGTCTTCAAATGTCTGTGTCTCAAACAATTGACAATGTGTCGTGGTTTGGCATTTACCTTCACAAATTAAATGTTAGAGTTCACACGGTGTATGGTGTCTAGCAGCACTAAATATTTTCAGATTAATTTTATCATTAAGGTAAGTATTTACACTGATTCCTAGGTAGGATGCATGCGATGTGTGATCTATAGAAATACTGTTTTATAAATAGGTAGTCATGCAATTTACTTGATTTGATTGTGATTGTCTAGTCTAGAATCTAGATATAGTCGATGTTGTAAAATTTCTTATAATTGACGGACTTGTGTGAAATTTCTTTTTGTTTTTTTTAGAATGTTATACCTACTTACTTAATTGGTTTTAAATGTATTATTTTAAAAGGTACCCAACTTCCTGAAATACCTACTTTTTTCTTAAAATCTTAATAACTGAGGATTAAAATACAATTAGTTTCTACATAAATTAATTGTCAAACAATTTTATCATTGTTTTTTATAAAGCGGGATTGGCTTTTGGTTGCTTTACCAATTACCACCGTAAATTATAAATACATGACCATGCTAAATACACTTACTTAAATACACTATCAAAGATAATGACAATATATACTCAGTATGAATTGACAAATTACGACCTTCTTTTGTTTTCATTCCAAACCTAAAAAAACCGACGTGGAACGGCTCAGTGTCACTTATGTTTCACTGGTAATCCAGATGACACGATTGTGAAACATTAGTGATACTGAGCCGTGCCCAGTTCATTTTTTTATGACAGACGCAACGTCAACAGCTAAGTCAAGCGTCGGCTGAGGTTAGCTGAATTGAGCCATTTAGCTTTTAGCCGATGCTTCACTGAACCGTTGACTTTACGTTCGTCCTTTGACCTGCGGGGCCCCAGGGCCAATTTTAACTTCCTGACTCTAACCCAACATCCAAAAACATTCCAGACGACGAAATCCCTTCGCACCGAAGCGCGTCCGTAGCCAAAGACCACTTCTTCGACGACTCGCCCGTGGTCAAGTCGCCGCCGGAGCCCACTCGCGTCAAGTCGCCCGAGCAGCTCAACATGCGCTCGCCGGACCCAGTCAACTGGACCGTGCCACTCGACACTGGCAAGACATTCACCGTCACGCAGAATGTTAAAAGCGGTGAGTGTAGGAGTTTGAGCAAGCTGGGTGTGTGTAGCTAGGCCGGGCTGGCTGGTTGTACGATTTCCTTCGCGGCGGACGTGTTTTATCAACACAACGCTGAGTGCTAAGTTGCGAATGGGTCTAAATGGGGTCTAATTTACATTGCATTTAGGTACTTATGCATTTCATGTTTTTACTTTTGATCATATACCTAGCAGTGAAATAGAACTATTACCTACTGCTGTAACTTTTTTATTTTCAATTTTCAATCAAATAGGGATAAACTCATTTTTGATGTACTTTTTTTGGAACTTCTAGTAAATCGGGGGAGAAGTAGTGGAAATGAAAAACGTACAACTACGTTTTTAACGTTTAACTATGTGGTGGGGTTGCCAGGAATGTAACAAATACTTTTAATGTTTTAAAAATGAGCTTTTTACTCTATGCGTTTGAAACCCATTTTTGAGGCTCAGCAGCGAAAGCAATGGAAATTTCAAGTCGTACAATCAGTCCAAGGTTTTTAAGACTTTTGTACAAAGGAGTATCTTTTTCTTTCATAAATTAATCTTATTCAGTGCACAATTTCCTAACTACTGGGGCTTAGTATAAAGTGTTTTACAATGTTTAAAAATTGCTACATTAGACTGGCAATACTTTGCTTACCTATGAATGAGATACTCTTTAATCTAAATTGATATATCGTGTAATTAACATTGTATTAGTTAAGGTTAAGAGATAGAGTATTTGAAGCCAAATGATACCATCACACTCATGAACCATACTTACATTGAACACGGTAGAATAGGTACATCTCATTATTTATTTTTGAGTCTGGTCACCCACAAGTAATACAAAAGTAGAGCTTGTGCTACACTGACACACACTAAAATCATTTTTGCATCTAAAATTTATGAATTTAATTATGTAGGAACACCATACCATACCAGTCATACATACATTTCACATCTTGTGTTTGTGATCATTGAAATTTATTTTCAAATCGATCTATGTCTACAGGTTTAGATTTAAAAGATATTCTTATTATCTAGTTAATATTTAAAAGTTATTGGATGAATGTTAGAGCCGCCTAGCGCGTAAAATTTAAAAGCTTACCTGTCACACTGTGGACATAGAACGTAACTTCTCACGTCATCCGACCATACGATCGCTCATTTTCAGATGAGAGCATTAAGCGCCCTAGCTCAGAGTTTAAGGGTGGGTCCGTGGCGGAAGAGGGCGCCACCGTGAAGCCGGTGCCAGCAGGTACGACGACCACTGCCACCGCCTAGACCATCGACCATATACACCTCCACCAGTGTGACAGACAGCCTTGCGACAGTGACCCCTGAGACCTCGCGTCCAGGAGTCACTGCCGCTATAGCACGACACACGATCGACACCAGAAAAAAATATATAACCTGTTTTATATTTAATTATATTTAAATAGTTCATGATTAAATTGTGTTATTCCAATAATTGAAATGCTTTTATTTATTTTGACCGTACTCCGCTGAGGCGTCAAACACGTATGTATACACTTGTCTGTGTGTGTCTGTATCGATGTTTGCGTACACTGTCACTGTTTGGCACTTGAATTGATTATCTGTTGTTTTCCCCATCTCATCATCGTTCACTTTGCATGCTGCCTGTCCTTCTCTCTTCGGAAAGATGCTATTTCGGTGTTTGCTTAAATCTCCTAGAAAAATAAAATATACCTGACTCGAAGGCATCTTTTCAAGGTTGAATTTGTAGGAAGCTAATAACCCTAGGAATTTGAAGTAAGCTAAAAACCTATTAATGTTAAGCCACTCATATCATTACGACTGTCCATAATCATAAGGTTCAAAATAGTTTGCATGATTCCTTTTAAAATAACTTGTTTATGGAAAAATAAGCATGATTCTAAGGTTTTAGAAAGGTATGAAAAGTTGATAATTTATATTAAAAAGAGGTAGCATGTTTAAGTGTTTAAAATGAGGTGTATTAGAATTATTTTGCACCTCGGACACTATTATATATATATATAAAGTAGAAAAAAAGTTTAAACTATTAGCTAACATAGCTGTTTCTCGACATTGACTAAAATATTGTGTAAGTACTGAACAATGGGAGTTTTTCTGCGTCTTGCAATCTCTTCTTTCATTACTATAGACCACTTTTCTACTGTAGCTGTTACAACTATTACAAAATAACGTTTAAATGTGCTTTTATTGGAGAAAAATATATTTTGGGAGTTTCAAACGTATGTAATACTTAAAGTAAAACTTTGTAATCCAATGTGAATTTGTAAGGTAAAACTTAGAAATTGTTGTGTAAAGACCAAGAGTTGAAACTTCCAAAATATGACAAGCTCCCAGTCAAAGATCTCAAAACCACCAATACTGTTCCAGAAATCGCTCCGATACACCACCAGCAAATGTCACCGATACGTTCGCTTAAAAAAAGCGAGTCTCCGACTAGCCTGAGCAAGCGTACAGACAAGACACCCACTACACCCATCAGCCTCACTCCCATCGACGAGACTAAAGCTCTAGACATGAACAAACTTAACGGAGTCAACGGGATAAACGGAATGAATGGAGTTAACGGGGTCAACAGCAATGAGCTGACACCTGAAACTCCAACTCAAGAACCTATAAAAGAAAAGGAAGTGATCAAAAAGTCGACTGAAGCGACTCAGATCGCGCCAGGAGTGGTAGACACCACGGTAGTAAACGAGCCTCTTACGGGAGGGCTGACTGCCTCGGAAGTCCTAGACAGAGCTCGCACGAGGTTCGATAAATTCTGGGGCAAGAAGGAAGAGGATAATGTTTAGTTGAACACGTTGAAATACTTTTAATGTAAATTGTGTGTAAATTCACGATCCTTGAGAGCCCATTAAGGCTGCGGAATGCAACACTAAACCTTGGGAGGTCATTGAAAACTAATGAAGGGATGCAAAAGAAGGCACAATTTGCAATTAAAAGGTAAACGACCTAAACGAAGTAGGGATTTAAACAAGTATTTGAAACTGAAAAAATAAGGAAAAAGCTTCGCTTTATAAAACGACTGTACCTATTGTATTACTTTAATTTATAAACTAAAATATGTTTATTATGAATCGAATAGGATTGTGGAGGCTTGTGATAGTAGTGTCGATTGAGAATGGTTAGAAAATAATTTGTTTTTTATTTTTATTACTCAACTCATATATTCATTACCTGCGAACGTACATTTATACATAAGTACATAATATTTAAACGGTAACTTTCATGAAAGTCAAACTAGTTAAACTACATAATATGTATTATAAACTCAGTTTTAGTAAATAAACTTCTGTCGGTTGATTTTGAGAATCGCTGTCCTAGATTCTTTTCAAGTTTAAAAATCGTTAATTGTGTAGTTTTTAATAGCTAAATATTAATAATGTTAAATCTATGAACGTTCAAGTTTCGATACGTAATACTGTACCTAATTTAAAAGTTTTTTTAACTATCATAATGTGTACCTGCATTATCATGCCACGTTTCTGAAGCTGAAATCAAATCAGTTACGTTCTACGTTTTGAAATGTCACTTGCGTTCAGAAGTACAAGCTATGATACCAAAATATTTTTATACTCATTTACCTTATCATTGATAACAATTTTTTAAGTACCTGCGTCTAATAATCCAGTAAAATAACCTGAGTAGGGCTGAGTATACACAACACAAATTAAGCCGTCCAAGTCCAATGTAGTGTTTATTGGCAAAATATTATTTTACGTAAAAATACGCACGGAAAAAATACTTAAATGATAATATCACGGAGAATGGTAGAAATTTGAATGCACTATTATATTTTTAATTTTCAATTTGGCGGGAAATTCATTGAATACTTGCTTGCTACGAAAAATTTCGAGTCAAATAAAATTACGAAAAATGGAATTATCACGTAAATCCTGTCGCCTCTGTTTATCGGAGTCTGAATTTAACGTTTCTCTGTTCGGGAGTTACTGTCGAAGAACGTGCATGATGAACAAGATTCTCGTGTGTCTAAAATTAGTTATTGATGAAACAGACACAATGACCACTATCTGCTACAAATGCGCGGAGAACATAGAAAGGTATTATGATTTTATGTTGTTTGTGAAGAAATCCCAGGCGAAATTAGCAGAGCCACGTCAGGAGGCGTCAGTCAGCCGTCGCCACGTAACCTCGTACGTTCGCGAGCAAGTTTTCGATGACGAATACTCTTTCTCGGTTCTTGAACCTCCCAAAGAGAAGAAGCCTAGGCAATCTAGTCCTTTCTTTTCTTACTATTCACCTTCTAAAGTGTTGAATGAAGCAAGCGAGCCTGTATGGAAGACGCCCTTTGTTCAAAAACGGGAGAAACACGAAGAGAAGTTTGTGAGTCAACGTCAAAAGCCGAGGAAAAGTGGGCAAAACTCGAGAGATCTCTTCGACTCCCAGTCTCAGGAGGCTGAAGATCCTAAATCACTAGACTGGAATCTTACACCCGTCGAAAACATTCTCAAACAAGTCCGGGAAAAATGTTTCGGGCGATCCGATTACTAATTCGCTATGAACCTACCTACTTATTATGCATAACTGGATTGCATAGACATATTTGAAGTTCCGTTCGTTAAGTTTTGTTGTTCAATTTAATTTAAATGTTGAAGCTATGATGATTTTAACCGTAGAGACAGGGTAAATTAGAAAATGATTTTGTAATAGATGTGAACATGGGGTTATGGAGATTTTTAAGTTTGATAAATTATAAAGTTAATTTCTAAGTGATTTTTAAGTTTAAATAAAATGGTAATAGGGACTTACCACTGGGCTTAAAAATTCCACAAAAATAGCGAACGTAGCAAAATTATTGTTATTACAGAAATTTCATAGTAGGTAATTACGCTCGGGAACTGATTTCCGAAAAATTAGTGCGCCTAAAAGTGGTAAAGGACCTGTTACTTAATTAACCTTGTAGCTGATATCAATTATGATTCAAAATTAGCATATTTTAATCAAACTATTATTGAGGGCAGATATGTGGAGGCGGGTGATCCAAGTGCCTTCTTCTTCGCCAGGCCCACAATCTTCTGCCCCTTGTTAACTAAACCTTTGACCTACTTAACACTTACAATTTATTGTAAACATCAAATAGGTACTCATGGAAGCAAAAAAACGTGAAAGAAATTCACTCAACATCTTTTTGTAAACCATAGCAAAATAATTGTGTAGTGTTTTAAGTATACGCATTAAGCTTAGTTCCTATCGAGTCCATCTCTCATCTCCTTCCATTGTTAGTATTGGTTGAAAGATTCGATGTTATTTTGTAAGCTTTTTATCTGTGGTTTTAGTACGCCAAGCTGGACAATTCGCCTCAAAGTTCCGTCTAACTTTCTGCATCTATTGGCAGCCAAGTGTAGATTTTTTACATTTACTGTGTAGAGTCGATGAAGACAACTAAAAACTAAAAGAAACTCAATTTAGCATTGATAACTGGGAATTTAGTAAAAATCTGAATACATGTAGATATTTTGATAAATACTATTTCCAGTTATTACTTAAAAATAAAGTTGTAGTTTCTAAAGCAACTAATCCATCCTACCCTCAAATTAGGCTTTTAAATAAGCTTGGCGTTCTAAAAGCACTGGATTTCTATCTTGTATTTTAGAACTGTACTGAATATCTATTGTATGTTAGGAGTGGTAAATGTCTGGTTATCATAATCCGTAATTATATCTAACTATTTAAGGGCCCTGGGTAGCTATCCACATTTTTATTGACGGTCTAACAACACATTTTGACACTTGTAGTAGGTATAGCAGAAATGTCAAAACCGTTGGCGAATGTGAATAAAAGCCCTGTTTTCAAAAACAAAAACTTAATCAAATCAGGATTAACAATCCCAAGAAGTTTCAGTTCATAATTTATTTATCTACGCACAAAAAAACAGTTGTTTTTGAATTCAAAGCCCTTCGAGATTGATTTAATAGAAATAGTTAATCCTCAATAGCAAATAGTTACTAAATTTTTAGCTTTGCTACGGGTTTATAATAGCGAGTGTTAATTTTCAGTTGTTACATCAAAATGGACACCTAATAAAATTTGAAAAAGTTTCGAGCATTTTATTTCTACACCCAAAAAGGATTGATTTTAAAGAAAAATAACGCCCTATTACATCTAGTTACGACTTATTACTACTGCTAGTTAGTATTTCATATCTAACTAGGTAGCTAGATGCTAAAGGGGGTGCTTATGAGACTAACCTCTGTATTCACCAACATTACTAGGAGCGCTTGACACTTGCGTCACGCTGAGTAGGTACAGAATAGTTATTTGTTTTCAAGGCTGCAAAGTATTTTTTGGCGCGACTACTTTTGTTGAAATCCATAAGGAAGGCTTCTAAGATTGGACCACGAGAGCAGCGAGTGGTCTAAATATAAAGGTTGGTTGATTCGGAGCGATGGTTTCAAAAGAACCAGACGCCGAATAACTTTCCTGCCGAGCGAAACACAACTTTTCACCTCTCTACAACGAGGAAAATCTTTTTTTTTTTGCGGGCTAAACGGAGGGGCTTAAAAGTCAACGCTTAGGTTTATTTATTTTTTTATGTATGATGGACGCATAACTTTTTACAGAGTAGGTAGTCCGATTTTGTTGCTTTAGTTATTGTTCTGAGAGATTTTGAGAATTCTTTTTGACGTAACGTATTATAATAAGTCGATGAACACCGGCTACACGCACAAATAAGTGGCCCGTTACGCTCGCCAGAGCGAGAGCGCTACACGAGCAAGCGAAAGGCACGATCGGCTTGAGCGTTCGACTTGCGCCGCATCTATCTCTCTTCCATTCGATTGGCTTAAGTGTCCGAGGAAAAGATCTCATCAATGTCTTGTTATGACGTTGTCACGTTAAACTATCGTCCGTAAATCGACTTTACAGACAACCAATTTTACGTTTGTTGTATTAAACCCACAGTTCAAGTCAAGAATAAGAAGTTCCCTCCCCCATCCATTAGGGAACATTTTCTGTGCGTTATCAGCGAAAGTGTTTGTAACGAACTTTCTTTGCTGAGTAGCAACATCAACGGTTTTTGGAAAACGCGGGAGAATTAACTGACAGCATGGGATGGAAACAATGTACACTGAAAAAACTCATGGCTGAGGAATTGAAGTTTTCAATTGAACTGTGACTATCACACTAGAATTATAACACTAGAAATAAGGATAGGATAGCTGTACCGAGATTTAGCCTGACTAAGTCAAATAAGTCGTTTTTGGTGTAGGTATGCATCCGAGGAGAAGATTTCATCAATGTTTTGATAGTTATGACGTTGTCACGTTAAACTATCGTCCAGAAACCGACTTTTCAGACAACGAATTTTTTTATTGAAAAGGGTATACGTTCAAAAGGAGCCCCATATAATTAAATGCCTGCGCTGGTCAGTGCAATTATTTTAAGGTTCAAATTTTAAAAACTCTTTCCATGCTAGCGGATAAAATGCACTTTTGCACTCAGACTTCAAACGATAAACAGAAACTTTCTGAGCTTGTGAGGGGGATGCTGGACGTCACTCTTAACTTTCTGCCCCGCTCAAAGATCATCCTAGATCCGGGCCAAGATTGCCAAGATACGTCGGCCGTACCGTTTATACACATACCTACATGACGGCGCGTAATATCATTGGATAAAGAAAATCAGTTTATTTTGAGAGTTGTTAATCGATGGTAATAATGTTCTGTTATTTGACGATGAATCGATTTGTTTATGGTCATTTAGAGCATACGGTCATCACGGTTAACACCGAATGGAGTTGCGTTTGGGATTTCGGGCGAACGTCATGTCTGTCGGTGAGTGGTTGACAGGACTGGGTTGAAAGCGGTCGCACGCAATGGTCATTCGTAAACCCATTACTCTAAATCGCCAATTATCTTTGTGATCATTCATTAACCAAGTAGTCTGAGTGACTGTATAATTAAAATAGTGGAAAGCCTACATTGCTGTCCCCTTATTTCAACGTTCCTAAAGTTTGACGCCAACCATAGATGCCCGTGATAGCGAGTTCATGGATCAGAAATCAGATACAACACCTCGGCCTATTAGATTTTCCCCGTCATCAAAAGTGGAAGGTCACAGCGCGGCGGCCTTCCCTGTTTCTCCGATATCAAAAGTGGGATCAGATGCGACGGCGTGGCTCCTTCCCTACATTTCCCCGATATACATATATACATTGATATGAACATTGGCTCTGCTAACTTGCGGGCTGCGCACGTTGTGTGCTGCAAATTCAAATGATGAAATTTGGACACTGGTACACATCTTTCGCTTCTTCTACTTCCCTTGAGTCCCTTCACACACGTCGGTTACGGGTACTCCTGACCCGACCTTTTTTTTTTTTCGATTCACCATACAAAATAAATGTATGTGAGATACTTTTCTACGATCCATCTCCGGTAGATACGTAATCTAATTTCCCTAGATATTTTACTTTCAGTTTACTTGGGGCCTTAAACTAGTTAAACCGTTTGGGCGGTAGGTATAGGAACTCAATAACACGACAGTCACATTTAATTCACGACTTTAATTTTATTATCGATATCAAATCGTACATGTATTTAATTCTAGAGAAAAAAAATAATTCCCTCGCTCACTATAGACATTTTATTTATAAATCACATTTAATTTAACGCTAAGTTTTAAATTTTAATTACTTCAAACGCAGTACATCTTATGGCGGGCTACATGAATACATCGAGATTTTTTATATAAGTTAGATTTGTTCTACCAAAGAATTTGACAGTTATTATGCTTACTAAACTCGAAATATTGGCGTCGATTCTGTTGCACCAATCTCTAGACTAAACTAACATGACAGGACTAAAATTATGTGCGGCTCTTCGTTTTAACGTGTGAGAAGAGGATGGCAATGCTTTTAGAGCTGTAAAATTTAGTTTAAGAAATGGTGAACAGAGTCGACAACATTGCTGAATTTAATTGCAAATTCATTATCACAATAATTAGGTTTGTTTTGCATACATATTTTATAATTAGCAAAGTAAGTATACAAAGTCATGGTCCCAAAACAATGGTTTTTTTTCTATCATAATTTTGAAACTACGCAAAGAATTCATTACTTCTTGTTTTGGTCTAGTGACAGATTGCGCTTTCAATTCAAAAACGGTTGAAATTAAGGGTAATTTTTGAACAGTTTTACCCTGTATTACCATGCACAAAATATAATTAATTTAGTCTAAAATTAATAATTAAACAATGAGTATTGTTAAGGTTTACCCTTAAGTAATACGATAAAATAGTAACACAAATCGAAATCGTGAAAGTAAATATAGAGCCTGCTTCACGACTTTCAGATAAATCTTATCCATCTGATAGCATTTATCAGAAAACGGTGAAACACGTCCCGCAGTGTGACATAGATCACTTTGTTCATTCTTACAAACATACAAGAAAAGAAGTGACCTATAAAGTTAATTACAATGCAATTTTACACCAAGTAAAACTATTTTGATAAACAATTCAGTATTCATGTTACTGAAGGGGAAAAAAACATGAAATGCATGGAATGTTTTTGAATTCTAATTTAGTTACAAAACCAAAAAGATATAGAAACGAAATATTAATTGTATGGAGAGATAGAGAGATAATCATAAAGTATCTTTTGTATTACGAAATCACAGCGCTTTACCTTATTTTTGAAATTGCAAAAGCCAAATCCTTCATATATTAACCTATGAAATGGTCGAAAATCATTAAGCCTGCCTCTATCAGCCATACTTACAGGTAGTTTTAAGATAAATAACAATAACAAACACCAATATCGATTGTTGGAAGACGTGATTAAAATGAAGCACAAGAACTAGTCGCCGGAAGATCACAATGCTTTTAGCTAGGTAAGTTCTTCAACTGAAGAATATTAGTAAGATAAACATTGTTGCTTCAGACTGAGTTTACAATCATCAAATAGACATAATTTAACTCAAATTGTTTATAAATTCGACAGCAATAGTTTTTTTATCAGGTGTATTCCTTTGTTAAATTTTATATGACGATTGCAAAAACGGCCCTCAGTCTCTTATTCTATTGAAGTATCAGACCTATCTATCGTTATTCAACAGATAAAAATATAAGTATAATCTGCCGACGACAATAACATTTTAGGTGAAAACATGCCGAGAAATAAAATATTACATTTAATTAGTAAAATCGATGTAAAAAATGTCTCAAACTCTGAAAGAGTTTCGCTATGGCACGGATGATAAAATGGAATGTTAAATGACTTCATAATGTTGTTATTACAAAATAATATATCATAAATTCGTTATTTTTCGTATCTTATATGGCTTAACATCAATCGATTCGTGTTAAAAAAAACATTATAAAAACTAAGTAAACATGTCAAGAAAAAAAGAAAACCAACTATTTAACAAATTAGTAGGTAATGAAAAATCAACGAATTGATCTTTCAATTCACAACCTTCAGTCACCTTTACCTGTCAGATAAAAATGTAACCAGAGATTGTGAAGCGAATCAACTAATTGATCTTTTGATTCACAACCTTCAGTCACCTGTCACCTGTCAGATAAAAATGTAACCAGAGATTGTGAAGCGAAGCATCAAAACTTTAGAAAATTATGGAAAAAAAAATACACAGAAAAATAAACAAGTAAGAACACTACAAACATTGGATTCAAATACAGCAAATAAGCTTTATTTTTAAATATATCACAAAAATACCGTCACTATTACAACGACTATTACAAACGTGTACAAAATTATTTCTATAAACTAAAAATACTATACTAAAAATGAGATTTAGTTAGAAAATATAAATTGTTACACTTGACAAGATATACCTACGGGATGTTGCACTAAAGATTTTTCCTGTTTCATCTCACAATGACCACTGGCCATTGAGAGATGAAACAGGAAAAATCATTCATCTCCTACCCACTTTTTATACTCCATACTTTCCACATACATCCTCCGTCACATACATTCTACATACGAACGTTCCATACACGGGGTTATCAAGAAAGAGTGTACTGAGCCGAAAGGGGATCATTGTACTTATATTATATTACAACTTTTATTACGGGGCCAGCCCTGTAATCGGCAAAAAAATTGCTGTTCCATACATTTTGGACGTCCGACTAACTTTTTTTAAGGAACAGATTTTTTTTTTTGCGATTTTGGTTTGGTTTTATAGTAAAAGCTATTCAAAATTATGAGTACAGTGACCCGTCTGGCTTAGTACACCCTATCTTAATAACCATGTATTCTCGCATACAGTCCACTTCCCAAAAGTCTCGGATTAAGACCCGAGAACTTTATTTAATCGGGACAAAACGTAAACAAACAATCCATAGGTAGCCTGCATATCTTGCCGAGTACATCAACAATGTACAACAATTCCTCTTTAAACATCAACAAAATCGAAAATACTAAAATAGTTATTTTTGACGCCTCAACACATTAATACTGGAAAGCGATTACCGAAAACATACGTTCCTTCACTAAAGCTACGGACAGTCTAAAGGCATTTGCACATCGTATCAACTCGACAACGACTCAACTCGAAAACGACTCAACTCGTCAACGACTCGACTTGAGATGGGGCATTCTACATAACATATCGTCACGCCATTCCCCCGAAGAGGCTGGCAGAGTTATAATACAACACCCACACTTCGCCTAAGTTTCTTGCCTGTTCTTCTGAGTAGTAGCTCTTTTTCCGAACAAGGCGTTTGAGTCTATTAGAAGACTTTGGGAATTGTTCATTCATTCTCAATTGCATAAAAACATTTTGACTTTTTGATATTCAGTCCCAAATCTGACATGGGCGAGCCTGTCGCCCCATTCTAAAATTACATTGATATCAGGGTCCTTATGCTAGGTGACTGTTCGCGATTCTGATTACGATAGCAATAGAGTGTGAGCAGGACCATGCCTGTTGAAAGTTAATAGGCATGAACAGTGTATACGATTGCTATCACAGTATCAATCAGAATCAACTATAAGTATACAAATAGCTGTCTACTAGCTGATCCATTCCTTTAAATATACCTATGGATCCTCTTATCTATCAACCGCTCAAGCGAAGCGGTTGATGAAACACAGACAAACAGCTGAAAACTAGGTAGTTTCTTATATATTCTCATGCAGACACTCGGAGATCCTTATGGCACTTCTAGACGCGCCATATTTTAACTGCAACACTGGCAATGTGGACAATTGTAGTACGGCCATATTCAGCCATGCTAGAGACTAGAAATATGGCCGGGCCACACTCAAAATATTGTCAGACCAGTATTGCAGTAAAAATATAGCCCGTCTAGGAACGCCGTTAGGTATGAAACTTGCTTTTAACGGGCGTACAGTACTGTACTGCTTTTGGCTTATGTCTAAAACCACCTGTAAACTGTTTTTTTAGGCTGTTTGTCAAAAAATCCCCTCACCTAAATTGTGTTAAGTATACGAGTATGATTGAGTATAATCATAACAACTATTCAAGAGTTCGAGTCGGTGTCGAGTCGGTACGGTGTGCGAACGCCACAAAGGAAGCTTATAGCGATTTATACAGTTCCACATTTATATTAAAAATTCATATTATATTCACACACAACACCGAACACAGATATACTGGTATCTGGAAAAACGATATTAATTAAATTACATGCTTAATAGAAGATTAAGACTCATTAATTTATTGAGTTACCAAAAGCGGTTTAGGACAGAATTTGTGAAGGGTTTGTCAGTATTATTGTATTTAACTAACGGCTGTGGATTTTGTTTAACAAATAAAATAATAAATAATTCTCAAAAGACGCATTTGCTCCAGTTGACCCTATATAACAAAATTACTTTCCGCGTCAGTCTGTCTCTCTGTCTGTTTGTCCGCTAACTCTAACCACGCAACAAATTTTGATGCAGTTTTCACCAACAGTTAGATCATTTTTCACGAAAGGTTCATAGATACTGTGCAAAGCTGAGTGGGTAGATTTTTTTGTTTTATATAAGTTATTCTTAATGAGTGTGTGCAGTAACATTTACACTATAAATGTTTGTAACAACTTCAGTTTTTTTTTAAAACAATACATTGAAATTTTAAAAAATAACCCTTAAAAGGATAAAATTATTAAAATTTCCCTCCTATCGCCGCGTAAGGCGTCAATGGCTGTCATTTAGACAGCTCCCCGTATTTCATTAAAAAATTAAGTTGCAATAATTTAATTAATCTCGAATTGCCAGATACACTTCACTAAGATGCTCCGATGATGTTTAAAAATATTTCTAAAATGTGGCTAAAACATTTATAATGATTCAGTATTTACAGATTGTTTGATCTACTAAGATTTGCCCCATTTACCTTAAAGCAATTCGCATAGATAAAATATTTTTTAGAAAAATTTCAAAAAACATGTTTGCTGGCTTTTTCGTCTAGTTTCGAGCTATGTTTAAAATGTTAACTCCCTTAGCAATAAACGTTGTATACCCTCGGAATAGTTATACAGTGTTTTGTCTTTTTCTTTCATTGAAATTTTTAACTCGATCGATAAAGACAAAACAATGTATTACTATTAAGAGGCTATACAACGTTTATTGCTAAAAGAGCAAGTGTGTCATCGGTAGCTTAATTTAAAAACGATTCCAAAATGTCTACCGAATCAGAAAACGATCGAAAACAGACAAGAAACGACTTAATACATATATCGTCACGTTTTCCCCCGAAGAGGCTGGCAGAGGTGTAATTCAACACCCACACTTCGCCGGACGATATTCAGTCCCAAATGCGATAGGGGCGAGCCCGTCGCCATACACCGGGCTCCAGTCATGTAGCAGATGACATACAATACGCACATATGTTCTCACAATGAACAAATTGGTGCGTTAATAAAACTGCAGTAATATTAGTATGTACAAAACACACTACCAGAATATTACACACTTTCACTGTATGCTGAAGAGAAAGGGTGGAGCAAATCTTAGTCCACTTTACCAAAACAATATTATCGAAATTTTCATAAACATTTTCAGTTAGCATTCACATTCTCTAATAAATACAAAGACACGATAAAAAGACGAGTAGATAAAAATATATCCTATTCATTTTGTCTCACTTGTTTTGGATACGTGCATCTCTTTCTGTCCTCATACAAATGGTTAATGGAGTAAGTTACAAAATGAGTTATGCTATGATTGTTCTCTCAAAAATATGTTGAAAGAGTATAATGAGCTTTCGCACGTTTTAATACGATACAAATTAGCCTGCGCACGCTTCGAGTTTTTCATTAGTTAATTTTGTAATGTTTAATAACGCTTTGCTGTGCGTACTAAAATTACCTTAATTGCGACTGCTGAGAGTCTCTTATTGTTTAATTGTCATTTCCAATTTTCTACACTTTAAAGTAGCTAACTAGCTATTGGTCAGAGTTTTTGGCTCCAATGTTAAATCAACAATAATTACCTAAAGTTATTAAAAGATAGGTTTTTGTTTCCTAAAAAGACGCTTCTCACTGTCCATTGTTAATTAGGACATACAAATAACAGCTACAATTGCATGTATTTTCCGACTCGCCCCAGCGTTATTACAATGCCACTCGCGGTCACACATCCAAATGCTGTTTTAAACGTCCATTATTTAAATTCAATGATATTTTAGGGCATACCTATTAAAGTACTGACAGACTTTTCTGCACGCCTTCCTTTGCGAGCGGTATCTTTACGATGAACCGTGATAGTTAACGTAAACTTTTTTCGTTTTTGTTTGGCTCCATACATTTAACTTAGTTCCTTAACAATTCCGCCAGAGGCGCTTTATTAAAATGTATGGAGCCCAACGAAAAAGGTTAACAATTGTTTGGAAGACAAAGATGTCAGGAGCCTTCCACTTCCGCCAAGTAGCCACTAGTACATCCTACTAATATTATAAAGGCGAAAGTTTGTAAGAATGGATGTATGGATGTTTGTTACTCTTTCACGCAAGAACGGCTGAACAGATCTGGATGAAATTTGGCACAGAGACAGATTACAGTCTAGAATAGCATATAGGATACTTTTTAACCGCGGGTGAAACCGCTGGGCGCAGCTAGTATTATATATTACTTAGTTGTAAGCAAAAATTTGTGAGACAGTAATTTATTTATTGTTTTGGAAAAAAATTATGCCTCTCAACTTCTCGCCTGTTTTTCTTAGTAGTGGCTCTTTTTCCGAACAAGGCGGTCGAGTCTATTGAAAAACTTGACGGTCATAAGTGGATCTTTGATAGCCAATCGAATAAAAAACATTTTGACTTTGACAAAAGTTTACGTAATTCCAAAAATCATGGTAAGAGTATGGAGCGGGCTAAAACCAATCACTCAGCCTGTAACAAACGGAGTCCGTACGAAGCCCGCTCCGCTCACAGTGGAAGGCGTGAATTATTGAATGCTAGAGATAACATACAACGTGTTGTTTTGCATTCCCGCGGAATTCGTAGAGGTAAGGATACTCTACCAGCAGAGCACGAATAAACTTGGGCAACCTTAAAATCAAGAAAAAAAAACAGCTGTCCGTACAAAAAGTTTGTTGATCGTCAACAAAATGTATGGAACTGCTGATTTTTTTTTCTTGATTTCAAGTTTGCCCCAGTTTAATCGTGCTCTGCTAGTAGAGTATACCTACCTCTACAAATTCCGCGGGAATCCAAAACAACACGTTGTATATTATGCTTTATCTTCCACGAAAATTTTATAAAAATAAATGTCAACAATTCCATAGCATAACTCAATCTAGCTTAATTCGAAAGCTTTTCAAGCGATAAGCTCTTGCCATCTCTCTCTTTCTGTAAGCCTCTCTTTCACACTTCGTAGCTATACATTTATTACTCGAATTCTACGTTCCACGATTTTCACTACAATTTGATTACTAACCGACTGCCTCAGAAGGAAAGTAAGGTGTTTAAAAAGAGTTACCTTTTTTCCTAGTCTTTACCTTTTACTACCCACATTGATCTAACCAATTTCTTTAACTTAATTTTAAGCGTTTTAATTCGATAATAGTTTTTAATTTTGCGAATATTTTTAGCTAATTTTAGGCAGGTTATATTTATAGGCAGTTATAATCCCACATACTTCCGTCAGGTAATTTTTTTTTTCGATTTCGCGCGACTTAAGCTCCGTTATCGTAAATCACTAATAATTGATTTAGTGATATTGTTCACTTGCATCTTGCACTAAATATTTAGTGCAATTGTTCGTTTACTTAATTCAAGTTTACTAATTATTAAATGGTGTTGTTTCCCTTGCATCGTTTACATTTGCTAGTTTTGTGTTGTTGTTAATTTTAGTTATTCAAGATTTTAGTAACGTCGTTTCCTTAATTCAATTTGCAAACGATTTCGTGAAATTGTTCACAAATCTCTCGTTGTTCATTAAAAACTTAATTAATCCAATGATTAGCCAAGATTAATATAATAATTTTACGCACATTCAAGCTCACGCACAAATAGACTAAAGATAGCTAGTGATTTAATCAAACGATAGTTTAAACACATTCAGGTTCATTTGCAAAGTTCACTCGAGCATAATTTTCAGTCATAATTTAGTAAAGTTGTTCATGTTTAACCTTCAATGTTCACTAAATATTTATCGACGTTGTTCATTTATATATCTCAATAACAATTAAAGATATAGTGAAGTTGTTTATAAACATCCTTCAACGTGTACTAAAGAATTAGTGACGGTGTTCACTCACAACTTTTGATATCAACTAAATATTTAGTGTCATTGTTCATGTTTATCTTTCAATGTTCATCAAAGATTTATTGAAGTTGTTCATTTACAACTTTCGATGTTCGTTAAAGATTTAATCAAATAGTTTACGTACTTCCAGGTTTAATTCTGAAGTTCGCTTTATTTCGTTCAATAGTTACAGTTCACTTTTCACCAGAAGACGAACTCGACGCCCTGCCGCGTCCCTTCTTGGTTTTCTTGTCGTCTTCTTTTTCTGTGCTCTTCTCGATTGGCGGTTCTGGTTTCTGTGGTTGCTGCTGTGGCGGATGGTTGGCGCTCTGTGGAAAGACAACCATCTGTTATGATCCTTTTATTTTTCTGACCTTGCTTGGTTGGTTACTGGTGTTAGTATATTGTATACTAGCTGCGCCTTGTGGAGTTGCCCGCGGTTAAAAATAAGCCTATGTGCTGTTATAGACTATAATTTATGTCTGTGCCAAATGTCATCTAGTTCCGTTCAGCCACTCTAGCTTGATTGAGTAACAAACATCCATCCATGAAAAGCAACGGACGACACGGTCAGTCCTCGGTGACCGCGAGTGGCATTTACAACTGCAAGCTACCGTGGCTCGGATGACACATCAAATTGTATTAGAATGAACTTAAGATTAACAATGCAATTCAACGCGGCAATGCGGCCAGCATTTTGGGTGAGAACCTCCTCTTTTATGGTAGGTTAAAAAGCTGTGTAAAACAATAAATACACCAAGCAACTTGATGACAGCGGGGTGGCCCGCGTGAACTTAGTACAGGTTTACTGCAGCGCTTTAACATTCGATAACTCGTCCATTATAACTATTATAACTTGAAGCGCTGGATCGCAGTTTTCTCGCTCCGTACACAACCACACGGCGTGCGTGTAGAAGCCACACTAATGTAAGGTGTACGAATTGCAGTACAGAGCAGTGATAGAAAATCAATTCGGATGATGAAATCTAGTACGTAGTACTAATCAATGCTAATACATATTATGAAATAGAAAGTACTTCTGTCTGTTTGTAGGCTTTTCACGGCTGAACGGCTGAACAGATCTCTGATCTGATGAAATTTGATAATTAGTTACAGTACATCACGAGGAAGGTTTATGGATACAGTTTTCTGAGTAAACGCGAACGAAGTCGCGGGTAGCAGCTAGTAATAAACACAGGGTTATAGGTAACTCACCAAAAACCTTTTAAGAGTTCATTGTACTCATCAATATGAACAAATTTTACTATAAAGCCAACCCTGAAATCGCAAAAAAAAACAGCTGTTCCATGCGAAAGTTCATTGGCCTGAGACAAAATGTATGGAACAGCTGTTTTTTTCTCGCGATTTCTGATTCGACCCAAAATAAAAGTTGTTCGTATTGATGAGGACAATGTATCCTTAAAAGGTTTTGGTGAGTTATCTATGACCCTGTGTATCGGTGGGTGAACTAACCTTTTTCTTCTGTTTGTCGTGGCGGCGCGGCGGGCGCTCGTCCTCGTCCCGCTTCCTGCCCATGACGCCGAGCAGCTTGCTGACCATGCTGCTGCTGCTGCTCCTCGTCCTCTCGGCTATGCTGGCCGTCTCGGACTCTGGAGACTGGAGTATGAGTGAATGAGTTAGTTGATGTCAGTCGTTACTTAACACAAACCTAACCTACCGAACATAACTAAGAACACTCCCAAATAATTTACCTTTCAGCAATCAAAAACTAAAAAACAAAATCGGTTCATCCGTTCGTTAGCTACGACGCCACAGACAGACACACAAACAGACACACACACAGAGCTACGTCATACTTATAACATCCCCTCGTTTTTGCGTCGGGGGTTAAAATGTTTTTTCAATAAATCAATTAAAATCATATTAATGCTTTTTCTTCATTTTTACTGAAACCCATATTCCTTGGTGTACTAAGACGTCGAAGCGGAAATGCACTAGAGATTTGTTGAAAAATCATTTTGTAAATGTATGAGAAGCGATGATAGCCTTCGTGAAGGCCCGCCTCTGTAGCGGGTTCGATCCCAGCCGAAGTCACGCAAGGCAATTTATTTATTGTGTAAACATATTATGTGCGTATTTAATGACATATGCTACATAACTGGAGTCTGGTGTATTTAACACAAGCTTCGCCCCGCGGTGTGACTCGCGGTTAAAAAGTATTCTATGTAAGTATTCTATCTCTGTGCCAAATTTCATGCAGATTTGTTCAGCCGTTCTGGCGTGAAAGAGTAACAAACATACATCCATCCATCCATTCTCACAAACTTTCGTGTTTATTATATTAGTAGGATAAAATAATTTAAGTAAGTATTTAAAAATATTAATAGGGATGTATATCTGTCTCAGGCAACCACAGTACAAGCTTAACACAGCTTTTGGGGTCAGATGACCGTGTGTGCAAAAAATTACTTGTTCCGAATTTCCCGAATTGAGTTTTATTTTAATTCTTGAGTAAACCTAAACCAGCCTAATTAAGAACCGTCTTTACGGTACCTACTTTAAAGTTTATTAATGGGCACTCTGTGAAGAATGCAAAAAGAACTTTGTCTATAATTTCTTTTCCTTCGCTCAATCTGTCTATGGTATATGTCTATGGTCTATGGTATATGGGAGAAGTAGAAGTAGTAAGCATAACCAAAGAACGTAGTTTCTTTTAAATAACTTGCACTGACATTAGAGACACAGAGATATGCTCTTTGATATTCATCGTACCTGTTGCAGTTGCAGCTCATTGTAGATAGTATTGTTCAAAAATAGCTGTTCGCAACTATGCAAAATAGGGTCAAAAATAGATTACATGCAAAATCATAGAGCATACACTTACTTTATTTGCATCAACAGAG
Source organism: Peribatodes rhomboidaria (assembly GCA_911728515.1). Classification (NCBI taxonomy): domain Eukaryota; kingdom Metazoa; phylum Arthropoda; class Insecta; order Lepidoptera; family Geometridae; genus Peribatodes; species Peribatodes rhomboidaria. The sequence goes on along the minus strand of OU452191.1, from coordinate 10,300,025 downwards.
TCCTGTCTCTTCAGTCCTTCCAACTTCTTTATAGACTCCCTCTTGGCTTCTTTCTCTTTCTTTTCCGCTTTCTCCTGCTTCTTTGCTTCTTTGTCTAACTGCTTGTCTGATTTCTTGACTGAGCCGGTGCGTTCCATTGCTTTCTCCATCTGGGTAAATTAAATGTGTATTTTACAAATGCTGGGCACTATTATGGCGTTTTTGATATTAGCAAGGCAAAATGTTAGTCACGTTTTAGGTATTCCGACACTGTCCTTCTCTGAATTTTCTAAAAGAAAGACAGTGTAATTATATTGCAATTACCAGAATATAAAAACATTCTAAAGAAACTGCGCAATCCAAAATTGCTTAAGCCGTTCAGGCGGTAGGTCTAATAGAAATCGACATACACACATACTTACACATCCATACGCCCAACAACTTTAATTTTGAGCAATTTAACAAAAATTAGACAAAATTTAAATAGGCACGTGCTTTTAAAAGTGAAAAAGAAAAACACATCAGTGTAGTAAAATTTTTCAAAAAAGAAAAAATCTGACCTTTGTTTTCTCTTCTACTTTGACCTCGGCAACTTTGGCAACAACCTCTTCTACAACCTTCTCCTTCTTCATAGACTCTTGCTTCTTTATAGAATCCTGCTTCTTCAACTCCGGCTTCTTCTTCTTATCATCTTCTTTGACTTCCTTCTTCTTCTTCAGGTCTTCTTCTTTGAGACTGGAGTCTGATTTCTTGCGTGCTTTGGGCTGAGTGTCGATTGGTTGATCTTGTTTTGCCGGTTTCACTTTGTCTTCGAATGGTGGTAGACTCGTATCGAGGCTTGTTCTGCTATCATCTGTTAGATTGAAAATGTACTTAAGAGCCAGACACTATAGCGTTAGTTTTTGCTTAAACATTTTATCATTTTTGAATGTATTTATTGTAATTTATTTACATTAACTTCCAAAAACTAACAGTTGGCACCAAACCGTTTTTGTTCAAACTTAAGAATAAAAACACACATCTGGTAAGTGTCTAATGTAATTTAGCAACATAATACGGTTTCCCGAGAAGAACAAATCGAGATCAGGCTGCCGGGCAAGCAGGTCATTGAGTAGTGTGTGTGCGTAGTGAGTAGGCACGTGTCGCGCGGTGTCCGTGCCCGGGCGACGAGCCATTTGAGGGATCAAAATCACTAGAGTTGTTGAGAATTGTAAAGGTTTAGCTTAAACATAAGATACACACAAAAAGGTGCAAAACATAAAATCTTGTGGGTTTGGGTTTTATATTTTGAGACTGCTATTTAAACTTCTTGTCAAACTGGGTGTGTGTTTTCGCAAGATATTAAGGCTGCAGCACACCAAATGCAGGTGCAGTCCGTGTGCATTTCGGTGTGGTTTACGAGGATCAGTAAAGTATGAAATTCTATGAAAGACGTCACACCTTTCGTTTCCACGTTTCCAGTCCGATACAGTAGCTGCGTGATGTACACACTGCTCGTCGAGAACGACAAACTGACAGCACGCACAGGAAAAAGACCGCAACTGAATTTGGTGTGTTTCAGCTTTAAAGTTTGGATTGAAGTAAGCATGGTATTAAAATATACTCCGTCAGGTATAACGTTCTGAGACAAAAATGGTCACGTGGGTGACTCGGGGTGACGTCAACCGATGCATAAGCAAGACCGGAACAATTTATTAACAACGAGTTAGAGAGAGAGAGACGATGACAATGCTGAGTGACATAGTTGGGTATCAACTCCCGGAAGACCTTGTTTTTTTTCTATCATGGAGGTATGTTTGTGGTGTATTCACTCACCCATATACATTTCCCTGGAAGTATCGAGCATGGAGCCGTCAGCGGAGGTGTCCACGAAGCTCTCGTCGGAGAGAGAGAGCGAAGCGAAGGATGTCGCGGTCGCGTCGAACGCAGACTTGTCCAGACTCGTCTTTGGGGACGACGTGAATATGCTCGGCGTTTGCTGCTTCGCCGGCGTCCTGATATATCCATACTAATATTATAAAATCGATAGTAACTCTGTCTGTTTGTAGGCTTTACACGGCTAAACAGATCTTGATGAAATTTGATTATTAGTTACAGTATTTCACGAGGAAGGTTTTTGGATACTATTTTCTTAATAAACGCGAACAATTTTGGTTTTTTTTTTATAATGCTGTAGGCAACCGGCGCTGGTCTTCCGTTGGGACCGGCAGGCTACGTCACGCACTGACGTCGAGCAAAGAATAATGTATAGATATGATAGTGACCTGTGCGGCATGTTCCTCGGGTGATGCGTAGGCGAGTCCTTCTCCTCGGCTATCCTGGGCAGCAGAGGTTCATCCGCCTTCTCTTGCGGCGGCGGCGTGGGCGGCGCGGGGGCGGGCGCGCGCCACACCACGCGGGGGCGGGCGGCGCCGCTAGACACCGCTACACCAGCCACTCCGCCACAACATAGCGGGGAGATCGAGCATTTGGATTCCGCTGAACGGGGATGGAGTCTGCAGGGAGCGTTGGAAGGATGTAAGTATAGCGACGTATGGATTTAACGAGTATGGTTGCGTTTCCCCTAAGGCGGAGCTGAGCGGAGCGACGTATTGATCAATCGCAATGCTTGCACTGAAGCGGAGCGGAGATTTCGAACATTATGATTGAGCTATTATGCACCGCTCCGCTCAGCTCTGTCTTAGTGGAAACGCAGCCGGAATTCCACTAAAGCGGAGACAAGGAGAGCGGTGATCAGCGGCATATAAATTGACCAATTACAATGCTTCCACTAAAACGGAGTGGTTTCCAGCAATGTGATTGGTCAATTCATGCTTCGCTCCGCGAAGCTCTGCCTCAGAGAAAACACAGCCTTGAGACCAAAACCCACAAACGCAGACACCTTAGCAAAGCGATAGCGATCCGATTGTATTTTGTTTGTTAATTTTAATACAAAACTAGATACATAAAACAAACTAGGCCGGATCGCGCCCGCTTTTTGTGTGACAGGTTGCATAAAACTCGAAAAACTTGCATACTACAAAAAATTATATCCACGATCGCGACCACTTTTCCACAACGTCTGTTTCTGTGGATCCTAGCGTGTAACAGTCTAACACAAGCCTACTTTTAGTGTCAAAAATTACAGTTACAAAGTTTAGTAAAATAGCACTATGGAAAACAGCAAAATAAATCAAAATTGTAAAACAAACAATGAATTCAACACAATTCCGCGGCTTGAACTCGAGTTCTCAAAACCAATCCGAGTAAGATTGGTAAAGAACGTCCCAATCATTGTATAATAATATACTCCGTCAGGTATAGCATTCAGGTCACGTGGGCAACACGTAGTGACGTCAATCGATGCTTAAGCAAGACCGAATTATGTCATTTACGAATAGTGCGAAAGAGACGGTTGACAATGACGAGTGACGTCGTACGTGTTTGCTCTCGGAATGCTAAACCTTGTTCTTTGGATCATGGTCCCAATACAATATCTATCCAAAAACAAGAGCATATGGCGTAAGCATGTTGAAGCTACTCGTATCATGCCTTCCACTCTGGCCTAATATTCACCTTGGATCGTCCATTAATCACGTGATTTTTAGCAACATTTTAAAACTCCCCTCCCCCCTGGTGATACGTAGTAAGGAGTTGGGTTAATCTCCGAACCCTACCCAAAATCGCGGGTATTTTTCTTGGTACAAAATGTGATTTAAAAATTTAGAATTATTAACGTTCAACGAAAAAAATGAATACACGTAATATGTCATTACAAGACCCTTCTCGTCCCCCCTTGCGATATTTCGCGATATATGTCAAACCCGAAACCCGAATCCTAAACCCCATTGAAAGAAGTTTAGAATCTCACGTGATTCATGAATGATCCTTTATAGTCAACAGAATAAAGAGGATATTCCATTGAGCATGTTTCCATTTATTCCAAAGCAATCAAGCTTTGTTAGCAAAATCGTCTTATTGGTTAGTAATGTAACAAAATGAATGAAAATGAACCGAAACAAAATGCACATGGAACTCAAACAAACAAATGTGAAAGCAGCGTTCAGAATATGAACTTGTAGCATATGTTTATGTACCAATAAAAGTATTTTTTAAATTAGCTGTTATAAAATATAGCTTAAAAAACGATTATTCTGGTCGTAAAACCTTTTGACATCGACTGTTAGTCTGAAAAAATGGCAAAACAGTTATTATTCTGTACAAAACCATTTTATCCAAGGTCAAAATTTTAAGTATGTAGACTATGTATTATAGACTTTTTTGAGGGTACTACAGTACTTGCAAGAACCCTTTTATGATAAATACGTCTGTTTGTTAATCTAAGCAGGTAAAAACAAACACTTTCAGATTAGCACAAATAACGCTTTTACAAAACCTCATCCACCAATGTCTTTAAAATTTGGGCGGGTTTATCAACGTTCAATATTCACAACATTGCAGTTAAATACCTTGACGTAAGAAGTAGTCGTTTCGGCAAATTTCTTCAGTAACGCTAGTTACTTGTCAGTTAGTCAGTCAGTACGTTACCTATAGGGTAGAAATCTCTGCAGCAGCGGCGAGGCGGGGTCGCGGCGGGAACCCTCGCACGACACTTACTTACACGCCAGGGAACACAACAGCGACAGACGCACAACAGTCTAGTTACCTGTCGGGCGAGAGAGCTCTCCGCAGCAGCGGCGAGGCGGGGTCGCGGCGCGGCCAGGCGCGGCGGGAACACTCGCGCGAGGCCAGCGGTGAGGGGCTGCGCGCCTCCACGCGACTGTGGTTACTTACACGTGAGGGGACCAATATTGTTATATACGGTATATATAGGTACAGTCTAATCTAGTTACATATACAGTTGGACATTTGCGCGAATGACGAGGCGACGCGCCCATCCCCCGAAGGGACTGGCAGAGGTTCTCACACTCACTTCGCCACTTTCAACGCGAACTCAAAGGGTTCGAAGCGATGAAATCGAGGGAGCCTTTGTGTGGATACATTGATAATAGATTCATTATTGTGAGCATAAGCTCACAATTCACTGCGCGACGTGGCGAAGAGTTTGGCAAAAAGTGAGTGGCTTACGTTGTTGTTACGTCATTAAAGCGACGCGCGATGGCGAAACGTTGTTGATAGTTATATTTTTTAAAGGCAATAAAATTATTTTTTGTAAGTATTTATGTATATTTCTAAAGCTAATGATTTAAGTTTGCACATCCCCAGTCATACACAAAGTTCTTCTAATTTCACGGTACTAATTCGTCGTGTTACAGTTGATACACATTTACACTCGCGTTCGCCTCGTCACTTCCGCGAATGTATAAATGCAGTTTAATATAAAGGGACATTCAACATAAGCATTTGAAGATGTGGTTGCAAGCTATTCGTTAACACAGAGGCAGTATGATCACAGATGAAACATAGGTAGGTTGCATAACGTACAATCCCGCTAGGTATATATGACAAGACAGAACAGTTGCTTATTTTGACGCGTCCGATATTATCTGACACTGTCTTTATCGTTAGACAAGTAATGGAAGTGAAAGTGACAAAGATAAAATCGCACGCGCCAGAATAGGACCTCAATAGTTATGAGCCAATTAGTAGAATATGTTTGTGATAATGTGTAACGTTTCAAGTGAAATTAACACAGTGTGAAATGTATGAGATCTCTGTAGTATGGCGTCGCTGAAACCAAGAGTTGCGTTTAGCTATTTTAATTTTGTTCTGTAACTGGAAAATACTACAAGTTGATCAAAAAGTTTGATTTAAAGACGAACTACGTTTGTAAAATGACTTCAAAAAATACATCATTATCTTGAAGGACTATAGTTATCTCCTTGTTGTTATAGAGCGAACAGCGGAGGTCTACAGTTTAACGTGTAATACGAACTAAGTGAGCGCCCTGTTTATACTGGACTGGCAGACAGTTTATACTGGCCGCTCTTATACGTTTATACATAGTTGCTAAGGCTGTTACTAATCGTGAAAATCTATAATTAGCTCTCTGATGCTATAAGTTATTAGTAAGATATTTCAGCTGTTGATTTTCCTTAATATAAATAAATAAATAAATAAATACTCTAAATAGCTCGATCTTGAGCTCTTCACATCTAACCCTTTTAACAATAAACGTTGTATGGCCCCGTAATAGTTACAGTATTTTATTTTTCGATCGACTTGAAACATGTAAAAGAAAAAAAGGAAAAACTCTAAAATCAGAACTCATTGATGACTCCAATAGTTCCACGTCACAGTTCAATAAATGGCAAACAATAAAATAATGTACAAATTATTTATTTATTTAAGGAAGTACTTACAAAACTAAGTAATGAATTATGCTTATAATCTCGAAAAGAAAATAATAATGGAAAAAACATTATTTTGCTTATCCAAACATTGTACACAGCATGGTTTTCTTTGGTGGCTGTTTTCTCCTTGCAAAGTCAACTACTCAAATGTTCTTGAAGCGTTTCTATCCAACTATCCAAAAAGATTATCCAACGTTTATTACTAAAGAGGGTAGTTTCTACCCCATTTCAGCGCTTAACAGTTTGTTTCCTCTAAGCATAGTCTATTTCCTAGCTAGTAGATACCTGGTGGGCGAGGCGGGCTGCGGCTGCGGCGAGGGCGAGGGCGTGCGAGCGAGAGGCGAGAGCGGCATGTGCTGCAGCGAGCCGCGCCGGACCTCGGCGCCGCCCGCCACCAGCTTGTGCTTCAGCCCGTGCAGCGACGACGGCCTGCCGCACGGACGAGAGGGTTCACACCGATGTCGATGGTACATGTTGTTAACCAGCAGCATTAAAGTCCCGCGACCACTTTAGACTAACTCCTTCCTAATCAGAACTGCCAAGGAGTGGAACGCGCTTCCTGCCTCGGTGTTCCCCAGCAATGGATACAACCTGGGTCTCTTCAAGACAAGAGTGAATAGGCACCTCATGGGCGAGCGTGCTCCATCTTAGACCGCATCCTCACTTTCCATCAGGTGTGTTGTGGTCAAACGTGGGCCCATTCAATCATAAAAAACAAAAAAAAAACTTCGCATTGGCTTAAGGTTTTCCATAACCATTTCGTCTAGAAGAAGATGACGAACGAAGAGAGCAAGTAAAGATACTGACGACCTACAGAGTGACAAAGTGGTTTTTTTTTTCATGACTTTTGAACTTCTCTAATCATTCTTAAATAACTAAGAATGTCCCTTGTATTATGGATTCATTTAAAAGCTAATGATGTAGACCACCTCCCTATGTAAAGCGATTTTTGATTTGCTTTGTCTATCTATTGAATCAATCAGTCAAAAATGACCCCTTACAAATGCGGAAATTTTTCATAGCTCTATTTTCGTTTGAAAAAGTTTTTTAAGAAAACCAAGAACATTGGGGCGGAGATATTGTTAATTTAATTGTACATGCTAAATTTCATCATAATCTGACAAACGGTTTTCATGAAATTTTAGTAGCGCGTTTGTATGGAAATTTCAGAGCGTCGCGGCCCTCTTAATATGAACCGACCATTGTAATAAATAATGATTAAGAACGTCTCTTCTGCCCGACTCCTCTATCGGAGCAAATCCGACTTGGATCCGTTAGGTTAGAAGGCTATATAAGAGTTGAGTGGCGTACGAGAAGAGAGGCCTATGCTCAGAAGTGGGCGATTCCTTTCATCATCATCATCAGCCCGTAATCGCCCGGGCTGATGATAATAAAAATAATAAAAATAATAAACAATTTTTTCATCAAGTACCATAGACTCATACAAGTTTATAATAAATAATTAGAGTAGTAGTCACTTTATTTTCGTCATATAACTTTTTTTAGGGGGAACATTTGTGCGTATTTTAATTTATGTTTAAAATAACTACAATAAAACTTAAATAAGACTAAACTAAGAAATCTAAAACGAACTATACTAAACTAACAATTAAAATAATAAATGTAAAAATCATCATCAAAAATCAAATCTAATAAACGTAAGCAACATACCCAAAATGCTAGCCGCATTGCCCGTCATGAATTGCACTACTTTAATAGTTAATATATTAAATAGTAAATTAATATTAAAAAGTGGGTCTCAAAATGAACGAAGGCAAGACAAAAGTAATGACAAACAGCGACACTAACACTATAAGCCTACATGGTAAGCCACTGGAATATGTAAACAAATACACATATCTCGGGAGACAATTAACATTTGGGGACAACAATGATGAAGAAGAGATAGAACGCAGAGTGAACATGAGCTGGAAAAAATTTTGGTGCCTTAAAGAAATTCTAAAAGGTGCCTTTCCTCTTCACCTCAAAAAGACTGTAATGGACACATGCATACTACCAACGCTTACATACGGCTGTCAAACTTGGACATATAACACTAAAATAAAAACTAAGCTTGTGACATGCCAAAGAGCGATGGAAAGAAGTCTATTGAAAGTAAGGAGAATACACAAAATAAGAAGTGAATACATCAGAAGAAGAACAAAGCTCATAGATGCCTTGCAATACGCATTAACACTAAAGTGGAGATGGGCAGGTCACCTAGCAAGATACAAAGACAAAAGATGGACACTAGAATCAACGATATGGAAAGGACCAGTTGGTAAAAGAGGCAGAGGACGTCCAAAGAACAGATGGTGTAATGAAATAATAGCCACAGCAGGAAAAGAATGGAAAATAAAAGCAAGGGACAGAGAGAGTTGGAGTAAACTGGAGGAGACCTATACCCAGTCTGGGGTTCCAGCATCAAATAATACAGATATTCACATTTAAAAAAAGCTGTCATATTAATGTAACTATATCTTTATTCAATTAATGTAAAATTGTTATTTAAGGTTAAGGTTGTTGGAAATAAATGGGTTTAATAATAATAATATTAAATAGAAATAAAATGATGAATTGAATTAATAAATTAGAACGGACGAAATCAAAATGTCAGGAAGTACAAAAATATATAAATAAACAATCAAATATATAAATTTCAGAATAATGTTGATGAAAGAAATTTAGAAATGAGTCTGATAGAATACTGACCGCTGGTATATGGGGTGCTGGCTGGGGCTGTCGGCGATGGCAGGCGGCGGCGCGGGCGGCGGCGCGCACTCCAGGGCCGCCAGCTGCGCGCACGGGCCGCCCGGGCACTCGCGGCCCAGCCGGTCCAGCGTCTGGAGATAACAGGTTACAATTTAAATACGTCTTTTTTTTAGTTTCCAGAGCGAAGACAGTCCTCACACTGCTCCGTGGCATACTCAATTATGTATTGTCAACTTAAGCAGCTGTTCAATAACAAGCTTAGCTTTTCTTACTAAACGGTGCCGTTTAACTACAAATACAAATAATTTATTTCAAAAAAGACAATTACAATTTACCATATGAAAGTTTTATGTACTTAAAGCTTACTTACAAACGGAAATGGTTACAAAATTGCTTGTGGCCCTGCACTAGGAGACCTGTATGTGTATAGCAGGGACCAACGTTTATGCGAATACAGAAAGATAATGAATGGTAGTGCGGCTATTGGATATGCGGATATAATATTATTAGTGTAGACTAAACTACTTTCGAGGTGTTTGTGTGAGTGAGTGTAGTGTAGTGTGGTGGTACCTGGTGCATCTCCTGCGAGGCTCGCTTGGTGGATATCCGGCGGAACAGCGAGCAGCGCCGGCGCGGCCGCGGCCGGGGCGGGGCCGACGCGCGGCGACCGCAGCCCACGCGCTTTCTACCTCCAGCCTGGGAAACGACATTGTCATATTTAACCACCCAACCAAGTAACACGGCCCGAAGAATTGACAAACTGAAGTAGCAGTAGGCACTGGGCAGAGCACATCGATCGTAAAACCCACGGCCGATGGGGTCTTGATGGGGCAGAAGGATTCTCGAGTGGCGACCACGTGCCGGAAGACACAGTACGGGAAGATCTCCTACAAGGTGGACTGACGATCTGGCGAGCGTTGCTGGAAGCCGCTGGATGCTGGCAGCGCGGGACTGGTCGTTGTGCAGATCATTGGGTAGGCCTCAGTCCAGCACTGAACGTCTTCCGAACTGACATATTGATTCTGCTTTACACTCCTTAGATTCACTTTCCAACATATTTAAGACAATTCAGCAATGCCTTCAAAGAGTACATCAATGATATTATTTACCTACTGATTATGATTTTATTTATCTTCGTTATTTTGTAACTGTAAAAAAAACTGCCTAGCTTAAGTTTTAAGAAAATAGGAACGAAAAAGTAATATTTAAACGACTGCAATTTAATGTAAATACAACTTATGTACACTTATGTATCTATAAAATGATATGAATACCTGAATAGTGGTCTGATCCAAAGGCGTAGCGCGTAGAGTGGCGTGCGGAGCGGCCAATAGCAACCTCAACACCTGGAAAAGTAGCAAATAATTTATTTATTAACTTAGTAAATAATCATTAGAACTTCCACCTAGGCAATCAAGAAATCAGCATGTTTACTGAGGTGTGTCTGTTTTGATACCAATATTTTCCATGCGCGCGCGACAAAATTCTTCTCGTCACTTTTTGTCGTGTGAGAAAGTGACAAGACTACGTATCAACATATATGTCTGACTCGATAAAAAGAGTCGACATACCGTTGTCGCCCTCTGACATCAAATCAAATTTCTTTATTAACAGACGAAACAAATCAAAATCTAAAATTACTAAGCTGAGGATCTGACTGTATAGCCAGAAAATAGTTGATCAGGTCTGGATTGTAATTCAGACCATCAGACCATGTGAGATATTTTTTTTTTTTTTTTTTATTTAAAAAATTACACTCCACGGACTCCGGGGACCGTGACTTTTTTTAACAAAAATCTTAAATTATTATTTAAAGGAAATACAGGTAGAGGGGGGTTAGTTATTAAGTCTTAATCTAAGGTTAGGTTAAAGGTTTTCAGATTTACTTAATGCATTGTGAGTACACCACGAGCAGACCAGCGACCCGCAAGCAGCACCCGATCACGAGTATGACGCATGTGCCAGCCATCGCTCTCCTCAACCATATTTGAGGGAAGAGAACGACCCGACACACGACGCCGCCGCAAGAAGGTGCCTTCGATAGTGAGCATGAATGCTCGAGATGGACCCACAATTTATATAAAACGATAACAAAATAAAAACTATAACGAGAACAGAAATGATTACAATTTTTATAACAATTAATATAACATCATGGCCTCCTCCCGACTCAGAGCCTCCATCACTACCGCGTTCCGATCTCGGATGGCCATCTGCAGGTTATATTCCTTGATGGTCTTCGGTGATGCAGCCGATGCTCGCCGTAAAAACCGGCTGATGGCATCGTCTTCGATGTCATCGGCGTAGTAGGTGAAAGTCCCGGTGTGCCGTGATATTGCGACGACTGCGTGGGACACGCTCTCATGCTGCTTCATTTTGGGCTTGGTCTTTATGGCGATAACCGACTCGTACGTTAGCCCCTGAGCTTCGTGGATGGTTAGGATGCGTGACCCTGCGCCTCCCCCATACCCTTGACTTTTGAGGGTCTCCTTTTCTTCCTGCGTATGTACTAAGAAAAGGGTGTTGGGGAGGGTGGTGGGAATTTGTGCTCCCTTGTACCTTCTTTGCTCGACGGACTTAATACGAGGAGCCGAGGAATAAATACCCGAGTAAATTTCCCTCAGCGCATACGCGACGTCCATTGGGTTCCTGTGTGTGCAAAGCAACTCCTGGCTGATGTTTGTGACCAGGTTTGGGCGTTGGTACCTCATTTCGAAGAGATTTTCTCTGTCAATAAAAGGTAACTGATTTACATCTCCGATGAGGACAAGCTCACCAGCACCAGACAGCCGTGCAACCATTATTATGGCTCCAAAATGGTTCATGAGCGCTTCGTCTACCAGGAGGCGGTTGAAACTCTCTCTACCAAAACCATTTACGAGAGAAGAAGCCATTGTTCGTACCCTGGATTTCACCAGGTCTCCGATACGGTGCGATAGTTTCTCTCTTAGATCTTTTGCTGCCTCTGTTGTTGTGGTGATGATGGCGTCCCTGTCCACATCGAAGTGACGGATCACCCATGTTGTCTTGCCACACCCTGGCACCCCATTGACCCATTGTATCTTTGGTACCGACCAACTTTCCCAACTTGCGTCGACGTCTGGGTTCCCTTCGATGGTTTTGGCCATCTCTAGGATTCGGTCGTCCAGCATTATCTTGGTGCACTTGGCGGTGACTACAATTGGATCCTTTGATGGTGTCCCGTATTTCGGCTTACCTATTCGCTCCGCCTCTGTCTCGTCCAGCACTACAAAACCACTTTCTGCGCTATAGGCTGCCATATACTCTCCTTTCATGGTTCCTTTGATGATCTGGGAAGTGACGTTGTTGTATATGGCGGCTTCCGCTTCCTCAAGCCTCTCGTTTAGAAGACTTTCACTTCCTAGCCTAAAAGACTGCAAGATGTTATCGCAGGTCCTGAGATTAACTTGTTTCGTCGCTCTCAGTATGGCTAGGAACTCGAGGAAGGCGTTTCTCGCATGGTTTTGCAGCCCCAAGGCCGAGACATAACGGGGCGAATCGACCTGGCCCATGTCGGCTCTCGTCCTAGCTGCTTGAAGTTGTGGAGCTGCTCTCGACGTCTGTGGAGATGGTGTTTTGGGTGCTATACGGAATAAGCTCTGCGTTATAGCGCTGAATGCTGTTATGAAACCGGTTATGTGGCCATTCCCTCTTTCTCGGTTACCACTTGCATGGGGTGCGGCCTTTTCAGAGACAATTTTTTGTTGTGCCCTTTCGAAACCAGACTGGGTGGTCGAACTTGGAACGGGGTGTCCCCAGCTATCTGTAGCACCTATGTGGTCTATTATTCATGTGAGATATTATAAAGTTAACAATTATTTAAAACAGCGGTTCTCAAACTTTTTTGATGACGGAACCCTTTTGGAAAGCGAAATACTTGACGGAACCCTACAATATAACAAACATGTTTTTATGTGTGTTCTTTATTAATAAGCATAATACGAGTACAATTTAACAGTTAATTTATTAAACGTCTCGATTTCGTATTTATTTTTCGAGAAAAAAAAAAACACAATTTCTTGCCTGTTCTTCTGAGTAGTGGTTCTTTTTCCGAACAAGGCAGTCGGGTCTATTTAAAACTTTGACGTTCATAAGTGTATCCTTGATACCCAATTGAATAAAAACATTTCGACTTTGACTTTGAGCAATACTAATACATTATCGGACTCAAACGTACAAAACATGACTGAATAATTAATTTGATGTACTTCCTTACATATTTTTCTAAGTTATAATGTTTCATGTATCTACACTAACCTGTGTGTGCAGCAGTCCCTGCACAGACTCTCCGTTGAGCTGCGTGATGAGGTCTCCGGCTCTCAAGCCAGCCGCCCACGCCGCGCCTTGCTCGCTCACAGCCTACAAATAAAACAATTAAATAAATAGAATCAAATAAGCCTTTATTGCCGTTTACATATCGTCACGCCGTCTATATATCGCCGTCATAGCGTCTCCCGAAAGGGTGAGAGGTGTAATACATAATTAATAATAGTAATGGGAACAATGTTGCCATACCCTATCAGGGTCATTATGTGATACAATTTTATGTAATTTACCTTTAAGAACTGCATGTACCATAATGGAAGCAATAAATTATTAAGTATTGAGTAATACACCACACTTCGCCGGACTATATTCAGTCCCAAATGTGACAGAGGGCGAGCTTGTCGTCTTACACCGGGCTCCAGTCATGTAAAAGATGACATACAAAACGCACATATGTTCACACAATGAACAAATTGCTGGATGCCGTTGGTTGGCATCTAACCCGCTTCCTCTGGCTTGGGAGGCAGAAAAAAATAACAACTGTTTCATACATTTTGTTGACGACCAATGAACTTTTTGTATTGGACAGCTTTTTGTACAACATTTTGGTTTGGCTCTACAGTAAAAGTTGTTGACAATGATGAGTACAATGACCCCTTTTATTGCTTAATACACCCTATACCTATAAACCTTGATGTGTGTTTTTAATGTCATCTGTTATATAAAAGGAGCCCAGTGTATGACAACAGGCTCGCCCCCTGTCATATTTAGGACTGAATATCGCCCGGCGAATTTCGAGTGTTGTAATACTCGTGAGGCTAAGAGAGGCTGAGAGGCGTGACGATTACGTTATGTATGTTAACATTTAAAAAAAAAATATGCAATAGGCGGGCAACAAGCTACCGGCAGGGCTATTCCTGTGCGTGAGATGAGGTGAGATATTATCTTGGTCACTCTCACACCTATGACGTTTCACACGAGAGCAACAAGGACGAAAAAAGGTGAGATGAAAATCACAAATCTCCGAATAGGGCCACGGGTCGTCTGATGGTAAGTGATCAAACGAAGCTGGTATCTCACCGAAACCAAGTGGTGCATGGTGTAGTAGTCCGTGTCCCCGTAGTACACCCGCACCGTGTGTATCGTGAAGCCGAAGCCGCCCGGCCCGCGACGCACCACGATCGGCGGCTTGGACGTTTGGATCAACCTAAAACAAGACAAATAAAATATCAGAAATCAGAATGTATTGATAACTTCTTTTTTTTTATGTATTTCGGCGTTTGACCACCAACTCGCCTGATGTTAAGCGACGTTGTGGTCTAAGATGGAGCATGACGACCTATAAGGTACTTATTCACTCTAGCCTTGAAGTTTTGTAGAGTGAAGAAGTACAAAGACGGCAGTTGAGTGAGGCGCTACAAGAGCGCTACTGCTCAGACCCGTCTTCGGAACTCCTATAGTTATACGTCACAGTTGAATACTTTAAACTAGCTGACCCCGCGAACTTCAAAACACCTTACAGTCGATTCTTATTTTGTTTCAGGCAATTTTTAATTTTTTTTACTGCTTCAGAACCATCCCCGTACTTCAAGGAATATTCTAAAAAAGAATTACCAAAATCGGTTCAGCTATTCTCGACATTTGCGCTTAGCAAGACATATTTAAACTATTTAGTGGTTTGCTCACTATGCAGTGTTGTAAACTGCACAGGATGTGTTGTAGAGGATATATTGCAGTAATCAATTAAGTAGTTAAATTCTGGTGTTATTATTTATTAGCTGCGCCCTGTCGTGTAACCCGCGGTTAAAAAGGTGCTATTCCAGACTATAATCTGTACCCAATCTCATTCAGATCCGTTCAGCCGTTCTGGCGTGATTGAGTAACAAACATCCATCCTTCCACTCAAACATTCGCATTTGTAATATTAGTGTGATACCAAACTAAATTACTTTGATTTAACAAAACAAATGTGGTTACATACATGATCAGTTTCACGAATGAAAAAGCAATCAAATGTATTGCATCCTGGGAGAAAACAGAAATCTGTAGAGATGACTGCCTCGATGGCTCAGTTGGTAGTGAACCTGCCTTCTGAACTTCTTTTAATTTATTTTTTTAATAGCTGCGCCCCGCGGTTTCACCCGCTGTTAAAAAGTATCCTATGTGCTGTTCTAATCTAACCCTGTGCCAAACATCCATCCATCCATACATACAAACTTTCGCGTTTATAATATTAGTAGGATTTAAAAATTACACTCCATGGACTCCGGGGACCGTGATTTTTGTTAACATACATCTTTAATTATTATTTAATTATTATTTAATTATTGTTTAATTATTATTTCATTATTATTTAATTATTATTTAAGGGGAATACAGGTAGAGAGGGGTTAGTTATTAATGCGTTCTGAACTTGGGGGCGTGGGTTCGATTGCCATCTAGGGCAAACGTTAAAAATAAAGATTTTCTTTTTTAACCTGAAGTGTCCCACAGTAAAGACTACTCTTTTCTCTTTTCCCGTAGTTGTGTCTAGATGTTACTCACGAGTGGTTGGGTAGTGCGAAGGGCGACGGCGGGTCGCGGCAGGGCGACGAGTCGCGCGACGAGTTGGTCGACGATGTGTTGCCGGCGCACGGCGACCCAGCGCCCGCGCTCAGAGTACTATCATCTGCTGCGAACAAACATTAAACTTAGACTCTATTCGATATGAGACAAGGTTTATGATCCACTAGCTCAGTAGTCATATCTTCCATAGAGTTAAATTAAACTAAAGTCTATTTTCAACGACAAAAAGTTCAAAATACACTGAATTATTCAACATTGAAAAATGCTATATGGTAATAGTTGATTGAATCAGCTATATGGTAACATTAAACATAGAAGTGTATTTACACAAACAAAAGGTTCAAAATACACTGAGTTAGCCAACATTGAAAAACTCCATACAAAGTACATGTAATAAGTTACTGAAATCGAACACAAAAAAATCGAATGCTCAAAATACAAAATAACTTGTTACGTGATAAGTTTTGTTAGATTACTTTATTATCGAATTTAGCTAACCTATGTTCTACAAGCGATCGATCTATGTTTTAGAAGCGATGGCAGCCAAGTTGGGACTAGGTCCGCCTCTCAAGCCAGAGGGAGCGGGTTGGAACCCAGCCGGACGGCACGCACCAATTTGTTCTTTGTGTGAGCATATGTGCGTATTGTATGTTATCTGCTACATGACTAGAGTCATTTGGGACTAAATATCGTCCGGCGAAGTGTGGATGTTGTATTACACCTCTGCCAGCCCCTTCGGGGGAAAGGCGTGACGATATATTATGTTATGTTCTACAAGTTGATCACTTTGGCGGATAAAATGACACCCCTAAAGGCTAGTGCACACCAAATGCAGTTGCAGTCCGTTCCGTGTGCGTGCTGTCAGTTTGTCTGTTGTAAACGAGTAGCCTGTACGTCACGCAGCTACTGTAACGGACTGGAAACGGATTGCTTTCGGTGTGACGTCTTTGATAGAATTGTATATTTACAACAAAATCCCGAAAAATATAACAGAGCTCACTGAGGGAAAATTCAAATCACATGTAAAAACTACATTAATGAAAAGAGGGTATTTTAAGGTTAAGAATTATTAAGA
The DNA here is from genome assembly GCA_911728515.1 of Peribatodes rhomboidaria. Taxonomy (NCBI): domain Eukaryota; kingdom Metazoa; phylum Arthropoda; class Insecta; order Lepidoptera; family Geometridae; genus Peribatodes; species Peribatodes rhomboidaria. The sequence continues at coordinate 10,283,114 of OU452191.1, read as the reverse complement.
AGACAAAGATGTCTGGAGCATTCCACTTCCGCCAAGTAGCCACTAATGTATAGATACCTAGTTGATAATAATTTATTTATTATTTGAAAAAATAATGCCCCTCAGTTTCTTGCCTGTTCTTCTGAGTAGAGGCTCTTTATCCGAACAAGGCGGTCGAGCCTATTTAACAACTTTGAAGTTCTTATGTGTATCTTTGATACCTAAATTGAAAAAAAACATTTTGACTTTGACTATACTTTTCTAGTCCTCGCAAGTCGGACTAAAAGCACACAGACTGCAACCGGATTTGATGTGTTTCAGCTTACATTAGAACACTCTTTTGCAGCAAGCTGTATATTAACCATACCTGGATGTATTATAAGGGAGAGTCCCGAAGTGCTGGCGGAGCGACGCATGGACTTAGCGACGATTGAAGTCAGTTTCGACTTCTCAGCCTTGTCTGGTCGGTCGAAGCTGCGTTCCTCCTTCCGTGGGAGGTCCGAACTAGAAATATAGTGTTATTTATTTATTTTTGGAGGTATAAAATAGATTAAATAAATTAGTTTTACATGTTTTTCTTAAATTTGTAGAATGTAATAGTTATGGTAAAATGGATTGTGAAGAGATTTTTGTTCATTTGACAAGTCTACTACCATACATTCCAGACACGACATTTTACGTGGATGGGGTTCTTATGAGTGCAATTGCGCTAATGTTCTAATTGAACAATTCGCTGTTTTTAGATTGTCTGCGGAGTTGCAACTGGTGTATTGGTAGGCAGTTGTGCATCCAGGACATTATTTTGAGTAAGGCTTTATTTGGGTATTCACCACAAAAAAAAGTTTAAGACCATTAAGGTTATCACTCAATGGAGCGACTCGGGAACGCCTCAACAGGTGGTCGACGGGTGGACGCTGCGTGGTCAACCAGTAAACCTCGCGTGGTCAACGAATTTCCAATTAGTCTGTCAGCGATTGTCACTTGTCCACGCGTGAACCACTCGCGGGCGGCGCGTGGTCACCGAGTGGGTCACTCGCCGTCCGCGCGTTAATAGCTTACGCCGAGGCAATCCGGGGTTGATGTAAGGAGAGCATATCCATATAGTTTCTATAATTAATACCGCACGATTATATGTCATATGCTATGCATGACTGCAGTCCGGTGTATGGCGACAGGCTCGCCCCCTGTCACATTTGGGACTGAATATCGTCCGGCGAAGTATGGGTGTTAAAATACATTTCTGCCAGCCCCTTCGGGGGAAAGGCGTGACGATATGTTTATGTATTTTTAACCGCACGAGACGAGGCGGTGCGTATCGGGTCCGAGTGGCTGTAATGAGTGATAACCTTTATGGACCTAGATGGTTTTGGGTAAGCTCAAGCTTCTTTTCTCAATCGGCAAGCACTCGACTGCCACGGTGGCTCAGTTGGTAGTGACCCTGCTTTCTGAGCTTGGGGGTGTGGGTTCGATTTCCACCTAGGGCAAACGTTTCTGAGACGAACATTTGTGTTTGCTCTATGTCTTGGTGTTAATTATCTATCTAAGTATGTATTTTGAATATATATGTATGTATATCAGTTTCCGGCTGCCATAGTACAAGCTTTGCTTAATTTGGGGTCAGATGACCGTGTGTGCAAAATGTCCCGAATTTATTTAATATTTATGTAATTTATTAAATCAATCAATCTTATGCTGGATAATATTTTTTTTTTATGTAGAATAGGTCGGCGTTTGACCACCAACTCGCCTGATGTTAAGCAACATTGTGGTCTAAGATGGAGCACGACGACCTATAAGGTAGGTACTTATTCACTCTAGCCTTGAAGTTTTGTAGAGTGAAGAAGTACAAAGACGGCAGTTGAGTGAGGCGCTACAAGTGTGCCACTGCTCAGACCCGTCTTCGGAACGGTTACACCGGACCACATCCCGAAACACGACTAGGTCATTTCACGGCATGGCTTGGTCCGGTGGGTGGTAACTAGCCACGGCCGAAGCCGACCAGAGTAATATGTAATATATGTAATATGTATGTGTATGTAGTAGGTGTGTCGTACAGTTTGGGCGCGGGCGGCGGGTGGTGCGCCAGCTGGCTGGGCGGGTGGTGCGGGGCGGGCCGCAGCCGCCGCCGCGCCATCGGGGACACGTCCTCGCTGTCCGTCTGAGAGGACTCCGCGGTCGACGCGCCGCCGCCGATAATCTGCACGACGACGTTATCATTATAAAACACTGTTCAACGCTGCTGTAAAGATTCCAGGTGGGCCTAAACAGCAATAATGTTAGCAAATCACACTTTTTTTTTATGTAGAACTAGCTGTCACCCCGTGACTTCGTTCGCGTTTATTATTATATATATATATATATATTTATATATCTATATATATATATGAGCTATCCTATCTGTTAAGTTAGATCGAACTGCACACGGTGTGCAAATTTGATTGAAATCGGTTAAGTAGTTTAGGAGCCTATAGCGGACAAACAACGTGACACGTATATAATTTATATAATATTAAAGATAGGTCGGCGTTTGACCACCACTCGCCTGATGTCAAGCGACGTTGTGGTCTAAGATGGAGCACGACGACCTAGAAGGTAGTTTTTCACTCTAGCCTTGAAGTTTTGTAGAGTGAAGAAGTACAAAGACGGCAGTTGCACTCAACTGCCGTCTTTGTACTTCGGCGCTACAAGTGCGCTACTGCTCAGACCCGTCTTCACTGACTGCTCAGACACTGATATTATGAAGGCGAAAGTTTGTGAGTGTGTAAGTGTGTATGTTTGTTACTCCTTCACGCTCAAACGGATGGCCAGATATTGATAAAATTTGGTATACAGGTAGCTTATACCCTGAATTGATACATAGGCTACTTTTTAACAGTGGGTAAAACCGCAGGGCGCAGCTAGTATCACATAATTTTCTAATTTTAAATATTGCACTCCGCTAGAACAAGCTGTTGAGAGTACTTTTACGTACTTACTTCACCTTTATTTGTACACAGTTTTAAGCAATATAATTTTACTTTATTTTACAGTCCACTGTGCAGTGATTGAACGGCAGCCACACGCGAATGATGATAAGAAATGAAGAAGATGAAATAATGATCTATAGAAGAAATTGGCACAAGCTAGTTGCGCGGAAAATTTGCGTTTTGAATATCCAAAATGTAAGTGCAAAACGGCGGTCGCAAATTGACCAAAGAGTTTTACGTTTAAGACGACAAAAGATACAATATTGTAATCTGGCTGAGTAGGGCAAAACAGCTGCTTTAAGAAATGCTAAGTGCCAGAATATCAGGCGTCTTTTACTATATAAATATACACACGATGAAGTTATACGTCACTCACGTCAACTTTGTTCACATCATTTCACTGACGCTTTGACTTGTGATAGTTATATATTATGGATCCAATATTCCACTTTCGTTACTCTGGTTTTATTTCCTTCTGCATTTACTTAGTATGAGCTCTCAACTCATCAAACATTTATTTATTTATTTGTTTCACAACTTACAATAACATTACAGGTATACCTAATGCGATAGTGTAGTAATAAGTACTAACTAACTATATCCTATAAGAAACTTACGGTAACACAATATATGTAGTGCTATCTTTGTGAATTCACCCAGAGTACAATAGAACAAATCTGTATCAGCCGCGACAACGTTGAGAGTACGCAGTGCGCGCGTCAGCGGCGCCTGGCCGAGGAGGTTGGTGCGAGCGCGCGGCGCCGACACGAGCTGCGGCCGCCGCCGCCGCCACACATATCTATCCGGGACGTTGAAACATATTTGGGCTAATATATCGCCGTTGTGTACCTTACCCCTGAGCACCTTAAAAACATACGAAATGAGAGCAAGTTCCCTCCTGACCCTCAGTTCGTTATATCCAACCATGCCTAATACAAATAAAGTTGGGTACATTAATGGATAGAAAGGGTACACTCCATACTGTCTCAAATAAAGGTACCTCACGAACTTGTTCTGTATTTTCTCCAGCATTAATACATACTTTGTTTCGTGAGGGGACCAAATGATTCCATTGGATTCCAACTGACTTCTTACTAATGCATTATACAAGGCTATAATCACACTAATATTTGTAAAACCGCATAAACATAAACAGATCTAATTTTTTTTAATTCTTTTTTTTTTGTGATAAACAGTTATTAGTAATTTTAGTTTTACATTACACAACAGCTTCTTTAGTACGCTCCCGCACAAATGCTGTTAAAAATATAATGAGTACCTTTTATTATAATAAGTATAATGAATTTAATTTGTAAGTAGGTACTTATAGCACCGCCTTAGTCCTTGGACTGTTAGGGTGCTGTATAGCTGTATTATTTATTCAATTATTTTATTTTTTAATATTTATTATCTTTCAAAACAATAGCCGCTTTGAAAGATAGTAAGATACTCGTATGTACCTATGTCACAAAAGTCGCACTATGTATTTATTTATATATTAGTGACACTTATTTTTAAACATTTTTAAAGTATTTATATTATATTTATTTCGTCTACTTATTAGTATTTATTTTGTGTATTTTTATTATTTTTATCTTATTTTTTACGTCTTGTAAAATTATGTATTAGATTATTACTATTGTATTAGTATTAGAATTTTCAAGGCCTCAACTTATATAAATGTTCCTCTCCATTCAGGTTACCTGGAAGAGATCGCTTTGAGCGATAAGGCCGCCCATTAAAAACTTAGTTAAGCCTTATTTAAGTACTATTGTAATTATTTTATGTTTTTAATAAAGAGTTGTTGTTGTTGTTGTTGTTGTTGTTGTATTATTATTGTATTTTACTTATGCAATGCTTACCGGGCATTTAGGATGATGGTGCAGTGGCGCAGTCGGAGTAGTGGGCGGGCCGTTACTGTCCGGAGTACCGGGCCAGCTGTCCGTGCTCTGTTTTGAAGAACAAAACTTGATTTAGCAACTATGAAAATGTTTTGCGAATTGAGGTAAGTAAACATTAGAGTTTTTAGATTGCAGGGTAGCTCGGTATCTTTGCAGTGGGAAGTATAGCTTAGTAGCGTCGCTTGGCTCAGGTGACGGCTCGTATGGACAAGGCTATATAGCCAGGCGCGGGCCTGTCTCTTATAGTCTACTAGCTGCGCCCCGCGGTTTCACCCGCGATTAAATATGTGCTATACTATATTATATATTAGACTATAATCTATCTCTGTGCCAAATTTCATCCAGATCTGTTCAGCCGTTCTGGCGTGAAAGAGTAACAAACATCCATCGATCTAACCATTCTTACAAACTTTCGCGTTTATAATATTAGTGGGATCTCTATTTGTTCATGTAGTTCCCTCAGTTACCCTGGAGTCGTGATCCTGGCACGAGTGCTGCGTGTGGCGCCGCCACTGCGGGCTGGTGCTGGAGAAGGCTGCGAAGACTCCACCCTCGTCACTCGGCTCTGGCGCTGCTTCAGCCGCTTCGTCTGTGTCAACTTCGCTGTGGTTGTATCGATCGCAGCGGCCTGATAGACAAAGTACTTTAAGTATGCGAGCAACAACATGCATAAGTAGCCCGCAATATAATGAACATTGTAGGCTATTACATATGTTGGTACTTGTAATCACAGCGTGTCATCTGACATCCGTCCGAGCGGGTTGACGTCACTTGTTGGCAACACATACAAAAAAATGCAGTCTATGCTCTGCTGTGTGACGTTTTCCGAGAGAACTGTCAAAGGAATGTGAATGGAGTAGCGCCTGAGTCGCCTGCCCCGCCCAACCGGGACTTTGCGCTGGAGTACGGAAGAGGACGGATCTCGTATTGTTTTTCTTTGACGTCTTTCTGTAGTATTGATGTGGGTGTCCGTTTGATTCATACTGAAATTACCCACATATTGTACATGGTTTGGATTATTAGAAGTATTAGTTGTTTACAATTACATTAAGGTGGTTTTGAATACCGTCACTTCAGAAATAGTTTACACACTGCGATGACGATTGAGAGACTGCTAACGCAATCCTAAACCGTAGGCTAAACAGCATTAGGGTGTCCGCCAAAACACGCGCAGACGTCCACGCAAACACCCTTAGAGTATTCCACTATGCTTACTTGAGTAAAATTACCTGTGTGCATATTTTTTTAATTACTTAATAGGCTTGCATTTGGCCGCCAACATGCCTGATGATAAGCAGTGATGCGCCTACGATGGAGCACGCTTGCCTAGAAGAAACCGATTCACTCGAGACTTGAAGACACCCAGAGTACAAGTGTCAGGGAACACACACTCTGGCAGAGTATTCCACACTCTAGCGGTCCGTTTGAGAAATGAGGAACCCAAGCCTTTCGTGCGTGTTGTAGGTATGTCGACCATAAAACGATGCCGCTTTTTGTACTCTTGGTTGTTTTATAGAAGAACGGGCTAGGGAGAATAAGATAATATATATGAGGGATAAAGAAACTCACAGACATAAAATTTTTAGCAAATAACGTACACAATTTTCTAAATAAATAAACATTCTAAGAATAAATTGTTTAGAGTAAAAATTAACTTCGCAAAATATTTTTATGACTAAAATACTAAATGAGTAAAAAAAATATACTATTCAATAAATGAACTTCGCTAAAAGAACTATTACCTAAGAAATAGAAGGTTACGATCAATTCACACTCGATCTCAAAACTTTTCATGATCATTTTTACTCAAAACTGGATTTGCAAAAGAAACTTACTGTCAAAGTAGCTGGTGTCTTCGTCGTTCTCCAGCTGTGGTATGAACTCGGCCTTCCGTCTCAGTAGGTTGTTCCAATCCAGGCCGTAGAAATATACGTGTTCCTGTCGACATTTTATCAACGTTAGAGCGAGGTATAGTTTACTTTATCTTCAGTAGAATAAAGTCTAAAATAACTGAACAACTATTAATTTGTAAGAAAATTACTAACTATTTTTAGAAAATAATTATTAGAAGTAGAGTAATTATTAGAGTAAGCTGAAATGAATTAATCTATTTTCAACCTTATTTTAACAAATACAATACTACATTTTGTGTGATAGTGAATTTATTAGATGTAAGTCAATAAATAATTGAGTATTTAAACTTAGGCCCGCATGCCGAAACCACGCTGTCTTGAATCTTGATTTAAAACTGGTTTTACAATTCATAAAAACAATTTTAAATCAAGATTCAAGACAGAGCGTCGTTTTAGCATACGGGCCTTAGATTCAGAGAAATATGGATTTATAAGACAACGGACTTAAAAAGAGATCAAACCATTACATCGAACGGAAGAACGTAATAAGGTCCAGCATTATGCCATACATTTTTATTGCACACCAAAAAAATACACACAAGGTTCTTAAACAAATCAATAGAGCGTTTAGCCGCCCAAGAGCGGTCTTATCGCTAGCAACAATTTCATCCCGGCAACTTTTGTATAGACAGGACTGAAAGAAATTTGAATACGGTGGGTGGGTGGTGTACATAAATACATTAATAAACATACATTGATACAAAACCGATGATGATTTCGAAAAGTTTTCAAATAAAAATGAACCGTATTTTGACGTGAATACGTACTTTAACCTGATGCGTGCCGCCCGTCCCGAGCCTGTCCCGGGGATTCCTCGCGAGCAGCTCGGTGATGATCGCTCGAGCCTCCACGGCTATAGGGAAGTCCTCTTCGGACGGCCATTCTATGTCATCTGTTGGAAAGAGAACCATTTTTATTTTGAACTCTAGTCCTGGCTATTCCTACGCGTGAGATGAGATGAGATTTTATTTTATCCTGGTCACTCTTAAGGATCTCGATGATGCTCGAGAGATCCGGCTGAACGGATCTTAATGAAATTTGATAATTATTTACAGTATATCACGAGGAAGGTCTTTGCATATACAAGGTTATAGGTAACTCACCAAAAACCTTTTAAGGATTCATTGTATTCATCAATATGAAAAATTTTTACGTCGAACTCTGAAAAAATTAGCTGTCCCATACATTTTGTCTCAGGCCAATGAACTTTTTGTATGGAACAGCTGTTTTTTATTTCGCGATTTCAGAATTGGTTCCATAGTAAAAGTTGCTTATATTGATAAGTACAATGAACCCTTAAGAGGTTTTTGGCGAGTTACCTATAACCCTGTATAGTATGGATAGCACTGAACCTTTGACAAATGATTTGTCCAGATGGACTGCAAAAATATTGCACGCGTCGAAAAAAATAACAGCCAACTGTTAGGTTCTAAATGTACAAAATGTATGACGCAACCCTAGTAAAAGACGTATCTGTCACGCACACTAGTATAAAAAGTTGGTCTGTCACTTTTCTTTCATAAACAGTACGGACCTCTCTCTCTACACACATAGGTACTCATAGCACTGAACATATGATAACGCACTTTCACTCCTGTGAACTCAGATCAACCTAGAGAATAAGATAAGCGCACGGTGTATGATTTAGGCGAAGCCAAAAACCATCCATAAACTACGCTACTTTCGTATATGTACACACCACGCACACATTGACGCAAAAAAACTACGCTACTCGCTTGGTCATAGTTACCTCGACATTATAATAAATCGACATTAATGGTATAATTTCGTGTACATTAATATACATAGTGCATCATTAAAGTGTAGCCAGGACTATATTTTGAGCTTCTTTTTGAAAACTGTGCAGTTTTATTACAAGTCAATTTTGAAAAAGCCGTAACATTAAATTCTTACAAATATGTGCAGTTTTAGAATATTAAATCTACTAAGGTTGTATATTGGAACGGAAATGTCTAACGTAGAGTTTTTCATGGTAACATTACCACGTACACAAGTTTAAAAGCCTTCGCTTTTAAACTTGTGGAGCTTGTGTGGCTTCAGCGAGATTTAACGCAGTGTTCTATCTTTTCCTCTAGGTTGATCTGAGCCTGTGAAGTCCAAATCCTGTGCAAAGTTGAGTACAGGTTAATTATAAAAATCGTAAGTACCATTAACTGTATGCGCGAACAACTCTTCAGGGGTGTCGCCGAAAAATGGCACGCAACCAACGAGGAACTCGTACAAAATGATGCCCATCGACCACCAATCCACTGGCTTGCCGTAACCCTGGAAAAAAGATTTTAATTTTAAAAAACTTTACGTAATAGTTAAATTAATTAAAATATTTGCACAAGAATGTTTTGCCGGTATATTCCGAAAAATCCCCATTAACCGTCCCCATCAATGGGGATTTTAGGAAAAATATATCCGAAGTCCCCACTCGCGGTTGGCAGTTTGCACGTTGGTACCGTTTTGCTTTGAAAACTTGTCTCAGTCTAGTGAGACAACTCGACATTTGTGTGTTTGTTTGTCTGACGTTAACTTAAGTACCTACCGTTGATTCGATCTCAATGAAATTTTGTAGGCTAGTAGTTAATTCCAGTACCGATTTTAAATTCGAATATAAGTCAAATCGGACGAGTTAGAGGTCGCGAGGTCCGAGTTTGGGAATTACTAGTAAGCATTTTATTATTATAAGTAATACAAATTGAAAGTTAAAAAACTAAAGAACAGACTATCCATTTCAGATCCTGACCTGGTTGATGACAATGGGACCACCTGTGAAGTATCCTTTCAAACTAACCAAAAAATAATTTCCCAAATCGCTCTGGCCCTCTTCGAGTAATCCGAGAACTTGCATACATACATATCGTCACGCTTTTCGCCGAGGGGGCTTGCAGAGGTGTGATACAACACCCACACTTCGCCGAGCGATATTCAGTTCCAAATGTGACAGGCGGCGAGCCTCCTCTATCGGAGAACTTATAAAAAGAATAACGTTGAACTGAGTACCTTTTTTATTTTAGCTGTATTAATAAATGAGTACAAACCTGTCTAAGTATGACCTCGGGCGCGATGTACTCGGGCGTCCCGCAGACTTGCTTGTCCGAGAACTGGCGCGCCTCGCGGTCCGCGTACTCCTCGTACAGGTTCGTCGCCACTACGGTGAGCAACGAAATAAACACGTTTTTTTTATTGTATTTATTACATCTTGGATAATTCTTCGACTTAATAAGTAACATATCGTCACGCCTTTCCCCCGAGGGGGCTGGCACAATACAACACCCACATTTCACCGGACGATATTCAGTCCCAAATGTGACAGGGTGCGAGCCTGTCGCCATACACCGGGCTCCAGTCATGTAGCAGATGACATACAATACACACATTTGCTCACACAATGAACAAATTGATACGTGCCGTCGGCTGGGTTCGAATTCTTTACAAGTAATACATAGAAAACTTAATAAGGTAATACATAGGAAATGAGAATAAATACTAACAGAAAAGTCTTTAAAAAAAATCCACTAATATATAGCAACAATCTAGTTTCAAGTAAGCAAGTAAGAAATAGAAGAATCAGACTTCTAGCTTTATCCACAACGAAGTTACAGGAGGATTCAAAACGGCCAGAATGACTTGGAGAAAAGGATGGTACAGCTGTGCATTTGTAAGCTCGACTTGGCGAGGGCACTACCGTGTCCCCAGATATTTTAATCACAATAATATTATAAATGCGTAAGCTTGGATGGATGTATGGATCTTTGTTACTCAATCACACCAGTACGGCTGAATGGATGTGGATGAAATGTGGCACAGAGATAGATTATCTGGAATAGGATATAGGCTACTTTTTAAAGTGTCAGTAAAAATAAAGCATTAAATTATCTATACGGCGAAACCATACTATTATAATGAGTACTAGCGTACTAAACGAACCGCGGGTGAAACCGGGGGCCGCAGCTAGTCCTGACTATTACTATAAATGCGAAAGTGAGTTTGTTTGTTTGTTTGTAACGCTTTCGCGCCCTAACCAATCAACCGATCATCATGAAATTTTGCAAACACGTCGTCTGAGATACAGAAAAGAACATAGAGGGTTCCTGTGGGACCGCGGGTGAAACCGCCGGGCGCAGCTTGTTGTATTATAATAAGTATATACTAGCGTACTATACGAACAGCTAGTATACAATAAATTAAATATAATCCAAATTTTATGTGCAAATTAATTAATCTCGGCCAACATTATAGATCTACGTGATCGGGAATTCGCACAAACAAGCAAATAAATCGTTTCCTCGTGGGAACTATGGCGAATTAGAACATCGCCATACGTACAAAAAAAACTTATCAAAAGCTAAGGATATACTCACACGACATTAAACCCATCTTGCTGAGTCCAAAATCAGTAAGCTTGATATGTCCAGTCGCTGTTATGAGTAAACTGTAAAAATAAAATACCATGATAAACACAAAGATTGTAAATTGTGCCTAAAAGTTGATAAAAGCAGACAATAATTTTTTGCTTATAAGTATGAAATACTAGCGGATCCAGGAGGCTAAGCGGCTCGAGGCTGGCCATCTCAGAATCTCAATTTCCGGCATCTGTCCGGACGTTCTCTTCTACGGGCATTTCTCAACCGATTCTCGTTAAATTTTGTGCCCAAGTTTGGCGCGGGCCTCCGCTCGCTGCTAGTATGCTAGTGTAGTTACTTGTCCGGCTCGAGGTCCCAGTGCACGATGCCGGACGAGTGTAGTTGGTGTCGCGCAGGCGCCGCCCTCCCCTCGCTGCTAGTATGCTAGTGTAGTTACTTGTCCGGCTCGAGGTCCCGGTGCACGATGCCGGACGAGTGTAGTTAGTGTCGTGCAGGTGCCGCCCTCCACTCGTTACTAGTATGCTAGTGTAATTACTTGTCCGGCTTGAGGTCCCGGTGCACGATGCCGGACGAGTGTAGTTAGTGTCGTGCAGGTGCCGCCCTCCGCTCGCTGCTAGTATGCTAGTGTAGTTACTTGTCCGGCTTGAGGTCCCGGTGCACGATGCCGTACGAGTGCAGGTACTCGACGGCCAACACGGCCTCCGCGAAGTAATGTCGCGCCATGTCGTGCGGCAGCGGGCCGGCGCGCAGCAGTGTCGCGCAGTCGCCGCCCTCCACGAACTCCAGGATCAGGCACAGGTGGCGCTTGCTCTCGAACGAGCAGTACATCGTCACCTGGGGAACAAACACAACACTTCTTATTCATACGTCACCTGTCGGTTCCAACGGAAGACCAAGGCCGGCTGTCTACAGCAGCCGGCATTATGCTGAGTTGGGGCCGGTTTGGGGTAACAAAACGTTACTTTTCCTGTTACTTCTTCTTTTTGTACTTATTTTGTGTTTTTTCGCGACAAATAAACTATTGTCTATTCTTATTCGAGATGGGGGCGATATGTCCTTCATTGACGTCCCGCTTGGGGTTTGTTGAGCATTTGGACCTACCAGCACCTATTGGAGCCAACACAACTCCTTGAAATACCGGAGTGAGGCTCTGGGGCGCTGGCATAGTTGCTCCAGTGGTGTATAACAACAGATGTATTAGGTCATCTTTTGATAGCATAAGTAAAAGAAAGAGATGATAGACTATTTGAAGAAAGCTCGCCTCTCAAGCCAGAAGGACTGGGTTCGGACCCAGCTGAAGGCACGCATAAATTTGTTCATTGTGTATTCAATATACACGTATTTAATGTCATGTGCTACATAACTAGAGCCCGGTGAATTTCGTCCGGCAAAGTCCAGGTGTTTTAGACCTCAGCCAGCCCCTTCGGGAAAAAGCGTGACGATATGTTATGTTGAGAGCATATGTCAGGTCTAAACTCAGCATAAAAGTCTGTGAGTGTAAATCACCCCTATTTTCTCTTAGGATAAGATTTTCTTTCCAAATGTTTATAGGACCAACTTTAGGTATACCCTGTCCAATAACAATTATTATCCAAAACAATTATATCGGAATACTCTGTGAAAAATTATGCGTGGCCATACATTACAATCAGTGAGCGAACAATCAGTCATCCCCTGTTTTCCTGCCCACAGGGTAAAATTTTTTTTCCTAATTTATATGGTACCAACTTTAGGTATACCCTTTCCAATAAAAAAAAAAATATACGCGTCGTCTTGTAAACCTCCTCCGTTTCGCCGGTTAGATAAAAAATGGAATCGTTTAAAAGCAAATGCAAGTCATCTTAGGCCTCTGTACGCCAATAAAGACTAAAGTTGACAAAAAAACGCTAAACACCAAAATATATAAATTACTTACTAATCATTACAACAAAAATAAAAACCGGCTAAGTGCGAGACGGACTCACGCACAAAGGGTTCCGTACCATTATCTATAAAACGGCAAAAAACATGATTGTTGTATGATAGCCCCCTCAAATATTTATTTTATTCTGTTTTTTAGTATCTGTTGTAATAGAAATGCATCATCTATGAAAATTTTAACTGTCTATCTATCACGCTTCATGAGATATAACCTGGTGACAGACGGACAGACAGACGGACGGACAGTGGAAACTTAGTAATAGGCTAATAATCACGCTTAGGCTTAGGCTTAGGCTTAGGCTAAATCACGCTTTGGATACGGAACCCTGAAAATATACCTGCATGTAAACTTACCACAAAAGGGTTATCCGCAAAGCTCAGGATGTCCCTCTCGGCGAAGGCCTGTTCGACTTGATTCCTTAGTATTAAATTGTTTTTGCTTATCTTCTTCATTGCGTACCTGTTGAAAGCAAGACAATTTGCATTGTTCTGTGTAATAACGACTTACCCTTCACTAAATAATCAGACTTCGTAGTAATTGAAAACATACACATACAATCGTAGTAAACATACACCATTTAACACGACTAAACAGACTATTTGGTAATTTAACACAACTAAACATACTCTAAGCTAATTTAACACGACTAAACCGAATCTATGGTAATTGAATACGACTATACACAGACTCTATGATAATTTAACACGACTAAGCTAGACTCTATGGTAATTTAACACGGCTAAGCTAGATTTGACACGACTAAACACAGACTCTCTGGTAATTTAACACGACTTATCAGACTCTCTGGTAATTGAACCCGAGTAAACTGACCTCTGCCTCGTTTGCTTATGTTTGACTAAGTAGACGGCCCCGTAGGCTCCGTTTGAGATCAGCTTGATGACTTGGTAGTCGCTCTCCGAGGGCGGAGCGCCGTCCTTGTTGCCGGGCGCGCCGGGCGGGGACTGGCGGCCGCGGACCCTGCGGCGGACAAATACGTTTACTTTTTGTACTGTTTTGTGTGTAAGCTAGGGACTAGCACGGGCAGAAGACAAATTATCTTTCAACCGTTTTCATCCGCGCTTAGATGTGACATAGCTAGAATACGGATATGCTTATCTCTATCTTGCGGGATAAACACTGTTAAAATATAATTTTGTCCACGGCACATGCTAGACCTGCCAGTTTGGCTCGACACAGTTTCCGGGAATTTTAAAAGCAAACACCTAACAATCTATGAACGTTGGCACTGTGATTTAGATGATTTTTTAATACATACATTACACTCATTAAGTAATTTAATTTCTAATTCACATTTCTAATACTTTAAATTGTTTATGACAATTGTTTTGATATTTAGATACCGTTTTTGAAATAAAATAATTGATAAAAGCATTTTTTAGAACGTTCACTTCTTGAACATGTCATGTAAACATGTCATATTTTGATTGAACATTGGTTCAGTCAAAATATGACACGTTTATAATTTTTCAACAATTTTCTATTTTAAATCATGTTTTTTATGGTCAAAATCATTCACAAATCCAGTCTTAAGTCTTTTTCTACCCTTATAGGAAGATAAAATACTAACTTTGCAGGCGACGAATTCTGCGGCGGTGGCGGCGGAGGTGCGGGCGGCACGTTCATCTCTTCTAGAGGGTCTCGAGAGAGGCCCAGTTTGTGGATTATATACTGCGGTATGTCCGTTGATATACCCTGGGGATAAGGTTCAAAATTGAACGTTTTTCGTTTCCTGTTTATTCTAGAAAACTGGTTGAGTCAATGTCTTCTTAACAGAAATAATCATTTCATCGACTATGATTTGTCTTCAAACCAAGTGTAGGTCATAAAGGTTGAGCAAAGATTTGATTCCACAAGTTTTAAACACACAAAACAAAGGATCCATAACTGAAACCAAGCAAACCCAAATAACTTTTAAACTCGAACCTTTTGATTTCCAACTCAAACCGATCGAATTTCGAGGAGAGCCAAAAACCCTCAAAAGACCCCAGCACGAGCCAAGCGACCCCATCTGGAGCCAAACAACCTTTTCTGGAGCCAAACAACCCTATCTCGAGTCAAACAGAAATTGTACCTGTAAATGTCTGGCATGTCCTTCAGCAGCCTCCAGCAGTCTATAAAACCGTTCTGGGTCGAATTCTAAGCATTCAAGAAGCCGCGCTGGCCGAGCCATCGCCAGGATTAGCCGCGTGACCAGTGGCGCCACCTGCGCACCGGCTTCAGCGGATTTTTCTCGCGTCTGTAACAAATAGAACATTCTGAGGATCCTTTAACCTTTTCCCTTTTTCTCTTACCTTTTGTCTAAAAAAATGTAAGCAACATAAAACATAAGATTTGTAATGATTTTTTGTTTGTTTAAAAAATATTACCTCAGCAAGTAACCGATCTAAGCTATCAGACATGTCGTAGAAGTAGCTGCTCGTCACTTGCTTCGATTCTGATTTGTGGAGGCAGTCGCGAGCCATTTCCAGGACCTGACAAATGGTAAATCGATTAATCTATTAATCTATATCTATACTAATATTAAAAGACGGGAACTCCGGAACTACTCATTTGATGTTAAAAATTGTAAATAGCTTAGAATATAATTATGAACGAACCTGTCTCTGAACAAATCTTTCTATAGGCGGCCGATCGGGCTTCTTATCTAATTCAGTCACTTCGTCGATCAACCCTCGCAATCTGGAACATTGATACACTTATTAAATAAAATAAAAATACCCCAATTTGAGCCAGACGACTTTATCTATATATGTAGAATCATTTGGCTCAATTTCTCTTTGCCAATTGACCCATCACTTGAACCAATTGACCACCAACTCCAGCCAAATAACCGTTAACTCGGTCCAATTAACCCAAAACTCGAGCCAATCGACCCAAAACTCGAGCCATAAGACCCCAATGATCCAATCTTCGCTTCCTCTTCATACACACTTACTTGTCGTCCATAGCCCGTTGCGCAGTAGGGAACCTGGCCGCGAAGAGTGAAGACATGGCGGAGACAGCGTCGTCGCGCGAGCCCGAGCCGCCGCTAGAGCCCGCGCCCGACCGCGCGGGCGAACTGGAGAAGAACGAGAACGTACTACAGACAATAAGGGTGCCTTTCCACCAACAGATTATAAATAACCCTATTTATACAAGGTGCTGGTTTGGGGTGTATTGTGCTTAAGGGAATAGCAGTTCCCTAAGGCACAACTGGATTGCCTGGTTGTGTCATTAGGAAAATATATTTCCCTTTGGCACGCCTGGTTGTGCCAAGCAGTTGCGCCACGGGGAAGTCACGATAGTAATACCTACCCGCCAAAGTGAACAAATGTTAGAACTTAAGTTTGCGAAATTCTAGAAAGAGAATCATCGAGTCTGCATACAAAATTGATCAGGTGAACTTGTTACGTGATTTTTAGCGATGGCAGCCTAGATGGGAGAAGGTCCGCCTTTCAAGCCAGAGGGAGCTGGCCCAGCCGACGGCACGCACCAATTTGTTCATTGTGTGAGCATATGTGCGTATTGTATGTCATCTGCTACATGACTGGAGCCCGGTGTATGGCGACAGGCTCGCCCCCTGTCACATTTGGGACTGAATATCGTCCGGCGAAGTGTGGTTGTTGTATTACACTTCTGCCAGCCCCTTCGAGGGGAAAGGCGTGACGATATGTGAACTGGTTATTTTGTATGGAGACTCCCTTATTTTTCTTTAGAATTTTGCAAACTGATGCTTTAAAATTTGTTCAATTTTGCGGGTAGAACAACGTCCTTAAGTTTTACTACTTCCAAAACCTGCACTTTGTATTAAAAAGGTAAAAGTTTGTCTGTATCTGTCAGTTACTTCATCACGTTAAATGGATGGACGGATTTTGATTCAAATCGTCTTCATGACAATAGTTACAGCTCAAAATGTACGTGCTCGCTTCGCTTACACCTTCCTATATACAAAAGATTGACTTGCTCTAATATCTCAAACTTTAAAACGTTTTGTCTACGCTTTTCTACATATTTGTATGGTTGTTCAAGAAGAGTTTACTAACCATATTATTTATAGCTTTCCTAATTAAAACTTAAGCTTCGTAAAATATACGTCCACTAGAATCCAACGACATCCTGCAAAAGCAAACAAAGACACAGTGCATACAGAACGTAATTTCATATTACTGCACCTAGACAAGTTGCAATCGCGTCGATTCGCTCGAATGCTACTCGTAGCTGCTGATTGGACGACAATACAATGGACAATATTGTCACGTCACTTTTTAAAGCTCGTATTTCGTCCAATCAGCAGCAGGACGTTCGAGCGCAAGCGAGTCCAGAAACCGAGTTGCTTGGATGGGATTGTCGCTTGATTGCTGTCGCTGAGATCCTAGGCCTTAGAGACCTTTGTCCAGCAGTTGCTGTTTTCCGTCTGAAATGATGATGATGATGATGAATGTGTAGTGTATTCACCTGAGACTGCGGCTGCGCACGCGCCGCGCCGGGCTCTGCGACGTCGCCGCGTTGCCGCTCCCGCCGCTGTCCGACAGCGACGCCCAGTTGTTCATACCGCTGCCTTGCGAACTGCTGTAGAGTTACAAGAGAACGCAGGGTCAGTTTTGGGTAGGTTATCTGCCAAACAGGGCAGGTTTTGACTATTTGCGTTCGAAGACGAATCAGGCAATCAGCAGTCATACTTTACTCCTTAGAGGCTTAGAGTATGCTGAACTAAGGACTGGCTTGAGGACTACTAAAATGAGCAAAATAAAATTGTCATTGAGGATAGAAATGATGTAAAGTCAACTCGGGCAAATGCGTCTGTCAAGAATTACTGACAAACCCTTCACAAATTACCTACATCTTTTTTCTATCTTTAGTTGCAATAATCTGTAGAAGATGGCCTTAGTTGCCTAATTAGTGAAGGGTTTGTCAGTAATTCTCGAAAGACGCAATTGCTCCAAAGACACATTTGCCCCAGTTGACCCTAATTCAGAAACGACATCTCAAAATAGAATATTGGACGGCGGCGCACATAAGTTCCCGCATGACCGTACATGCACTTAGGATGCGTATCCACCGAAGATATTCGAGCGAATACTACAAATAGAATCACTAGAACGCCGTGTAAATCAATTGATATTTTTGGCACATCGCCGGTTGTTTGTAGGCTTACTTTGCGCTACGTACTCATCGCGCACCCTTATCCACTTGAAGCTGTTCTACAGTTTTTGTTTGCGGTAGCGCTTGTTCAATTCATATTTTAACTATGAACTAGGGAACTCTCCGAGCTAACGTTTCTCTTACGGCGGGAAGTTTAAATTTTAAATAGTTTTTTTTTAGCTAGACCAGTTAACTATTGTACATAATAACATAATGGAATTTGCGATAATCTTCGACTATTACTGTAGCTATTTTGCAGACATATTTGACAAATGTGCACCTGATTACTTAAATAAGTCAAAAAAAACTTCAATTTCCCGCCATTTTGACACGTTTCATCTGAGAAAGATACAACATAGGCCGATTCAGACTTAATGGCGGCTGTGAAGTTAGGCGCGAAACGCCGCGTAGTAGCGAAAACGAAGGTATACGCGGGCGTCAGAGAGGCAAGACGCCGCATAGTCTCGCTTGCGGCGCACTTCACAGTCGTCATGCAGTCTATACTCGGCGAGGCGAGGCGAGGAGGATAGGCGAGGCGAGGCGAGGCGAGGAGGATAGGCTCGGCGAGACCACTACTTACTTGAGCGAGTTCTGGTGCTGGTGGCAGTGCGGGCACGGCCGCGGAGCTTCCACCTGCACCGCCAGCAGCCGCTCCTGCGACGAGCACTGCGACTGCAACACGGGGGAGGGAGTCGCACATTATCATATAGACTCGACGTATAGACGTACATACTGAAACGGAAGCCTAAAACAAACTGTAATTATAAAAAAGAGAAAAAAGAATCGTACTGTAGATAAATTGTAGCCGTGCAGTGTTTTCTGACGCGTGAGATACTCCTAATTTCTTTTCATTGTCTCTCTCGTTTGAAAGGTCATAGAAATGAGAGTGACCAAGATTGTGCCTCTCAGTTTCTTGCCTGTTCTTCTGAGTAGAGGCTTTTTATCCGAACAAGGTGGTCGAGTCTATTTAAAAAAAACTTTGACAAAATTCTTTATTACTAGAGAATATTGATTGAAGCAAGACCCTTTTATTGTATGGGCTTAATAGACGGATAATTAGTCTGAGCTACCAAATAAGAGTTACCAGAGTAAATATAAGGGTCATTGTTTGCCAAAAAGCTAAGCGAAGCGATATTGACCAATGGAATTGTTACGGACTTACGGAACTATTTTGTGCACCTCTATTGGTATTTCGTACAATTTCGTTACGCTATCACTTCAGTAGATATTGAACTTTATACGCAGCGCAGACGAGAGAATGTAGATAGTTTGCATAAAACTCGGTGTAAGAGATGGGAAGCGTTATAACGTGAGTGGCAATGAGAGCAAAAGAGAGAAAGATAATTCTGCAGGCTAGCTAGTATACAGCATGTTACAAAAACCCTGTTGTATAATTGAAGGGCATGTACACACTTAAAAGTATTCATGCAAAAATATCAAAAAAAATGCATGTAAAAATAGCAAGAATTATGACGCAATTTTACAAAAATGTTAAAAAGTCTGTATCATATATGCGCTGTTTTTATTCAAAAAAAGTAGCGGCACAACACGCATAATTGACAAATAAAACCGACGCGATTAGTGGCTGCATTCGCTCTTTTTGGAGGGTGAAGCGCGATGCGTGTTCAAAAATTTTAGAGTCAACCAAAAAAAAAATACATGATAAAAGTAGCAAGAATTATGACGCAATTTTACAAAAATGTTTATAAATCATATGTGCGCTGCTTTTATTCTAAGAAAGTATTTGGAGGGGCGCGATGCGTGTTAAACATTTTTAGAGTCAATATTTAATTTAAAGTAGCATAATTGCATCACCAGCCGATACTGGATGCGCACTTCGCGGATATAACAGAGTTTTTGTAACAACCTATTGCTATAACAACTGGACTATTAAATTGAGATCTTAAATCTCGATGGCAAGCGAATTCGAACAAAATAAATAACAACCCAAGACAATTAGTGCCGATGTTTAATTAATTTCGATAAAATCTATACCTAGTTATTCTTAATTATTACATTTTTTTGGCTTCTAGTGTTCCAGTTTTCCAATTTGTTTTTAGATCGACACTGACTGCCAGGGACGTACTAAAGGTGAATAAAAGTTACGAGGCCCCAATGTTAATTTTCCTAGCTTTATGGGATTTTAAAAGGTTTTAGAAGTTAGCATCACATTTATTTTTATCCTTATTCGGATTGCTAATTAATTGTTAAAAATATATCCCTGATTAATTTATCATTCAAATGAATCAAACATTTCTACAAGTCGATGATCAAAATAACGTTGAAATATTATTTTTAGAAAACAAGAGTCAGTAAAAGTCATTTTATCATACAAACGAGTGTTATTTATCAATGCACAACGTAGATGATAACAATCTTGTGTTTCTTGGATGACATTCAAAAGATTATGATAGCTCCATGCCATGCAAGGTGAAATCCGCCTTATGTCACTCAATAATAAGGTAACATTTTGCCAACTCTTTTGAAAATTGCAGCGTCAGAAAAAAATACAATAAGCTATCACGTATGAGTTTTTCTTTCCGGAGAATATTATTCAGTCGAGTGAATATGTTTTCCTAGCAATCAATAGATTAGCTCAGCGGTCGGCAAACTTTTTGGTAGACAAAGGGCCGCATAGCGCCAAAATAAGCAAGAGACGGGCCGCACTTGTTATTTACTTATATATTTTTTTCTTTAGGTATCTATCTATAGATTTATGTAGATATTATCAGTATTGTGTATGGTATGTATGTTTCCTATAAACTACAAAATAACTGGAGCGATTTTGATGACAGAGTTATTCCCATTAAAAAAGTGAGTTTTTTGTCTATATAGCCCGTAAGTCCGGTGACAACCTCCTAAAACTAATCGTCACTGGGAAAGTAGAGGGGAAGGGGCCGAAAGGAAGGAGCCCAATGATATGGACAGACCAAACCCACTCTGAAAATCAACGTCACCGAGACGGTTCACGCTAGGGAGAGCCAGGACAGATGGCGAAACATCATTGAAGAAAAGCTGCTGAAAAGGATGGGTCACGCACGACTCACGACCCCCAGAATTGGGGAATCGGGGAAAGTAGGAGAACCGTCACACACCTGCCCATATTCCCAAGAGACTACCTAATTTTGCCTCAACTGAAAAAACATCTGGGTGGGACGCATTCAGAACCGGAGAGGAGTTGAAAGAGATTGGGGGTCCGATTCCCACTTAGGGCAAACATTCGTGAGATGAACATTTGTGTTTGTTTTATGTCTCGGTGTTAATATTTATTGAAATATGTATCATAAATAAAATGTTGTAGGTATATATGTGTACGTATATCAGTCTCTGGCAGCCATGGACAAGCTTTGCTTAGTTTGGGGTCAGACGACCGTGTGTACAAAATGTCCCGATTTTTTTTTTGCAATATACTCGCGTGCCGCAAGGAAGACCGTGGGCCGCGGATTGATGCCGACCGCTGGATTAGCTGATTACAATAAGGTATTGGTAAATAATAAACTGTTTCTTGAAAAAAAAAAATACCTTTACGTCCAGTTACTCTTAAAGTTACTTTTTCATATTAGATGTTTTTCAGCTATCTATGATGATTATGTATAATTTCTAAAAGCATACTTTCTGGTCACATTAAGGTCTTAATATGGGGCCCACAATGCCACAACTTGGATAACAATAATTATTCATTTAAAATGTGTAAATAAGAGGCCCCAGACTTTACCAACCAAAAAATGAGCACAACGCACAGTTTACCTTTCCTAAACGCAGTTGACTAATGCACTTGTCCCAAGTAGCTATATGATTCACTGCATTTCCGTGTATTTACATTTGTTCATTTTTCTTAGTAGGCAATAAGGTGCTGTTGAAACTTGGAACGTGACCTACTGATAATTTTAGCATAATATTTGCAAATGTTATTAAGAGATGATTTTGCACGTTCTCGCGTAATCAACAAATGTAATCGAAGTTAAGTAGAACAAATCAACTGCTGTGTGGTAGTACGTGTCTGAAAACATCTGATACAAAAATTTGAGATGAAAATATCACTGCGACAGCCAACATCAAAAAGTTCTAGTAAGCAGGAAACGTTTGATTAAAATAGTGTTTCAATCAAACAGGTTTAGTTCGGTAAACATTCAGTACTGTAAGGTTGCCTAATGATCATCATTAAGAGAATACCATACGGCTATACGAAAGAAAACATTTGACTAAAAGCAAAAAGTCAGAAATCAGTTACAAGGGATGTACCTTAGGAAAAACCTACGAGGTCCTGTAGCCCTATTTTGCCCGTTCTATTTTATTTCGATCACTGTCACTGTCCTTACAAAGTCATCTAGTGAGTCCGAGTTGAACTCGAATGCGCCATCATAAGTCCTCTGCATTTCCATCAGCGTAATAAGTTGTTTGATGAACAGTAACATAATCACAATAAAGTGTAAGTAAGTAAGTAAGTAAGTGTAAGTAAGTAAGTAAGTGCGAAAGTTTGTGTTAGTTTGTTACTTCTTCGTGCTCGACGGACGGACGGATTAAGATGTTTGATGTGGAGGAACTTACACGCTGGGATAACACATAGGTAACTTTTATCCCTTTTTTGAGCTCAGGAAAAACCTTTATGAATTCCACGGGAAGGTTGATCATGTGGAAGTCCTAGCATTGGCGGCCTACCCACTGAAACTCTAGGGTGTTCAACTTCGGCACTAAATGTCGAGGCTACGGGGACGCTAACGCACACTTCCGCGGCCCCGACAGCAACCTACTTTTTCCCTCCTTAATTATCCTAGCCAGCAATATAAAAAGTGTGATACTTACTGATAAACTAGAACTGCCAGGCGTTGTCCCGTAGCCCGAGGAAGGTAGAGACGCGACCGACCACCTGCGACCATCGCTGTCGACAAAACAAACATAATGTTGGTCTATTGGTCTGTTGGTCTTCAATAAATAAGTAGTTTTGTAAGCAAAGTATGAGGGATGATTAAAAATGAATATCTTAAGAAATATTTCAGAAAAAGTCCTGCGAAGGTTGTTTTAGTCCTTACTCGTTTATTGCTATTTATCATGATGCTTCTAGTTTAGTTCCACATCTTCTCAAATTAATGGCATCATAAATAACGTCATCCATCGATCTTAGTGTCAATTCGTACTGAGTACTGACTATTGATTTTTATCCTTCCTCTTTTGCCGTCATAACGCGTTTGTCAAAATATCCGCTAGTTTCCTAGCAATTCGACTGCGGAATCTCTTAACGCGTTGATACCGTGAAATGGGGTTACTTTGAATCACGGGATTGCATTGACCAAATCTTCGTTTCATTTTTTTAAAATTAAATAGCGGTGTTTGTGAACGCAGCCTTAACTTTTCTTTATACAATACTATCTGTCACTGCTTTGTAAGCTAATTGAAACACCGTTATTTGAATTTAATTAACGAAACGGTAGGAAATTTAGTTCAATAAAACCCGTGGATCAACCACCACACCAACCAATCACATTCCAGTACAGTTTCGATACAGTACTTAGCTTAGTAGTTTACCCTTCAGGAAGAAGATCGCTAACCTTAGTCAGTGTACATATTAGATAGCTTTGTACCTATTCATCAAAACAAAAAAAAAACAACAAGATAAAACCTTTTCCGTGACGCATCCTCAATACTACACGGACCTTTCGACCTTCAAATAAATAACACCCAAGGCGAGAGCTACGTTTCATCTCGCGATATTCCCTATCACATTACAAAGGGCACGTAGAAAATATAGCAAATAAATATTGGCACATCAATCGTGCTGTCTATTACTGTCTAATATCCTCGGAGGATAGAACGTAGAAAATATCGACTCTCCGAAAATGTTCACTGAAGGAAGAGCCTATTTCGCGAAGACAAGGTCAGGTGTGACATTGTCTTTTCATTTAAAAGCTGTCAAATAAAGGATGTGAACGTAAGATGGCACAAGGGAGAGCAGATATGAGACGAAAGGTTGAATTATAGTCCTTGTACGCATTACTGGGTCTTGAGCGATGTATTAATTAATTCAGGCATCAGTAGCGTTCATTTGGCGCTGCTTTTCATGAACTAAACTGGCAGAGCAGAAATGTTGGTTTTCGTAACACATTTATTGTTAGTTCGTACCATCATTGCTCATCAACCTCCGACTAATTCTACTAGCACTAGCGGAAACGGTATTTCTGCTACTTCTCTCGGCGATAGGCCTTCGCCAGTCGCATTAACCTCTTTCAGCTTGACATAATATTGACTAAACGTAAGAACTTAAAAAACGTATAAAAATCCAGCCCCAACCCACTGAGGTTAACTTACATGGTTATTCAACCGTTGTATTTCATTCCGTATCATGCTTGTGATCGGAGATTATCTACATCGTTGCTAGACTATCTCGAAAGTAAGAACTAACCTAGAACCTTAGCTTTAAATCACGATAAGGCGCTTACGTGGTCTCTGCTGTAATGTGTGCAGTATGGATAATTACAACACATTTAGGCAACGTAGCCTATGTAGATGAGAGACTTTTGCCTAGCAGTGAATAAATGACTTGTGAAAAAATTCTATGATTAGAACTTCTAAAAACAAACAATAATTAAACTTGCTACTCTAAACCGTTGTGAATGTCAATGTTGAATGCCATATCTCAAGTAAACGTTAACGTAACGTAAACGTAATTTGTAACTTTCGCGTTTTCTTGTGACTTCTTGTCGCGTGGAACCCATACTGTCCTAGCCATATACGGTAATCAACAAGCCTTTACAGAATCTAGATTGCCAGATGACGGTATAAATACTGAAATCACGTGAAAATGAACTTAAACACCACACAGTAAAGTGAATATTTGAAGTGAATACTTCGATTATACAGTTGAGTAATACTGTAAACGCAATTCATTACTGTAATACTTACATATCCTTAGTTCTAATGCGGTTAGACATGTAAACAATACATTTACGTTAAAAAATACTTTATGAAACGAACACAATGAAACCACCTGCCAAGTAGTACTTGGCAGTAGTACTTGAGTTGAACTGCAACC
Source organism: Peribatodes rhomboidaria (assembly GCA_911728515.1). Taxonomy (NCBI): domain Eukaryota; kingdom Metazoa; phylum Arthropoda; class Insecta; order Lepidoptera; family Geometridae; genus Peribatodes; species Peribatodes rhomboidaria. The sequence continues at coordinate 10,257,889 of OU452191.1, read as the reverse complement.
TTTTGGTAAAAGTAACATATCAACAAAATGTATGGCTTAGAATTGTTGAAAAAAAATTGTTTGGCCTACGAATGACTGATTCTCGAAATAACTACCAAGTGTATAAACAATCGATCGTTATATTATAAAAATCTATGAATGACTGATTCCAATTGATACAAAGTGAGAAAAGAAAATTGATTGTAATTAAAATGGACATTTACCTTTGGGGCCTTCTTCGAGAGACAATAACCCCTTACTGTTGAATAGTCCATCCAAAGTTCCAAACCTACTATACTCAATTAAAACAACATTAAGTCGCATTCCACTAAGAAAGTATTTGAGAGCTAATGTAATGTTAACCACAGCTTACTAACAGTTCCTTCCCTCGTTTCACGCTGGACGAGAGCAGCGCGTGGTGCAAGGGGTGTGCATGGTGCGCGTGCGGCCAGCGGGGCCCCTCCGCGGGGGATAAGGGCCCCGTACCCGGGGAACTGCACCTGCCTGACCCCACCTGTAAATAAGAAAGTCACTTTTAACATACATAAATAAGTACATGTAAAAAAAAACGTATAAGTTACTTATACTATTTAGAACACAAACGTTTGTCATATTGTTGTATTGTCGCAGGCACTATGTGTGCTCAAAATTTCATAAAAAATCGGTTTAGTATAATTAGTTGAAATAAATAGCTTATGTATACTTTAATAGTAATACAAAACATTGCACAGGGACTAAGAAAACCTCCAAATTACTAGGTTCTTTTCCAATCACTTCCCAATTTTTTTTTGTAACTTGCCTTAAGTTATACAGCAAACAAAAACGTGTTTCCGCACCACGGCGGTACAATAGCCTTTATACACCTAAACTTGTACTGACTATTGTTTATTCTATGACCTAAACAAAAACACTATTCATTGCAAATAATCGATTCCTATCAATTTAAGTTTTTGTTGAGGCGCTACCAAATTATCTATAGAATTAAAATGTGGAGCCACCGACGTTTTGACTGTAGTAAATTAAACGTCCAAAAGTGGATTTTTAGTTAACTCATTTGGGCGCATCTGCAGATAAGTTGGTCGCTGTACGATACGTTCAAGCGATCGTGCATGGACAATGTATTTTAATTGTTGCACACACAGATATTTAATCGTCCAAATAATTTGAATACAATGCTAACATGTAAAGCTATTTTGTAGCTTATTATAATTTGTAATGTGTGAATTTCGTATGTCAGTCTTTTGTTTTGACCGAGCAAAGCGAAGGTCACCAAATGTACGCGACAAGTGTCAATTTGTTCGTATGTTTATTCTGTGATAACTTGTAGATTGGATCTACTTAGATTTTGTAGGCAAATGGGAATGCCTACAAACCAATACAATTTTCATGTCCATAAGCAAAATTCAGGAGATGTCCAGGGTTTGCAATAATGATAGGGCTTGCGAGACTACACAGACAGACTCCGCAGAAGAAACTAGAATCGCTACCGAATCGGGTTGCATGAAGAATAATTTCCTTGCAAAGCATCATTGCCTTCTTCAGTCTCGTCACCACAACAGCTTAACTACTTTTCATAATGATGCACACTTCCATCCACGCCACTGACTGGAGCAACTGTGCCAGCGCTCCAGAACCTTATGTTTCAATGAGTCGGCTCGGGTAGGTGCTGGTAGGAGGAAATGCACAATACACCCTATGGAAAAGCTGTCCATTTTTCATTTATGAAGAACTTCGAAGACAAAAAATTCAATGGAGTTTGTATCTCGATACTTACAATCGTGATACCCATACTTGTGTTAAATGATCTAATGCAATCCTTTTAAGAATAAAAAAATCTTACCCAGCTAGTGTTTTTCTATCATATCAAATCTCGATCTATCGAGCCGTGTTTGGAACAGCTACATTTTTTGCAGTCGCGTTTCACCTTGGCGTAGATCTTTGACATTATACACTAGGTGAGTCATTGCCACAGAATAAATAATATATTTAACCATGGCATTACAACTTATGGTACAGTGGTACAAGTCGTAACTGTCTCTCGCGTATACTGTGGCCTTAAGGGTGCTGTAGAGCAAGAAGGTTACGCGATTTGTTATTCGTTATACCAATATTGCCAAGTTTTGTTTTCGCTAAATTTAATAAAGTTCTGCCACACAACCAGTACATTTATTTTCGTAAAAACAATTATTGCGTGTAGTTTACTTGGTAGTTGTGTTAGTCTATATGCTGAATAGAAGGGACGGATTCAGTAAGGCGGAATTCTTCGCACAGGAGCTCCAGGGCCCCGAGCCGTTTCAATCCCTCTAATTCGCGCTTTTCTCAGACTTAGGTGAGTTTTGGTCGAAACATAGGTATTTTAACGCAGTAAGGATGCTTTTCCACTGAGGCGGAAAAGGGGCTATTTGTGCCCCATTACGTTTCGGAAAATTGATGTTAATAATAAAAAATACGTTTTACAATTCGAACACCGCTAGTCGCGTCGCTCATAAACAACTCTCTGCTTTACCTCAGCTGTTTGTTATTGTTTTTATGGGAACGCATTTAATCCGGTTTTTATTAACAGTTTTCTAACACGATGTTATTTATCATCCCATTGTCATTTTGTTAACTAAGTGGGTCGTGACTCTGTCGCTTTATGAGCTTGGCTAGCTTGGCAACTGTGCGCACCAATTTATCTGTACAGTTAAATCGAGGAGCCACTGTCGTATTTTTTATTTAGCTACTCGGTTAATCGCATTAGTTCCCTCATTAGGCCGACTCGAGAGATAAGTTCGTGGTAACGTAATGTGCCATTGTGCCGATTTGTATCTATTGTTTTTGTTTGAACTTGAAATGGACAGACGCGTGGAATAAGGTCGAGAATTGGATTCTGTTTATCTTCGTTATACAGGCACTCGCGGTTTTATTGTCTCATACGATGTACGTCAGTGAGTTAAGAAAGGGAATGGTTGTCTACAGTACAGTGGTACTTGTATGAAATTGGGCAACAATGAATAGACGGCTGGGGAACCTATTCTGGCACGTGCGATATTTTATTCCAGTAACTGTTGCTCTCATTAGTGAAGTCTGTAGAGAGAGTGGCCGAGATAATATTAAAAGCACCAGAATAGGATCCTAAGTAATAGACTGTTGTTTAAGTTTTGACCACGATGAGTTAAAATAAAATTGAATATCTCGGTAACCCGAGACAAATAAACATACTTTTACTTTTTGAAACAATTTGAAATCGCGAAGGAAACCACAGGGAAAAATGTCATTGACACTCAACAAAACGTAATGTCGTTTATTTTAATATCGCTGGTTTTTATTAGAATAAGATTGAAATAGGGGAAGTCGGGTCAAATCGGTCGTCGTCTAGACATGACAGATATCTGTAGGGAAGCAAGGGCGCAGAATAAATAATAGTCGATAGGTATTACTCGTGCTAGCTACTAGCTAGGCGAAACAGGATACCCTGGCAACATTTGTATCGTAACAGCTTTCTTGAGATTTATTTTATTGCATTTACATAAATAGCTTCATCTGATTTGAAACGGTATCGTATTGCGAATACAGAGGTACTCGTACGTACCTAACAAAATAGTTGGATAGATGTGCAAGCTGTATTGTGCTTTGTGTACTTTACGTTTGTTTGTAATTTCAACGACAGGAAAGAGTTTATCTAAACTTACCTTTACCTGCATCTTTAATTACAATATTTTATGACTTACGATTATATTTAGGTCGAATTATGCTAATAATGTAGAAAAGCAATTAAGACGCGTCCTAGTTCTTATTGCTTCCAGTGCAGTTGTATTATCCGGTTATTGATAAAACAAACGAAAATGACCGCTGCGTATGGGTATTCGAGCCCAACGCTGAAAATACTGGTATTTTTTAAAATTCTGAAAGACATGCTCTTCAGTTTGATGGACAATATCATCATCAATGACCGAGTAACTTTAAATATAAGATATATGTTATTGCTAGATTTGTTTGTTTATCGAATCCGTCTCTAACTGTATCGTACTCAATCGATGATATACTCGTACATCGATACAGCGATACACAGATCAAAAGCTCAAAAAAACATTATAGGTATTTCAACATTCGCTTAATGCCGGTGGCACTCTAAATGTAGCACATCAGCAACCGCGATGCGATAAACACGCTCGTTTAGGGCGCGTTTCGAATACAAACATTTACCCGATCATTAAGCACACAGGTCGGTTACATACAGTAAGGGTCTATATACCTAACAACGAGACACCGGTATCGATACCTCTACAACACTTTACAAAGAGATACCGGCACGGAATAGCGATACTCGAACCGGTGTTATCGATCCGAACTCAGATTTTAGGTTTCTGCTATTTGAAAGGGTTGATATTATGCTAAGACTATGCTAACATGGAGGACAAAAAAACTATACATCGTAGGCATACCTTAGTGGAAGTCTCACCGCTACTACGCGGATGGTCATTATATTTACGTTTGGATCACTAAGTTTTTTCAGAATTGCATAAATAATAGTTTATTTTCTGCCAATTAACAACCTTGGTTTTCTTTCCTAACTTAATTTTATAAATGCGAAAGTGAGTTTGATTGTTTGTCTGTAACGCTTTCACGCCCTAACTGCTCAATCGATTTTCATACAATTAGACTACACGTTGTCTGGGATACAAAAAATGAAATAGGGTACTTTTTATCCCGAAAACTTTAACGGTTCCTGTAGGACCGCGGGCAAATGGGCGGGGCGCAGCTAGTTAATTATAAAGTTCGTGCGATCCGTACAGAAAATTATGACATTGTATGTATTGTCCTTACTGTTTATTAGACTGTAAGATACGCGACATGATGACATAATAAACAGGCTTAATTGGCCGCCGTTATTATATTGATATAGCGGAAAATTGTTTTAGATTAAGTGTAAATTAATTTGCTGTTTGTATCAAATCTGAAATTAAACTCCAGGTCGAGGCCAGCAGCCGTTTCTACATTGAATCCAAGGACGGAACTATCTATATAACTTTTTATTTTAATGTAGAGTAACTACGGAAACATTAAAATTACGCAAGTTAGGTTTACATAACTATCTGTAACACGTCACGATGTATACCGACGCCCCTAATTACCTCTATTTACCCTAATTTACCCTATACCATTACAAAACCAAAAGCGACACAACTAAATTTAAACTTTTAAAGTCTACATAAACAGCTGATTAATTATTAATTTCTCTTTCTCTAGTAAACAAACATTCAAGGAGGATAAGGCCTGACCTTGACCGTAATCGACGATTACTCGAGTTACGTGAGTAAGTAACTAAGTAACTTAATGCATCGCATAGACGACGAATAGATTACCTAATCTAACGTGCGAATAAAGTGATTTGATGCGGTAATGTCACGGCTTTCAACGTACTAATCATAGTGGGTTTCTTTTAATCGATTAATTACAGTAAGTACTAGTGTGTACAAGACCTTAGAAACTTGAAGTTGATGCCAGGCATGAGCTTGCTCAAGATACGAGTAGATGAGAGCGATAGGATAACAGCGCAGACCCGCAGCCTCAGGGCCAGGAAGCAATTGTTAATGAATTATCTCAAATTGACACATTTTGTATGCCAGAAGTGTCAAAGTAGACAATTCATCAACCATTTGAAAAATACATCGGTAGATTGTTTGAATTTGTAAAACTCAGGGCCAGGACACGGTTTGGGTCGCAATAACAAAGTCAGTTCCCCAAATTGCTAGTAGGTACATCATTATTCCCAATACGCTGGGGCCCCTTGACTTATAAGGTACTTGACTGAATCCGGCCCTGCCTTTGGTATGCCAGCGTTACCAGCCTTAAATTCTCAGATTGTACCCACCGAACTAAAGACTGACTACTATCCAGCACCACTTTAATCTATCAACCTCTTAAAAGTTTAATCGCGTATAAAAATTAGTTAGATAACTTCATCAAGCTTCAAAACAAATCAATCCCTCAACCGCGGATTGTGTCATATTACACAACTCGCTAAGTGCATCTTACGTTACGTCGCGGTAAAGACAAGGACAAAGCAAATTACTATGTTGCTGTGTCATATCATATACTCGTTAATAATATTATGGCTATGGTTACGATATACTAATAATTATGATTATAAGATTTACGAGCCGATTCCGCCTAAGACGACGATATTGTTCGTCCTAAACGCAAATTATACATGCCGCACCAAAAACGAGAATGCGGCGCAGACACTATTCAGGCGTAAAAATGTGACTACTCAACCGGTCATTATGAAATTTTGCAAACATGATATCAGAACTACAAAAAAGGACATATGGTACCTTTCATCCCGAAAAAAAAATAGTTGCTGTGGAACAGCTTGTGAAACCGTCGGGCACAGCTAGTGTTCATATAAAATTTTCGCTATTGAAGTTAATATTCAGTTTATGTACATCTGATGTTGTTTGATGTTTTCTTATTTGTTTGAGATGAATCCGGTTTCTGTCAGTTAAAAGCAAGTTACTTGAAGTGTCTGATTATTCTGTAGAGACAATAAAAACATCATAAAATGTAGGTAAATAAATGGCTGACGTGAGAGAAGTTAGTTGCCGCGACCAATAAAACGTGTACCGTCAGTCCATTGTCAGTCAATAGATGGATGACCGCGACTCTTATCAATAGATGGATGACTTTTTTTTATACTTTCCTTGTTGTTTTTTTTTTGTTTTGGCAGATAAGATTATCGTCCCCGACTCCGTCAACGCCATGTGCATGACACAACATATCGTCACGCCTTTCCCCCGAAGGGGCTACCACATGTGTATTACATACAACACCCACATTTCGGACGAAATTCAGTCCCAAACGACAAGCCTATCGCAACTCGCCATACACCGGGCTCCAGTTAAGTAGCAGATGACAACTCCATACAAATCGGCCCTAACTGCCATAAGTGGCATTTATAAAACTAGCGTCGTCCTTATACACAGATAAAGATAAACTACTAGGTACTATAAGTCCTTATAGTAAGGCACTAGCCTTACCACGAGGGAAAGTCTGTGGTGCGGTGGCGGCGGGGGCAGCCGCGACGGCCTCCTCGACACGGCGCATGGCTCTTTCTGAAACAACAATAATGTGTATAAGCGTATCAGAATATCTGCTAGATCAGCGTACCTATGTACTTAATCTTCGAGCACATCGTCATTGACGTTGAAAAAAACATTGAGCCCAGAGGCCATATCCAGATCCGCTGCTAAATTATACGACATTCATTGAAAAACTTATTTTCAATCAAAGTTCGTACATTCATACTGCTGCGTCTTCATAACAAAACTAATTCATCAGATGCCCTCTAAACTCCCAACTCCGTCCCACGTTTCCTGCCATATCCAGTTATATCTCACAAAGTTGGAGAACACGGGAAAACGCCCCGAGCCGACAGCGCCGAGAAAACTGCGCGGGCGGTAACGATCACGTTTCCTTTACGATATGAAATTAGTGTTAAACTTACGAAGTTACGAATGAACCAAGTAAATTGGTTTCTGGCTGATAGCTTTGCGGTCCGGACTTACGGAATGAAACATCAGCTAGCTGGGTTGTGCTTTCTTTATTGTCTCTATCATTTTCTAACCACCGACGCAAAAACGAGGTGATGTGGATGTGATTGTGTGTGTGTGTGTGTGTATGACTGTTTGTGTGTGTATGTGTGTGTGTGTGTGTGTGACTTATATTTTATTGTTCACACCACAAATAACAAAACAACAAAAGAAAAATTGTATTAAGACTTATTATATACCTAGTGTAACAACTGGCTTGTCTCTTTTCTTATTAAAAAAGAGGCAAGCAGGCAGATGGTAAACGGTAACCGCTGCCTATAAACACCTGCAACACTAGCGGTTCTGCTGTTGATGCACTGCCAAGCCGGAAACAAAATAGTAGACTCCCTTTTTGTAAACGCTAGATATCGTACAGCCTAAAGTACCTCGGCGAAAAGACCTTCGGTGGAAGGACCATTCCACATTCTGCAAGTACGCGTTAAGAAGGAACAGCGAAAGCGAACAGTGTGGGAGGTCCAAGCTTTCTGGATGTGTAGATACCTAAGCTCTAAGCTCCCATTTTCAAAAACGCGCTCCGCAAATTGCAGCTCCACTTGCAACGTGCAGAACGCATCCCGTCCCGCACGTTGCAAGTTATGCTTTGCGGAGCAACGTCAATATCATCTTCATCAATCATCTTATATCTTTAAATGAGCAATTCTTGTATATATATATATATATAATTGGAATCTCGGAATCGGCTCTAACGATTTTCATCATCCATCATCCATCATCCATCAGCCATAGGACGTCCACTGCTGGATATAGGCCTCCCCCATAGACCTCCAATAAGACCGGTTGGTAGCGGCCTGCATCCAGCGCGATCCTGCGGTCTTGACAAGGTCATCTGTCCACCTTGTGGGTGGACGTCCTACGCTGCGCTTGCCGGAACGTGGTCTCCATTCGAGGACCTTTCGACCCCATCGGTCATCAGTCCTTCGTGCTATGTGCCCTGCCCACTGCCATTTCAACTTGCCAATCCTCTGGGCTATGTCGGTAACTTTGGTTCGTCTACGGATCTCCTCATTCCTGATTCGATCTCGCAGAGAGACTCCGAGCATAGCCCTCTCCATAGCTCGTTGGGCTACTAGAAGCTTATTTATAAGGCCCATAGTGAGAGACCACGTTTCAGTGCCATAAGTCATCACTGGTAACACACACTGGTCGAACACTTTCGACTTTAGGCACTGAGGTATGTCGGACGAGAAGATGCTACGCAATTTTCCGAACGCTGCCCAGCCGAGTTGAATTCGGCGATTGACCTCTTTCTTGAAGTTGGCCCTACCTAACTGGACTACTTGTCCTAAGTAGACGTATGAGTCAACAACTTCAAGAACCGAGCTCTCAACAGAAATTGGAGTGGGTATAACAAGGGAATTACACATGACCTTCGTCTTGTCCATGTTCATCCTCAGACCCACTTGTTGAGAAACTCGATTTAGGTCTCCGAGCATCGTGCTGAGCTCTTCCATCGATTTTGCCATGACTACGATATCGTCAGCAAACCGAAGGTGAGTGATGTATTCGCCATTGATGTTGATGCCGAATCCTTTCCATTCCAAGAGCTTGAAGGCGTTCTCCAAGGTGGCAGTAAACAGTTTCGGAGATATCACGTCTCCCTGTCTTACGCCTCTTTTTAAAGGGATCGCCTTGGAGCTCTCTTCCTGTACTCGGACCGACATAGTGGCGTTATTATACAAGCACTTCAACACTTCGATGTACCGATAGTCAATACGGCATCGTTGGAGAGACTCCAGCACAGCCCATGTCTCGACTGAATCAAAGGCTTTCTCATAGTCCACAAACGCTAAGCAAAAAAATGGCAAGTTATACTCTTCTGTCTTCTGTATAACTTGCCGCAGCGTATGGATGTGGTCTACGGTGCTGTAGCCTTTTCGGAAACCGGTTCCGGAAACGATTTTCATACAATTTAGTATATAGGGGTTTTCGGGGGCGATAAATCGATCTAGCTAGGAATCATTTTTAGAAAATGTAATTTTATTCGTGTTTTATCGATAATCAATCTCAACTGAAAAATATGACTCTTCCTGACATCTATTGGCGAACAATAATACAATTTTTTGTGAGCAACTACGAGTAATTGCTTTAACGACACAACAGCAGATGGCGTTGTTAAGTAACACGAAGTCAATGAGTGTTTGCTTTGAGGTTAGACTAAAATCAATTGTTTATTATCCAAAAAACACAATTAAAAAATAAAAAAAATACCGAGCAAAGCTCGGCCATCCAGGTACTCATGTATAATGGATGATACACCACCATCCTCAACTATTTCCCAACTACTGCTGAGTGTAGGTTTCCTTTTCAATGCGACATCCATTCAACGTGTTGCTTTGCATTCCCGCGAAATTTTTGGAGGTAGTTATACTCCACTAGCAGACCATGAAGGTACTATGGGCAACCTTGAAATCTTGAAACAGCTGTTCAATATAAAAAGTTCGTTAATCGTCGATAAAATGAATGGAACAGTTGTTTTTTTTCGATTTCAAAGTTTCTCCATAGTTAATTCGTGTGTGTAAGTGTAAGTGTACGCCCTACAACCACACCCATGACCACACCGCCTAACACACAGTCGTCACTATGTTGTTTACTAAATTTTAACTCCTGGAAGCGAGCCAGACATTCCAGCGTCCACTGTGACAGCTGAGATTTGTCAGGTGTAATATTAATGTTAATTGAGTATACAAATCATTAATTCTAGCGAGGAGACGGGGTGTTACGAGCTTTAAGTCAAATGGACCGGGGAAAATGTCTGACGCTGTTACCGTCTTTGCTGGTTTGTGGTCGAATATTTTAGGAAAGGAAATTAGTTCAAAAGCTGCTTATCCTGTCTTCGTGTGGACTTTTGAAATGCTAACGTACCTCACAACCTTAAATTCTAATCCTAATCTACACTACTAATATTAAAAAGAGGAAAGATTTGTATTTTTGGAAGTTTGTTTATTTGTAACGAATAAACTCAAAAACTACTGGTCCGATTTCAAAGATTATTTCACCATTAGAAAGCTACTCGTACATCATCCCTGAGTGACATAGGCTATAAAACGCGAGCAAAGGTGCTAGTAACTAATAATTAAAGATGCGAAAGTGAGTTCCTTCATTTGTTTGTTTGTTACCTGTCCACGCCTTAACTACTTAACCGATCACCGGAAAAAAAAATATACTAGTCATCAGAATAGTACAGAAAAAGGCATAGAGTACCTTTCATCCCGAAAAGAGTAAGGGTTCCTGTGGGACCGCGGGTGCAGCACGCAGCTGATAAGCGATAAATGAAGAACCAATTTAATCATTCATTAATTGATCCATTCGTCCCTTAACATCATTGTTTTAGCATTTAGGAGACTAAAGGGGGTAAGTCTATAGTCTATTCAGTCTATTTTTAATAGCAATTCCTAAAATAACATAACATATCGTCACGCCTTTCCCCCGAGGGGGCTGGCAGAGGTGTAATACAACACCCACACTTCGCCGGACGATATTCAGTCCCAAATGTGACAGGGGGCGAGCTTGGCGCCATACACCGGGCTCTAGTCATGTAGCAGATGACAGACAATACGCACATATGTTCACACAATGAACAAATTGGTGCGTGCCGTCGGCTGGTTTCGAACCCACTCCCTCTGGCTTGAGAGGCGGACCTGCTCCCAACTAGGCTGCCATCGCTTTTTATGTAAAATAAATAAACGTTATAAATATGTACTTACAACGTGGACGGAGAGTGTCGGCGCAGATTTCCCCAGCGCCGATCTGCGCATACGCACGAGATTGGATCTCGGTGTTTTTCCCGCATCTGTGGACAAGAGGAAATAGATATATTTAAGTATTTTGTACAAATAACATCGAGTAGTTATAAATAGAGCTCCGTTCATACATAAAATCAAGAATGAGATAAAAAAATACGGCTGTCATAGAGCTATGATAGCAGATCAAGATTAATTTGATTCCTTCGATCAACCATAGCTATACCGCTATTTTAATAACACTAGCAAAATTTTGAAGGCTTATTCTCTAAATCATTACAAATAATTTTTACTATGGGACCAACCCTGAAATCGCAAACAATAATCAGCTGTGCCATCTATTTGTTGTCGGTCAATAAACTTTTTGTATGAAACGGAACAGCTGATTTAAGCGTCAAACACACAGAGGCGGCCTGGCGCGGCGGCTGACAGAGCGGCCAGTTGTATTTCATTGAAATGTATGGGAGTCTTCACACACGCGCGGCCACCACGCGGCTTGCAGGCGGCTGGCCGCGCGTCGGAAACATTTTTGGGGTTCCGTACCCTAACGTTGTAAACGGAACCATATTATTAAGCTAACGCCCTCTGTCCGTCCCTTCGTCTGATTGCCTGTCCTTCAAAGACAGACGGATGAGTGAGAGACATGAGGTGATGGTCAGTTATCTTTGTTTGAAATAAAAAAACGAGACATTTTTGCACACACAGTCATCTGACCCCAAACTAAGCAAAGCTCGTAATTTGGCTGCCAGAGACTGAAATACGTACATAATATTTTTTTTTTTAAAAGTACTATAATATATATCAAGTTACGTTTGTGAAAAGATAACTGTAAAAGTTTAGGTAATTACTAATTGCGCAAGACTCTAGTATTGTCTAATTTTCGATACCAACCTTGTATTTTATTTGGTATGCTGGAACGGAACCCTTAGTGCGCGAGCCCGGCTTGCACTTGACCACTTATTACAACAAGCTACGTCAGCCGCGGATACCGCGTAGAAATGGGATAAAACGTTAAAAAAAATAAACTGATAACTGTTAAAAAACATTTTGAATAAAATGTTTAAAATAATTATCATGTTGTTTAAAATTGCTTGGTCGATAAATCAACGTTTCTTTAAATATTTATATTTAGGCATAATATGGCATATTTAGTTTAAATTGTAGTTAAATTTATGTTAATAATAAAATAAAACAAATAATAATAATAATTATAACAACAATTCGAAGACTTTTGTGGCCCAATCAATTAATGATGTACCAATATTCTCATAGATGACGTTAAATTCTAAGAAATGCAAACCGGAAATTGGTTTTATCGATTAACGTTTTGAAGAATATTTTTTAACGATGTTAATGTTATATTTTTTCAACGCGTTAATTTAACTGAATAAAATTATTCATTGCTCATCTCTAGTACCGCGTTGACAAATGGTGAATGACGTTTAATGTTGCCACTTTAGCACTTTTCGGGCTAGATCTAGCATATTTAATGTTGTGTTTTTGTAATAATTTATAAGTTGTCAAAAAAAGCAGATGTCAATCAGCCATCAACTTGCTCTACTTCAGCCAGTAGATATTATTTTAAGAAGATTTTAATGAAGATTCCGACTTTTAACAATTTAATAATAACTTAGTTTTTCGACCGAGCGAGCGTTAGTAAGCGAAGCGTCTATGCTTCGACAAAAGTACTTTCGTATGTCCAAATTCCGTCTTACTAAATAAAAACCTTAGTCTTTGTCTACAGGTCGCATTTCTTAACCGATTCTTTTGAAACTGTGAGTAGGTTCGATGATTTTTTCGAATCATATCTTCGCTATTTTGAAAATTCCAAGAACTGTCTCGACGCAAATAAAATCGGCATAATTATCAAACCTGCTCACAAAATTTTATGAGAATCGGTTGAAAAATGCAACTTGCAGCCGAGACAGACTTAGCCTCGAGCTCTACAGCTTACAGAGCCACTAGCATTAGTTTGTTACATTTTCTGAAATTACTTTTTTAATAAATAAATAAATACTTGGGAAAAGTACTGGTCCTTAAAATAAATATTCAAAACATGCCAACAAACATCAAAACTGAAGTCATGATATCATGCCTCCTACCTTGTTTAACCTATGCATGTCAAACTTGGATATTTACGTCCAACTTAACCTGCCAACGCGGAATAGATAGCGTATGCTCAATATTAAAAAGATGCAAAAAATTCTTTACACAAAAATTAGAGAAACCACCAAAGTGACGAACTAAAATGGGAGCGGGCTGGGCACGTAGCGAGGCTAAAGGACGAGAGATGGACCAACAGGCTAACAACGTGGAAGGGTCCAATCGGCAAACGTCTCAAAGGCAGATCCACATCCACATCCACATGAGATGGGCTGACGAGTACGAGACTAGACTGATAATAATAGCTGGTACCTGCTGGCCGCAAATAGCTCAAGACAGAGACACATGGTATTCTTTAGAGGAGGCCTTCACCTTCACTGGAGGAGGGGTTCAGGCAAACAAACTTCAATATTATTATCTAGAATTAATTGTTTTTTTTTTCAAAAATAAGTGAAATACGTGTAAATAACATTTTTTTTTCTTATCTTTTTTTTCTCTTTCTTTAAGCTTTGTGTGCATCTTAGTTTTTGCATGGATTAAAAGGCTTTTTATTATATACCTAGTAAAAAAAAATTACCTACTTTCAGAGATCAGACCGACTCACCAGAAATACTGAGATTTCTGTAATCCGGCAAGACGAACACCATGCCCAACCTCGTCCGACCGAAATATAACGTGTTCGATTGGGGGATGGTAGTTACGTATCGGTTTGTGGTTTGTCTTCTTGATTTCGTCATTTGTTGTCAACGACAATACATCTTAACTTTGGCAACTTTAGTAACTTAGCCACAGAAATATTGTATAATTTTTTTTTACTGAAAATTTATGTAAGTACTTACCTACATAAAATAACAAAACAACTATATTTATTCGATATGATTAATTTGCGCCGGGGCTGGGTTAATTTTGTATGGATCGTGATCATTCTTCGAAAATCAATTTGTAAGTAATGTATTTGTAATTGCCCGAAATATACCTATGTAAATGCGAACACAAAATGCAGATTTCCCCCGTTAAAAGTGTTTATTTTTTAGTCTCTTTTTTCTAGCACCACTTTTGATGCTAAAATTTGGTATATCTAGCCCGTTCTACCTTGTCCAACTAGGCCTTTTCAAAACCCAATGTGGCAACACTGCTGACGCTTCCGGCCGCCTCTGTCAATGGCCGCGGCAGTGTGTTGTCGCCGCGGCTGGAGCTGCGGCTGACAGTCAGTGACAGTAGGCCGCCTTGTCAGGCCGCCTCTGTCTGTTTGACGCTTTATGTTTTGCGTTTTCAGGGTTGGTCCAGCTGTAAAAGCTGTTTGTAATGTTGTGGTGGATCAGTTTTAAAATGTTTGTTAGTTTGTTAAAAATAGTGGTGAATTTAGCTCCACTGATCAACACTAACATTATAAAGACGTGTAGGTTGGTATTAGGTTTATAAATGTAGGGGATAATCTCCGGAACTAGTGGTCCTATTTTAAAGTGTCTCTCAGGGGAAAGGCTATATGTTATATTAAATCGTTTATTTGCTTAATACATTCACATAAAAAGGTCTTAAAATTATTTTAGTACGATGTACTCTGTCTGCATACAGACGTGCAAACTTTTAATGTTGTAATCTATTGTTCTTCTCATAATTTTATTTTAACGCCAAAATTTATAAATTCCTTAATTCTATAGAAAAAGTTATGGTGAACTCAGTAAACTAATATTTGAATTTGAGTCCATTCTTAATTTTTAAATGATTTGGAACATTGTTGTAAATTGGTATGCACATAAATACATTTACATACATTTCAATCAATCAATAATTTATTTATTTGACATATAAACAAATATATATTGAAGCCACTGGTCTCCGAACTTAGCCTAATGCATAAGCAAAATTAAAACAGTATTTCAACAGGGAACCTATATTCTGTTTATCTACTAATTAGCTGCACCTTGCGATTTCACCCGCGGTCCCATAGAATTCGTACATTTTTCCGGGACAAAAAGTACCCTACGTCAATTTCAGTCCCCTGACAACATGTATGCAAAATTTCATAATGATCGGTTGCGTAGTCAAGGCGTGAAAGCTAAAAAACAAAAGAACGAACAAACTCAATTTCGCATTTATAATATTAGTTGGGATGGCAAGTGAATACGAAAACAAGCAGATAAACTCACAACAAACAAAGTACGCGTTGATATTTGCTTTACAAATAACACTAACTCCTCGCCTCTCATCCAAACTCGCACAGCTAGTTCTGGAAGCTTCTAGTTACGCGTCCTTCGTAACTTTCCTGTCAATATACAACTTAATAAAGATAGTTTGAGAGCGAATTCAGAGGAAAAAAGCCCGAGAGCAAATATTGAATAATAATGGATGGCCAAGAGGAAAAAGAAATTATCTATTTAAGGGGAACGAAAATCTAATCATGGACCGCATAAATTAGGTGCATGCACACAATTTACCATAGTCGCAAGTAAACGGAACAAGTCGCAACAGTGATAATTAGTGCTGTCTCGTTCTCGCTACACTCTCTTGTACGTCTCTCTATCTTTGTTATTGAAACACTTAACATAATACTGTCAACGCAGCTGTGTAGCGTCTGTTTACTTGTGTTGTTTTATTTGTTAAACAAAATCTACAACCATTAGTTACAAATACAATAACTTTTAAAAATATGACTTAGGGCCAATTACGGATTGGGTATTGTATTAGGTCCACGTGCTGTGTACAACAAATTGGATTCGTACCGCTTCTTCCTTATATTTTTTCGATGACATTTAGCGCGCCTTTAGAATAACTAATTACAGATACCAATTAGATACACTCAAATTTAAGCCATTAAATTGATGCCGGCACCGTACGGCGCTATCTATATATGGGGATATCCTTATTTTTAAATTAATTTATAAAGCACATTTTACCAATTATCCAACTTTTGGAAAACATTTAGCAAACCACATTATGTTTGGATGTGTTTGTGAAGGCAAATAAACACACGCACGTAGCAATTTTGCGGCTTGCGTTTTCCGAAGGCGATGTTTGGAAACCTACCTTCTATAGGTAGTTTTTCTAAGGGCTTTTTACATCACAGACCCAAATTTTACGTATATTTTAAGTATACGTACAAAATCACAATATTCAAACAGACACTAAACACTCAGTTCGAGTACTCAAAATGAATAACAGTGGGTCCCAAACTAAGCGACGCATGTATTTTGGGCACCCAGTGATACTGTTTGCCAAATACAATTTCCGTGCTTGTCTACATTGTTTAGGAAAAAAGATAATAAAACTAAATTAGCGCTATATTATGAAAATTGAAAATGTGAGTTTGTTATTATAATACTTATTCAAAACAATAGACATGTAATAATTACCTCGCTCGCTTAATTCAACATTTTTGAAGGTATCAAATCGCAATCGGCTAAGTTGCTAAGATTAACACTGATTAGGGGCTCTATGAGCTGCAGAAATCGCGGCCGGCCTCTGTCCTCCTCTACAGGTCGTATTTCTTATCACATTCTCGTTAAATTTTGAGAGTAGGTTTGATGATTATACAGAACTTTCCGAAGCCAAAGAATATACGCTTCGCTCGCTAACGCTCACTCGGTCAATTACAAAGTGAACCTTTGCATAAATAAAATTTTGATCTGAACAAGTTATCTACTATATAAAAATACGAGTAAGTCGGGTTTTCCTTCCTGACGCTATAACTCCAGAACGCACGAACCGATTTCCACGGTTTTGCATTCGTTGGAAAGGTCTCGGGCTCCGTGAGGTTTATAGCAAAGAAAATTATTTAAAAAAAAAACGGTTCCTATGGAACCGCGGGTGAAACCGCGGGGCGCAGCTAGTTATACATAAAAATGGGAAACACGGTGTTTAAGTACGGAAACGTGACAACTTCGTGGTTGTTAATTGTGAAGCATCTTCACAAGAGCCATTAACCAAAAGTTAAAATCGAAGTTAAAAACATCTGTAACAATTACAATATTATTTGAATTACACACTAAACAGTAAACTCTTACTAACAGAACAATACCGATTTCACTCACAGAATATCCTCTATAGATTCCACATACACGACGGTCTAAGCGCATGTATAGATCAAAACACACATGTTTATTAAAAGTTACGTCCAGAGGTTGATAACTAGGTGTAACTAAGCGCAATCTCAAACAAGTATAAATTAAAAATTTACAAAAAACTCGACACCGATTTTCACGAAACATAGCTAAGCACTCCCGACTAATTCACCTTTCAAACAAAAAAAAACTAAATCAAAATAGGTTAATCCGTTTGGGAGTTAGACAGACACACACACACACACACACACACACACACTGATACATACATATACAGAGAGAGAGAGAGAGAGAGAGAGAGAGACGCCAAACTTATAACACACCGCCGTTTTTACGTCGGGGGTTAAAACACACACATGTTTATAAAAAGTTACGTCTAATTGTTGAATACTGGGCGTGACTCGGCGCAATCTCGAAAAAGCCAATAGGAACGCTTTGCCAAAACCTCTACACGCGCTGAAGGCTGCGTTTCCAGCAGATACATTCTCAGCAGATTTCTCGCACATGCATGCTGTCAAAGATACATAGCGAGAACGAGCGTGAAGAATTGCTGTAAACAACGCAGCCTAACTTCAAGTCTGATGCGTCTTTGTCGGCACGACCTCAAAATCCGATATCTATGGGAAGTAATCTACGACTCAAAGTTATCGCAAAAGCAATCAACGCGTAACCAAGCCGTTACGTTATGTCATAACAACATAACGACACATAACATGTTATTAAAACAAGTTCCGTTAGCTTCCGATTGCTAAATAGATTCGGATACGGAATAGAAAGCGGAAAAACAACAAGTAACATTATTAAAAGAAAAACAAAAATCCGACTACAAAATACATACGAGTAATAGTCTGACAGTCCGGATATACCTAATTAATAAAATTTTGTACCTTATGTCACACAATAGTCTGACAGTCCGGATATACCTAATTAATAAAATCTTGTACCTTATGTCACTTCCACTATCAAGACGATTCAAATGACATCTCACATGTCGAAATACATCAAGCTGTTTAGGCTGTAGGGCGTGCCAACAAACACACTTACATACACTCGAAAAACATAACCCTCCTTGCGCAGTCGAGTAACAACATGACCCTCGTTCTGCATATGAACGAGGGTCATGTTGTTACTCGTGTCGGGTATAGATGATGTATCGTTAGGTCGAGACCCTTCGCTGGTATCATCACGCAGAGCTAGTGTTTTTTTCTGGCGCGTCCGATATTATGTCATGTCGTCACTCTCACACTCATTAGCATAACTTTTCTAAAGAGAGAAATAGCGACCGAGGTATTAACGGACGAAACCATAAAGCCCAAATTTTATAGCAAGCAGTTCTAATTTTTTGAATCTATGAACTTTATAATTAACTAAGTACCTTATTATTATTTAATAGGTTATATTTTTACAACAACACAAACAACAACAATGCTCAAAACTGTGTCACAAATAGCGGCCTTATCGCAAAGAGCGAATTCTGCCAGAAAACCTTATAGAAACACTAGCTACGCCCCGCGGTTTCACCCGCGGTCAAAAAGTATCCTATGTACTATTCTAGACTATAATCTATTTCTGCGCCAAATTTCATCCAGCTCTGTTCAGCCGTTCTAACGTGAAAGAGTAACAAACACCCATCCATCCATTCTTACAAACTTTCGCGTTTATAATATTAGTAGGATTTTCTTTGGTGAGTGGACCAAAGAAGTAAACTTGAAAAACCCTGAATTCAAAGAAAATTATTAAATGTATTTAAACAAGTTATTTTACGCGGCATGAGTAATCAAGTGCGCAAATCGAAAGTATTTGTATTTTGCGGTATTAACGTTGTAAAATTTAACGGCTGCTTCCACAATAAATCGAGTCAAATACGTATTGAAAGTGAGTTTTGACAGTAAGTATATAAAGTATTTATCTGCGAAAATTGTGAATTTTTCCATTTTTTTATTTTATTTCAGTTACCTAAGTAATTAAGAGGAGGGAAGAGGATTAGACAAAAAAGATGGAAAGACGAGCTTGACGCCCATGAAAAGGATTGGCCCACCAAAGCCAAAAACAGGGACAACTGGAAAGAAGGAAGAGAGGCCTTTGCCCAACAATGGAACATACCGGGCTGATCTATCTATCTAAGTAATAAATACTCAGATAAAAGTCATAACATTAAATTAATCAATTAAAATAATCTCTTCAAAAAAGCGATTTGGGTCTGAAAAGGTAAAGTCGAACTACGAGCTACGAGTATCTGTACCACCTCGTTCAAACGTACCCAATACCGATCAGGCTGGCGACGTTCCCCCTTTGTAATTTTATACTTAACATACAGTATACATATCGTCACGCCTTTCCCCCGGGGGGCTGACAGAGATATAATACAACACCCACATTTCACCGGACGATATTCAGTCCCAAATGTGACAGGGGGCGAGCCTGTCGCCATACACCGGGCTCCAGTCATGAAGCAGATGACATAAAATACGCACATATGTTCACACAATGAACAAATTGGTGCGTGCCGTCGGTTGAATTCGAACCTACTCTCTCTGGCTTGATAGGCAGGTCTTCTCCAACTAGGCTATCATCGCTTACTTACACTTAATTAGATTATACTTAATTAGGGAAAATAAATACAACCAGACACTGTAAGAACCAGATAGGTTACTAAAATATGACTGAACACAATGTTAGACAAAATTGACCGAGTGAGCGTCAGCAAGCGAATCTCTCATTCAGCTTGGGCAATTATGCTTTTGTAAGTCTGGATGTATACAAGTCGCGTTTTGCAAAGAATTCTATATAGATTTTGTAGATTTTATTGCTGTCAGTTTTTTTTTTTTTTTTTCAAAATGTCGGTGATGGTTTTTTTTTTACGTTTTCGCTAGGTCTTCAGCTCACAGAGCCAAAGCCAGATATACTTAAGTTTGAACGCGGAGTCTATCAATTCCTCAAACGGTCATTACATTAGGTATCCAATTTGCAGTACGCTAGGTGAGCTAGCCTGCTAAATTTGAATGGTGTAATGGCAGTATCCGATTTGCAGTACGCTAGGTGAGCTAGCCTGCTAAATTTGAATGGTGTAATGGCAGTATCCGATTTGCAGTACGCTAGGTGAGCTAGCCTGCTAAATTTGGATGGTGTAATGGCAGTATCCGATTTGCAGTACGCTAAGTGAGCTAGCCTGCTAAATTTGGATGGTGTAATGGCAGTATCCGATTTGCAGTACGCTAGGTGAGCTAGCCTGCTAAATTTAGATGGTGGCAATTAGACAGTTAGTAATCTTAATTTCTATTGCGCGGGCATTGTCACGCTAAGTTAGTATAATGGCCACTTCAGCAGACTTTATTAGAAATAAATAAATTCGGATCACTTCCACACACGGTCGCCTGACACCAAACTAAGCAAAGTACATACTTAAATAGATATTAACACCCAGACATAGATCAAACACTAATGTTTATCACATGAATGTTTGCCC
Organism: Peribatodes rhomboidaria; assembly: GCA_911728515.1. Classification (NCBI taxonomy): domain Eukaryota; kingdom Metazoa; phylum Arthropoda; class Insecta; order Lepidoptera; family Geometridae; genus Peribatodes; species Peribatodes rhomboidaria. The sequence continues at coordinate 10,236,948 of OU452191.1, read as the reverse complement.
TAGGTGGGTTCCAACCCACGCCCCCACGCTCAGAAGGCAGGTTCACTACCAACTAAGCAAGTGAGGCAGTTATTATCTGGTTGGCAATCGGAAATGGCTTTATTTTGACACTCAGAGCTTACTTCAAGTGTGCCAATGAAGCCAATTCCGATACCTAATCAGCTAGATGATAAGACCACTGGTTTTCACAAAACTCAATTCATTAATCTACAAGGGGAAGTAGGTATGTGTTCGGACAACTTGCGTTCTCTGTCTGTTTGTCATATAGAGCCAGTGTCTGTATGACATCAGACAGAGTAGATAAGACTACGAGTAACTTACTAGGTAGTAAATCATAACATATCGTCACGCCTTTCCTCCGAAGAAGCTGGCAGAGGTTACAGCATCCACAGTTCGCCGGACAATATTCAGTCCCAAATGTGACAGGGGGCGAACCTGTCGCCATACACCGGGCTCGAGTTAATAAATGTATACAATACTTTCTTAGCTTTACAATATACATACATCATGAAGAGTATTAGGAAATCTATTTTCAGTTTAAAATCTTCTTGTACCTCATCTCAAAGCAAAAATAACGTTATTCATATTGAAACCATACGACAAAAATATCAATGTAACCGTGGCAGAGAGGCAAGGTGTCACGAACGTATTTATTAAAAAAAACGCGCGACACACCCTTGTCGCGTCTACGATATTAAAAACGTAAATAAAGATACAAAACATTACCCATTGGAACTAACCCAAATCGCCATTTTGTACAAAGTGGCCGCATTTAATCGGGGCAAACTTGGCAGTGGCAAGTAAGCTTTAATATTTTTTGTTGTTATGTAAAAATCCATAAACAAGTATCACTATTTTTTTAATTGGCTGATTTATTTTGACCCTGCGTGAATTGTCCCACGGCTGGGCAAAGGCCTTCCTAACCCCTTAATTATAGTTAAGAATCAGACTACAACAACATTAATACAGTACCAGTACAACAGTAACAGTATTAAAAGAAAAACAAATAACTCAGCTGCAAAATATTGCATCCATGTCACTTCCACTATCAAGACGATTCAAATGACACCTCACATGTCAAAATCCATCAAGATGTTTAGGCTGTAGAGCGTGCCAAAGAAACCTCATACATACTACTCGAAAAACATAACCCTCCTTCTGGTGCAGTCGGATAAAAAGTAGCCATTACAATCACAATATTATTTAATAGGTAATTACTTAAAACACACTAATTAATTAAAATCAAAAGTAACTCTGTCCGTCTTATAGGTATTGTAGGCTTTTCACGGCTGAACGGATCTTGATGAAATTTAATAGATAGTAACAGTACATCACGAGGAAAGTTTTTGGATACAAAGTTCTGAATAAAAACTCGAAGCGAATACACTAAAATCTGCCAAGCCTTTTAAGCGATAGGGTCACATAGACTACATCAAACCATTTACATACTGACCCTAGCGCCCGCCCTTCGTACGGTACCTAAAAACCTTGAAAAAATATCTAACTGATGGTGAAAACCGCATCAAAATCTGTTTCGTGGTTTAGGAGAGACAGAGAAACGGACAGACGGGAAAAGGGGCATTGTTTTAAGCTTTGTGGAGACAGATGAAAGATAGCGAAGAGAAGAGATTATTAGTAGAGATGATAAAGAAGAAGAGATATTTACAGTTCACATATATATCTGCAAAAAAAAACTTAATTATATGGTTAGCCAGTTAAAAACATTGCAAACTGTAAGCAATTAGAGAAAAAGAAAATGAATCAGATAATGGCGTAGACATTTCTGGAATAAGGAACAGCTCAAGCGAAATGATATAACACGTTCTCTTCAATCTCGCATTCCCCGACGCAGGAAACATTATTCTAGGACGCGTTACCCCACGCTCCTCTATGCGGATGACAAAATCTGTACAGTCAGGGAAAAGGGTGTAACAACATTAATAATACTATGCATATATTCAATTCAATTCAATTTATTTAATTCAGAATCCAAGTCCATATTTGTACATCAGTTACATTAGAACAAAATAATCCAAAATAATAATAGAATGTTAAAATAAATAATCAAATTATTTAATAAATATGAAAAAGTATATATTTGTATTAATGAAAAAAAGAAGAAAAAGCCCCTTAGCTTCTCGCCTGCTCTTCTGAGTACTGGCTCTTTTTCCGAACAAGGCGGTCGAATCTATTATAAAAGTTGACGTTCATAACTGTATCTTTGATACCAAAATTGAATAAAAACATTTTGACTTTGAATGCCGGATTTCGTCGTCATTCCTCTAAAATTGCAATACAAAAATTATTTCCTGTTTTCTTTGGTCTTTACTACTCAGCGTCGTAAAGCTTCCCACCCTTTGCTGAATTTGTTTCCATGTCCCACGGTACCCAGTTTGGGTGTTACGCGTCATGTTATTGTATATCCATGTCCTTTAAGAGGGAGCGGGTTCGATCTCAACCGAAGGAACGCACTAATTTGTTTATTTATAAGCATTTAGTGTGCGTATTTAATGTCATCTGCTACGTAACTGGAGCCCGGTGTATGGCAACTATACATTTATAGCAAGGCTCGCCCCCGTCACATGTTGGACTGATTGCGCCTGACCCAGATCCTCCGGGTCTCGTCTCTGAGGTGGATGGAACAAAGCCTCTCTCCCGCCAGTATTTTTTTCCGATGCCTAAATCAAATGTATTTACTTAATCAGGTATCGATGCAAATTTACAATCATCTAGGTTTAAAAAAATACTCTACCACCTAGATTTAATTTAGGTATTCTACAAAATTGTCAGTAATTAAATGGAAATTATTATTTTTTATAATCATTGAACATCATTGCTACCCTTATGGATCCTCTCCTAGACATAATTATTTTTTTATTATTTCTGATCTTGCAACGATCTCATCCATATCTTGCCCAGTGCCCTATTGATATTTAGCTATCACATTTGACATATACTTCTACTAGCTGTCACCCCACGACTTCGTTCGCGTTTATTATTTATATATACTTATATAAGTGAGCTATCCTATCTGTTAAGTTAGATCGAACTGCACACGGTGTTCAAATTTGATTGAAATCGGTTGAGTAGTTTAGGAGTCTATAGCGGACAAACAACGTGACACGTAATTTATATATATTAAGAAGATATAACAATGTTGTTGTGTATGTGCAAGATGCTGTTGTGTATTTCAAATGTTGTTTGTTGTTTTATGTTTACGGAGCCTGTTGTGGCCTGGTAAAGGGCAGTTCCACATATAAATGTTACTTCGTTCAAATTGCCCGGATGAGTCATATACAAATACACCAACATTACGCACGAAATCAACTGTTTATTTTCTGACCGTACTTGCATTCCAGTGTGTACTATTTGCAAAGCAATATCAAAATAACGGCACGTGGGTGAAGCCGCCAAGTTTGGCCCTCGGCCAGATGTTTATTTTTTTAAACTTTGATATCGTGGAATAGAGATGAACGGCTTGAAACCTTGTTATGATAGTAAATGCCGATATCGATGGTTGAAAATTTTGCTGTTACCAATTTATCCGTTTTAATTTATCGATTGATTTACGTTTTTGCTACATTACGATACGTTTTTGCTACATTACGAGCCTGGTTTTGTTTGTCGTTGAATGTAAACCATATTTTCAGATCTACCTTATCGAAGCAGGCAGTTGATTCCATTGACTACCAATTTCCAAAACATCGGAGTATAGTGCGAGTGAGATGGCGTATTTAGCATTTCGAGTAAAAGATCACCGCTGGACAAGCAATGAAAATGAAATGCAATTATCGATATTATTCATCTTACTTCGTACTTCTTTATCGATAGTCGCTATAAAAGAGCAACTCTAGAAAAGTGCTTTTCCAGCTTTAAGTACTTATTTAAAATGCGCACGTTGAAATGTATAATGTATTTTATAGGTATATTATGTAAGTTTCGAATGCTGTGTCGAAAGAATACGTGTTTTTAATAGAAATTTGTTGAGAAAGTATACAGAGCGAATGTTTTTCGCATTTACCTTTGAATGACACCGATTAACTTTTTTATTTTTATGCTGTTGTAAGTTGAAAGATATAAAGTGCAAGTGTCCCGAATAATATTATTATTATTCCAAGTTAGTTCTTATTTTAAAAGTTTTTTAATTCAATAAATGAATATTAAAAACAAATACTATAAAAAACTTAAAACTAGGGTGCCGCCGGCAGTGGGGCGAGGCCCAAGCCACCGGTGGTTAGGGCTGCATGAGGCACCTCCTAATAACAATACAGCACGTGTCTAGGATCACTGCCGACTGTATCTGACCCTTGACCCAACCGTCTAACGAGAGCCTCTTGAGGTGTTGGTCGAGGCTCTTCGCTATTGACCGTCACGACTAATGGGACAATTTTCGTCGAGTCAACATCCCACATGGCGGTTACCTCGTAAGCCACTATTATTTATTTCAAAGCACGATTAGTACAACGACCCCCTTTCGGCTTAGTATACCCTTTCCTGATAACCCTGTATACAGTTGCATTAAAAACATCCTAACACTGCACGGCATAGCTCAGTAACATCTAGCGTCTAGCCGTTCACCATTACTCTTCATTAGTCACCCGTCACTAATGTATAGTATACTATACATACGAGTACATGTTTACGATGTATAGTGTACTATACAGTTTTGGCTCTACACCAATCCCAGGCCGGCGCCCGACCCTAACCTAATCAAGTCAGGCTATAAACGTGGCGCTAAATAATTCCTATTGTTTACGATTGCCGTATACAGATTTTACAGTAACTCAACTGCTTACTTTAATTGAACTCAGTACTAGACTTGGAATCCTTTTAGAATCACGTTTATCAACTTAAATGAAATCGACTATCGAGGACGGTTTATATCTCACAGTCCCTTAATATTTTTTTTCGCTCACATGGACCCCTTGTAGGTCCCTGGGAGTCTGGGGGTCGTTTTCTTTATTCAGTTTACCAATAGGATGTAACGCTTAAAATAAAATTAATTTGAAATAAAGAACATTCAGCGTCCATCCTAAAAACAGCGAACCCAGCATGATATTTATAAACCAATTTGGATATCATTGCTTGAGGTTTATATCATAAAATAACTCTTCCGTTTACAAGCCAACCAAACAAAAAAATCAGGTTAATAATCCTTGTCGGTAAAGCGATAGAGAAGTTTCCTATCGTATTATGATTTTCGACTACAATCTGTCAAAAATCTGTGCACGCAGAGAACTTAGTCTACTCTTGGTTTATGGCTCTTATGAAGATACTCAGCCTTTTACTAAGGTGAAGGAAAACATCGTGAAGAAACCGTCATGTCCTAAAAGAATAATTTTCGGACGTGTGACATCCACCAACCCGTATTGTGCTAGCGTGATGAACAACGGCGCACTCACCCTTGACCTAGGGTAGGTCAGTGTCCCTGCAGTAGGACGCAAAAGTAATGATGATGAAGATTCGATGCTGTGTCAGGGAGTCGCAAAAAACTAATCTGATCAGGAAACTACTTAAGCGTTGTGGGAGTAATGTGATCAAACAAAGGTGTGATGTCTTTCTTTGTTCACCTTGTACTGTATCAGTCCTATTTCACGGCCGCTTTTGTTCAAAATTTTCCTACTGCTACATTACACCGTACGAAAACTACAAACATCAAATATGCGAGTTACACTCTCATGTTTTATTTAATGCCACCAACTTGTCGGTACAGCTGAACGTTGGAGCCACAATCGCGTCTTCAGAAAAACCTGAAAGCCGCCCGTTAAGAATGTTTAACTCCCTCATTTGGCCAACTGTACAAATAAGTTAGTCGTTTTGGAAACAATGCCTTCAGGAAGCTTTCAGGTAATTCGAGTGCTTTTGCGAACACGGCGGGAATTCGGGAGTTTGTTTACTGTTTATGCGATGTCATTAATCAGAGAGACTATAATTTATGGTTTGTCTTATTATTTTTTATGTTTCCAAGAGACAAGGGCCACATTACAAAAATAATATGAGCGTAAATTGTTATAGCAGTAGAGGAGTAGGAAGAAATTATTGATGAAAACACGAGGTGCATAGAAAAGGACTTTTAGATATTAGAAATGAAAGAGACAAATGAAAAAAACGTACAAACTGTGATAAGTACGTTTCTTACTTTACTTCACATAACTAGAATAACGTTAGGTTAGACAAATGGTAATTCTATTTGAATAATTTGACTATACCCTGCAGTTTGTTGCAAATCGAGATTTTACAGTCAAAGTTACAATTCGCATCACCGCACACCGGAGCGATGTCCAGTGTAGTGTGTTTTGCGCCTAAACTATTATTAAAGGTTGTTATTATGACTTCTGGCCTGGAACGGATTCTTGAGATAAAGATTTCAACCCTATATCGTGTTGCTTGCAGCTGACTTTCCAATGTCAACTTCGAACACACAGCGCTGTCCTCACTTGTTAACTGACTTTTTTTAAAAGAACTACTTCACGTAATTTCTTATTGGAATAGCTGCGATGCCTGTGATACGTCACACTTTTTTTCATCGTACTAGGCATGCGTTTGACCACTGACTTGCCTGATGGGAAGCGTCATCGTGATCAAAGGTGTAACATGCTTGCCTAGGTAGGAGATAGGTTCCTAGGATTCCTATTAATTTAACTCTTGAACACCTCCGGATTGCATTTAGGTGGGAAGACAGACGCAGGCAACGAGTTCCACACCTCTGCAGTTCTTACAAGAAAAGTTCTGGCATCATAATACAGTGCTAATTATTCGCTATCAGGCCCCATTTGGGCTCGGAATCATGTAAATCAACATGCAATCGCATTCAAAATCTTGTAAACAATCTATAATCACATTTATCGAATAAAGTATTTTTGATAATGGCAGGAACATGTAAAGTTTTATTGGCACGGAATAAAATTATAAAATCCGCGCAGACAGCTGGTCTGTAACCAGAGTAATAAAACTATAAGATTTACGATCACACATAACTAGTGTCATTATCATAACACTCAAACACGGCAACAAGTTTCGTGCGGAGAGATTTAAGATCGCGTCATCGACCAAAGCTAAATTATTCACTAATTTATTTTTAAAAAAACTTGTAGAGTACAGTCAATTCGTTAGAATTAGCATTTAGCAAAAACTTGTTTATCTATTTTCATGTTCTCTTTGAAATGTTACATAATTAGCTTTCACATACATATTCAATTATTCACATCAAAGAAAACTGGTCGTATGTTTAGCGTGAACTGTTTGGATCTATCGGCAGAAGAAAGAAATTATCAGAGTAAAACTTTGACTCTTATGTAATATCTGTAGTCTTAAAGACCTACCACAACTTCTTATAATATCTAAAGAACTCTTACACAATTCCCTCGGCTGTAGAGCGATTTAAAGTTCAATGTCAGATGGAAATAGAAATGCTAAAAGATGCTGTGTTAGGAAATCTGAATAAAAGCTACAGCGTAATCTATTACAGCATCAAAATGGTTCTTATTTTCTGTAGGGATAAGAAAGGAAAATACCTAATCTTAATTTGTAAAGTAACCTTGACTGCTTTATTTTATTATCTTCGTTCTTTCTGTGCATTAGATACAATACAAACCTAATAAGAAATTATCATGTCACACCACGTTGGGCGCCAATTTTTACTATCTACAAAAAAAACCCCCATACATGAAACCGGAATCTAAATGTTTACTTGGACACAAAACATTCAGATTCTACAGTACAATGTAAAAACGAATCGCACCAATAATGTACATACATAAATACCAAGATCAAAGATAGAATGATCCAAAAAAACAAAGGTGCAGCGTTCTAGTTGACATCTGACTACATCACTCATCATCGTCTCTTTCGAACTTGTTGTAAATGACTTATTTCAGTCTTGCTTATACATCGATTGACGTCACTTCGTGTTACCCACGTGACCATTTTTGCCTCGGAACGCTATAACTGTCGGAGTATATTATTATACCATGATAGATCGATTCATATTCATATTCCGAGCTACTAAAACTTTCGACGTGATTACGCAATGCCAACAACACGACATTGAAAACGTTGCCAATAGATTGGAGATAATCGCGCAATGACTCGAAGTAATCTTTCTTTTTTAATAGAACAGGTTTTTAGACTTTTTAGTGATTATTGGTTGTAATGGGTTGTGGTTTCAGCAGCTCTACGGTTAGCGTATTTTCCGTCTTAAAAAAAGTTGCCTATTTGCCCGCGTGTTTGCTTGTATTTCTTAGCCTGCATTCAGTGATTGTGGAGTTTTCTATTGGTCAAAGATTTTTTTTAAATCGTAACAGTAATTTCGGAGATTACCCCCTACATTCAAACTTCATCATCATCATCAGCCCGAAATCAGTCCACTGCTGAGCATAGGCCTCTCTTCTCGTTCGCCATTCATCCCGGTCCTTTTTTTTTTTTTTTTTTTTTTACCTTGGGAAAAACCTTTTTGGATACCACCAACAGCCCGGGTGCGGGTACAGAGTGGTTATGTGGGAATCCCGCCACTGACGGCCTACCCACTAAAAACCCAAGGGCGTTCCACCTCGGCGCAAAATGTCGGGGCTAGGGGACGCTTCCGAACTCTTCCACGGCCCCGACAGCGCTAGCCCTTTCGGGCTCATCCCAAAGGCTTACGCTCTCTCCCCCTCGATGACGATGTATCGAACACCAGACACATCGTCATCATACACCTCCTCGGGGACCAATTTGCCCGTGGGCGCCAGGCAGCACCCGTGCCTAGGCGCCCATGGTCCCCATGCGACGGGTCAGATGAGTGGCCCCGCCGCCTGCCACTTCGGCCGCAGAGGATAGGGAGAGCGGCAACGACACACCGACACGCCTCTTCCTCTGCGGCCCCACCGCGTCCGCCATCAAAACGGTGGCAACCCCGTTTGGGCCGCGGAAGGTAGGGAAAGTGGCAACGACACACCAACAGTCCTCTCCCGCCGCGGCCCCCAGCCTTCGGTTGCAGTGTTGCACATGCGACACTGCACCCCGCCTCAGTTGTGGGTCTGCTCAAACAGACCCACACCCTACTTAGGCCGCTTCCATGTGGGCTTTGGAGCTAAAAGCCCCAAGAAGCGGCCCCACCTCGGATTCCTCTTGGCTTCACCGTGGTTGCCGAAGCCACGGCTACTGAGCCCCCCCGCCACGATAAGGCGGGAACCCTCGGGGGAGTACTGAGCCCCCCCGATTCATCCCGGTCCTGCGCCAATTTTGTCCAGGTTCGACCCGCGTCATTTACAACATCGTCGACCCAACGTGCAGGAGGTCGACCAACGCTTCGTTTGCCGATATGCGGCCACCAATCCGTCAACATTTTAGTCCACCTGCCTGCACTCATATTCTAAACAACATTAAAACTCATATTCACGCCCGTTTTCAACAACAACCCCTGAATTTAAGGGAACTACTAGGTCCATACATGTTGTAACGGGCGTCAACTTCACTTAACAAACCTTATTATAATTTTAGTATTGAAAAGCATGTCGTTTTGCATCATGTATGACTGTAACGCCATTTCTAAAATGACGTAAGTGTGCAAAATTCTAAATTCAGCGAGAGGAAGTGCCCGATACTTGAATCACACCAGGAATTAGATCTAAACAACAGAACTTTGACGATTCTTTGACAAAAACACAGGGGAACAGCTAAAAAGAGCTACAAAAGTCCTAGTTTAAATTCAGTAGTTCTGGGAAAAAAATCACAAGTTTCAACAAACAATGTTGACATTTCCACCGAAACGATCTGGGTCAGCTAGTCGGCAACAATGGCACGAGATGTAAAAACAAAATCGTGCTTTCAGAATGCTTTCAAAACAATTTCATAGACGCTAAAAATGTAAACTTAAAAATGCGTGTAATAAACGGTTTTTACAAGACTTTGATTTGCTAATTCCTACTTTCCTACTAATATTATAAAGTCGAAAGTAACTCTGTCTGTCTGTCTGTTTACGGCTAAACGGCTGAACGGATCTTGATAAAATTTGATAATTAGTTACAGTATGTCACGAGGAAGGTTTTTGGATACTAATTTCTGAATAAGCGCGAACAAACTCGCGGGTAACCGCTAGTTTCTTATGCTGCAAACTCACATTGGTTTAATTTTGGGCCCAAGCTTGGCTTTAATTAAAATTGCCAATATTGAACCTTATTACTGCGTAACACAGTGGCCTCAATGTCAACATTGTGTCCCAAGACTGATACAAACATGGCCGCGGAATTGGTTGTTCCATTCCAAAACCAACTTTATTAAAGCCGCTTATTTAATTTAAAGTTGGACTGTAATTGCTCACTCTCCCCTTATATGTCAGCCTTAAAAACTTTTACAATTTATAATTACGCGAGTTCTTAGAAAATCTTATAGAAAGTTACAAAATGACGTCGATTCTGTTCTAACACTTATTAATCTAAACTAAACTGATAGCACTAAAATTAATGCGTCTTTTTAAATCCCTATACCTAGAAGTGATAAAGGAACAGCAATAATTTTAAGGATTCCTTAACATACCGTCACGCCTTTCCCCCAAAGGGGATAGCAGGGGATATTACAACACCCACACTTCGTCGGACGATAATCAGTCCCAAATGTAACAGGGAGCGAACCTGTCTCTATACACCGGGCTCCAGTCGTGTAGCAGATGACACACAATACACAATGAACAAATCGGTGCGTGCCTCCCGCTCCTTCTGGCTTGAGAGAAGAGCCTTCTACAACTACCAAAATATTTCTCAAAAACCAAATAAATCTGATATCTACACACCCAATCAAGTTTTGTAGGGTATAAAAACTCAATCAAGTAGGAGGTAAAAGTAAGAAATCTAGCCCCGGCAGCAAATCAGCTTTCAATCAGATAGACGTCGATAGAGCCGTTGAAATGTAGGCCGCGGCCCACGGTGCTTTGATTGTGTCTCAATCTGTCGCCTGGATTAGATTACAAACATAAGGAACAAGTTCACTAAAAATCTTGAAGTGAGAGGCAGACATAATGTGAGAAAGGAGGAAAAATTGTAGGAGAAAATCACACTAACCTAGTGATAGGTACATGCCGTTTACAATCGACCAGCGAGAGAAAAGGAAAGAGACTTCAATTTTTCTCTATGTCCTTTCGTTATCTGGACGGTGGTTGACATCCGTCGGACGGTCGGTCGGAAAGTCTTTCATAAGTTTGTACGAGTACATAACAAACTCGTGGTTCTTTTTGTTTCCATTTTCAACTCTCAAGAAGTTCTCTATTTATTGGTCTGAATTCGACTCATAGCGGCCGAGAGATTTGTGTAAGAGACTGGTAAGTCGAAGATAATCTATAAAGGGGTCCCTGTGCACGTCACGGATGCATCTAGTTGATGATATTTTTTACTCTTTCCTGGGGTAATAGGTTCCTAAGGGTAATAAGGGGTAATAGAGGGGGTCAGCTAATCACCAATTGAATCAAAAGTGAATAGGTATTTCCTAGGCAAGTCAAGTCAAGTAAGATCACGTCGACGCTTCCCATCAGGCGAGTCAGTGGTCAAACGCATGCCTAGTTTGTTGTAAAAAAAAAATTAGCTACGAGTAACTAAGGCGGCAGTAACTATCTAGTCACAAGAGATCATCCTAATTCTTTACAGACCGCGATAGACATAATTATAACTAAGTAAATATAAACAGTACGACCCCGATCGTTTGTCCTTACCTAGAACAAGACAGACTAACATCAGCTAATTCAGCTTCAACAGAAACCCCGATAAACCCCTAAAGTGGGCCAACTACTGACTGACGGCTCGTTCATAATCTCAAATATGCGCGACCTTTCTAAACAGAAAGGCACGACGCTGCAACAATGGTAAATTGCTCTACATACTGTACACACTGTATAGTACATAGTAGTCTAAATATTGCATGGTCTACCGACATTAGTTGACGACATGGTGCTGGTCAACATACACGAGAAACCTTTTGTGCGTGAAAATAGAACACTTTTCTAGGCATCCTATTTTGACGTGTATCGTCTGTCATCTGCTTGGCGCTGTATGTCTAATCTTTATATCCTGCAGATGCCATACTAAAAACTGAGCTCGCTCGAATCTGTTATCGTCCGTCGAGTTTCACACACTCAGTCGTACTGAACCGATCCGTACAAAAACTACGAGAATTGCCTGATACGATTTTATTTTATGGACACGGCATACTGTGTACAATAAATTATTCACTGCAAGCATAAGGAAGAGCATGCGAAATTGCGAGCTCCATGGAAGTATGTCGTGAACGATGATAGTATGTATTATACAGTTGACTGCGTACATTTATTTATTTCGGGAATACTAACAGTATACGAGTACATACTACCAATTATTAGTTTTCTTACAGATAGTTCAGTTCTGATATGTATACACTATACATATATGTATAATATATCTCTATAATAGGTTTTCACAACATTCGAAATGAAGGTGTGTTGAGGTTAGGTGTGTGTGTGTGTGTTTGTGACTTCATTTTTTATGTTAGAAGACATCCACTGCTGAACAAAGATCTTTCCCAAGCCAGATAGCCAGTCTTGCTCTACTCGCATTCAGCATCCTACATAGTATAGGTATATTACTTACTTCGAACATATTTTTAATTATTCCTATGCGTTACAGTTCTATTTTAACGTTCAAGTTCGCACACCAGTCTCCCGTCAGAGCAGGCCCTAAATTCATTTGTCACCAATACTCGCCACCTGCCAAGATAATAATCACATGCCTTGAACCTTTTACCTCGAGGCCGATTCTGAGGTGCTTTAATCAGGGTTGGCACATATCGGCTGTTGGCTAGACTGACAATAACAGGGTTGACAGAGAGGCAAATTGTTTTTATAGATATTACTTACCTAGTTGTAAGCCAAAATTTGTGAGACTGTAATTTATTTATTATTTGAAAAAATAATGCCCCTTAATTTCTTGCCTGTTCTTCTGAGTAGAGGCTCTTTATCCGAACAAGGCGGTCGAGTCTATTTAAATAACTTTGACGTTCATAAGTGTATATCTATGATACCTAAGTAAATTGAATAAAAACATTTTGACTTTGACTTTGACTTTCTGCGATTTTTAAATAAATAATTTCAATAGTTAGTTTAATTAGTAATATATAACAGTTATAACAGTTAGTAAGAATCTGCTTAACTCTGTTTGATGTTCTAGTGGCGGGTTCGAATAGTTAGGTAGGATCACCTGGTACAAAATCGTCTGTGGAGCAAATGCGTCTTTCGAGGGTTACTGACAAAACCTTCTAAAATTAATCTGTACTAAATAGTGTTAGTTGCCTAATTTGTAAAGGGTTTGTCAGTAATTCTCAAAATACGCAATTGCCCCAGAGACACATTTGTACCAGTTGACCGTTGACCCTATAGAAAATAATTTCCTTTGTCTACCTGAGCTTCAGTTCAAAGTGGTCCTTAACCTTCATGTCGTAAAGGCGAACCATTTTACACACTGTTATTCCCAGCCACAAACCACCAAGTACGGACCTTATCAACGTCTTTAATAAAGTTTAAACGACAAGTTTCAATTGTAGTCGGTAGTAATAGAACACATTTCAAAAGCCCTACGTTTTTGTCTTGAGCTCTCTCTACAAAGTTCAATGCAATAAGATAAGTATTTAAAGGTAAGAGCGTACTATTTGTCAATGTTTTTTGTACCAAATAAGTTTCTAATATTGCCAATATTTGAAACTATGTACTATGCCAATTGGCTTGAGCGCTAGAACTTCTCCATTTCATAAGGGCTGAATAAAATAAAAATATTGTGTTTGTATCTGTGTGACTATTGTTATTGTGGTCCTACCTTTTTAGTCTCACTGGTAGTAGTAGGCTGTAGGACTAGTTTTTCACCGGACGATATTCAGCCCCAAATGTGACAGGAAGCGAGCCAGTGAAGGCGTGACTATAAGTTATGTTATTTACATAATATAAGTCGCTTCCCGCTGTCTGTTCATGTACGTTTACAACTCACGTCTGAAGAAACCAATCTAACAAATCAGGTCATCTCACTCCCACAATCGCACTATATTCCTGGTGCAGGTGAGAGGATATGGTTAGCAGCGCTTTGTCTAGATTGGTTTATTTATTGACGCGACCTACTACGCTCTAATCTCTCTAATACACTACGGACCGAATTTTGATGCTATATTCTCTATTATTCAAATAATTTCAGATGATTTATAGGTATTGTTCGAAGCTGGAGCGGGTCGCTAGTTATTATAAAATACATTTAAACCAATAGAGCGACGGGAAAAATATTTTTTCGTGGCTCTACCAGTACAAATAAACTTTTGACAGCCTCAGTGGCTCAGTTGGTAGTGAACCTGCCTAAATGTGCTGGGGGGCGTGGTTTCGATTCCCACCTAGAACTAACACTCATGTGACATATTTTTGAAAATATTTGTATGTGTATGTCCATATAACACGATTCGTAAGATATAACTCATAGTATTGTAAGTAATGCTAATGGATGTTATTATCTTATGAAAATAAAATTATTCTATTCTATTCTATTCATATCAGTCTCTGGCAGCCATAGTACAAGCTTTGCTAGTTTGGGTCAGATTACCGAGTGTGCAAAATGTCCCAAGTATTTATTATTATATCTACATATTTATCATACCCCGTGGGTACACATCAGCATGTTTTTCCACTTACAGGTACGGTACGGCGCGGCCCGGAAAAGCGCGGCACAGCACGGCACAGCACCGGTGGGAACAAGGCCACCGTGCCGTCGCCGGCAAACGGAAAATCGTGGAATACATTTTCACACATTCATGAGCCCCCGGCTGCCGTGCCTGACCGTGCTATCAAGTGGAAAAACACCTAACAGGTCCACAGGTAACAAACATAAATCTAACTTTTAATAAAACGGAAACAGATAGTAACAAACAGCTCACTTTTGCAATGTTTACTCGCAAATTTCTCAACGCCAATAAAACGCAGATGTTTCACGAAAACGGAAGCGTAACAAGGCTGTCGTTGATGGACCGAGATAAGACGAAGAAGAAAGACGTTTCCGCAGAGAACGAAATAAGAAATCATTGAAAAACTGACTAAGAACTCAGTTATCGAGACAAACAAGTATGAATTAAAATTTAAAAAAAAAAACAATTGATAAATCATAGCTAAGAACAGCACCGATTAAATAAAATCAAACAAAAAAAAACGGTTCATCCGTTCGGGAGCTACGATGCCACACACACACACACCCACACAAACACATACACACGCACACATACACACACACACGCACACAAACAGAGACACGTCAAACTTATAACACCCCGTCGTTTTGCGTCGGGGATTTAAAAAAGTAGAGAGAAATACGAGTACATGCGCAGAGAGAAATGAGACAAACTTATTATGAAGTTGTTATTATAACATTCACTAAACTAAACCAATCTGACAGTACTAAAATGCACCTCTTTTCATTTCAACTTGCAATTTGATAGGTATTAAGAATTAAAATTCAAAAGACCTGTTTCGGACACTATGTCCGAAAATGTGTCCAAAATCGGACTAAGCCTTTCACCTTCTGCACACAACTAATCTGTGACAAAACATAAAACAGGCCAAATAGGTCGTGAACTAAAAAAATTATAACACTGGCCGCTTCGTAATCTGCATTTTAATTAATTACAATTTATTTATGGCATCGTACATAACGGGTAATTAATTTACATTTTAGTACTTTGTCGTAATAATAATAATCAATTCGTGTTTTAATTAAAATCCTTACTTATTTTTGATCGAAAATCACTCTGTTTGTAAGCTTTTCACGGCTAAACGGCTGAACAGATCTTGCTGAAATTTGATAATTAGTTACAGTATATCGCGAGGAAGATTTTGGATCCTATATTCAGAATAAACGCGAACGAAGTCGCGGGTAGCAGCTAGGTAGTTATATTAAGTACATATATTATTTGCCGAGGGGCTTATGCTGCGTACAGACCAAAGCCAACGAAGGCCAACGATATGCTGCATCTCGTTTTATTTTATTGAAACAAAACGGGACGCAGCGTATTCTTTGGCATTCGTTGGCTTGGTGTGTTCCCAGCATAAGAAAGAGTAGGTTGGTATTATTTCGGACACAAGATTTTGGGACATTGTGTTATGTTATGCCGCCTTTAGGCCTCTAGCATGACTTTACGGTTATTGTTACAAGACAAACGACAGGGGCCTACACTTTAACTAGTTATGGTAGCGCTCAGTTATAAATACCACTCGCGGTCACCCGGACGTCAAATTGTCGGGCTTTAGGTGGCCTATGGTTTAGCTTTTCCATTAGAGCTGATTACTCAGCCCTAATGTAAAAGCTTCGCATTGAAGTTTTTATTGAATTGTCAAGAGATATTTTTGTTCCTTTTTATTACGACAAAGTGTTATAAAGTTTAGAAATGGCTTATTACGACTCTGGTCATTAATTATGTAAGTAATATTTTAATTACTGTGGGCCGGGGAGGTCAATGAAAATATGTACGCATGTTGGTAAAGCATTACTTGCTAGATTCATACTCGTAGTTTTAATGCACATTTCAGTAAGAGTAAGTTCGTATAGGCTGTAACGTGGTGGAAAAAAAAAAAATATAAGGAATTTATTTAATTTATTATTTTTTTATTTAATATGGGTTAATATTTAATAAAGGTAAAAGTTAGGTTGAGGTGAAAAGTGGTCCACGTTATCGGGGGGGAGATGGGACAAAAGGAGAAATGGTGGCAAATGAAACTTTTGCACCTGTATTAAAGAGCTTGAAGAGCTGAAGCTAACTGTACCTTTGAGGAAGGTGTCGCAGCTACCTAAGCGAACAAAAACAAAATTAAACCTAGATAAGCTTAAGTCGATAAGAACAAAGACCTCTGTTACCAAAGACCGTATTGTTGTTTATCTGTGAGTTGCTGTGTGAGGACAAAATTAAAAGATTTGTTTTTAAGGTTAAATCAAAACTATTTATTGGTCGGAACCATAATTACTTAAAGTACATGCAATTTTCTTAAATTTAAAGCGAGTATTCTTACTCTGTAATGACCAGAAGGGTCTTAAGCTTAAAATTCTACAACCTTAATCGTTATAGAGTTAAATACTATTTAATACTATATTTTAACACACTTAAATTGAAGCGAACCTATTAAAACCAAATCGCTTAGAATGTAGTTATGAAATTACAGCTCTGGTGCTAATACTGTCTGTAATATTAAAGTAATATAAACTAATGTGATTCTAAATGTTAATTCACAATCAATGCTAGTAAATCGGTAGCTAAGCGATTTACTAGAACAACAAAAGGTATTTCTATTCAAAACTTATGTTCACTAAAGCGCAGATCATACAGTGAAAACGAGGACTGTCTCATACGTCTACACTCTGTCCAGAAGGCTTGAAATTGTGAAAATTAGTAGAATAATATGACCATACCTGTCATAGAGAAAGTAACCTTGTGGCTATGACTTTTGAACAAAATAAAGGGGTTACTTGTGAATCCATGGATAAGTTGCGTGTGGTACTTGCTTTCACGACGCAGCAGGTACGCTTGGAGGTTAACATCCGCAAGTGGATACAATGGTGTATGCTTGCCGGTAAGCAACGTGGCTTGGGTCCGCAAGTGGGAA
The DNA here is from genome assembly GCA_911728515.1 of Peribatodes rhomboidaria. Classification (NCBI taxonomy): domain Eukaryota; kingdom Metazoa; phylum Arthropoda; class Insecta; order Lepidoptera; family Geometridae; genus Peribatodes; species Peribatodes rhomboidaria. The sequence continues at coordinate 10,219,334 of OU452191.1, read as the reverse complement.
GAAAAAAAATGACATGCAGTGCAGTTACATCTGCAGGAATCGGGGTGCCGTAGTCGTTGCCAGTTCGTCAGTGGGGAATTGATCAATCCGGGAAGAAGAGGCTATGGACAAAAAGACGACAGAATCAGAATCACGTTTCTTCTTTATCGGGAAAATTCTGAGATCAACTTTTATCACAACAATTTGAAATGATTGTTTCATTCCATCACAAAACTAACCTTTTACGCCTCTTTTTAAATGCTTCCGCTCTAAGGCAGAAGAAGGTCCGGAGCACCACGCCTCTCAGCAAAAGCTCGTCAAAAAGGAAAGACATCTTTGTCGCGTTTCAAGTAGCTTTTCGAAAATGCCATTCAAAAAAGCAAAATCATTTCTGTCACTTTGGAACCGTTTCGACTCACGCATCCACGTATGACGTCACCACACTAAATCCACTACGTCTTGTACGCAAAACTATTTTTTATTTACGTTCCATTTTCCCAACAAGGTTATGTAAAATAATCCAGATAAAAAATAGATAGAAAATAGATAATTTCATTCTCCTATCTTTTTTTTTTTATTATTTGACTTGATCCGTCGGACGGAAATGTGAAACGGATGACAGCAACATGCTAACTGTCACTGTCAGTGTCTAATAACTTACATGACTTCAAAGTCATTGCTCAATACCGTAAATAAAAATAAAATCATATTTGTTATTTAATGTCGAAGACAATTAAATATCAACAAAAAATGCAAAAATGAATGTTTAAGTGTCGTGCAACTAAAAAATGTATTGTAAGTAAGTAGCTACGCTACAATACCCCCGTTTTCGGAAAAAGAGGTTAACGTAGTTAACCGTAAAAAACAGCAGGAGCAACCGGAAAAAAAAAGAAAGACGATTAACTGCACTGCCGCAACAAAAAATATGGCAAAAAGCCATACCTCCGAAAACGAAGAAAAAATTGTTAGCAGACAATTTCTGTTATAAATCTAACTCGCGGATCGATTAGAGTGACAAATACTATGCAGATCCTTTCACTCTGCAACTTTCATACCACTTTCATAACAATCTCTCATCCTGTCCACTTCAACCCTCACACATTCATCTCTACATACCAAAAAATTCTCATTCACTAAATTCAACCTAATCTGCCGTAAAGTAAAATTAAAATCTAAGAAAATTGGCTTGCTAATACTAAGTTACACGACTTCAAACAATGTGCTACTAATGTTCAAAAAATTTAAGATATATAGCTAAATACGAAGGAAATCCTTCGCGTGGAATTCACCAATTGAACCTTATCCCTATTTCCTATCGTGACATCATCAATGGAAGCGAGTAAATCCTTCAAAATAGCATGGAATGTACCGTCCATGATAATTTTTCGACCTGTTGCAAGGAAATAATGGGTATATTCCGTGGCTAAATTAACGATACTGTTTAGAAAAAGTTGGATTTGCTAAAGGTAATTAACAACTAAATAATAATTATTAAATTTGCGTTGCGGATCATGTGTAGTGGCGTGTGCGTGAGACGTGGTTGTCGCATAAGTAGAGTGACCCTGTGTTGGAAACGAAACAGCTGTCACTAAATGTTCAGAAATAAAATTTGGATTCAAGCGTCGTTGTGTGTTAAGCGTATCAATTGGAATATGAACTTCCCGTTGTCCGGCGGGACTCAAATGTACATGTGGAGTACCAACTGAAGACACATGTCGAGAACGGGTGGGTGAGACAAACGTGGCCTCATCATCGGAGAGTGTTCCAGAATGAACAGACATGTTTCAGTTTTAAATTTGAGTAATTTTAGACAGAGAGTGTAGTTTAACACAATAGCAGGTGTAATAACCTATAAATCGTTCTTAAACTTAAAACAATTCACCGTTAAATTGCTTAAAAACTAAATTTTCAAAATTATTTTTTTTAATTAATAATTTTGCCTTCACAAAACAACTCCAAATACTAAAAAAATTCGGGCGCCATTGTAACGTGGTGGAAAAAAAAAAAATATAATGAATTTATTTAATTTATTATTTTTTTATTTAATATGGGTTAATATTTAATAAAGGTAAAAGTTAGGTTGAGGTGAAAAGTGGTCCACGTTATCGGGGGGGAGATGGGACAAAAGGAGAAATGGTGGCAAATGAAACTTTTGCACCTGTATTAAAGAGCTTGAAGAGCTGAAGCTAACTGTACCTTTGAGGAAGGTGTCGCAGCTACCTAAGCGAACAAAAACAAAATTAAACCTAGATAAGCTTAAGTCGATAAGAACAAAGACCTCTGTTACCAAAGACCGTATTGTTGTTTATCTGTGAGTTGCTGTGTGAGGACAAAATTAAAAGATTTGTTTTTAAGGTTAAATCAAAACTATTTATTGGTCGGAACCATAATTACTTAAAGTACATGCAATTTTCTTAAATTTAAAGCGAGTATTCTTACTCTGTAATGACCAGAAGGGTCTTAAGCTTAAAATTCTACAACCTTAATCGTTATAGAGTTAAATACTATTTAATACTATATTTTAACACACTTAAATTGAAGCGAACCTATTAAAACCAAATCGCTTAGAATGTAGTTATGAAATTACAGCTCTGGTGCTAATACTGTCTGTAATATTAAAGTAATATAAACTAATGTGATTCTAAATGTTAATTCACAATCAATGCTAGTAAATCGGTAGCTAAGCGATTTACTAGAACAACAAAAGGTATTTCTATTCAAAACTTATGTTCACTAAAGCGCAGATCATACAGTGAAAACGAGGACTGTCTCATACGTCTACACTCTGTCCAGAAGGCTTGAAATTGTGAAAATTAGTAGAATAATATGACCATACCTGTCATAGAGAAAGTAACCTTGTGGCTATGACTTTTGAACAAAATAAAGGGGTTACTTGTGAATCCATGGATAAGTTGCGTGTGGTACTTGCTTTCACGACGCAGCAGGTACGCTTGGAGGTTAACATCCGCAAGTGGATACAATGGTGTATGCTTGCCGGTAAGCAACGTGGCTTGGGTCCGCAAGTGGGAAGAAAAAAAATGACATGCAGTGCAGTTACATCTGCAGGAATCGGGGTGCCGTAGTCGTTGCCAGTTCGTCAGTGGGGAATTGATCAATCCGGGAAGAAGAGGCTATGGACAAAAAGACGACAGAATCAGAATCACGTTTCTTCTTTATCGGGAAAATTCTGAGATCAACTTTTATCACAACAATTTGAAATGATTGTTTCATTCCATCACAAAACTAACCTTTTACGCCTCTTTTTAAATGCTTCCGCTCTAAGGCAGAAGAAGGTCCGGAGCACCACGCCTCTCAGCAAAAGCTCGTCAAAAAGGAAAGACATCTTTGTCGCGTTTCAAGTAGCTTTTCGAAAATGCCATTCAAAAAAGCAAAATCATTTCTGTCACTTTGGAACCGTTTCGACTCACGCATCCACGTATGACGTCACCACACTAAATCCACTACGTCTTGTACGCAAAACTATTTTTTATTTACGTTCCATTTTCCCAACAAGGTTATGTAAAATAATCCAGATAAAAAATAGATAGAAAATAGATAATTTCATTCTCCTATCTTTTTTTTTTTATTATTTGACTTGATCCGTCGGACGGAAATGTGAAACGGATGACAGCAACATGCTAACTGTCACTGTCAGTGTCTAATAACTTACATGACTTCAAAGTCATTGCTCAATACCGTAAATAAAAATAAAATCATATTTGTTATTTAATGTCGAAGACAATTAAATATCAACAAAAAATGCAAAAATGAATGTTTAAGTGTCGTGCAACTAAAAAATGTATTGTAAGTAAGTAGCTACGCTACAAGGCCGAGTGCCTAGCCCTGGTGTCAGTGTTTAGGGCCACCTGAAGGCCTCTGATATGGGACCCTTTTTACGTCCTTGTTGCTCTCGTTTGAAACGTCATCGGTGTGAGAGTGATCAAGATAAAATCCCATCTCATCTCATGCGTAGGAATAGCCCTCATGGTCAGACTTTTTGATGACATTCTAGTCTTCTCTTCTCTACATACCGAATCATTTTCCGTGTCTGTCTGTCTGTATAACTGATGACCTAAACCATGCAACAGATTTTGATGACTGTTAGATAATTTTCCACGGAAGGTTTATTAAATAAATACTGTGAAAAGCAGGGACGGGTCGCTAGTCGAAGTTTTGAATTACAACGATATTAGTACGAGTACTACGAGTAGGTTTCATACCATTCCATCTCATCAGTTTATTAGCGATCGTCAGCGAGCGAAGCGTCTCTGCTTCAGCTTTGGCAAAAATGCTGTTGTATGTCCGTCAGTCCGGCTGTCTTCTTTTACAGATTTTCGTGAAATTTTGTGCGCAGGTTCGATTATAATCGCACTAATGTTTTTGAGACGAAAGTTTGTGAGTGAGTGTGTACGTTTGTTACTTCTTGACGCTCAACGGATTGACCATTTTTGATGAAACTTGGTATGTAGGTAGATTATACCCCGGATTAACACATAGGCTCCTTTTTATAACATAACATAACAAATCGTCACGCCTTTCCCCCGAGGGAGCTGGCAGAGGTGTAATACAACACCGACACTTCGCCGGACGATATTCAGTCCCAAATGCGACAGGGGGCGAGCCTGTCGCCATACACCGGGCTCCAGTCATGTAGCAGATGACATACAATACGCACATATGTTCACACAATGAACAAATTGGTGCGTGCCGTCGGCTGAGCACAAGTTTCAAACCGCTCCCTCTGGCTTGAAAGGCGGGCCTTCTCCAACTAGGCTCATAGGCTATCATCGCTTAATACAAGTATTAATACTTTTCTCGATTCAGTTTTTAGAAACTTAAGAAATGCTTAAGTAATCCGACCAACAGCGAACAGACATCGGACAGACAGACATACGAAAGCATTTTCGCGAAGTCTACAGCTTGCAGAGCCATTAGTCTATAACAAAGAGTGGTGGAGCCATAATCACCCATCATTCCATCTGTTACATTTGGTTCCCCACCTTGACCACTCCTATGTAATACTAGAGTAACGGACGACACGGTCAGTATTCGGATGGGTGACCACGACTGGGATCACAACTGAGTGCTTAGTGTGAGTTTTTCTTACTTTTCGATCGCGTAAAAGTAACTCCAATTTGTATGAAAATTAAAAAGCGCCACCTAGTGGGAGTAATGAGAAACCGCAATCGTGAGTGCGAGTTTTTTGTTTACTGCCAACTTTGACATGAAAAATTTACTTTTTCACGGTGAATTTACGCGAATCGAGTGACAAGCTCGATTGGCACTCACACTCGCTCGTTTTCGATTGTCGATCCGTGTGACGTAAACTCGTTTACGCTGTAGTAAAGTTATTCGATTTACTTTGAGCAACTCACAATAAGCACTCTGAGCTCTACCGCGACTCGGTTGGCTGTTAAATTGTTGGGCACGCTCGGTTGTCCAGTGTCCTATAACAAAAACCTTCCAACCATGGCAGAGATGCCTCCAGGCGCAGGCGGCCTAAAAATGACATCAAGGCTGGTTCACTCAGCCTATCTATACGAATACGGACCTACTTACTTTTTAACCTTCGACGCAAAATCGACGGGGTGTTATAGTTTGACGTGTATGTATGCTTGTGTGTGTGTGTGTGTGTGTGTGTGTGTGTGTGTGTGTGTGTGTGTGTGTGTGTGTGTGTGTCCGCGTGTGTCTGTGGCATCGTAGCTCCCGAACGGATGACCCGGATTTTGATTTTAAAGTGTTCTTAGCTATGTTTGATGAAAATCGGTGTTGATGAAATTCGGTGTCGGGGTTTTTTTTTTTGTATGCTTTTTTACAGCTTTGTTGCTCGTCCAGTGCAGAGCAAGGCTTCGTCCTGATTAAGAGCAAACTGTGAGTACAGACTGTCTGCTCTGACTCGTGAGTCCGGATTGGTCAAACTCAATGTTGAGCAAGCAGCGAACTGTAGCAAACAAAATGCGAATCAGCCGCTCGTCAGCAAGCGATACGCCAGTCAAAAAAAGTAATGTGTAGTACCTGTACTTAGTATGCGTTGTTAGGTTCGGACACTCCATTTAAAACCCTAACTTAATATTGCAAATGCAAAAGTGAGTTTGTTCGTTTGTTTGTTTGTTACGCTTTCACGCCTCCACAACTCAACCGATCATCATGAAATTTAGCAGACACGTTTTCAGGTGTATGAAATCAGAAATCAGAAATCAGATTTTATGGAAAATGATAAAGCGTACTTGTCATCCCGAAAAAAATAACGGTTCCTGTGGCACCCGTAGATGAAACAGCGGGGCAACCACAGACCTAAGATTTTTTTGCTTCGCAAAAGACCAACGAAGCGTGGGACAGAGAAGTCTCCATCGAAATGTAAACTCCACAAGAGAGAAAGAGGTCGCCTACAAATAAAATTTTAGTCAATTTTTCTTTTGTCATTAATGACAGCGCGCCACCTGGGAACACGCGAAAATTCCTATGATTTATATTTTTACTAAAATAATTATAAATAGACTCGAAAGAGAGCAATTGTAACTAAATGCAGTTATGTCATCTTGTGAGTTTAGCAATTGTGATGTGAATCCAAGATATAACCCACAAAATTTGTCGTTTCATGGGTAAATATGAAAATTCCATTGTGATGTTTTTGTCTAAATTTTGTCTAAAACATAACATAAATTGGTTCCAAAAATCGATTTACCAGCGGTATGTTGTTGTCGTTTCTTCGTAACATCTATATTTCCTAGATGAAAGCAGAATCGGTGATGAAATTCAGCATTAAAATATTAGTTAGTTTACGCTCGATTTTCACTAGAGATGGATAAAAAGATGACGTCATTATTATCGATAGTTTTTATCAAAGTTCATTAGGTAGGCGATGGGTGCAATACATAAACAAAGCATACATTTTTGAATCAATGCCATCAAAAGTAAATTGACATTCTTCCGAGTTTGTACTGAATGATGAGGCGTAAAACATTTTTGTATTATATATAAGTATGTACCTTCAATTTCTGATCATCATTTTTAATTCAATTTACACATTTTGGGTGTCTTACATCCAAGTCTAATTTAATTATATTTAATTTAATTAAATAATATATATGTAAATTATAAATAAATGTACAAAACCAATGAGATAAGTATCATTACTTATCCTAATCCGTATACGAGTAAAATTGGTCAAGGGTCACAATTCGAAGCGAATTACTAGGATAGTATTATATTGATCTTATTATTTACTTTTCTTATGTTAATTTAGATACATGGTGACACTGATATCTAACTCTTCCGCCTAGCTTAACACCCGTTTAGTGATTAATATTCATTTTAGCTCAGCAGCGGTGTTACTTGGAACAAAAAACAACTCAATTGGTATGCGAAAGATTATATTTATCGACAAGCACCCGGAGGACCATTTTTGGTCAATCGATAAATTAAAAAGTACTTTTCACAACACTAATTTACTCACGCATGCGCAAATGTTTTTTTGTATCACTATCGAATTGTCACTGTCGATCTTTTACATCCTAGATCTGTGGGGGCAACAATGAAACAGCTTGTGTTTATATAATTCCTAGCTGTTACCCGCGACTTCGTTCGCGTTTATGCCGAAAATAGTATCTAAAAACTTTCCTCGTGATATACTGTAATTAATCATCACATCAAGATCCGTTCAGCTGTTTAGCTGTGAAAAGCCTTCAATCAGACATATAGAGTTACTTTCGATTTTATAATATTACAGCCTTAGAAATAAAGTTTTAATACATGTGTACACACATTGTGTAACACAAAAGCTGAAAAATAAAAATATTTTTGACTTAAACGTTGTGTACAGTTCGTGTACAGATGTATCAAAATCAAAGGAAAATAAACATTCGTTACACGGCCGGGTACCCTTGTTTAGCGGTTGTTTGTTTGTTTAGCGTGATATACTGTAATTAATCATCACATCAAGATCCGTTCAGCTGTTTAGCTGTGAAAAGCCTTCAATCAGACAGATAGAGTTACTTTCGATTTTATAATATTACAGCCTTAGAAATAAAGTTTTAATACATGTGTACACACATTGTGTAACACAAAAGCTGAAAAATAAAAATATTTTTGACTTAAACGTTGTGTACAGTTCGTGTACAGATGTATCAAAATCAAAGGAAAATAAACATTCGTTACACGGCCGGGTACCCTTGTTTAGCGGGTGTGTACGGGGTCAAGATGGCGGATTTCACTATAACAGCTGATCTAGACTAGTAACTATGGTAGAAACTGTGTAATGTTTCTCTATTGTCAAAATAAAAACGTTTGTAGTTGGTAGTGTGACATTAGACACATTGTAGTGTTGACGTTGATTGTTCCGTTCAGAAATTTGTTGTTAGTCTCCCACTAACACTCAGCCGCTTATGTAGCCGAAGCCTTATTTAAGTACAATCCCTATGTTCTCAGTTCAGGGAGCCTACCACGACACCTCATAGCCATGATGGTAACGTTGTTTTCGACGCTGCGCGACCGCGAATCGTATCGCCGCGCAGTAAGGTTCATGGTCGCGCGGTCGCCCATGATGGTAATAAAATGTCATGGTAGCCCACCAGTTCGTCCAGTACAGAGCAAGTACAATCAATACTCGCAGTGGGGTGATTGTACATTGCTGGCTCTGTTATCGATACGATAAGAGTGCATTCGAGCACTCGTACACGCGTTAGGGATGTGCCGCAATATCGAATTGTCGATAAGATATCGTTTGCATTGTTTACTAGAAAGGTTAAGTCATCGTGGTCACGTCATGTTTTGTTTTTGTAAGTTGATGGGAAAGAGGGTAGTCTCTGAATCTTAAGATTGCCTGGGTTTAGCGCGTGCTCATTTCCGTCACTGTCTCTCTCGTTAGAAAAGTCATGAGGATGAATTTATTAACCCAATCTCAGATTAAAAGGGCTAAAATCGCTTATTCTTTTTCTTTAGGCAAGTCTGAGTTGAAAGTTTACTTCCTAACTAAGAGTAATATTACGTAAGTAGGAATCTATACTCTATGGTTCCTAAATACTAAGTCATTTATTCCGGTACTCCATTCTAGATTGTTCCGGTCCCACTATCGATCGATTCGAGTTGGATTTCCCCGATGACATTGCCTAATCACAAATAGTATTTCAGCCTATAGATACCTAATCTATCAGCGGTTGGTATTGTTTTCATACATCATACCTATATTTATCTAGATTGTTATCTCAGCTCACAAAATATTCTATACCACTGGAACCTCCGCAAATAGATATAACATATCGATCTTCATCTGAAACACCGATAAGCTATCTGAAAAGCCCGTCCCTAATACGTCTTTTGTCCTCAAATAAAAAGGGCGGTTCCAGAACAGCTGAAAACATGAAAGGAGATTTTAACAACATTATAAGCAGCTTACTATGGAAACAGCCCTAAAATAGGAAGAAATAAATCTGATCTACAGAAAAAACATTGTACATACAAGGTTATCAGGAAAGGCAGTACTAAGCCGAAAGAGGGTCATTATACTCATAATTATGAACAAGTTTTACTATGTTGTCAACCCCAACTATCAAGAAAAAGTAACAGCTGTTCTATACATTTTTTCGACGATCAAAGAACGTTTTGTACAAACAGCTGTTTTTTTACGAGATTTTAGGTTGGCTCCTTAGTAAAAGTTGTTCATAATGATGAGTACAATGACCCCGTTTTTGCATAGTACACCCTATACCTATAGCCCTGTATAACTAGTTGTTACCCGTGAGTTCGTTCGCGTTTATTCAGAAAATAGTGTCCATAAACCTTCCTCGTGAGTAGTATACTGCTAGTAACTAATTACCTATCAAAGATACCCTCTCAGCCGTTTAGCCGTGAAAAGCCTGACAGAGTTTCTTTAGATTTTATAATATTACTAGCTGCGCCCCGCGGTTTCACCCTCGGTTAAAAAGTATCATATGTGCTATTCTAGACTATAATCTATCTCTGTGCCAAATTTCATCCAGATCTGTTCAGCCGTTCCGGCGTGAAAGAGTAACAAACATCCATCCATCCATTCTTACAAACTTTCGCGTTTATAATATTAGTAGGATAGTATGGACTAGTACGGTTTAGTAGAAGGCATATAAGTAAGAATATTTAGTAAGTACATATTACTTACTCATATAGTAGTAAGTAATATTTAGAAAACGTAGGTTTTCTTTTAAGATCTAATGGTTGGTTCCAGCAAAATTATTCGTAGCGATGAGCACAACGCCCTTTCGAGTTTTCTAAGTAATACCGAGAATCACTCCGTATCAATACTTGCCGGAAGAAATAAAACGTGGCAAAACAGAACAGAAAGATTTATCGACGTTGCTCCGATAGGCTTTTATACCTTTATGATGGGTTGTCGAGTTGCGAAAGCGTTCGAGCCTGAGGCGCGAGGGTTTGTGAATAGGGTCAATGGGAACTACTGTGCCCGTACCCTGACATCTTATTGCGATGTTTTTTAGATGCAGGCGCCGACGCTGCGCGACCATGGACCTTATTGCGCGGAGATAAGATTCGCGGTCCCGCAGCGTCAGCGGCTGCAACTGACAATTATCGTAATAAGATTTCACGGTACGGACTCTGCGCTGGGTACAACTCGACGTTTTGTAAGGCTGCGTTTCCACCTGCAAGTAAACTCCCGCGAGAAATATCTGACCAGTCTGTCAGACGCGACAGCATTTGCACTTGCAAGGTGCTTCCGACCATTTCTCGCGGAAGTTTACTTGCAGGTGAAAACGGGGCTTGTCGCCGCCGTATTGTACAACATATCGCAATGACGATCCGGCTTATAGTTGATCCGCCGTAAACCGTAAAGCCTGAACCAGACTTTTGCCGCAAACGCCCGCGTAAGTTTTCCTATTGGTTGTTGAAAGCTTTTTGATCAATATGAACAGCACATCGGCGCTTTCGCGGGCGTTCGTTGCAATAGTCTGTTTCCAGCTTTAAACAAAAGTAGGAAGGCAGTGGAGAATGACACGAAGCGGAAAAATGGTGCGCTGAAGGGGAGGCCTATTCTCAGCTGTCGATAGAAAATGGTTGTTGGAGGAAAATATAAATGCGGGTCAGCTCTTTAAAATGGCTAGCCGATGCCGATCACAGTAAATCTGGTTTCCTTCATCTCTACAATATTCTACATAGTATAAAATAATATAAACAATGCCGCTTTTCGCGTCTGTCTGTATTTCCGCTAACTCATGAACCGCGCAACGGATTTTGATGCGGTATTCAGTATCATTCAGATAATTTCTTCCTGGTTGGTTTACAGGCTTTGTAGATACGTGCGAAGCCGGGGCGGGTCGCTAGTTATAATTATCGTAAGTTCGTGAATCAGACAGAATGTGTTTGAGTTCTTCGCGCTAAATCACCTAAGCGGGTTTGTATGAATTTAGTAGAGGTAACTCTAGGATTAACATTGACTCATTTTTTATCCCGGACAAATTTACGATTGCTGTAGGTTCGTGAATAGAACCTTGGACGTAACTAATAGAATAATAATCGGCCATCATTATCGACCCGTACTCGTAATCGCCCACAGCTGAGCATAGGCCTCTCGAACTTACAGATAAAATCTAATGTCTTTATCCTATCGGGTATCGAAGATATACTTGTGGAACTCAAAGCTATAAAAAATCACCTAGTTTGAAAAAATAGCCACTAGAAGAACAGGCACAATCTTTACGCAGGTCAGTGATTCCCAAAGTGCACTAAATCAAACTCCAGGGATCTACGACGGCCTACAAGGGGTCTATGTAAGAAAAAATAAGAATTAGGGGTCTATGGGATATTAACGGGGGTCCACGCTAGCCGACTCTCACACTTTTCCACTACGTTATTACTGAATGTGATCAGTAATATTTATGTATCTATCAGTTAATCACCGGGGGAGATGCAAGACGATGCGAAAGTAAATAACCAACACAGATCTACACAAATCCAAAAAATGGCAAGTGGTCTACGAGGCAAAATACTCTGGGAACCTGACGTAGGTGCTAACAAGTAGGACTAATAAGTAAGTAGATCTAAGTTTGAACCTAAAATCCAAATTCAAACGCGCAAGTAGGTAGGTATAATAAGCTAAATTTCACAAGACAGTGTGCCCGCGGGCCGTAACCGCTTGCTCTAATAAACCTAGGTAGCCCACGTTATGCCAGGTTATATGGACCGGTCTAGACCTAAACAATGATACGTTTTTCGCAACACGCCGCGTGATGTCACTGGGCGTGTTATATCAAATATTAGTTAGTAGGTAGGTAAGTATAATCGTACTTTTGAGCTTGCTCGGAACTGGAATAAGTATCTCCGTTGTAGTAAAAGTAGATTGTAAATTGTAGAAAAAAAAAAACTTTTTTAGAAATTGCAAAGTTTTGCAAAGTTTAAAAAAAGAATTATCCTTATCGGACTACTATAAAAAGTTATGCGTGGAAGCGTACGTAAAATTATACATGAAAAAAGTATTGACGCGTCGACTTGAGAACCTTCTCCGTTTTTTCGTCGGTTAAAAATGATAATAACGCTTATAATATGCCCCCAACAATCATGGTTGAAAACACTCTCGATCAAGTTTCCTTTCAAACAAAATGAGAGCTGGTTCTGGGGGCCTACCTACTAAGGGCCGATTTCACCAGTGGATGTAAACGCGATTAGCTCATTTTAAACTTGGTTTACGTGAAAAACTGAGGTTAAACAGTCATTTTGCATTTCACTAAACTTAGTTTAATAAATCTCGATTAGTAGCATAAATGGTGAATTCGGCCTTAAGACATCTTATTGCCATCATAGTCACGTTTTATTCACGACGTTGAGCGACGCGAATCGTATCGCTGCGCAACAAGGTCCATGATCGCGCAGCGTCGAAAACAAAACGTAACCATCTAGTAGGGGTAGGCCCCGAGAAGCGTTTATGCCACCGACTAACACGCCTTCGTTTCCATCGGTGGTTAAGAGTACCTCTGACTGGGCAAAATGGAACCTTGATCCCGCCCCATGGCCAGCATGGCCCCATGGCCCCATGGATCAAATTTTTTTGGTAAGGTTTAGGGTCACTTACTGAGCATAAAATCAAAAAATGCTGACAGGATGGAGCTTCAAAACAAATCAAATTCATCTTGAAAAAAAGTTTTTGGCCGATATCTCGGAAACTATGCATTTTAGGGCAAAAGTTATTGAGACCATTATTGTAGAGAATTAAATTTCCCATCTTTATTTGCTTTTAATCCTTTTTGTAAAACTTACCGTTTACGAATTTCATTGTTAGAATGCCTTGAAGAACCTTTTTGTAGCGATTTAAGTAAAACAATTATTTCAAGAACGGTCTGTAGTTATTTCCCTTGGGATATTACAGACGAATGAAACCATTTTTTTCAATTCGAAAAGAACTCAGGTGGCGTAGGTTTACCTATTCCAATTTGATGTTAGCAAATAGAAGCTCACTTTCACTTTGTAATTCTATGTAAATTTTATTATTTTAAGAACATTTAGCTATCGTGTAATACGTACTAGAGTCACTAGAGATGATAACAGGTCTAGCATACGAACACGATAAAGGTAAGTCGATTATTTTTATCGAGACAGACGTATGTTTACACATAGCCTTGTCACGTTCTCGCATAACAAAAAGTGACGATAAGAATTTTGTCGCGCGCACATGCTAGGGGTGCTGAATACATTGCGAAATTAATCACCGGACGACACGGTCAATCTTCAGATGGGTGACCACGGGTAGCATTTTCGACTGAGTGCTACGTATGCTACCGTGTCTCGTATGACACGTGAAATTGTAGGCGCCGATTGTTTGTTCTTTAGATAACTAGATAACAACAAATGTTTCGGGCGGTCTAAAACCTCAAGACACCAGGACTAGCCACTCAGCCCAAACACTAACTTTATTGCGATGTTTTCTAACTAAATCTAGCAATCGAGTGTTAAAAGCCTGCGTGTAGATAAAACGATAATTTAGTTGATGACTTAATAGGTAATAGCTCTCTCTAATAACTTGATATGACGAATGAAGAATGACAAAAACATAGATGCATCGTAAAATCGTACTCCTATATAGGTACCTACCTAATAAAAAATAAGTTCGGGACATTTTTACACACGGTCGCCTACGCATAGCTTGTACCTACTATGGCTGCCAGAGACTGTACTTTTATGGAAATTGATATGCTCTGACTTATCGGATACGATAATTTTGGTGATGTACTGGTCGTAAGTACTGGTAATAGGGTCGATGGAGGGTAGAGTGGGGTGACGCGATCCAAAGGTCTACCTAAAGGTAACAAGCTAACAGGAATCTGAAATCGCAGTTCTATTGCATGAGACTACGTCACTAGAATCTCAGAAAGATCTGCGCTAATCTTTTCTGGACGTTACGTTGTGTTTACGCAGAGGAACCTGTGCCAGCGGCTTTGAGCCAGCACCGTCGTATCAAACACAACAAAACATTTATATACAAACATAGCCCCTTGTAGGATTTGAACCAACGCCTCAGCATAGAAGTCAAACACACAAACCACTGTGCTATCATCTGAAATCATCACACTGTGTGTGTGTACACTTCGTCGTACATTCATAAGGTAACCCGCCCTCTGCCCTATATTTCCATACGCTTGATTTCCCCCGGCACACGCGTGAATCACCCTGGTGTGTTGAACTTTAAATTACACACTTCTTGTGTATCAAGTTTTACTCATTAATTACTTTACCTACTACTAAATACTTAAGTGTTACTTTGAAAGGGTCGTTCTGGAAACTCTGATCCATTGTCACTGTTTAAATAAAGTTAATATTAAAACTGCAGGTAGAACTTTACCTCTGCCTATACAGCAGTGCTAGGTGTAGGCTTCAACCAATAGAAAATAAAATACATATTTTTATAATCATTCAATTAGGTATTTGTTGAAATGTACAAATACCTACTTTAGTTGTGGGTAGGAAGTAGATAATTTTCAACTCTTAGATTTCAACTAGATTAACAATCACGAAAATCCTACTAATATTATAAACGCGAAAGTTTGTATGTATGGATGGATGGATGGATGGATGGATGGATGTTTGTTGCTCTTTCTAGCCAGAACGGCTAAACAGATCTGGATGAAGTTTGGCACAGAGATAGATTATAGTCTAGAATAGCATATAGGATACTTTTTAACCGCGGGTGAAACCGCGGGGCGCAGCTAGTTATTACATAATAGAAGGATTATAAGTTTCATAACAAGTTTCGTTGATAGCTTTTTGTAAGGACTGCAGCTAAAATTACTTTAGGCCCTGTTCAGAATGCTAAATTGCTAATTCAAACCAGCTAAAAATATTAGTCTTTGTTATTGCTGCATATTAGTCAATTTTGCAATTTAGGCTTTTAAGTAAGGCTTAGTATTTAAAAAAAAATACTTTTTATATAACATCCATTTTTATTTACTAGAAACATGCTCATTGTTCTTATATTTGTGCTCTTATACAGCGATGATAGCCTAGTTAGAGAAGGCCTGCCTCGTAAGTCAGATGGAGTGGGTTCAAACCCTGCCGACGGCATGCACCAATTTGTTCACTGTGTGAACATTTGTGCGTATTGATGTCATCTGCTACATGAATGGAGCCCGGTGTATGGCGACAGGCTCGCCCCCTGTCACATTTGGGACTGAATATCGTCCGGCGAAGTGTGGGTGTTGTATTACAACTCGGCCAGCCCTCTCGGGGAAAAGGCGTGACGATATGTTATACAGTAAAAAAAATACAGCAAAGGTGCAAATCTAGATCAAGTTCAGATGGTAACCATACAACCCTCTAGCAATAAACATTGTATAGCCTCAGAATAGTTATAAAGACAGTATTTTGTCTTTTTTTTTATGTCAGGTTGGATGGTTGGGTTCTTCTAGTTGGGTTAGCTCAGGAAGATGTTGGTGGGATGGAATGCACAATTTACCCTAACAGGACTTATCACTTCCATTTTGAGTAAGAATGGGGAGTGTTTATTACAACATCAGTTATAGCTCTGGCTATATACAGTTCGGCCTGATTGTACAGGCGATTATGCACAACTAAGTTATGTACAGCATGTTTGACATGTACATGGCATTGTGTGCTTGTGCTGCGCATACCATGTCGCACAAATCACGGCCGAACAAAACCTCTCCAGCTCGTCTCCTCCATCAGAGCAAATCTGACTTGGATTGATTAGATAAGAAGGCTAAGGCGATAGCAAAGCTCCTGCTTTCGTCTTTGTGGTTATTTTTTTATGAGAACCTGAAACTTCCTTTAATTATTTAACTAACTAACACTAAGTAGTGAACTGTGTACAGGCAATTATGTACAGCATGTTTTAGGTGTACATGGCATCATATGCTTGTGCTGTCCAAAAACATTTCATACAAAATGTGATTGGACATGAATTGGTTGTGCAAAATTGCTTGTACTAAATGTTGTACAGGCGATTGTGCACAGCAAAGTTTTGTACAAAACTTTAGATGTGACATGTCATCATATGCTCATGCTGTAGAAAACGTATCGGACAAAATGTGGTCCGTGTGATTGTTTGTTGAACAAAACATGTCATACAATATAGTGACTCTAAGAATTGAGGGATCTTGGGGTAATACAGTTAATTCTTTGGGCTTTTGTTGCCTATACCCAGATGTGACTGTATTTTGGTTAAGATTGTGATTAACAATGATCAGCCTGTATCAACCTATAGTTGGTTAGGCCTTTTCATCGGGACAATGAAAGAAAAGAAAACAAAATCCTCCATTAACCATTACAGAAAGATCAATTCATTCATTAGATTCTTCTATTATTTTGATATTCGGAGCTATAGCTAGTTTATTGCAAGAAGTTAAAGTTAAATTTGTAATTATGAAAGTCGAATTGAAACACTATTTTATTGTTTTGATTAAACTTTCATGATTGTACCTACAAAGCATTTGTGTAAAAACAATAGAAACAAACTTCAATTTTAATTGCTGTAAAATGAGTTTCAATAACCCATTGCTTTGACTAGTGAGTAGATATTAAAGTAGGTAGTGAGGTATTTGAGGGAAAAAATTATTGCCTCCATTAAAATATTAATGAGTGTGTGTAGACTTAACAGAATAGTGTGGATAAAGGCTCAGTTATTCATAACTTGGACTTTTCAAAGGAACAATACATTAATTTACTAAACTTTCTTTCCTTAATGACTATTACAATAACAAACCATGTCAACAATGGTAATTTACTGCTAATTACTCCATTTCAAAACCATAACATGTGAAATTAAGATTTATGAGATAATAAAAATTCAAAGTGTTTTTAGTAGGAAGGTAGGTCAGTAATTCGAAGGTGACTCAGAATATAGAGCGTTTTTTTAATGCATTTGGCACACTATTAAGCCTCGGCCAATGAGCGGGGCCTATCCATTCACGCCTTCGCAACGAAACGGCAGTTGAACCTTGAAAACACTACGAAAGCACGACCCATACATAGCGATCAAAATATTACGGGCAGTACAAACCTTCAGCGCTTTGGTTCAGCGACGGTGGAGCTACGGACGCCGACAGGTCTTTCTTCTGCCCTATCTTAGGCGGATCCGAGTCCGAGTCGTCGAAATTTAGCGTCCTCACTGACTGGGAGCACCGACGATCCATCGTCACTCTCACAATTCCACTATTTATTCCTCCATCTAATTGCACACACTATCACTTTTCCATCGCACAGAGCGAATACATCACGATTATGCCAACCGAGTGCTAGCAATGATTACAATTTTTTAGTTTTCTCTCGGTGTAGTGAATGCAAATATTTTTATGCCATGATAGGTAAATAGAGCGCGCTACACGATGCACGACTCGCACAAAATACAAATCGAAACGAAGTCAAAAACGTAATGAAATTCTGTCACTTATGAGACAGGACAAGCAAAACGGTAGCGACAGTGACAGTGACAGCCACCGACCGAAGTGAGGAAAAGTATTTTTTTTTTTTTAATTTATTCATGACCATGGAAGTGAGGAAAAGAGCCACGTTGTGTTGCTACATTTAAAATATCTATTTCCCAAAAAAAACAATAACACCTGTTTGCACTGAACTTGAGATAAGCTTGTCATACGTAAGTTACACCTTTTTTTCGTGGGGGAATGCATTTACACATCCCTGCTCCAGCCCGGGGGAGGCGTAGCCGGGTATGTCAGACTCGATGGCAGAAGGGCACCCATACTCTCTAAACCCCACGGTGTCCCAGTGGCAGATTTTATAGCAAAAAACATTTTTGTTGTTTAAGGACTGGATGTTACTTCTGACCATAGTTACTTTCATAAGCAAGATAATGTAGAAGTTTTTTTATTAAACCTTCAACTTAAACTTCATCCTATGTGCAATTTAATGCTACGTAAAGTTACGTAATTTTTGAGCCTCTTAAAATAGCTTTAAGAATCTTTAACCGGCGTTATTGCTTTCTTTCGTTATTATATTTTTTCAAACTACTTTATATATTCTTCCTACAAACTGTTATTGTAATAGGCTGGAACAAAACTTCTTACAGTTATTTCCAACTTATTACACTTTTGCACCAAGTAGTCAAAACACCCAGCAATAACGAGAGGAATACAATAATGAGGGTAATGTCCATAACAGGCAACATTCATTCATTTTTCGCAAGTTTTTGAATTTTAGCCTGTAACGTAGACTAAAGTTTTAGTAGATAGAATAGGATTTTTTAATTTACAAAAACAACTTTTTTTTTCGAATAAAATAGTTGTTCTAAATTAAAATAATACATAATTTAGATTTTTAGTTTCTATAAAGAAATGGTAAATTATAGCAACATTAGGTTATCGTTAGTTATAAATTTCTCTCTAGCTCTAATAATATCAAAATTAAATGTAGTTCATTATAATGTGGTTGGTAAATCAATATATATTAATATATTTTTTTACCTTCATTTAATAATGAAAAATTTGCAAAACAAACTTAAAGTCAGTCAACTATGTAAAATACTATATAGAAGAAAAATATTTTCGACTGGTAATTTCTGTAAAAAGAGCGAAAGAAAATATATTTCTATTTCATATTTGAAACGAGCTTTCACCGCCATCTCTGGACAATTTATTGATAATCAGTCTTTAGTCCTACCAGTGCAAAAAAGTATAGTGGATATTATTACCATTACAATAACTTTAATGTCAAAATAACTATGCAAATAAGCATTAATATTATATTTATTTGATTTTAAATGATAGAAAAATTGCTAAAGTATTGATATTATTCCAATTTTAATTATTTGTCTTAAAATTAGCATCAAAGTTTCAGGCCAAGTACTGCCATCTAGTGAGTAAAAATGGCAAAATTAAGTTGACCCGTCAAAAGAAACGGAAAAACACGAGAGTGCGTCGCCTCAGTAGATATCAGCTGAATTATTCGGCTAAAATGCCCTGGCACGGGCATACGTAGTCGTCGGTCCGCCATTACGACGCAGCCGAAGACACGTTCGTCGTATTTAGTTCAATATTTTCGTTTATAAATGAGTAATAACGCTCATGAACTAAGTAATCGACTTCTGAATGCGTTGGATAACAATTACAATGTAAGTTTTCGAGTTTTTATGCTCGTATATTGGATAAATCAGCCGAGATACGAAAACGGTCCACGAGCCCATGACATCCGATTCAATGTTGCGATTTGGCTACTTGGGAGGTTGGATCTGGAGTAACCGCTGGTGCGCGAAGCGTTATCGAGGAGTGTAGTTATCAGTCGAATCATGAAAGTGGGAGTAGAGTGCGTTCCACGAGACGGAAGTCTCAAGTGTGCGGTTGGTGAGCGTCGCGAGCTCGGCGGGGCACTGACGTCGTTAGCTCGCTCCCCGTCCCTCGCGCGTCGTCCCTAGTGCCAAAAATTTTGCAATGTGAAAGTATGGAATTGTGCCACGCGTGACCTTTCCCATATATTTCGTAGTTTGCGATGCGAGGTTTGGTTGGAAAAGCGTTATTAGTACCGAATGACCTTATGTGAGTATTGGATGAAGTAACAGTGCCAGGGGCCATGTGGGGTCCTGCCTGCTCTGTGCTTCTATATTTTTGTATTTTCTTCCTCCTTCCAATTGGATCAGCAGTTTTAATTGTGCAATCATGTCTAGAGATGAATCTGCAGTTGTAGAAGAGGTATAAGATGCACTCATAACAAATTTTTTGTCATATGAAGTTCTGGAATTAACAAACATTCAATCATCGCTGAGCAGGTGAACGGTATGTACATACTTATTGTTAATATTTTAGACTACAATATCAAGTAATCTACCTCAGTTTCAAACTAACAAAGTTAGCCATTTCTTGATTGAAGCTGTTACATTGAATTTTCCCAGTGATAATATTCAAATTTGTACATTTAACCCTTGTCCAAACCACCACAATCCGTCATATCAAGCACCATTTCACAATGAAGTGCAACATCAATGCAAGGTGTGCATTTAACAGCCTATAGCTAACTTCATTGCAGTACTTAGAACTAGAGTCTAGGGTTATTTTGTAGCATGCTGCATCAATGTTTAATTTTCATGCCTGTTGTTAGAACATCAGAAAAATATATTTGTCAAATCTATACACCTTTTGACCGGACCTTTTGGCCGGAAAAGGTCATTCAACAACTACTTAGGCATTTGTACATTGTAATTGTTGCCTTTAGTGTGCAATAGCCAATGGCCTATCTTACCAGGAACCTGTAATGGACTTCTTTTAATAGATTAGAATTGAAACTGCAGCTGTCTTATTGTAAATCTTTAAAAGCTTTTTAAAGATACTTATTCAAAACGAAGTGTGTGCTTATTTAATCTGCATAGCAACAACCTAATTCATTTTTAAATTGAGGTTATAGAATCCTGCACTTTTTCGCATGAGGTGTATTGTACTTGTTCACCTGCCAATGATATTAATTCTATTAACCTTTGTCCAAACTAATCTGACAACTGAAATGATCTGCATTTATTTTCATTTCAAAATGCGAGTAAGACATGGCAACATTTTTGAAACTGTCTAGTTTCTGGTGTAACAAAATCAATGGCAATGTCTAACCATGCCAGCTTATTGAAATATGGGAGCATAGCATGGAACCATACTTGACTGTTTTTTAAATGCTTTTATTTCGCTTCACTCATATGCTTGTTTCAAATCTTGCAACAGTTTTTATGACTACTTCTAAACTGACTCTAATAAAACTTTGCACTCACATAATACGACAATACAACATTATAAGACTAAAACCAGTCCACTAAAACATTACTTTTTAATATCCCTGTTCTGAATCTACTACAAGCATCTAACATCAATCGGAAATTGCTTTCATTCTCAACTCAAAGCTAGATGGACTTGAGTCATTTCATACACTTGCTTATCTCCCTCCTAATCACTGATTAATTTCAATGTTTGATAACATTTGGCTTGATTACATTTTCTTTTTGTTGTTGTGTGATCTTTCCGAGAATTCTCTTTGTTTATTGGCTAGTAATATTTTTTTTGTAAAGTGATAAAAATATAACCCCAAAATCTTGTAACCTTTGGAAATTATCTGGTGATTTTTGGAGTTAATTTTATTCTGTGAGTATCTATCTCCAAATCATACAAACTCCTTAAATGCTATTTGATTCCTAACAGTGTCTTGCCCCAGTATTCACAATAATTAACATTATTTGAGTTCTCACAGTGTGCTTGAAGGCACAGCACACAGGGTGCAGGAAATGTATGGCAGCTTTCATGTCAATGTACTGAGATTTAGGTGGTACTTGGCGCAGGGCTACTGTGCTACTGTACCAGCTTAATGTCCCAATTATAGACAGATACCTCTAAAAACCACAGTAGAGCAGAAATGTTGCTCACCATACCTTTTGAAATATTTCACCCATGGGGTTAGGTTTGTAGTCATATTATTGAAATTTTTATAGTTTGTTATTTGGATAAACTAGATTTTTCCAAAATTCAAGTGATCAATAAAATTGCTCTTGAAATATTTTTAAACCACCTTAAAATTAGAATTGTCTCGCAACACATTAATTTAAAATACTACTAAGTACATTATTTTGGTCTCTCCACTAACCAACCAACCAAGTTAGTTACCAGTAAGGCTAAAAATTGCTTGCCATAGGAATGTCATGTATCATATTACTTACAGTGTATCAAAATACATGTAAAACCCTGATTTTGCTAATTTGTCCATTTTGCAATATGGAGTGTACCTTATATGTTAGGTATTTGTGAAAATTATTAGATATTTAAATGTGGAGGTTTTTAGGAAGTGATATGAGGTCAATAAACCGATTAGCTATACCAGGCTGACAATTCATATTTCCTTATTATTTGTATGAAGGCAATCATACAACCACATTAACTGTGACCTGCATTTTCACTTGATGTTTTAAAGTTTATACATACTTTTTCGGGATCAAAAGTTTCCCATGTCTCTTCTCATTGTGCTTACAATATAGTGACTATATTATCAGGTTTGGTTCAGCCAAATACTGTAAAAAGAGGGTTAATAAACAGAGGTGATAAGAATGGCCTGGTCTACCCTTTTTTCTTGGAGGGGTAGGCAGAGACCACTTCTCTGCACTTGCACACATTTTTCACTTCTTCAAAATAAAAATAAAAACTGATGGCAGCTTACAACCATTTGCCAAAAAAAGTGAATTCGTCTAGCCTGAGTTCAGTGTTTAGGCCACCAAAAGGTCAAAATGGATGCAAAACTAATTTCTAAACAAAATTTCTCAACTTATCAGAAATTGATCAGACATCTAGCAGATTCAGAACTCATTAATTCCATCTTGTAAATTGACTGTTGCATCACTTTGTTTTGAGGCCTAGGATATTGATTGATCACTTGACACTTATGCAATCATTGTCCAACGAAATCTCTTACAAATATGGAATGGGACAAAAAGGTGAATTTGTTTAGTTTAGAAAGCAAATACATAAGAAAATTAAACTGGAACTATTCAGTTACCTAAGTAACTAAATGTTTTCTGGAAGAGATTGCTCTATGCAGCAATGGCTACTATGGTAATGGCTTTAGTGTCGTATCTCTAATGCTTTCTTATGTTTGATTTATAGTGGGGTGTATCATGAAACATATTGCTTTTAATGAACTAGGTACTAATTAAAAATGTATTAGCATGTGAACAAACATTGTCACAAAAATGAGATTCGATGAATGAATTTTTCGATTCATTCATTTTCCAATTTCACACTTCAATGCCATTACAATGGTTGATTGCTTTTTTATCGTTTTACTATTTCCTTCGTTTTTTTGCAAAATTGTGAAATGCGTGGAAATGCAAATGTAGTGATTTTTTGGTGTTGCAGTGCAATTTAAATTTCAGATTTATGTTTGCTATATTCCTAGAATTGATTGCTATGTAGTAGTGTTTATGTTAAGCACAACCTAATTTATGAGTACCTTTATGTCTAGAGAGAGTTCCGTACTGTTCATGAATGAAAAACAAAATGATTGACACATGCAATGTTTTTTAGTGCATGGGAACATTTTATTTATCAAAGAACCTAACCGTGAATCGCGATTTTCAAAATAACCTCTACGTGTTTTACATAATATTACCTTTTTGGGTATTTTTAACAGGTTATTCTGAAAGTTGTTTCTAATTCTAAAAAGCAAAAAAATCCTATGTGTATCATTATATTCTCAAAGTACACTGGAGAATTACATTGAGAATTGTATACCAATTATTATTACCTTATATTTTACATCAGCCTGGTATGTCCCATTGTTGGGCAAAGGCCTCTCTTCCCTCCTTCCAGTTACAAAAAAACCATACAAAAAAATAAATTCGTGGATTTAGTTACTAATATAGTTTGGGAAATAATTGGGAATGACCCCTCTTTTAAATTTACCCACTAGCTGTGAGTGACTTGAACTCTGTTTTTTATTTGTAAATTATTATGTCTGATTCTCACCCTAAATTGTGTTTTTGGTGCATATTCTTAAAAACCTCCACCCCTACCATGGTATTCCCTTTTTTAACCTATTTGTTACCATACACTGTCCTTGTCCAAACACTGGCAATTAGTTGTCTCTAATGTACCCATCCTACTGAAGAACAAACTGTCTCCCATAGCACAGGATCACCCTAGTTTGGGAGACAGGAAATCTCATGAAATTGTATAACTATTTTTATAAGCAAATAAATGATTATTATTATTATCTATGTGTAAGTTAAAGTTTTTGTGAAATAAACTGATATTTAAAGAATAGTCTTGCACCATTATATATTATAAAAAAGATAGCAGAGAATAGAGGATCTATTGTAAGATCTATTCTATCTATCTATCTATTGATCTATTGGAAAAAGTTAACAGTTTTCAACAGACAAGTTCAAAAAAAGATGACAAAAAGGAAAATTGGGTTTGAATGGATTGAATAGCTATTGATGATTGTTAAGCCCTCATTACATATTCCAATTTGCAGTATGCAAGGTGAGCTAGCATGCTTATATTGGATAGTGTAATTGCTGTTAGACAGTTATCAATCCATTTTTTTCTATGCTAACTTAGCATACTGCAAATTGGATAGTGTAATGGCCACTTTAGATAGTTTTTCCCACTTCTGAAAAGGAGGAAGTTCTCATTTCAGTCGATTAAAAAAAAATGTTTCTACTACATTACTCCTTTAATTTTTAAGTTGATTTAGATTTTTTTTGAAAGGACCCATTTATCGAAATCCAGGTTTGATGACAGGAAGCCATTATTTTTTTTAATTTAGAATATTATTAACATTTTTTTTTTCTGGTTCTTACAGGTTGTCGACATGCATACCGTTAACGAAATCATTTCCATTTTGGAGAAGTTCAATATCACAAAAGAGCTGCTGGAGGTAAGATTTTTTTTAAGCTTATTAAGTCACCTTAATACCTTTTCTAATCCCGGACGCACTTGACGTGTCTGCATGTATGTGTCTGTAGCATCGTAGCTCCCGAACGGCTGAACCGATTCTGATTAAATTTTTTTTTGTTTGAAAGGTAAATTAGTCGGGAGTGTTCTTAGCTATATTAGTTGAAAAACGGAGTCTGAAGTTTTTAAATTTTTAATTTTTTTAAAAGCTAAACTTTTCTTTTTCTCGATCGAGATGGTTTTTCGCTATTGTCAGGGGTTTCGACCCCGTTTGTTAATTGTGTGCACATATGTGCGTATTGTTTGTCATCTGCTACATGACTGGAGCCCGGTGTATGGCGACAGGCAAGCCCCCTGTCATATTTGGGACTGAATGTTGTCCGGCGAACACCTCTGCCAGCCCCCTCGGGGGAAAGGAGTGGCGATATGTTACTATGGCATTTCTAACAAAAATACTAGAAGCAAAACCTCGATGTATTCAATTTGGCATAGTATCAGTGCAACATTGTTGCGTATTTAAACTAAATTGTCGTAGCCCCGATACAATAAAGAATTGCATTGTGCATCTATTCTATATACAATTGAAATTGAATGAATGTGAGCGGTAGCATCTGTTGCCTTGCCAGCCTTCTCTGTACTGTAAGCGTTGTAGCGAAATAGAACGCTCGATTAAGTCATTTGTATATAATTTGATGCATACTTATTAAAGCACGATGGTCAGTCCAACAACCTATCTTGAAATACACTGTCTCGTTTTTACGCCAGACTATTTTCTTCGGCGAGAAGTTGACAGAACACTAAGGGTTAATCGACTATGTGTAAATGTAGGAAGTTATTATCTTACCTGCATTGCTAGCGCCGTTTTTATTCGATCGATAAACTGACTTTTAAACTCGACAAATTGCTAAATTTGATCTCTGGTCCGAATAAATTTGTTGATTTAGTCGATTTGAATGGTTCATTTTTAATAGTCATGGTTGTTGATATAGTAAGGTATGGTATTTGGGGAATCCCCATAGGATTTCGATGTTAAGGGAATCTCCATATTGAATTTGACATCGAAAATAATTGTCTTTGAAGCTAGGCCGTTCAAATTGCAGTTTTAAGATAATTTTTTTTATGTAGAATAGGTCGGCGTTTGACCACCAACTCGCCTGATGTTAAGCGATGTTGTGGTCTAAGATAGACCACGATGACCTATAAGGTACTTATTCACTCTAGCCTTGAAGTTTTGTAGAGTGAATAAGTACAAAGACGGCAGTTGAGTGAGGCGCTACAAGTGCGCTACTGCTCAGACCCGTCTTCGGAGCGGTTCCATCGGACTACATCCCGAAACACGACTAGGTCATTTCACGGCATGGCTTGGTCCGGTGGGTGGTAACTAGCCACGGCCGAAGCCTCCCACCAGTTTGCTACCCGGTTAGCACTACCCGGGGACCACGTGTAGGGAATCAGAATAGAGTACACTCCTACGGACGTGGGTAGCTCAGCCCCCAGAAGCTGTTGCACAGCTGTTGCACTGCACAGCCCAGAAGATCTGCTGCTGAAGGCTCATGTTTTTTAAAATTCGATGATAGGATTTCGATGTTAAGCTATGATGCGGTCTACGATGGAGCTCGCTTGTCTACAAAAACCGATTCACTCGAGATTTAAGAACACTACCCCCTTAGCAATTAAAGTTGTATAGGCTCGGAAAAGTTAGATAGTGTTTTGTCTTTTTCTTTCTTTTAATTTATGAAATCGACCGAAAAAGACAAACTAACTAAAAGTTTATTTTCAAATTTCATCAAGATCCGTTCAGCCGTTTAGCAATTAAAATGCCTACAAACAGACAGACAAAGTTACTCTTGATTTTAGAATAAGTAAGGATTAGTGTAGGTAAAAAGCGATGATAGCAGTTGGAGAAGGTCCGCCTTTGAAGCCAGAGGGAGCGGGTTCAAATCCAGCCGACGGCACGCACCAATTTGTTCATTGTGTGAACATTGCGTATTGTATGTCCTTTACTACATGACTGGAGCCCAGTGTATAGCGACAGGCTCGCCCCCTGACACATTTTGGAATATCGTCCAGCGTAGTGCCACATCAGCCAGCCCCTTCGGGGAAAGGCGTGACGATATGTTATGTAGTTTAGGTAATTAAAGCGTGATGTTCCATGATAATTAGTAAGAGTGTCCGTATGTTGTTTGCAGACCACCCGACTGGGAAAGCACATAAACGAGCTCCGGCGGAAGACCTCCGACCCGACGCTCGCGCGCCGCGCCAAGGTGCTCGTGAAGAGGTGGCGTGACCTCGTCATACCCAGCGTCGCCTCGCCCGGACACACTGGTAAATACAATACAATACAAATACACATAATTTTATTACCAAAAATGTACATTATCCAACACAAACAACTTATATTTAAAATATTTTCAAATTACCCTAAGCTAAATTAGTTTTGCTTGTGGTCCCTGCACTAGGTATGAATGCCTAAATGAAAACAAATGTCTTGTATTGTATGTTTCAAATGTATTGGGTATAGAAGATACACTTAGGGACCTAATAGTTATAAAAATGATTACGGAAAAAAAGCCACTACCCAGTAGTTTTGGAGGAGACGTGTTAAATAGGATAGAGAGATGATGCAATGAAAGGCAATTCAGCAGAAGCGAAACACAAAGGTTCTGATTGAGTGTTGTGCCCATTGAGAGGCCAATGAGCTGATGATGTACGAGCTAGAAGTGTACCGAATGAGAAACGTCGCCCAATTAAGCTACCACCAATCTTATCTTATATCTTTAAATGAGCAATTCTTGTATATATATATATAATTGGAATCTCGGAATCGGCTCCAACGATTTTTATACAATTTAGTATATAGGGGGTTTCGGGGGCGATAAATCGATCTAGCTAGGAATAATTTTTAGAAAATGTCATTTTATTCGTGTTTTATCGATAATCAACTTAAGGCGAGGCTTTCCTAGAACTTTAGGTATTTTACTCTACCTCAGGCCGCACTTGAATACGTCGCGCTCCCAAGAGCGCGACGTATTCATTCACGCGACACAAAAGTTGTGTGCGATGCGCCGCGCGCACGTCTTTCACCCGTCAGTCACGTTATGGTATCGAGTACCTAAACACCCATTTTTAGGAAATCGATAAAATAATCCGTCCGTCATTGTACTCATCCATTTTATGAACATTTTTTATTTGATGCCAAACAAAAAAAAAATCTAAAAAATGCCGTTCAAGCCAATATAGGTATAACCATTAACCAATCTCATGTCCACGAGTTGTTGTATTTTTGATGTGTGAGCAGTCGTGGCATTAGTTTCATTTTACCGGTAGTGTCATATTTCCATTTTATCACACTTCACACTCATAAATACAAAATATTGCGATTGTGTGTGGAAGTTAGGTACTTACTCGTATTTCACTTATTCACACCTAGGACGGATGAGGATCATATTTGGAACGGAGTTAGCTTAAGCCCTGGATTGACACATAGGCTATTTGTTATCCTTATTAGGACAAATATTTATACAGGGTGTTGGAATGATTGTGTAACTACCGGTATTCATTAAATAATACAACATAGTAAATTTCATTATTTTTGGGTATATTGTATAACAATGGTAATAACAATTTTAATTACCTTACTTTACCATTAGGTGCGTACTAATAATATTGTATGGTTTGTTAAATGTTACAAAGTTAAAAAACTACACGATTCAGATATAATTTTGAACAATAATTATGAAAGAATTGAGTAAACTTATACCGGATATATAGGTATACATACCCTGGGTACGAAGTGGCGGACATTCTGCTAGTACTAACAAAACATCCAATACAAAAATATACATTCACAATATTTACATTTATATATACAATTGAGCTATAGGTACGTAGTATTATTATTTGTTCTGTGATATAGTTGTAGAATCGATGGCAGCCTAGTTGGGAGTGGCAATTTTGCTCTGCTGGGTTCGAACCCAGCCGACGCCACGCACCAATTTGTTCATTGTGTGAACGTATGTGCGTATTGTGTGTCATCTGCCTCATAACTGGAGCCCGGTGTATGGCGACAGGCTCGCCCCCTGTCACATTTGGGACTGAATATCGTCCGGCGAAATGTGGGTGTTGTATTACACCTCTGCCAGCCCCCTCGGGGAAAAGCGTGACGATATGTATGCATGTCTAGCCATAAGTTCGGTTACAAATGAAAATGCATTTATTTTTTTATACAGTAATGTAATGTTAATAAAAGTTATATTTACATATGTATTGAAGTCTTAACAAAAATATAACTATTATTTTATTCAAAATTACCACATTTGGCCTTGATAGAGGCCTTTAGTCGGTCTGGCCAAGAATCTATGGATGTACGGACTGTTTCCATGGGAAATTAAGCCACTGCTTGCTTCAAAGATTTCTTAAGTGACTCTATGTCGGCGTGTCGTTTAGAGCAGGCCATGCCCTCTAAACCTGACCATAATTTGTAGTCCAGGGGGTTTTGATCTGGGCTAGAGGAGGGCCAGTCTTCAGCCCTTATAAAGTCCGGAACATTGGCTTCCAGCCAGGCTTGGGTAGTTCGCGCCTTGTGACCATGTGCAGAGTCTAGTTGGAAACTCCACGGTAGATTTTTAAAAAGTGTATTGCTAAGGGGTTGTACAACACCATATAAGACGGTCTCTTGATACACTTTGGCAGAAGTTTTAACCCCCTTTTCACAAAAACTAAGCTTTGTGACGCCGTGATAGGATACCCCCCACCAAACCATGACTGACGCAGGATGATGACCACGCTGAGTGAAACAGGGTCAATGTCATCCACGTGCCTAAAACAAAATAAAAATAAATATTTATAAGTATGATGTCCAAAAGTTCAAAATATAAAAATTCTAAAAAACCGACCAAGTTCGAGTCGGACTCGCGCACGGAAGCTGTCGTTCAAGCTTGTTGATATGTATGTACATAATTATATAACAACTACATTATAAATAAATGAGCTTTCAAATGACACCTCACACAACTGATTTGATGAGATAGAACTCGAGATATAAGCAATAATCTACAACGGTCGGCGGCCATCTTTGTGACGTATATACATAGCTTCGCCTGTCCCCGCTATCGCTTCTTACAACCGGCAGTTTCGAATTTCAAAGGCAACGACGAACACATCCATACCAGTCGTAGGTTTATAAAAGCCGTACTTACAAGATTTACCGAAATGCTCGATTTTCGCTAATCGTTAAAAACGAATATACAACTTTACGAGTTTTCTTCAAAACAGCCAAAATCACGTTGCAGTACTAATCAGGCCTAGATGTGTTCAAATCATACGGCTATAACTCAAACGCTACCAAACACTCGTGTAGTACAGATTGTTCAGTCAAAAATGAAAGTATGAACGACGTCCCCTATCTCACCTAACACCCTATATAATTTACATACATACAGTACAGTCAAAACTTAGCGAAGATCCGCCACCTTGCATGTTACAAAAAGAAGGTAGGTACTTACGTTTCGTCAATTGCAATGTCATCAGAGTTTATTACATTCTCTTGAAGTACTCTTCTGCAAAAAAAAAACGAAGATAAGTATTCATGTAGGTAAGTATAACTACGTAAATATCACTACTAGATATACCACTAGGCCGGGTATTTACTCGTTGTGCAGTTCAGATTGCTCAGTAAAAATGAAAGTATGAACGTCGTCCCGTATCTTACCTAACATCCTGTATAGTTAAAACTTAGCGAAGATCCGCCGCCCTGCATGTTACAAAAGGTAGGTAGGTACTTACGTTTCGTCAATTCCAATGTCATCGGAGTTTATTACATTTAGTTGTAGTACTCTTCTGAAAAAAAAAACAAAACTGTAAGATAGGTATTCGTGTAAGTAGGTATAACCATATAAATATAAATATCACTGGTATGCCACTAGGTCGGGTATTTACTCGTTGTGCAGTTCAGATTGCTCAGTAAAAATGAAAGTATGAACGTCGTCCCGTATCTCACCTAACATCCTACATACCTATATAGTCAAAACTTAGCGAAGATCCGCAGCCCTGCATGTTACAAAAGGTAGGTAGGTACTTACGTTTCGTCAATTCCAATGTCATCGGAGTTTATTAAATTTGGTTGTAGTACTCTTCTGAAAAAAAAAAAAACAAAACTGTAAGATAGGTATTCGTGTAAGTAGGTATAACTATATAAATATAAATATCACTGACATGCCACTAGGGCGGGTATTTACTCGTTGTGCAGTTTAGAATGCTCAGGAAAAATGAAAGTATGAACGTCGCTCCGTATCCGTATCTAACAAATTGTCTGGGTGAAATAATAAATGGTGACCGACATAGTCAAAACTTCGCAGAACACCCGCCTCCCTGCGTGGTACAAAAGGTAGGTAGGTACTTACGTTTCGTCAATTCCAAAGTCATTGGAGTTTGTTACGTAGTAGTCTTCTGCAAAAAAAAACTGTAACTGTAGGTAGGTATAACTACATAAATATCACTAGTAGGTATACCACTAGGCCGGGTATTTACATCGTGAACACACGTAACGAGACAAAAAAGTATCTATGATGATGAGTATGATATTTGAAAACACTAAAATGAATATAAGTAGGTACTAATAGATTTGTTGATACATCATCTGACTACAAAAAGCAATGCAAGAAATGTCGATTCTAGTAAATAAAAACAATGATTACCAATTTAATCCAGTAGAAGTTTATCTACTTACCGACGTTTGCTCCTTGACTCGTACGATTTTCTAAAAGTCAGACTTGAGCATTTTTTTCGTTTATTATGTTTGTTACCCATTATGGCAAAACAAAATGCTTGGTTGGTGTTGGTGTGTGCGGCACTGCGGAGATCACAAAAATTTGGCACACGTCCGGCGTCGACGGGGTCTGCGGGCGGACTGGCGGTCACGCAAACGTGCCTTTTTACCATGAATTCGTGATAAAAAAATCATATAAAATTACCATGTTAACTTTTTAACATTTTTATTTATGATTCCATTTTTTTATTGCATTGTAATTCGTAAAAAAAATAAAAAAGCAATATGATTTGTAAAAATTAAGTCGCAAATCGTGTTTAAAATACCAAATAGAGGTGACTTTGGATTTTTTTTCTATCGAGTGAAGTTATTCATTACATGTATCAGATTTATGATTCCACTTAAAAACATGCTTAAGAATAACATATTTTTTTTTACACAGTAAAAACCATGGTTTATCTTAGAGGAAAGTTGATTCTTGCTAGACGTTTTCTGGCCAGGCTCGCCTTAAACATAAACTTGGAAGAAAAATAACAAAAAGGAGGCGTTTGAGTAGTCTCAACTGAAAAATATGACTCTTCCTGACATTTATTGGCGAATAATAATACTATTTTTTGTGAGCAACTAATTGCTTTAACGACACAACAGCAGATGGCGTTGTTAAGTAACACGAAGTCAATGAGTGTTTGCTTTGAGGTTAGACTAAAATCAATTGTTTATTTTCCAAAAAACACAATTAAAAAAAATAATAATACGAGCAAATCTCGGTCATCCAGGTACTAGGAATAAAATAAACTTCATTTACACAGCAAAGTCAACTTATTGGTGGGTTTTGTTCAACGCTGCACATCCTCTCAGCGCTCATATCCTGGTAGAAAGGCAGCCATAACGGTTGGTTTGTCTATCTACAGGGTGATTGAAATCCAGACCGTATTATTTCAAGGAGTGTTTCTACTCATCCTGGGCTACCATTAAAGCGTTACATTATTTGAGCAAAAAAAAATGTTTTTGAGTTATGTGACAATTTTGTGAAAAATTTAATATATTTTGTATTAAATTTTTCACATATTACACAAAATCCTATCCTATCCTATTAATATTATAAACGCTAAAGTTTGTATGGATGGATGGATGGATGGATGGATGTTTGTTACTTTTTCACGCCAGAACGGCTGAACAGATCTTTTGAAATTTGAGAAATTTGAGAAATTTGACACAGATAGATTATAGTCTAGAATAGCACATAGGATATTTTTTAACCGCAGGTGAAACCGCGGGGTGCAGCTAGTACGAAATAACTCGAAAACGAAAAATATTATGTAGCGCTTAGAAAATAACTCTGGATGAGTAGAATCACCCTTTGAAAGGATATGGTCAGGATTCCATTCACCCTGTATAAGTAGGTTTGAGCTTCACCTGACTACTGGCAACCATTGCAAACGCACTGGGCAGTACGCCCCCTAAGTGGGTCAGGGGCGCGTTACCCAACTGTCGTGATCTATTGATTTACGTACTATCGACCGTTAAGAAACCACTGTAAAATTGTATCGATGGTGGTGACGCTAAAAACTAAAAACTACAGACTGAAAGGATCGTCGGGTACGTGGCCAAAATTGGAACTAACGATTGAAATTAAGAATTTGGGTGTATGTATCCTCATGGGTGTACGGAGACTTTCTTTAGGGGTTGGGCAGAAGTAAATCTACTTACTTTTTTACTGGAGAAACCTAAATTTTGAGCTTCGAATTAGGGACCAAGACCTAGAATCAGGGCAGAACCTCTAGATTGCCCTAACGTGGGTACACCCATGGGGTGTCCTACATAATATAGGCATCAACTGTGTCCCATAATATTGATATATAAGTACCCAATATATTATACCTCTGATGGGTAATAACAATTTCGTAAGGCACTACTTGTGCCAAACAGTTGTGCTCAGGGGAAGTCAAGGTACGTCCTTTTTCCTTATTAATTAAGAAGATCCTACCAAATCGACACCGACCGCCTCACTCAAATGCCGAAAGATTACAAGGATTACAGGATTAGGAAATTACACTGTAGTTTTGATGGTAGATATGGGCAGGTTAGGTATTTGACAACAAGGCTGGCTGTTGGAGGCGAGTGGATGCGCGAGCACGAATATGTAAACGGGTGCTCTTCACTGCCTCGCCGTTCGTGGCGCTCGCCTCGTCGAGAGCGGTCTTTTTGACACGAGTCAAAGGAAGAGTGAGATGGAGGTAGAACGAGGCGAACTGTGCTTGCACACAACTGAAAACACGCGAATGTCGAATGTGCAAACGGTCACTCGTGCATGCGTAAGCCACATCGAATGACTCGCCAAACAATTCAACGAGTGGCATGGCAGTGAATCACGACCATTGTAACTCCGGTATTATGTGACTGTTAGGTGGACGATAGTAACACTTGCGTCAAATGCCAGCTGGCTGTCAAATGAGGCTAGCAGAATGCCATAGTTAATTGCTTTGTGATAGATTTTGTCACAGGGTGGTAGGTAGTAAGGCAAACGCTAAAAATTCTAAAAAACCAAAACACTATAGCTTCCTCACAATCTTTTTCTTCAATTTATGCTCATTTTTGGGATTTGAATTCCAAATACCGTCTGAACCCAACAAGCATTGCGACCATCTCAAATTGGTGTCTGTATAATGCACTCCGACCAGGATCTGAAAGTGATTTCTATTGTCATTCAATAAGGTCTCTTCGTCAATTCAATTGACTATACATCTGGTAAATCTCTAAAACATACACCGCTTACGAAATGTAACTACAGCCTAAAGTTGTTCGAAGACAAATCTTTTAAAAATCGATCTGCTTCTCACTATATCTATTTATACCCAACCAGGGTCAATATTATGCATTTAATTCATACATGTATGCTGCCTGCTTGTTATTTTGAGTGTCTAAACGAATATTTGACTACAGTAGCCTCTAAATATTAATATTTGTCC
The DNA here is from genome assembly GCA_911728515.1 of Peribatodes rhomboidaria. Lineage (NCBI taxonomy): Eukaryota > Metazoa > Arthropoda > Insecta > Lepidoptera > Geometridae > Peribatodes > Peribatodes rhomboidaria. Next base: position 10,184,763 of record OU452191.1, on the reverse strand, counting down.
CGCAGGCACGTTGTCGAACCGTTCGTCTGCGGAGCGCACGGTGCGACGTCTCGGCGGTACGCCGCTCACTTCGCCTGCGCTGCAACGGGTAAGATCCTACTATGCGTGAATTGTATGCTTGACTAAGGTAAGGTAAAAGTGAGCTTTATCAAAGTAGGTAAACACAAAATCACTAAAAACAGACATTTTCAACTATGTAGAGTGTGAATTAGATACTTTTGGGGGCTTGAGCCTCTTAGTTCCCCTGAGTCCGCTAGTGTCTACTATATGTAAATGAGTTAGTATGTTCGTATGTTTGTTGATACACAGAGCCACTAGTTGGTATTTGACGTGTGCAATCAATTTACAGCAAGGACTGAGCCCGGCGGTGCCCAGCCCGCGGCCGCCGTCGCGACCGGGTGAGTCTTGTCTAGATAGATTGTATATTGTATAAATCACACTATATCTCACTTATATTATAAATGCAAAAGTTTACCTGCGGGTGTACCGCAGGGCGCCGGTAGTAATATCATAACAGCGAAAGTTTGGATAATAATAATAAATTCGGGACACTTCCACACACGGTCGCCTGACCCCAAACTAAGCAAAGCTTGTACTATGGCTGCCAAAGACTGATATAATTATACATACTTAGATATTTTTAAATACACACTTAAATAGATATTTACACCCAGACATAGAACAAACTCAAATGTTCATCACATAAATGTTTGCCCTGGGCGGGAATCAAACCCACGCCCCCAAGCTCAGAAGGATTGATGATTGTTACTCAATCCCGCCAGAACGGCTGAACGGATCTGGATGAAATTTGGCACAGCGATCGATTATAGTCTGGAATAACTCATAAGCTCCTTTTTTACCGTACTGTAATTTTCTATCTATCCACAATCTACACTCAACCTCAACCCGCTCTGAGTGTTTTCAAGTCTCAATCAAATCGGTTCCATCTAGGCAAGCGTGCTCAATCTTAGGCAGCATAATCCAAGAAAAAAAAACTGTTCCACACATTGGGTAGACTGTCTACCCAATGTGTGGAAAAAAGTTTACTGATTGTCTACCGTAGACAATCAGTCAACTTTTTGTATGGAACAGCTGTTTTTTTTTTCCTCGATTGTAGGGTTGCTCCCAGAGTAAAAGTTGGTCATTATGATGAGTACAATGGTATCCTAGAATATGCCCGTCGTTTAGAGATACGCCCTGTATAGAAAATTGCTAATATTGATCTGTTTTGTGTCAGCATGGGGAGGCTACGAGTCCGACTCCCAAGATGTGATCCTGGTGGACGACGACCCGCCGCCGCCCGCGCCGGCTCTCAACAACGCGCACAAACCTCTCACGCCACGTAAGTACAATACTTGCGGCCGTCGAAACTCGCGTGGACTTCCGCTAAAACTCGTCGAAAGTCTGCTAAAACTTGCGCGGATGTCCGCTAAAACTTGCGCGAATGTCTGCTAAAACTCGCGCGAACGTCTGATAAATCTCGCGTGAACGTTCGCTAAAACTCGCGTGGACGTCCGCTAAAACTCGTCGAACGTCTGCTAAAACTTGTGCAGATGTCCGCTAAAACTTGCGCGAATGTCTGCTAAAACTCGCGCGAACGTCTGCTAAATCTCGCGTGAACGTTCGCTAAAACTCGCGTGGACGTGCGCTAAAACCCGCGCGGACGTCCGTATCTTTAGTGAAAAATAGGATGTTTGAAGCAAGATAGTATATCAACTCAAAACCCGTACGAGATTTAAATACCTACTCTATCCCGAATAAGCAGGGCTGTTCCTATTTTCATATTTAGGTAAACAACAACAATAATACCAAAAAATACGTTGATACGGAACATATTACTCTTTGACATATCAATGTGTGCAAGAAATTTTTTTGTAATAATATTATGTTTATTCCAGCAGTGAAGAGGCCGCCGTCCGCGGATCCTTTATACGATGAGAAGAAAGCGAAAAGAGACAAAAAACCTAAGAAAAGAAGGTTAGTAATATTGATACTTGGTTTTATTGCTATTAAATTAAGGTTGACTATGTTTTAACATTTTGTCACGATATTTTGTAACTGCAGATTATTACTGATTTTGACATGTGAGGTGTCATTTGAAGCGTCTTGATAGCGGAAGCGACATAGGGTACAACATTTTGCAGTCGGGCTTTTTGTTTTTATTTTAATAACTTATTAAATTCATAATATTATGTGCTTATCTAGAGTACATTTACTTGTGCTCCACCCGTGAAAAATGTTGCGTACGTCCATGAACTCAATGCCTGTTTTATCATGGAAACTGACGTGGTTTTCACACATTATGATTTTATGAGATGGGAATTACTAACGTACGATTTAGTCGATTATTACGACTATATGCGCACTCGTCTTGATAAAGACCGCCGAATGCGGTAGAAACTCTAGTCATAACACAGCACAACAAAAAAAAATGTTGCCCTGGATATTTCTGCGGATTTTTATGTTTTTAAGTGGATAATTTTCGAATTCATTCATGAGAGTACTGGTTTGGCTGAAAAAAAAAATACTACTGCTCTCTCTCTGCCTCTGCATCGGAACATTGTACTATTATTATAGTGCAATGTGAAAATGAACGTTTTTAAAAAACTAGAGCTAATATTCCAAAACCATCCACATTTTCTTAAACTGTTGACGAAGAAGTATTCAAATCAACTTATTTATTCGAACCATAGGATATTTAAACACTTGGTAACGTCACGTTTTACTTAATAGTTAATACAAATACAATTTGAATTCATTGTACCTTAAATTTAGTTTTAAATTTAGTTTAATACCTGGTCAATTTGGAGAAGCTGTATTTGAATCCGCTCTCACATCAAGAGCAACAAAATCACTGTTGATTTTGTGTCCTGATACACGGCCACACAGACACACCTGACAAAAATCAGTAATCAATAGCCGTCGTTAACCTGGTTCGATCTCGTGCCCCCCAGGGGCCACGGTCGCGCCGGCTCGGGGCTGGAGTCCCCGGGCGGCGCGCCCCCCGCGCCGGGAGCCGCGCCCGCGCCGCCCGCCGCCTGGCGCGACAGGAACGGCACGGCCGAGCGTCGCCGCAACGGCTGCCGGAAGGACGCGCTCGATCCCTACACGGCGCTCGTTAATAGGATGCCCAAAGTCGGTGATAAGAAGGTTGGTGCTATAAGAATAGGTAAAGCGTCGTGGCTGGAACAGCTGCCGGAAGGACACCCTCGATCCCTACACGGCGCTCGTTAATAGGATGCCCAAAGTCGGCGATAAGAAGGTTGGTGCTATAAGAATAGGTAAAGCGTTGTGGCTGGAACAGCTGCCGGAAGGACACCCTCGATCCCTACACGGCGCTCGTTAATAGGATGCCCAAAGTCGGCGATAACAAGGTTGGTGCTATAAGAATAGGTAAAGCGTTGTGGCTGGAACAGCTGCCGGAAGGACACCCTCGATCCCTACACGGCGCTCGTTAATAGGATGCCCAAAGTCGGCGATAAGAAGGTTGGTGCTATAAGAATAGGTAAAGCGTTGTGGCTGGAACAGCTGCCGGAAGGACACCCTCGATCCCTACACGGCGCTCGTTAATAGGATGCCCAAAGTCGGCGACAAGAAGGTTGGTGCTATAAGAATAGGTAAAGTGTCGCGGCTGGAACAGCTGCTGGAAGGACACCCTCGATCCGTATACATCGCTCGTCAATAGGATGCCCAAAGTCGGCGATAAGAAGGTTGGTGCTATAAGAATAGGTAAAGCGTCGTGGCTGGAACAGCTGCCGGAAGGACACCCTCGATCCCTACACGGCGCTCGTCAATAGGATGTCCAAAGTCGACGATAAGAAGGTTGGTGCCATAGAAACAGGTCAAGCGTGACATGACCAGAACGACTGCCGGAAAGACACCCTCGATTCGTACACCGCGCTCATCAATAGGATGCCCAAAGTCGGCGATAAGAATGTTGGTGCCAGAGGTGTTCAGTGGTTGGGGCGTTTCGCTCCTCCGCTGTAGGTCCAGAACAGTGATCTAGACCTGCTGATGAAAGATACCGGAACGGTTGCTGGAGAACGCTCTTGATCTGTACACGGTGTTCGACAATATGATGCTGAAAGAAGGTCAGTGAGAAGATGGAATGGTGCAGTAGTTCAGGCAGTTCACACTGCTGGCTTGGGTTCGAATCCCAACAGTAAATTTCGCTGTTGTTAAAGGAAAATATCGTGAGGTTACCATAGCTTAAAACGCAACTGGCTAGCTACTCGTAAATAATTAGCCAGCTTTTGATTGTGATAAAAATACATCCCTAAGAAACTTAACTGTCAATGTGTTTTGGAGTTATATTTTGATTGAACACAGCGCTAGGATTGCTCCATCGAGCGATAGATTGTTTCGTCCGTATTTCCTCGTCTTCTCACGTCCGTTGGGCAACTGTATCTATTGATTGACTTGCAATGATTGATTGGCAGTGCTGCAAGTCTTCATTTATTTAAACGTCATCCTATAAGTAAACCTTCTGTATTCCTGTAGTATCGATTGTTCCGTGCGTGTTCTAATGTAGCCCCGTCCAACACTCCAGGTGAAGACGACCAAGGAGCTTCTAGAACAGATCCAGTCCCGCGGCGCGCGCGCCTCGCCTCCCGCCTCGCCCTCCGGGGCGCGCTCGCCCGACGTCATGCTCATAGAGCCGGACGGTCAGTACACACACACACACGAACACACAAGGCCAAAAGGCAAACATAAAAAATCGACTGACGCACGGTATTATTATATACTCCGCCAAGGAGCATTCCGAGTCAAAAATGATTACGTGGCCGACACGTAGTGACGTCAATCGATGCTTAAACAAGACCGACATATGTCATTTACAAATAGTTCGAAAGAGGCAATGACGAGTGTCGTTATACATGTTGGCTCCCGAAATGCTAGACCTTGTTTTTTTAGATCACGTATTGACGTATGATATTTTTTTTTCAGCGCTCCCAATCAAGGTGGACTCCCCGCTGCGCAACGGCGGCGCCTCCCCCCTGCCCCCCGCCCCGCCGCCGCGCTCCCCGCTGCCCCCTCTGGAGGACGAGCGCGAGTACCACGAGTGTACCTGCGGCGAGGAGACGGCGCAAGAAGACTGCCCCGCCGCCAGAAGAACGGAAGTGCACCCGCTGCACGTGCTCGCGCTACACAATGCGTACCTGCCCGGGATCAACGGCACCCGGGCCCCTACTCATCCGCACCAGTTCGCCGTGAGAAAACCGATAGACCCGGAGAAGCCCGGTCTCTTCAGCAGCGTCGTACCGCTGTACAAGTACTCGGACTACGCGGACGATTACTGCACCAAAAACATGTCCAAAGTTCCTCTCTGCACGCATCTGCCGTGGACGGAGTTCGCGCCGGAGCCCCCGCCCCTGCCGCCGCCGCCCTCGCCTCCCCCGCTGAGACCTTACCCCCTGGACTCGCCGGTGAAGGAGGAACCGCCGGACAGCGACGCGACCAGCGTCGACAGCGAGGATCTCACGGAGAAAGTGCAAGCGGACAGCGTCAAGGCCGAAATGGTCGGCGTCCCGAGCCTCGAACCCAGCGAGAGACTCAAGCCGCCGCTCCTGTCTCCCGACGAGGAGGCTCCCCTCGCGAAGAACGAGCCCGTCTCCGAGATGGAGACGGAGCAGTCGTTCGAGACCGAGCACCAGGACCACAGGACCGTCGAGAGGACGAAAGAGGAGATGGACGGGCAGGCTCTGTTCAACCTGGTGCGGGACGCGGCCGACAGCATCCCGTACGACTACGAGCAGATCCACGCGACGCCCGTCGTCACGCTGCCGGAGGACGAGCTGCAGGCCATAGAGACGCTGGAGGAGGCCATGGACCGCGCCGAGCGGGACACGGAGCGCGACGCGCTGGGCCGCCCGGCGCGCGCCGCCGCCTTCGCCGAGTGGCACGAGTGCGCGCGCCTCGGGGAACTCATAGCTTTACCGTACGTGGTCATCGACTGACGTGACCCTGTGATATTGTACCATTCTCGTCGGAGCGGGGCTGCTGTTGCTCATACGGGGTGCTGCGGGACTCGGCTCTCTTCCGCATCTAATAAAAAAAAAACTAAAGTTATCTGCATAGATAACAAAATAATCTTTGGGAGATCCGAAACCAATGATAATGGTGATTGAATGAATTTCAAATATTTGCTAATTTTTAAGAATGAGGTAACACGGTATAAAACCACTTTATTATCATGCTTGCTAGCGCTACTTGTTTGCACTTAAATCCAGTTATTAGCCAATGAAACTTGCCTATTTAAAATTAGTTGTTTTTTTCTATAAAATGTTTTCTTTATTGATCATACAAAAAACTGTGCATAACTAGTTTTTTCTTCACAAACTTGTATGAAGAAAATTAATACGAAAAAAATGAAGTAAATAAAAAAAAAAAGATTGTTGAATACATACAAATAAAGAGTGAATTTGGAAACTAGCCGAACCAATTACAAATAAAGATGATTAATGATTAAAAACAGAAAATCGATCCGATTCAGTCTTGTGTCGGACAGCAGTTTCCCAGCACCCTGTACAGCAGTCGGTGGGCGGGAGCGGGTGTGAGTCAGACTGTTAAGTGTAGTGCCAAAAGTCCGTTGTCACCGAGTTGTTCCAAGTGTCCTTACTTTAGTCGTAAGTGTACCCCATTGTATATAGAGTATAAGTGCTCGAATATGTACATACAGTTATAAGTTAGCTAATGTAGTTAGGAAACGAATGGTTGAGACGAGACGTGTTAGTGTTATATGTACCTCTTATTGACTAACGTGGAGATGTTGAACTATTATCTGCTACGTACTAGATTTGACCAGGCACTACATTGTGATGTCCCATTTGATTGTGGCCACTGTGCCAAATTTCACTTGGTTATCCGCTGGACGCTCGCTGTGTGATCAATTAAGTTGTTGCAATGTAGTGTGCTGTCCAAACTTGTATGTGGTACGAAATAGCTCAATGCAAATAGCCTTGCAAAAGTTTTCAGTTTTTTTTTGTCTTTTTCCTTGAATTGCATAAATTTTAAAGCGAGAAAAGGACAGAAAGCAGTAGCTTTTGCCAGGCTCATCGTTTTATAAGAGGGTAAATACAATACATTTTGTTTGTCCCGCGAGCGCTCAACTCCGCGCGGCACCGGACGCTTTTTCGAAAATTTTTTTTAGGTTAAACAAATTTTATTTAGTATTTAAATAGTCACGTGTCCATGTTTTAGTCATGTATTTATTTTGTATTCGTTTTAGGTGATTAACAAATTTCGTTTTGTAAGCGGTGGATCGTTCGCTTCGTTGTGATATTAATTCTACTTCGGTATTCCAAATATCTGGTCTCGTGATTCCCTTTCTAGTAAATGTTGAAAACCTTTGAAATATGTAGTTGTAAAAAGACTTGTTTTGTATTTTTCTGTTTTTTAAAGTTTTAAGCGATGATAGCCTAACCGGAGAAGGCCTGCCTCTCAAGCCAGAGGGAGCGGGTTCGGACCCAGCCGAAGGCACGCACCAATTTGTTCATTGTGTGAACATATGTGCGTATTGTATGTCATCTGCTACATGACGGGAACCCGGTGTATGGCGACAGGCTCGCCCCCTGTCACAGTTAGGACTGAATATCGTCCGGCGAAGTGTGGGTGTTGTACACCTCTGCCAGCCCCGTCGGGGGAAAGGCGTGACGATATGTTATGTTAAATTTTTAACTCTCACGAAAAAGACAAAACACTGTATGACTATTCAGAGGCTTATACAACGTTTATTAGTAAAGGGAGGAGTGTTCATGTATCGTGAGACGCCTGACTGCAACTTAGATTAAAACTAATTTTGGTTGTGTCGTCAATAAAATTGACACATAAATCAGTAACTTGTTTTTTTTTTCTGCAAATCTAAAGACGTTTTTCCTAAATCGGGATTCCGTTCAACCAAATTACGTATATTTTATCTATACTTACCAAATAGATACCAAAGCCATTTTTCACCTGCGCAGTACGTAAAGTTCTAAATTGCGTAAAATCTTCGTATTTCTCTATTTCCTCCCATCGTCCGACGAAGTGTGGGTGTTATAATACAACACTGCCAGTCCTTCGGAGGAAAGGCGTGACGATATATTTTGTCGTTTTTCGATCTCTAATAATTTAAATCAGTTTTTTAATCTTTTGAAAATTATACAAAATAAAAGTGTTGCCTATGAGAATGGAGACGGAGACAAAACTATCGATACCTCGCTATTCAAAATTGGTCAAGCCAATGAAGCCGTAACATATTATAGGAACAGACCAACACATACTTTTACACTCGAAAAACATCCCCCTCCTCCTAGGCAGTCGGGCAAAAGTCCTCTTGAAACTGAACAAGATTTTTTTATTGAACTAATTCTACATTCTCACTGCGATCCACCGAGCGTTTAAAAATGAAATTTTCCAAATGAAACGATGTAAGCAAACTCAGACTGGCACACTTGAGTTGTTACCCATTGTGATTATTTTGAAGCAAAAATAAAAAATTAGGTAATTAATAATAATGATTAATAGGAGATCCAATTGTGTATTATACATATTATAACAGTATACCATGCGTGAATAATGAATATCACTAAAGATTTGTGGATATACATATGATAACATGGTTATAACGAAATTAGGAAATCGAATGGGAAACTGAACTTTTTTTTTTTGTTGATATCATATGAAGATGTATGGCAATTGCAATAAAATGCTGATTGCTAGTTTGTTAAACAACCAACTCATAATGACCATAGTTTTTTGGTTGAGATTTACTGTATACAGGGTTACACAGAACGGATACACCATAAAAAACACATTACACTGTTTTTAAACTGACAAAAAAAAAAAAAATTGTTTACGATATAACATTTTAAGTCCAACTTTCATCAATGTACAAACTAAAATTTAAAATTGATCAGTTTCCCATAAAATCTATAAAAATGCTATATCTATAGGTGACTATGAGCATTGAGTATCGGCTGAACAATACATGGTAAAACTCTGTTAATATTGTAATCGGTATAATAGAAACTGTTTGACGCTTTAACACGCCACGCCTTAGATAACTAAGACCGAAAACACTGGCTGGTGGCTACACCTGAGCTGCGCTGAGCTTTCTGACAGCTGCAATAATCGACCGAGCGTTAGCGACCGAAGCGTCTCTGCTGCAGCTTGGACATAACTGCTTTCGTATGTCCGTCCGGCGGGTAGTCTATCCGGCTGTCTTCTACAGGTCACATTTCCAAACCGATCCTCCTTAAATTTTGTGAGCAGGTTCAATTATTATACACTAGCTGCGCCCCGCGGTTTCACCCGCGGTTTAAAAGTATCCTATGTGCTATTCTAGACTATAATCTATCTCTGTGCCAAATTTCATCCAGATCTGTTCAGCCGTTTTGTCGTGAAAGAGTAACAAACATCCATCCATCCATCCATCCATTCTTACAAACTTTTTCGCGTTTATAATATTAGTAGGATTTCAATTTTTTTTCGACTCACATTTTGGAAATTTTACAAAATGGAGGGCATTTTTATTACGGTTTTTTAAAGGTTTTTTTTTTCGTTTTCGCGACGTCTTTAGCTCACAGGGTAGTGTTGTAAAGAATTTATTTGTTAAAACGGTGCTTACACTAACCTAACGATTGCAAAAGTGACAGCGATCGCTCTCTCCTTCTCGTACGCGTTGTACGACGTATGTATTTGTTGCCGGTAGATACGCTCCATTGTGCGTGCTAAAATCAACTCTATTGCTACGCGAGATTGAATGAATTTTGTGGACTTGAACTAAAGTTTATTTTGTGGTTATACATATACTGGAAAACGTATATTCTAATCACTTGCTCGTTTTATGAAAAGATAAGCTGGTAGCCAACACTACAGTTAGATTCAACGAAAATGTTATTCAACTTTTGTTACCTGACTGCAGCTGTCAAATCGTTTCTTAGCGCGGCTCGAGTGTAGCCCAGCAAGTTGCCTAGCCCCGGTCATAGAATATTCTGAAACACTCGGTACAGACCACACTGCGTCTAGCGCCCGCCAGTTGCGTTTAGAACGTCACTATTGATGGCAATTCTCATAAACAATTTTCTGAACTAATCTGACGGCAAAAAGTCCATCTTTTTTAAGTTTTTTTCGGGCTGGAATCAACACGTTCCTTTCCACCCTTTTTTTGCGCCAGATAAAAAGAACTGCAAAATTTGTTCGTTCAAAATTAGTTTAGGAAAATTGTGTATTAGAATCGTCCTTTTTATCCCACACGATGGCTTGATAAGGTCTAGGATTCAATATAAATCAGCTTACAAATATGCTTGTCCTGTTCATTCGTGTGTGCGTTTTAACCCTGCGGGCCAAAGCTGTTTTAGTTATATATTCAATCCTCATGTTCACATATAATGTTTAAACGACTGAGATTTATAAATTGTAACGAAATTTGGGACTTGTGTAATTTTGGCTACGTTTAATAAGATGCGCTCCCTCTGGCGGTATTCTTAAGGGACTACAAGTAAAAATAGCAAGAGAACTGCAGTTTTAACATGTATCGCTTTCAGTGATTTTTAATTAATGTTTGCGTATTTAATACAAGCCGATTTTAAAATGTCTAAACCAACCAAAAGTATTGTTGACCGCAAAAAACATATTTTTATTAGCTTCAATTTTGATCAATTTAAACTTTGAAAATCGATTTCTTGATTCAAATGATTGTTATCTTAAATTCATTACGTTTATAAATCTCTTTCAAAACGACTGTACAATTAAATTTAATTAATACAAAAATCTGTTATTTATCAAATAGAAATTATCGTGGAGCGATGCAAATGGACACAATTTTTGATTATGATATAAGTGTTTGACGGCCGCCATTTTTATTTTGGTATCTGTTTGTTGTTAGGTTTATTGTTGAGTGTGTTGGGATGGTGCGTTTAGGTAAAGATGGCGGCCGACAGATGCGCCGGCAGTAGTTTAAAAGCAAAACTATGATGTTTGAGTAAAATATTATAGTTTGGTTTTTAAATCGAAGCCGCCAAGCCTGATAGTGGATCTGTCAGTTAGATTATCTTTGATTTTCAATGAATTAATTATCAAAAAAAAAACGCTTGTATTGCGTTGGGGTGTAATCAGTGCTGTAATGTTTCTTGTTTCAGTTTTTTTGATGTCGAGTTACGATGTTAAATATTGTCGTTATATTTGATTAGATAAATTATTGTTCGCGAAAGAACGAGGTTTTCTATAATTTTATAAGTAAAATTAAAGTTTTGCAATTGACGTAGGTTTTGTGTTGAACTATTGATGTTTTTGAAGTTTTTGCTTGATTTTGATGATTGTTTTAAACGCTTCATAGTAGTTGTTCATAATTAGTAGTTGTTAGAAGTTTTCTATGTTGCAATCAAAGTTTATAGTTTAAAAGATCGTTCTTATTTGTATTAGTGGAATTAGGAAAAAGCGCAATAAAAAAGTATAAAATCGTACCAATGATAAAGTTACGTCAATTTACTTTTCTTTAAAAAAAATTGATATTGAAATTAAGTTTATTTTAGTTAAAAAAATGTCACAAATCGTATTTAATATTTCGGATAAATAGCGCCACAAAAATTTAAATTGAAAGTTCTTTATTTCTACAAACAAACAGACAGATCCACTGAAAAGGGCACGGAACCAAAAGGCCTTACATGTGAGCGCGGGTGATTCCGGGCGCAGAGCTTGTATATCGTATGTGGTACCCGCAGACTGCCTTGTTGGACTCGATCCAAAAACTTTTGGTAAAATATAAAAAGCAAAATATATGTGTTTTTATTACGAGTGAAATGTTTTATTTTGGCTGTACTAATATACCTAGTAGGTAGTTCGTACCGTAACTAGAGGGCTATTCTTACACGTGAGATGAGATGAGATTTTATCTTGGTCCCTCTCACACCTATGACGTTTCAAACGAGAGCAACAAGGACGAAAAAAGGTGAGATGAAAATCTAAAATCTCCGAAAAGGGGCCCTGCAGGGCTATTCACAACCATTCGGAAACGTTTCCGTTCGGATTTCAAAAATTTTAAGCCTAAATTATTTGAATCTCAGTCTCTATTCATAAGTTTTTAAACGTGATTAATTGTTCCGATCGGATTTATACTTGATTCCTTATTCTAAAAAAAATTTATAAAAGTAGACTGAAATTCGAACAATTTGAGTTTGAAATTTCGGGGATCCGATCGGAAACGTTTCCGAATGATTGTGAATAGCACCGCTGGTCTTCGCTGAGCTTCTGGTTATCTGCCAGCAGTCTGTCAGGCATTGCCTAAAACTAGGCCTTGCAGGGCTACCCGAGACACATTGCCTTTCAGCTCTTAACAACCCTAGATGTTACAAAGCTAGAATACGGATATGTTTCTCTTTCTCGCGGGATATAAACAGTGCAAAAAGACAATGTCTCCGGCCCGTGGTAGCCCTGCTGGGGTATAATTATATACATACCTACCTACTTACTGTAGTAAGCGATGATAGCCTAGTCGGAGAAGGCTCGCCCCTCAAGCCAGAGGGAGCGGGTTCGGACCCAGTCAAAGGCACGACCAATTTGTTCTTTGTGTGAACACATGTGCGTAAATCATCTGCTACATAACTGGAGCCCGATGTATGGCAGCAGGCTTGCCCCCTGTCACATTTGGGACTAAATATCATCCGACGAAGTGTGGGTGTTGTAGACCTCTGCTAGCCCCTTCGGGGGAAAGGCGTGGAGATATGTTATGTTACCTACCTACTCGGCCACTGTCAGTGCCATACCCAGAGCGGTGCACAGAGCGCAGACTTTGGCTACCTACCTACTTTTATACATTTTGGAATAGGGGATCGAGTCTAATATATTCCGAACGGAATCGACTCAGAATGACTGATACAAGTATCTATGCTGAGCGCGGACCCCATGCTTGCCCTGCAGATATAGCGTTCCGAGACGAATAAGGTGAGGTGGGTGGTGGCACACAGATTTGTGAAGCGACTACCCGCACGGCGAAAATCGGGCATTTCCTCGTGGCCTAACTGGGTTGCCAAACTGATTAGGCTACAAGGAATTAAAATTCTTCGTGGCCTATTTATTTATATTTAAACCTACCTAAGTAGGTTTATAATTCCATCATGAAAAATAAACAAAATGATATTTTTCATCATGAAAAAATGGGTTCATTCGCATCAGTAACATTATTTTGTTTCATGATGAAACTAATGCGATTTTTCTTCTCTTTAGTACAATACTTACAAGTTAATGACAATGGAATCTACTATAATTACTTAAAATTCTTATTTATTCTTATTAAATACTTTAATTATAATACATTATAATTCATATCAATAGTACCGCTGCGCTGTGAAAGTGATAGGTATATTTAGAATGATTAAAAAAAATAAACGATGGATGAAACTTGGACAATATACACAATTTAAAATATACTTATTATTTACTAAGTAATTGACATATAATTAAATATTAAGTAAATCCTTATTTACTTATTTATTATTCCGGTTTTATCCGTAGCATAGTTGTTCAGACGGATTTTATCCAAAATTGACCAGATTTATCCGATTTATTTATGTGACAATTTGCAATATATACCTACAAACCATTGTGTCTTTCGCCAAGTTTCAACCATCATTCAATCATAAAACAAGACAATGGTTCCGATGCGAGTGAACCATTTTTTTTGGAAAAGTGTAATTTTATTTATTACTACTACACTATACAGGGTGACTGGTTGAACACTTTAGATATTCTATGTTATCATAGTACTCATTATTATGAACAACTTTTATTATGGTACTAACCCAGAATTCGCGAAAAAAAAAACAGCTGTTCCATACATTTTGTCGAGTGTCATTGACATTTTTCTATGGAACAGCTGATTTTTTTTTCGCGAATTCCGCGTTGGTCCCATAATAAAAGTTGTTCATAATGATGAGTACTATGATAATCCAGAATATCTAAAGTGTTCAACCAGTCACCCTGTATACACGAAGATTTTTAATTCCTTGTAGCCTATTAATCAGTTTGGCAACCTAGATAAGCCCGAAAGAAACGCCCCGAAAATACCTCTCATAATACCGTAGGTGCTTACCGCTTTTTTCGTTTTCGTTTGGCTCCATACATTTAGCCTACGTAGTCCTTTAACGTTTCCGCCAGGGGCGCTTTATTGAAATGTGTGGCGCAAAACGAAAACGTAAGCTATCAAAAATCATGGTAAGAATGCTGTACTGAAACCCTATCGATTTAAGTTATATTTTAATAAAACTCCCAACTACTGTTATTAAATTTATTAATATCAGATAAAAATTACAATTTATACACAATAATAAGGTACTTTAATTCAATAGGCCTGGAGTCGCGTTTAAAACGCTACAAGCGACCGCTTAAGTTAAAATATCATTAATGGCACTTGTTAGTGTGGCTTTTACAATAATTATACCTTATTAAATAAACAACAATGACAATACAAAGAGATTCGATGTTATTAAAATACACTGATGTATCTGGTAACACGGACTGACCCTCAAGCGACCATTACATTTTCCAATTTGCAGTATGCTTACTTAGCCGTGGCAATGCCCGTCAAATTTAAATAAATTGGATTACTAACTGTATAACAGCCATTACACTATACAATTTTAGCACACTAGCTCACCTAGTAAATTTGATAATGTAATGACCGTTTGACATTAAACTATAGGCCCTACTTTTTACTGTTTTCTCAACTGTACGGAACCCAATATAGGATCATTGTGATTTGACATTTTACTGTTCCGAAAACCATATAGTGTCTAGTTTTATAAATTCTGCTGTACAAAACACGATACAGGGTCATTTTATTGTGATTTGGGAATTTTGAAGTCAAAATATTAAAAAAAAAACGTGACTCTTTCACACACGGTCGCCTGACCCCAAACTAAGCAAAGCTATGGCTGCCAGAGACTGATATACATCCTTAGATATTTTTAAATACATATAAACACCCAAACAAGAATTAGAACAAACACAAATGTTCACCACATAAATGTTTGCCCAAGGTGGGAATCGAACCCAAGCCCCAAGCTCAGAAAGCAGAAATTTTATTATTTGGAACACGTAGGGTTTGTGTCATAGGAGATTGTGTTAACGGGTCAGAGTTTATGTAGGTATATCAAAGAAAGAGTCCGTCTGGTCCAGTCTGTGCTAACCAGATACACCGATAAAAATGCCAATTAAAAACTTGCTAGTAATATCGATCTTATCTTAATTACACTAGGTTCATTATAGTTACATACAATCGTGCTATACAAAACATTCAGGTGCGCTCGCGTTCTTTACGCTACGTTTACATTATTGACTGAAACGCGTCGAAAAACCGCTCCATGTGAATCAACCTTTACAACTGAACATCTGATTCGTTCTGGATTTTCTTAACTTATTTTACAAAGTGTAAGCTAGCAAGATTTGTTTTTTTACAATTTTCAACCAATTTTGTAATTTTGTTAAGCGAATATTGCATTGTAAAAGCATTGATATAGAATATCAATCGTAGTTAGTCATGTGCAGGGCCGGATTTACAAGGGCCCCTGGGGATCGCCTAACCCTGGTAGGGCCCCAAAAGTGCGCTGAAGAGGGTATCCCATTGACCAATTTTTATGCCGTACCTACCAGAAGCTGCGGAAGTGTTCCTATTGGTTGTTAAATACTTTTTGACCAATAGGAACGGCGCATCGGTGTCTTCGCGGACATTCGCAGCTATAGTCAAGTACGAGCATTATATTTACCTACTTTTATGGTTGTAAAAACTAGCAACTACTAGTTTACTTTATTGGTTTAAAAGTTTTCGAGTACCTACTGAGCTGAAATTCAAGTGCTTTTAGATCTGGAAGAGGCATTCAAGTAACGTTTGACAGTGACAGGTGTCAGTTTACATGATGACGCAGGGCATGGCGCAGCACAGCGGCAGACAGATGGGGACAGCTGTCTTGGTCTCGGAGTGCTTCTCCTTGGAGCGCGAGCCTGACTCGTACTCGTACATGCCGCGGCCGGCCGCGTAGCGTCCGCCGCCCGCCGACTGCGCCTGGGGAATACAAATTATAGTTTTCATCAGTAGGTAGGTACAGACTGATTCGAACTCAATGGCGGCTGTGCGCGTGCGCCGCAAGCGACACTTTGTGTCTTGTCTCTCTGTCGCCCGCGCATATTTTTGTTTTCGCTACTGCGCAGCGTTTTGCGCCTAACTTCACAGCCGCTCTTAGGTTTGAATCGGCCTGTACTTATCTATGGTAATTAAGGTGTATGGCAAGGCGTGGCAGCTGTGTCGCTTGCTCGCGACACTATATTATTGGATAAACGACCTAAATGACATGTTGAAATGATGTAATAATATTCTTTTTTATTTTTTTACTATGACATTGAATGAATGTAATAATATAATGTAATATGTATACTTAATGATAACCAATTTATAAAAATATGCATGTCCTGGTGCTAGAGCACGGTGAGACTAAACATTGTTAAATTATAATCTATACCAACCCTTGTTTCTGCATTAAAACATTTTGAATTTTGATATAAAATTATGGAATGTGCTTTTGATAAATTTGCCTCTATCAATGCATTAAAAACAGTATTACAAAGTTTTCAGAATAAATTTCATGTTGATATTTTTAATTAGTGCTCAGATAATGGTTAGTGGAGATTGCAAAAATAACTCCAATAAATTACCATCTCAGAGTCCCTCTTGGAGAGGGACTCTTGACGCGTGATATGAGATCTGGTCACTTTCACTCCTATGACTTATGAAACGAGAGAGACAAAGACCAGAATATATCTCGAATTGTAGGAATATTGTTCCATTCAGCAAGTTTTACTTATTTTTAACCGCCGAAACGGAGGAGGTTTACAAGTCGACGCGTATTTTTTTTTAATGTTTGATCACGCATAACTTTTTACAGAGTACTTCGATTTTGATGAAAAATTGAATAACATGTTTTTTTTTTAATAATTAGTTACTCACCGAGCTAGCCTCGTACCCTCCCGCCACCAGAGGCGCATCCTTCTTGGCGAAGGGTGTGTGTCCGGGCGGATAGTACACGGCGGGGCCCGCGATGTTCTTGGAGCCCGCCAGCGGCAGCGTGGGCGTGGCAACGGGGCCCGGGGGCCCGGCCTCGCGCGCTGACTGGCGCTCGTGGCTCGCCTCCACCTTGCGCCGGGTGATGCCGTCCGGCTGGGTTGGGAACCGCTGAGAATTGCAAATAATGAGCTTTACAACTATGTAGGTGTGATTTTAATCTATTGTTCTGTCTACTCCCTAGCTTTTTCTTTAGATGTAAATAACGGCAAAAAGTTGCGTCTACTCGTCTAGTTAGATGAAGGGCTTTTTTTTACCCGACTGCGCAAGAAGGAGGGTTATGTTTTTCGAGTGTATTTATGTAAGTATGTGGGTATATGTTTATGTATGGATTTTTTCGGTACGGCCTACGGCCTTGATGGATTTCGACATGTGAGGTCATTTGAATCGTCTTGATAGTGGAAGTGATAGGAACAACATTTGGCAGCCGGGTTTTTTGATTTTATTTCAATAATGTTACTTGTTAATACTCGTTAATAAGTAACAAGTAATTACGACAATCAAACACCCAGTAGGTACATATATTTTTAAATTAAATCCATTGCTTGCCTATTTTTTATGCCATAGGTGGCAAACAAAGTTTCAAACTGTGAAAAAATTAACTTTGAACAGTCACTAAAAATCTAATATTAGCCCCTTTCATCTTTCTATAGCCTCGGACTAGTTATATGTATAGTGTCTTGTTCTTTTCTTTCTTTTAAATTTTAACTCGATCGAAAAAGATAAAACACAGTATCACTATTCAAAGGCTATTTATTATATTATTTATTGTTACAGGGATAACGTTTATTGTTAAAGGGATAGGTGTGCAAACAGTTTATTTATTCTTTAAAAAATAATGCCCCTCAGTTTCTTGCCTGATCTTCTGAGTGGAGGCTCTTAATCCGAACAAGGCAGTCGAATCTATTTAAAAAATGCTTTGACGTTTAAGTGTATCTTTGATACCAAAATTGAATAAAAATATTTTGACTTTGACGTTGAGTAAGATACTCACAGCCTCAGGGAAGTCAGCCAGCAAGTCATCCAACTTCTTCGGCGGCTGCTGGTTGCCGGGCGAGGGGGTGGTGGAGCGCGGGAAGGGAGCAGGCGAGGGGGCCGGCGCGAGGCCGCGCGGGCCCCGGGGGTACTCCTGCGTGTTGGACGACGAGTACGACGTCTCCGAGTACTTGTATGTTGTAGGGCCCTGGGTAAAATAGAGTTAAAGTTATGAAAAAAAATCGTCTAAAATGGTTATTATTAATGCCATTTAAATGTCATGTAAGTAGATTAAGTACTGTAATAGTAGTATAGTAAGCGCCCAAACGTCCTTCTTCTCTAATGCTATATCGAGCTTTTTTTAGGCATCGAGCGCATAGACGGAGAATCATTCTCCATCTCACGTATCGAGAGTGAACATAAACTAAACTTTTTTTTTTCATGAAATACGATTTATTAAAGGGTGTATACGTAGGTAATAATGACGTACTTAATGCTTATTTGTTTAATAGATGCTTAGAAGTACTGCAAGAGTTGACCTATAAACTTTAGTATGGTATGTACGCTTACAAAGATTAATTAGATACCTAGTTCTACGCGTCGCAAGATCTTGCCAAAATTGCCAAAAGTCAGTGTACAATACAATACAATACAATAACTCTTTATTGACACCAAATACAAAATAAATCTAAACTAAACACTCAAAAATATAGGCGCAATGGGCGGTCTTATCGCTTAAGAGTGTATAGTAAACTCACGTGCGGTCCGTGTCCGTTGTGCGGCTCGGACGGCAGCAGCGTCACCTCATTGGCCGGGCGAGGGTACACGACGCGCTCATTGGTGCGATCGGTCACTACAATGGAATTGAACATGTTTTATTGGTAGAGTGAAAAGTAGAAGACAGGATGTGGAAGACGGAGAGTATCTCTAGATCAAGGCAGGAAGGTGAAAACATAAGCGGAAGACTGCCAGGTTTGAGTAATACTACACCAACATGAGTAACCTATTATGGAAACTGACGTGGTTTTCAAACTTTCATGCTTTTTTCGCGCACGCGCACTCCTCTTGATAAAGACCGCCGAATGCGGTTGAAACTATAGTTGGAACAATCGAATACATCGTACGTGAGTAATTATATATTTGTGGTCTAATCAAGCCAGTTCAAGTGTGAGTACCTACTTGTGCAGCCGTCGCAGTGAGAACGGTCGCGATACAAATGAGGATGCTCTCGTCTATGTATTGTTCTTTGTGAGGAAAAAAGCTTTTAGTTTTGTGATTGATGTTTTTAGAGTGAAACTTCTAATGCGACTTCCAACAGGGTTGCGTTAAACGTTTGACGCTCCTGGGGAGAGGGAATAGAAAAAGATGGAGCAAGAGTGAATACGAGGCACTCGAACGCATGCGCGTATAGTATATCTGTTACAGGCCAACGCGAGCGCTAGCAACTAGTAGCGTCCAATATTCCAACGCAAGAGGGAGTGAGAAAGAAAGATACATAGAAGTTTCACTTCTTCCGCGCGGAGTGACTCCACGCACTATTTTTTTCATTGAATTAATTCATAGTTACCGTCAGTGGAGTTGACGATGTGTGTGTTGTACTCGCGGATGTGTGTGTTGCAGTGCGAGCAGTGCTGGCAGCCGGGCGCGGGGGACACCAGGCGCGCGGGCGAGGGCGTGCGGCCCACCGAGCGGGACAGCGTGTTGCTTCTGCGGGGGACATGGGCTCTCAGAAGTGAAATCGTTTCAGTACTAAGCTTGGGGATGCGAATATTTAACGTATTCTGGTGACGCTAAAATGATATTATAGCCAGGTATACCTGGGTAGGCCAATTCAAAGTTAATAGCAGCAGTGAAGTTAGGCGCGAAACGCTGTGCAATAGCGAAAACGGAGGTATGCGGGCGACAGAGAGACAAAACGGTGTAAAGTCTCGGTTGTAGCGCACTTCACAGCCGCCATTCAGTTTGAATCAGTCTGTACAAGCCAGACAGTTTTAGCCACGGCGCACGCACCAATTTGTTCATTGTGTGAGCATATGTGCGTATTGTATGTCATCTGCTACATGACTGGAGCCCGGTGTATGGCGACAGGCTCGCCCTCTGTCACATTTGGGACTGAATATCGTGCGGCGAAGTGTGGGTGTTGTATTACATCTTTGCCAGTAATTTCGGGGGAAAAGCGTGACGATAAATTATGTTTTGTAAAATGGTATTAGAAATAGTAAAATGGAATGGGTTTGGAGAGCTAGTTCTTAGATGTGGTGAAATAGACGTACAAGTAACTTTGGGTGCTTATATTTGGGACCTTGTCATTTACAATCGCACGCATCGTATTGCACGTTTTTACGGACTGCAACAGCAAGATTGCAATTGAGTAATTGAATAACTTGATTACCTTGTCTGTCACTACGCTAGTAATAGTCAGGGTCGGACTGGCCACATAATTAGGGTGGCATTTTCCACCCGGGCCCCAACCGGCGCGGGCCTTCGTCGGACTTGCCGCAAGTCAGACGGTAGGTAGATTGGAAGCTACACCCCGTGTCGGGCCCCTGGCTTGTGGGGCCACACGGGCCCTTCCAGCTCAGTCCGACCCTGGTAATAGTATACTGACGAATACACATTTTCCTCAGAAGCGAGGTAGGTCTGCGCAATGTTGACGCGAACGGTGATATATTATCGTCTGCCCCCACGCGGTGGCAGACGATAACACTTATGGCTATCCCGCAGCTAATAAATAAAGAGTACTGACGTGCGCACGTTCTTCACAGAAGCGAAGTAGGTCTGCTCAATGTTGACGCGAACGGCGATATATTATCGTCTGCCCCCACGCTGTGGCAGACGATATCACATAGGGCTATCCTGCAGCTAATAAATAAAGTGTACTGACGTGCGCACGTTCTCCTCGGAAGTGAGGTAGGTCCGCTCGGAGTCAGCGCGGGAAGGGAGCGGCACAGAGCTGGGGTCCTGGTCGGCCGGCACCTCGTACGTGTAGGTCTTCACTGTCGTCGTCACTTTGTTCATGGGCGTGCTGGTGCGGGACAGCTGGGAATTTAAAGTTAGCTAGTAAAAAGTAGTACCAAAATAAAGTTGAGAAATTTAAAAGTAGGTAAGTGTAGTAATTTTATCGTAATTTGAACTTTCTTTCACATTTATTGAAGATCATAAATATTTAAATATATTTAAAAACTTTGCAGGCAAAAGGCTCGCCGTCTGTCACATTTAGGGCTGAATACTATCCGGCTAGGCGTGGGTGTGGTAGTGCACATCTACCAACCCCTTCGGGGGAATAAGCGTGATGATAAGATATATTAGGAAGACATTATTAATGACTCAATAGAGTCTTGGAACTGTCATAATGGTCAAACGGTGTAAGTGACTGACCGTTCCCGTGTTGGAGACGTGGTGGCAGTGGAGGCAGACCGGCGCGGGGACGGCCAGCGGGGACACCGGGGACACCTGGGACGGGACCACGCGGGACTCTGCGGAACAATAGCCACATAAATCAACCTTCTTTGATGAGGAAATGTTTATAGTTACCCAGCTTTTTTGACCGATTCGCTTGCGTTTCACAACTTTAATTCGTATTTCTATTAAAAAAAACTTTTATAAATCGGACCAGCAGTACTGAGAGTACTCCCTCGATGGTTGCGCGTTGAATGTTAGCTTTTTTACAATTTCTATGTTGATACATAGGAAGTCAAAATAGTTAGTATAAAATACCAACTCGTGCACATCAAGGTCTAGCATTCTGACACCCGACTACGTCACTCGTCAACGTCATCGTCTCTCTCTCACTTGTCGTCAATTACTTATTCAGGTCTTGTTTGTGCATAGATTGACTTCATAACGTATCATCTTCGTGACCGTTTTTTTTTTGGAACGCTACAGCCTCACGAAAATATATGGTCACGAAAACAAAAATGGTGCGCTAGGTATACGAGTACAGTATTGTGCCATGATTTACCTGTCTTCTCTTCCCTGTAGACCTCCTGCCTGACCTCGGCTGCGCGGGCGATGGAAGGCGGCGGCGGCGGGGAAGAGCTCCACGAGGACTTCTCCAAGTGATCCTCGCGCTTTAACGTCGAGTAGCCGCTCGACGGGGCCTTCACTGGCGTTCTGGAACGTAGAAAAAACGCGATGATAGCCTGGTTGGAGAAGACCCGCCTCTCAAGCTAGATGGAGTGGGTTCCAAGGTTCAAACACAGCACGCACTAATTTGTTTATTGTTAAACAAATGTTCGTATTGTATGTCATCTGCCACATCACTGGAGCCCGGTGCATGGCGACTAGCTCGCCCCCTGTCACATTTAGGACTGAATATCGTCCGGCGAAGTTGGGTGTTGTATTATATGTGGAACGAAGAACATGCTTATGCCCCTTTTTTTAAATTGCTTGATAGGCTTGCGTTGGGCCACCATCACGCCTGACGATAACAGATTGCACATACCAAATTTCATCAAATTCTGATGATTAGTTTCCGGGAAATTTCTCGGGAACTAGTCAGTGCAAGCGCGCCTGTGTGAACATTTCGTCTAAAATATTTGTTCGACTGCTTTTTTAGCTTAAATTTTACAAAATATAGCACCATTTTGGACACGTAATTTGTAAAGTAAGTAATTTTAAGTGTTTTAAAATATTTTACAAGTAGGTACCTACCTAATATTCTAAGGATCAGAATACTTATGATGCCCAAGTTAGTATATAAGTTAGTATTTACCTATAGGTTTAAATCAGTGTTAACTTACGGTTTTCTGTAATCGAATGATGTGCTTTCCGCGGTATCTGAAGTGTAACCACCTGTAACACAAAATTAAATCATGAATACTCCAAAAATGACAAATAACTTCTTCTTCTCAGTCGGCATCTTCATTGCTGAAGGTCATGATTGAGTGTTCATCACAAGATGCACTATATTCTTCCACGTGTTTCTGTCTTCGGCGGCGCTTCAGGTATTGCCAGGCCCGTGAGCGTCCTCAGGGTCGGACTGAGCTGGAAGGGCCCGGGTGGCTTCCCACAAGCCAGGGCCCCAAGACGGGGTGTAGCCCTCAACGTACCTACCGTCTGGCTTGCGGTAAGCCCCGCAAGCCAAGTCTGATGGGGGCCCGCGCCGGCTGGGGCCCGGTTTGCAAATGCCACCCTGACTATATGGCCAGTCCAACCCTGAGCGCCCTTATTAGGTTGGACCAACGGGTAGGTGAGCGATCATGTGGTCCTTTCCCATCGCCCTGGCCAACTACCATCAGCTTTTCCAGGCTGTCAGGGTTTTGACGAGCGATGTGTCCGAAATATTTAAGTATCCGCTGAGAGCAGATAGCAGACAGCCTTGTAGTTATTTGAGTGAAAATTAACCATATCTGCCCAAGTATTAGTAAATATTAACCATATTATCATGTAAAAACAAACAATGAATGTTTCAGTGGCCTACTATTAATTTATCACATGTTACAGAGCTTGTAGTGCTTACTTTTATAAAGCTGCCTCTCTTGATCCTTCTGTAGATCATCCAGAAGAGAGTCCAGCTCTTCCACGTTTTGTGACAGATCCTTGGTAGCTTTGGAAGTCTTCACTTTAGAATATCCTGCAAGTTTAAAAGAAGCTTATTTTAGCTTTGTGATAAGAAGATTTATGATGAAACTTTGGGGTGACAAAATTGTAGATAATAATGTCAGAGGAATATTTTTGACTTGAATGAATGCCATTTAAATATAGTAACTTGGAAGATCGTGTAAGTATAATTTCTACCTTTTTTTTACAGTATTTTTCAGAAGAGCGAAGATGAAGAGAGATTTCAATGAGCTGCTAAATACGGAAGAAATGTGAAGTCTTTATTTTCTTGTTCTTGTAGATGAAGTCTATAGCAAGTGTCTAGAGACTAGACAGAAACGAAGTAGCAAGACAGACAGGGTTACTTTGAATATATGCTTCTTGCAGATCTTTTAGATGTCAGAAATATGTTCTATCCTTCAAATCTTGGATGTGCATCTTTGAGTAGACCAAAACTAAGAACAGCTTTTTTGAGGAGATCTTAGCATTTTGTTGAGCTGAATACAATTCTCCGGTGACTGGTTATAGTAAAGATTTTCTGGGAGGCCATTGTCTAGCGGCCGTCTTTTCAGCTGAGACTATGGATGAAGAACATTACCTGGAGTGGAACTGGTGCTGCTCTCATAGTTGTAAGTTCGAGTGCCCGTGGTGACAGACGGCAGTTCCCGCTCCTCCCGTTCGTAGTAGTACGTGTTAGTTTCAGTGTTTTTCGGAACCGTGCGGGGTGGTACTGTGAACTCCTGGAATTAAAATATTGGCTGGTGAGACTAACATGCTTAAGATGATTTTGAATTTTGGTTTGATTGAGCATGAACTATTTAAGACGACGTCGATGATTGAGTGTGATATAGGAAAATATATTCCAATACCACACTGTGTATATTGTGAAGAGATAACCTAGTCGTGCCTGATGACATCCCTCTTGCGTGTAAAGTTGTAACGGATACAGTGTTAGAACATTGGTCGTACTGAAATCCTGGAGCACTGTCATGTAACTGTCTCGCGTTCTCAGCAATGGGTATTCTTGATTTGCACAGCTTTTCAAAAGCATTTATTTCATAAAAAGCACCTCGACCCTCGGGCTTTACAACCACCAAAGAAGACCAGAGATATGACCCAAAGCATGCATAGATACAAGGCATGCTTCGTCTTTGAATTAGAAGCAACGTCCAAAAAAATCTACCATGCGATTGAGTCCAACCAAACAGACACTGACAGGAGACACCGTAACCCGCAAACTACATAAAAAGATAAGACATAGGTATAGTAAGAAAAAGGACTTCCACTTTGAAATTGATGATCAATACAATTTTGCAAGAAATACTTTAAAAGATCCATCCACCATCAGAAACAATAGCTTCCCTCGACGTTCACAGCCCAAACTATCAGACTAAAAGAGAAGAAAACCTACACCCAGGATATCAGTAAAACACCCTTACCTCGACAGCAAATTCGTCATTAGGGTCGTTCCTATTGTACCTTTCCGGTCTTCTGTCCTCATAATCGTAGCAGTACTCCCTCCCAGGGCTAGCACGTTCCAGCTTACAGCCTTTGGGTACGAGCTAGAATGTTACCATTAGGTTTGTATTAGTTCAGTTGCTGGCTTACGAAGTTTGTGGATCTTGAGAAAACCAGAAGCTCAGCAGCTACGTCGATATCAAGTCTTCTATCTTCATCCTAGTTAGTAGATGATCAGTCAATTAGTGATATTAGTACCAAAAACTGTACATCAGTTAGTATATTGTAGTCGACATCATTAGATGTAAAGCAGCATCATCATTTCCGCTTTTTGGTTTATGACCTAAGGTTGATTTGATACGAGTAATTGTAGCGGAGAATTCCAATGCCTTTACGGCTTAAATCAGGGAACTCAATTGTCCAGCCTCCTGGCTACGATCAGCAAACAAAACATAGCTCTTCAAGGTATACCTGGAGGCTGTCAAAGCTGCTATCAGCCAGACTGTCTCTTAAATTCTTACCTCAACAGTATGCAGGTCTTTTCTGTCATATTTGCCTGACGGATGCTTTTCTTCCTTGTACTCGTAGTGGTACTCCCTGGCGCCGCCGCCGGTGCGGTCCAATGAGTTTAGCTTGCTGCCTTTGGGGAGCAAATCAGCCTTAATCATATCTGGAAATAAGAAGATGAGGGAAGTTGGAAAAAGCGTTCTGGTGATGTGGATAGATTGCTAGTTTTTTTTAGCCAGTGCCCTTGCTTTCCATTGCTGTGCTATTTTACAGTGGGAAAAAAACTGATTCGAATCAAATCCTGCACAAATTAGTCGATTTGCAGCAGTCAGCAGAAGCATACTTTGAGAAGCTTTTTAGCTTTTCATCTATGTATTTACTTACACAACAAGCGATGACAGCCTAATCGGAGAAGACTCGCCTCTTAAGCCAGAGGGAACAGTCCAGCCGAAGGCACGCACCAATTTGTTCATTGTGTGAATATATGTGCGTATTTAATGTAATCTGTTACGTACTCGTAACTGGAACCCTGTGTATGGCGACAAGCAAGCTCGCCTCCTGTCACATTTGGGACTGAATATCGTCCGGCGAAGTGTGGGTGTTGTACACCTCTGCCAGCCCCTTCGGGGGAAAGGCGTAACGAAATTTACTTATGTACATATGTAGTTGGTATATACCTCGATCAAAAGGATGTTTTCAGTTAAGTTTTTTGGACATGCCCAGACCGCTGGCTTATATTAGAGAGTGGAAACCAAAAGCTGGATGGAAGTATACTCACCGAACTGTTCGTCCGTGTACCCCGGTGCGTTGCTTGAGTTGGAATACTCGCGGTACTCTTTGTGCTTGCTGTATGACTTCGTCGCCATATTGATGTGTAGTTAGCTACCTGCGAACAAAAATAGGAGAAGATTAACTATGGTATTACTCATGGTCCAAAAAATAAACAAGGACTAGCCTTCCGGGAGCCAACACTTGATTACGTCACTCGTCATCGTCTCTTTTGAACTTGTTGTTGAAATTACTTAGTTCGGTCTTGCTTATGCATCGATTGACGTCATTGTGTGTCACTCACGTAAATATTTTTGTCTCGCTATACCTGACGGAGTATATTATTATACCTACTCATCTTGTGCCAATCCGCCACTGGGTAAGTAGAGACCGAATGAAATGGGCATTACCAGTGCTCCGGTGCTCCGTAAAAAAGAGTTTTATGCTATGTTTTATTAGGCCTATCATAGCGTAGCCAAGTTGAAACATGGCCCACTTTTTGCTGGGTTTTCCTCCACAGGCTTCACCTTAACACATCATGGAAGTAACCTAGACAAACCTCGATGGTGAAAACGAAAAGGTAATGAACACCTACCCCATCGAAAAGTAGTCTTAATTCGGAATATCTCAAGCAAGCCTGAAGATTATTAATAAAGTTATGTAAGTATGCAATGATGTAGGTAACATATGCCATACTATGTTTGGTGGTGAAACCTAATCCGGTCGTGCGTGGGACGAGCTGGCCGATCACTTGAGATTTGTAATAAATACGATCATGAGCTCGTTGCATATTGGTCTTGTAATACTCGTATCTTTGACCTAAGTATAATCTTTATTCGGTAGTCCGATAAACTCTTTTTTTTCACAGTCGATATTACATACGAGTACATACATACATAATTATATCGTCACGCCTTTCCCCCGAGGGGGCTGGCAAAGGCGTAATACAACACCCACACTTCGCCGGACGATATTCAGTCCCAAATGTGACAGGGGGCGAGCCTGTCGCCATACACCGGGGTCCAGTCATGTAGCAGATAACATATGTTCACATAATGAACAAATTGGTTCGTGCCGTCGGCTGGGTTCGAACCCACTCCCTCTGGCTTGAGAAGCGGGCCAACTAGGCTGTCATCGCTAGAACTAGATATTACAAACAAAAAATAAGAAGCAAAGCTTAAAAAAACGGGCTTCTCGTCATCCATGTAAACATTTTTAGACTTTTGTTTATATTTAAAAAACTGCTTGGCCGATTTCGTTAAAATTTATTTGGGACCTCTACAGTATGATCTACAAAACGCTACAATCGGTTCATAGTTGGCGGAGTACATACATAAAATCATACAGACGAATTGAGAACCTCCTCGATAAATATAGATTAAAATGTGACTATCACAATTATAACACTAGAAATAAGGATAGGATAGCTGTACCGAGATTAAGACTAAATCTAATAAGTCATTTTTAGGCAACTGCGTTCGTTTTTACAATAAAATCCCGAAAAATATAACAGGGCTGAGGGAAAATTCAAATCACATGTAAAAACTACATTAATGAAAAGAGGGTATTATAAGGTTAAGAATTATTTAGAAGATAAAAATGTCTGGAGCCTTCCACTTCCGTCAAGTAGCCACTAGTATTTATAGATAGGTATTACCTAGTTGTAAGGCAAAATTTGTGAGACTGTAATTTATTTATTATTTGAAAAAATAATGCCCCTCAGTTTCTTGCCTGTTCTTCTGAGTAGAGGCTCTTTATCCGAACAAGGCGGTCGTTTGACGTTCATAAGTGTATCTTTGATACCTAAATTTAATAAAAACATTTTGACTTTGACTTTGCATAATATGAACGCAATTAATATTATCTTTATCTATATTATTTATAAAAACTTATCAAATAGAAAGATAGTATTCGTAAGTAGATATAAAGGGTTATCAGGAAAGGTGTGTTCTAAGCAGAAAGGGGGTCACTGTACTCATCGTCATGAACAACTTTTATAATGGGCCCAACGCCAAAGAAAACAGCTGTTCCATTTACTTTGTTGACGATGAATTAATTTTTTGGACTATGGACCAGCTGATTTATTTTTCACAGAGTTTTAGATTGAACAGGCTGACGAGGTTACCCGTCTTCTTCTCAGATAAAAAATATATATATCTGCAGCAGCTGCGGCTAGGTAATCTAATTATGAATAATGCATGTGTGGCAGATTATATTATAGTATCCTTCAAATGTCTTAGATGTCGGAAATCATGAAAACAATACGGCTATGGTTATCAATCAACATAGTGTATTTCTAATTTTAGAACAACGAATAACTTTTAATTATACAGCATGTTACAAAATCCCTGTTATATAACTGAAGAGCATCTACACACACTTATACAGGGTTATAGGTAACTCATCAACAACCTCTTAAGTGTTCATTGTACTCATCATTACGAACTACTTTTGCTATGAAGCCAATCCTGTAATCGCGAAAAAAAACAGCTGTTCCATACAAAAAGTTCAATCACCTGAGACAAAATGTATGGAACAGCTGATTTTTTTTTCGCGATTTCGGAGTTCGCCCCATAGTAAAAGTTGTTCATATTGATGAGTACAATGAACCCTTGAGAGGTTTTTTGTTAGGTACCTATAACGCTGTATAAGTGTATTCATGCAATAATACCAAAAAAAGTGCACGTTAAAAATAGAAAGAGTTATGACCAGTTTAAAATTTTTTAGAATTTTTTTAACTAATTTGTATCATATGTTGGCGGCTTTTACTCTATGAAGCTAGCGGTACGACGCGTATAGTGGCTGCGTTCACGCTTTTAGGAGGGCGGAGCGCGATGTGTGTGTATTTTTTTATAGACAACTAGCTGTGCCCGGCGGTTTCACCCGCGGTCCCATAGGGACCGTTTACTTTTTCGAGATAAAAAGTACCCTATGTTCTTTTCTTCGTCTCAGACAACGTGTATGCCAAATTGCATGATAATCGGTTGATTGGTTAGGGCGTGAAAGCGTTACAAATAAACAAACGAACAAACTCATTTTCGCATTTTTAATATTGGTTAGGATATTTAATTTAAACTAGCTTACTTCGTCCAGTCGATACTGGATGCGCACGTCGCGGAAATAACAATGTTTTTGTGTGTCTAATTTTGTATTTTTTGGTTTCAATTTTATATTTTGAAAAATAATTTTATAATTTTTTTAAACTACAAAGATATGACTTGAAAAATTAGTCGAAATAAATTTATTTGATTTGATTTGAAATTAAGGTTCCCGCCTCCAAAAGGCGAAGCCCTAAAACTACTTGATCTCCAATCAAAGGTTGAATCCAAGGTCTGGTTGGTTCGTTATTTTGTTATTCCACCAAACGACCAAACGCAAGCCTATTAACGAGTAAAAACAGCAGAACCAGTTGGCATTTGTGATGAATGAGAGCCCTGACACACTCAACAAAGCCAGATTTGGCGCGCCGAGGGCGACACCTGCTTAAATATCAACCAAGTAAGCAAACAGCAAATACAGCAATAACAGATTGCTAAGTCTCAGTAACGATTTTATAGGGTGTATCTTTGAACGACGGACATTTTCTCGGATACCATCTTTACTATACGGCCAACCCTTAAATCACGAAAAAAAGCAGCTGTTCCATACAAAAAGTTCATTTATCCACGACAAAATGTATGGAACATTGGAACAACTATCCTATTCGGAGATGTGACTCACCTTTTTTCGTCCTTGTTGCTCTCGTTTGAAACGTCATAGATGTGAGAGTGACTAAGATAAAATCTCATTTCTTCTCACGCTTAGGAATAGTCCTCCAGGGGCTCTATTCGGAGATTTAAGATTTTCATCTCACCTTTTTTCGTCCTTGTATCTCTCGTTTGAAACGTCATAGGCGTGAGAGTGACCAAGATAAAATCTCATCTCATCTCACGCGTAAGAATAGCCTTCCAGCTGTTTTTTCTTCTCTATGTCAGGGTTGGCCCCATAGAGAAAGTTGGTCATAATGAAGAGTACAGTGATATCCTAGTTAGAATATGTGTGTCGTTTACACTCCGTATATAATTATTCCTAACGACCGGCCTCAGCTTCGCACGGTACCTATAACCTAATTATTAAACTGATTACCTATTTTTAACCTATTTTTAAACTGATGATGAAAACCGTATCAAAATCCGTTGCTTAGCTTAGGAGGAGTTGGCGAATGAAGAGTCCGGCGATCACTTCAGACTAACTTCGTATTGGCTAGCCATTTCGTCTAGAAGAAGAAAACGAGCGAAGAGAGCGAGTAATGATACTGACTAGCCTTTAAAGTTACCTACAGAGTGACAAAGTGCAATTTTTTTTTATGACTTTTGCATTTCTCTAATCATTCTTAAATAACTATGAATGTATCTTGTATTATGGATTAATTTAAAAGCTAATGATGTAGACAACATCTCAATGTAAAGGGATTTTTGATTTGCTTTGATTATCTATTGAATAAATCAGTCAAAAGTGACCCTTTACAAATGCGCATATTTTTCATAGCTCTATTTTAGCTTGAGAACGTTTTTATTTTAAAAAACCAAGAACATAGGGGTGGAGAAATTGTTAATTTTATTGTACATGCTAAATTTCATCATAATCTGACAAACAATTTTCAAGAAATTTGAGAAGCGCGTTTGTATGGAAATTTCAGAGCGTCGCGGGACTCTGAAGAGAGGCAGATGCAGAGAGCGATAGGTAGAGACTTGGTAGAGACGAAGAAAAGAAGGTGTAATTAGGGGCTGTGACAGAAGTATAAATAGTAACAGTTTAAAATGCTATTCTGGGACAATAGATATTCGGATACCTGTCTCTCTCATTGACATGGATGTTAGACGGAAACAGGCAATTTCGAGTGCCAGAATTGCTATCTTCGGATCTAGTAAATCACAGCTAAAGGAGATTGAACATTATGCTTTAGAACTTGGTTAACCAACTGTTAGTTAGTAAGCAAGTGCACGTTATTTTAGTTCATTTAATATATTACTTACTTACTAAAGGTCTTAAAGGCTCTTGTGGTTGGCCTAGTGACAGAATTAAATTTATAATTATTTCTCTGACAGTCTAAAAATAGATAATTTTATTGTATAACTAGCTGCGCCCCGTGGTTTCACCCGTGATTAAAAAGTGTGTTAAAAATCCTATGTGCTATTCGAGACTATAA
Source organism: Peribatodes rhomboidaria (assembly GCA_911728515.1). NCBI lineage: Eukaryota > Metazoa > Arthropoda > Insecta > Lepidoptera > Geometridae > Peribatodes > Peribatodes rhomboidaria. Next base: position 10,153,237 of record OU452191.1, on the reverse strand, counting down.
TCTATCTCAGTGCCGAATTTCATCAAGATCTGTTCAGCCGTTCTGTCGTGAAAGAGTAACAAACATCCATCCATCCATTCTTACAAACTTTCGCGTTTATAATATTAGTAGGATCTCACCAAAATGTTAAACTCCTTTTTCTTATATCCACTGTTTAGTTTAACTTGAAAAATTAAATCACACTGCTCACACAATTATTTGTTCAACGAAACACAATCACGTATTTAATTAACAATGAAATGATCGCATTAATTACAATATTAATAATTAAACAATAAATCTTTCTGACTAGTAAATGTTGTGGTGACTTGATCGAGAATGGTTGCAGCCGTGTTTGGGCTCAGGAATCTAAGCGTGACTAATAAAATTAAATCATTTGCGATGAACTTGATGACTAAATGGGATGAATCTTAATGCTTACCTAGTTATTAATCAAAACACTGTTAAGTAGTTTTATTTTGTTTATGTGTCAGTAAATCCTTGAATGATTCATTTCTTTTCAATATTTGTTATCATATGAGTACAATAGTGTAAGCATGAAGGAACGGATTAAGAAGAGTTTTTAATGTTTCCTTTGAATATACCTCACCCTCAGCTCTATCTCGACTCAAGCCTCTCCCAAACCTAAATCCCGGATTCGCCACTGGGTTTATGAACAATATTAAAGCTACAATATAAAGATTCTACTTCAGCAGTTTTTAAATTTCAAGAAAAGTTTAAAACTTGTTTACATCGATGACGAAATTACAGGATGGGAAGTCGGATTTTTAAGCTTTGCATTTTATTATTTTGAATCTAGTGCGGAAGGGGCAGCTACCTCCACTGCCTCTCACTTGGAGACGCCCATGGCCCGTGTTATTAAATTCTAATTTATTGAACAGGTGTTATGACAAGATTAAATTAAGTAGACCAAGATTTTATTAAAGTAGGCGTTAAACGAGTAATTGATTCATTTTACTGAAGTGTCATCGTAAAAAACCGATCGGAATGAGGTGCCATAAGGCCCTGGCGAGGCGAGAGGTGCGTAGGCGCAGCGTTGCGTCACCCATTCATGGAGTTATGGAGAGGTATGGTCCCACCCACGCGAGTAACTTTACTACTGGATTCATTTTTAATAAGTGATTTTAATTTGGTTGCTAAGGGAGCTCAAGACTTTTTTTAAACTGTTAGAAATGACCTTATCTTCGACCGTATCGTTACATCGTTGGATGGAGAGCAAAGGGATCGTCGTCGGGGATAGCTGCAGGTTCAATCTTATACAAGCAGCAGGAATCTAGGATCTTTGCAGTTCTTAGTAGTTGCAATTTTTTATTTTTTTCTCGGTGGCTCAGTTGGTAGTGAACCTGCCTGCTGAACTTGGGGGCATGGGTTCGATTCCCACCTAGAGCAAAATGTGATGAATATTTGTGTTTGTTCTGTGTTAATATCTATTTATCAATGCATTTATGTATTTCTATCAGTCTCTGGCAGCCATAGCTGGCATGCTTAGTATGAGGTCAGGCGACCGTGTGTGAAAATGTCCCGAATTAAAAAAAAAAAATAAAGGAAACAGTGTCCATTATAAAGACTGTTGACGAGATAAGGAATCATCTCAAGGATAGTCAGACAAATTGCAAAATTACATCTTATACCTTTAAATGAGCAATTCTTGTATATATATATATATATAATTGGAATCTCGGAATCGGCTCCAACGATTTTCATACAAATTAGTATATAGGGGGTTTCGGGGGCGATAAATCGATCTAGCTAGGAATCATTTTTAGAAAATATCATTTTATTCGTGTTTTATCGATAATCAATCTCAACTGAAACATATGACTCTTCCTGACATCTATTGGCGAATAATAATACTACTATTTTTTGTGAGCAACTAATTGCTTTAACGACACAACAGCAGATGGCGTTGTTAAGTAACACGAAGTCAATGAGTGTTTGCTTTGAGGTTAGACTAAAATCAATTGTTTATTATCCAAAAAACACAATTAAAAAATAAAAAAAAATACCGAGCAAAGCTCGGCCATCCAGGTACTGTAGTTTTAAACTAGCTAGGTCTTTTCAGCTGGGCTTAAAGTTAATCTCAACTCAACAAGTATTCATAACTTCGATTTAATTTTTATACAAAGTCGGCAACCTCGCCTGCAGTTAACGTTTCCAAAAAAGGTGATCCAAGATAATTTTTCGGTAAAATCAATTCCAAGTATTACGACCTACGGTTTCTGCCAAAAACGTATTTATTTACAAACTTTATGGCATCTACAGGAAAGATGACGCCATTTGTGTTTAGCTGTTAAAAGTGTTTTTTTGTTTGGGTTTCCAACTTATTAGTATTTAAATGCAGGGTTTAAGAGGGCCGCGACGCTCTGAAATTTCCATACAAACGCGCTACTCAAATTTCTTGAAAACCATTTGTCAGATTATGATGAAATGTAGCATGTACAATTAAATGAACTATATCTGCGCCTCTATGTTCTTGGTTTTTTTTTTAAAACGTTCTCAAGCGAAAATAGAAGTATGAAAAAATCCGCATTCTTAAGGGGTCACTTTTGACTGATTTTTTCAATAGATAGACAAAGCAAATCATAAATTTAATTACATAGGGAGGTTGTCTACATCATTAGCTGTTAAATGAATCCATAATACAAGAGAAATTCTTAGTTACTTAAGAATGATTACAGAGGTGCAAAAGTCAAAAAAAAAATGAAATTGTACTTTGTCACTCTGTAGGCAACTTTAGAGGCTCGTCAGTATCATTACTCGCTCTCTTCGCTCGTCTTCTTCTTCTAGACGAAATGGCTATAGAATACCTTAAGCCAATGCGAAGTTAGTCTAGGTCGCCTAGGACGAAATTAGTTAGGTCGCCGGACTCTTAAATATTTGACATGAGTTTGCAACTTATTAAGACTTTAGTGGCTCTTCAGTAATTAGTGGATCTGTGAGATGGAGACTTCGCGGCTGGCTCTGTCCTCATCCACAGGTTGCAAACTTCAACCGATTATCGTGAAATTTTGTGAATTTTTGTCGAGTCAGTTTTTGTACTTTTTTGAAATGGCCGAGATATGATTTTTGTTTCGAAAAGAATCGGTTATGAAATGCGACCTGTAGAGGAAGACAGATCCGGATAGAGATCCGGACAGAATTCGGACATCCGAAATCATTTTTGTCGTAGCTGAAGCAGAGACGCTTCCCTCGCTAATACGGTCGGTCGAAAATGCAGGTAAGTATAATAGTATGACACAATTATTTTATACTAGTTGCGCCCCGCGGTTTCACCCGCGGTTGAAAAGTATCCTATGTGCTGTTCTAGACTATAATCTATCTCTGTGCCAAATTTCATCCAGATCTGTTCAGCCGTTCTTGCGTGAAAGAGTAACAAACATCCATACATCCATTCTTACAAACTTTCGCGTTTATAATATTAGTAGGGTTAGTAGGTAGGTACGTGTACCAGACTGCAAAGAAAAATACTATAACCCCTTTCGATTAGATGGTCACGGACTCACAAAAATTTCAACTTTATAACAATTTAGTACGTAGCTGTTAATTGTGATAAAATTTTGCTTTGTATGTTCGTTTGATATTCCAAAAATTATAGAAGTCGTATACCAACGAAAGTGAATACTAAATAATGGTTATTATGTAAGTTGTTACTGTTAATATTCTTCCAAGAAAACGCGCTTGCAACGAATCCGCGTGAGAGCGAAACAGCATCGAAAGAGAGAGTCCGCTGCAGTGCACGCGAACTAAAAACAAGAACAAGATGAGATGATGTCATGCAGACGAATAGCGGTCAAGGGTGCGTTGGGCTGAGATAACTCTGACGATGTTACGATCATCTCTCGGCAAGTCAGCAAGCTTCTGAGGAACGCCTTTTAGTTCTTTTTATAACCATACTAGCTGCGCCCCGCGGTTTCACTCGCGGTTAAAAAGTTTCCTATGTGCTATTCTAGACTATTATCTATCTCTGTGCCAAATTTCAACCAGATCCGTTCAGCCGTTCTGACGTGACTGAGTAACAAATATACATCCATTTTAACTTTCGCATATATCCTATCCTACTATCCTACTTCCTACTAATATTATAAACGCGAAAGTTTGTAAGAATGGATGGATGGATGTTTGTTACTCTTTCACACCAGAACGGCTGAACAGATCTGGATGAAATTTGGCACAGAGATAATTATAGTCCAGAATATCACATAGGATACTTTTTAACCGCGGGTGAAACCGCGAGGCGCAGCTAGTGATACATATATTAGTAAAGTTGTGAAGACAGACGAGAAAGTCGCTTACCGGATAGTAAGCGCCCCGTTTACTCAAAGCTGCAGTGTCCCGTTGGAAATATACGGAACTGCACTATTTTCATACCTTGATATAATGTTTTTTTTCATCATCACCTTCATCTAAGTCTTATTTAGAGGTCCATGCACCGGTATAGACCTCTTTCTTACCATTCTGTCTGCCTCTGTCCTGCTCCTGCACCATGTATCTTCATGTTTTTTTTCACTGGGAGCCTTACAATTCGGAAATAGTGAGGGTTTAGTATTTAAATTAATCGCAGATCGCATTAATCAGAATTCTTTTACAATTTTTTAAATAAGGAATCGAGTATAAATCCGTTCGGAAGAATGAATCACGTTTAAAAACTCATAAATACGGACTGAGATTCAAACATTTTTAATTTTTTAGAATCCGAAGAAAACATAAAAAGTTTGAAAAGAAAACGTACCAACACAAACAAATAACAAGTTAACGTACATAGCTATCTTTACGACTTGCCGAAATTTATTCCGAAGCTGTTTTACTCGCAGGATTTCCGACTCGCTGCACACATACCACTTGCGCCGGCGCCGGTGCCAACGATCTCAATAAACAATTAACGCAGTGCTGGTGAATACTTCTTACTTTGCTAATGACTGACTCATCTCTGGCGGGCTATTCTTACGGAGTGAGATTCAATCTTACCATTTTTCGTCCTTGTTACTCTCGTTTGAATAGTCATAGGTGTGAGAATGACCAAGATAAAATCTCATCTCATCTCACGCAAAGGAAAAGCCCCCTGCAAGCGAAAGTTCAAACTTTACAAAGCAATGTTTTATTGAACAAGCCCGACTCGAAATATAAATAAGTGGCTGGCAATTACGGATACCAATAATACTATTGGCTCTGTCAGCTGTAGACCTCGCGGCCGACGTCTGTCTTCCACTACAGGTCGCATTCCTTAACCGATTCTCGTGAAATTATGTGAGCAGGTTCAAAAATTATATAGATTTATTTTTGCGTAGTCAGTTTTTGGAATTTTTCAAAATAGCAGATATGGTTATTATTTTGAAATGATTGTGAAAAGCATCGCTGTAGAGGAAGAACAAGACCGGGGACCCTATTCGGAGATTTGAGATTTTCATCTCACTTTTTATCGTCCTTGTTGCTCTCGTTTGAAACGTCATAGGTGTGAAAGTGACCAAGATAAAATCTCATCTCATCTTACGCCCCACTGGATAGAGATCCAGAAAGAATTTGGACATACGAGAACATTTTTGTCGAAGCTACAGCATAGAGGCTTCGCTCGCTAACGCTCTATCCGTCGATTATTATCGGAGGTTATGTTGTCGGGAGCCCAAAGCAACGTGCTAGATATACCGGGTGTAAGGAGACCGTTCTCGAAGCCGAAACGCCGTTATTATACTATCTATACACAACCCGAAACCACTAACTATTAGCCATATAACTGTTATTTTAAACTTTTAGAAATTTGCAAACCAGCAATGTAACGCGTTTATATCGCGGGGGTCAATGGTCGGCGCCAGTACCTACGGAAAGTGCGACGACGCGCCGCCGCGGGCCGCGCGCGCGCCGAGACAGCGGAGGGCGCGGGCGGCGCGGCACCTAGGTCGCGACCGCGCGCAGCTGTGTGCGGGCGTTCACCTCTAGCGTCAGCTGTTAGGCATTTAGTATTAGACTGCCGTTAGGGTAAATTTTTTTTTTTTTTGGTAATTGGTGTTTAAACTAGCTTTTTAAAGCTTGTATAACTTATGTCGATGTTAAAATATCAGATTTTAAGTTTAAAAAAAAAGTCTTTTTTTCGCGTTTTTTTTAGTCGCTTTGTATTAGTAATCCCCACCACTATTCCCAGTTTTCGTTTTCGAGAACGGTCTCCTTACACCCGGTATGATGTAAAAAACAATTGTATTATCCTCAAAGGTGAGTAACCTTGTAAGGCAAAAAGTTTGATTAGGAGGTCAACCTTTTTAACAAAAATTAATCGTGGAGTAAAAAAAATTATTCGCATTTATCGGGGTAACCGATTTTTAGTATAATTGAGTGTTTTTTACTAATAAACTAGCTGTCACCCCGCGACTTCGTTCGCGTTTATTATTTATACTTATATTTATATGTGAGCTATCCTATCTGTTAAGTTAGATCGAACTGCACACAGTGTGCAAATTTTATTGAAATCGGTTAAGTAGTTTAGGAGTCTATAGCGGACAAACAACGTGACACGTAATTTATATATTAAACTAGCTGCGCTCCGCGGTTTCACACGCGGTTAAAAAGTATCCTATCTCTCAAGTTGGATCGAACTGCACATGGTGTGCGAATTTTATTATAATCGGTTAAGTGGTTTAGGAGTTCATTGAGGACAAACATTGTGACACGAGATTTATATACATTAAGATTAAAAAAACATTAAGTACCTAGATGAAGACCGCAAATTCTAGCCACTACTACTGGCAAGAGCAAACGCCCTTGAATCTGATGACGATGATGAGAATCAAAACAGTTCAACAGGTTGATATAAGTGCCTAACTAAATCTAAACCACTAAAGATATCGACTACACGTCAACGGGACAGTGATAACAGAAATTAGCGATGATGAATGACGTTGAATGAATTTCCCAAGTTATCCTGCTAAAAATAATACGCAAGCTTTTGATGAATATAATGTGTTTTTATGTTAAATTTTTCCTTAACAAATTTAAGTGAATTCTCCAAAATATTCCAAACGGACAAGAGCCAACCGCTCACCAATACAAAACGTTTCAACGTTACTCTACAATCGTAATAAAACAAATACAACTAAATAAGCAGCTAAGTATTTGCAAGGAAAACACTAGGCAAGACTAGCTTGAGATAAGCAATGATAAACTATTTCCTATTTAACTGAGGACAGACCGGTTCGTGGGCAGGGCGAGGCTAGAGTACTCATTATGGAGAAATAAACGCTGTTTTCATATGATATACTCGTACATTTAACAATATGTTTTTAATTTATTCCCTTAGTTTCTTGCCCCCTCAGTTTCTTGCCTATTCTTCTGAGATGAGGCTCCCTTTCCGAACAAGGCGGTAAAGCCATTGTTAAAATCGAACGTTTACTTTAACATCAAGCGTTGCAATTAGGGCCTTAAAGCAAACCCCTTCTGGGCTTCCAAGGCAATTCGACGCCCTTCCCTCGGCGACAGCCCAAGCCGAGGCCGTACCCTAGAGGTGCCCTTGCGCTCGTCACCCATAGCTGTAAGCATTATTTAAAGCCCTGCGCCATCTGCGATTGCCTTATGCCCGGTACGCTGTGGAGGCCTCAGTGGCCAACAGCATTAGTCACTCTTAAAGTATTGATTTCTGTATTATTACTCTCCTTTTCAAAGGCTCTGTTAAAGGTCACCAGATGCGATCAAATCAAACCAGAGCTGAAGCAAATATTTGTGGCCAAAAGTTTAGAAGTCCTCACCTCATAATTAGTTTCCTTTATTGGTTATCTGCAAGTATTCTCTTAGAAACTTGCACTTAATAGGGCCGCGACGCTCTAAAAATTCCATACAAACGCGCTTCTCAAATTTCTTGAAACCATTTGTCAGATTATTAGAAATTTAGCATGTACAATAAAATTAACTATATCTTCGCCCCTATGTTCTTGGTTTTTTTTAAAAACGTTCTCAAGCGAAAATAGAGCTATGAAAAATATCCGCATTTTAAGGGGTCACTTTTGACTGATTTATTCAATAGGTAGACAAAGCAAATCAAAAATTCCATTACATAGGAAGGTTATCTACATCATTAGTTAAATGAATCCATAATACAAGGGACATTCTTAGTTATTTAAGAATGAATAGGTACAGAAAAAAAAAATTGAAATTGCTCTTTGTCACTCTGTAGGTAACTTTAGAGGCTCGTCAGTATCTTTACTTGCTCTCTTCGCTCGTCATCTTCTTCTAGACGAAATGGTTATGGAAAACCTTAAGCCAATGCGAAATTAGTCTAAAGCGGTCGCCGACCTCTTAACTAGTTTAATCCATAATACCGACCGACCACGCTGTCCACCTAGTTGGATGGTTGGTATATTTTTTTCTTAACCGACAAACTATCATAGTATTTCGTTAGTAATCTACATTTTTAATGCAAACCGACCAACTGTACCGACCGACAAACTACGCTGTCCACCTCGTTGGACTGATAGTAATTTTTTGTCTTCTACCTACTCCTACTCTTTCTTACATATTTCAAGCCATTCCTTTGGAGAATCTTAACTTTATGTGCCCGATGAGGGAGTATAGCTAGGAGTAGTTTAAAACTTTTTATGCAAGGACTTAAGCAATTTTTTTATTTAGTGTTTGTTTTTGTTACAAATAAACGATTGTCTACTATTTTTATGCATTGGACTCAATAAATTGTATTTCATCATGTCATGACTGGAGCCCGGTGTATGGCGACAGGCCCCCTGTCACATTTGGGACTGAATATCGTTCGGCGAAGTGTGGGTGTTGTATTACACCTGTGCCAGCCCCCTCGGGGGAAAGGCGTGACGATATGGACTCAATAAAACGTAGCTTATTTCCATGTAATCTTTAACAAATTGAAATTTGAAATGAAAGCCCATGTTAATTTTAATTAGTCGACTAAATTCATTATGTATAGTAAAGTTAGTGTAAGTATAAAACAAAAAGACCTTGAAATGTTCGCATTATACTCCTCAACCTTAATTAAAATGAACAGAATAGATAAGTAAATAAAGCTGCCACCACACTTGACCCCACAGGGGACAGCTGTCGCCCAGTGCTCACTGCTCAGTCGGTGATGTCATTGACAAGTTCGCTAGGTACTGATGATTCTGCTATTGACATTGGTGCTGTTTTATGAAATTAACATTCATTTGTGTACATTGCCTCTATTATCTTTCATTCTTTTATGTATATAATTAATTCCAACAATCGCTTGCTTGTTTTTGTTCTAACAAAGATTGTTAGAAAAAGTTACTTTCTCCAGCATGAGACTGCTTACAAGAACTTCGGGCAAAAATATTTTAATACTACTTAATAACAGTCTTATTTATCTTTTTACGTCCTTTATAAGAAAACTGGCGTGCTTTAAACATGTATTTTGTTTTATTATCACGAAATCTCATTAATTCTCAATTTAAGATACGAGTAGCTGCTATTACGTTGAGTAATGTTCTGGCCGTATTCTGATGCATGAGGTATTTCTTAGACAATCTTACTCGTATGACTTTTCAAACGAGAGATATAATAAATCATATTAAATAGTAAGAATAGGGCCCCAGGCTAGACGGGACAATCTTTTGCTAATGTTTTTATCTCTTTCTACGACATGACATCTGCCTTCTCTTTTATTTGATCTAGATATGTTCCCTATTTCTTCCTCTTCCTCTCTTTGCTTTTACTTATCCCTCTATGATGACTAAACTAACGAAAACACTCACGTTTTACTAAATTCAGTTATGATTTCAACTAAACAACGAAGGATGCAATTGTTATTCATTGATACAAAAACCACTTTCTTCTTTATTCCCCTAACATTACAAAACATTACAAATCGTCACGCCCTTCCCGCGAAGGGGCTGGTAGAAGTGTATCACAACACCCACACTTAGCCGGACGTTATTTAGTCCCAAATCTGACAGGGGACGAGCCTGTTTCCATACACCGGGCTCCAGTTATGTATAACTACCTAAACCACGTCTATTACTAATATGAGGTGCAAAACCCATTATTTCAAGTTATTCATCCGGCGTGATGATTACATCCTCCTACTCCGAACTGAACTGCTGCTTATTCTGCGGAGATGACGAATGACCTAGCTCCCAACTCCTACCTAGGTCATCGCGAATGGGCAATAGATCGACGCGATTAGCATCGTTCAAGTAATTGAATGCTAATTTGAATTTAAAGTTGGAATGTGAAACTGAATATTTGTCTATAGATAGGTACAAGGTGGTTGGGTAGGTTAGTTATCGATCTAGCGAGAGTCAGTAAGCGAAGCGTCTATGCTTCAGTTTCTACAAAATGCTTTCGGATGGCCGTCAGTCCGAATTCAGTGACGAGCATCGGTTGAAAATGCGATCTGTAGAGGACAGCGGCCCTATTCGGAGATCTGAGATTTTCATCTCACTTTTTTTCGTCTTTGTTGCTCTCGTTTGAAACGTCATAGGTGTGAGAGTGACCAAGATAAATTAATCTCATCTCATCTCACGCGCAGGAATAGCCCCCCAGAAGCCGAACGCGAAGTCTTCAGCTCACAAAGCGACTAGTTTCTTCACTCAGGTCAAATGTATTCAAAACTGTTTGTTAGGTTAGATTAGGTGCTAGACTCTAAAAAATCAAAAAGCACCGGATTTCGCAGTTAACAGTGGCCCTATTCGGAGATTTGAGATTTTCATCTCATCTTTTTCCGTCCATGTTGCTCTCGTTTGAAACGTCATAGGTGTGAGAGTGACCAAGATAAAATCTCATCTCATCTCACGCGCAGGAATAGCCCTCCTGATACCGCAGAAGAAGAATATGGCAAAGAAGAGATGAAAAAAAGGTTTTTTAAGGAAACAAGGAATGTATAGCGGTGCTACAATAATGAGGAAACAATTCTACCTACTTAGCTACTACGTATTCGGTATCCTACGTCATCTCCATCAAGGCAACATATCAAACTATCAACGTATGAACATTTAAAAACAACTTGCAAGGAATTTGTAAGAAGAACTCGACGCAGAATTTCACTTTAAGTGAGTGTAAATATTTTTATCTTCTTCATAATGTTCGACCTACTCCAGATCGGGTTTACGAAGGCCGAAACAAAAATAAAATTTTATCGGCGCCCGAGGGAATTAACCTGATGAACCACCAAATACATAAAGCTAGGTACGTCTTTATAATAACCACGAAACAAGGTCTAAAGTACCCGACTGGCAACTAAGAAGAGAGAGTGAAATTCCATTTAAAGCCGCCTCCAAACTATTGCTGTGAACGCCTGCGTACAATAGGATTACCACACGCACAAGCTTCACCACACTTTTAACTGTTTGTACTTAAATGAGGCCTGCGCGTACTTATCTGAGCCGTGAGGTAACGACACGATTATTTCGATTTGCCTACGCAAGGCGCGTAAGGCATACCGTGGGGTTGGCGCGGTGTACAATTTTACCAACCACACGCGCGGTGTTCCATGTTCAAGCCTGGCCTGCGCAGATAAAAGTGTGGTCAAGCTGGTGCGTGTGGTAAGCAAGCGTTGACGTACATATTAATAGGACGTACCAATAGGAACACTTTCGCGGGCGTTCGCGGCAATAATTTGGAGCCTGCTTAAGCATAATATGGGCGTGGCAAGGTAAGCACAGCGGTGGTCGACCGCCTGCAAGATGGGTCAACGATAACATTGCACGGGTCGAACTGGACTGTGGCTAGGACCCTGGACTCGATTGGCACTGGACCGAGGCAGATGACACAGTAAAAGCTAGCCATATACTCTGCAGAGGAGTAAAGAAGACTGGAGATGATATTAAAAACAAGCAAGTTCGTATAGGCCGAGTGGCTAGTCCTGTTGTTAGAGTTTCTAGGCCGCCCGATGGCGTCTAATGATAATGATAAAATCATAGTTCTTAGCTCTAAAACAATGTTGTAGGTACAGTTTGTACAGCAATGTAGAAAACCTATTTTTGACCTGAAGTTAAAACAGTAACAGAATCCACTTGTTGATTCGGCCATTACGAAGCATATCAAATGCCTAAATCACTCACGGCTCTCATCTTTCCCATTAGTCCCCAAATTAGTAGAACGAAGCATGGCCGATGGTAATATTTCAAAGAGAACGCATGAATGGGCGTTTTAAAATAAACCTACGAATAAACCAACAAAGTATAATAAGTGTCAGTTTTCGTGAACTCATAAACTGTTACTAGGGCTATTTTGAAGGAAGAAACTAAAATAGATTTAACGGATATGCGAACGGGTGCGCCTACGCAGCACACCTTTACAACTCTTCTGTCCTACTCTACCTTACGAGTTATAGTGTGTCTGATTCAGTTTTTCACACCTACAAAGATTTCAAGGAGGATTAGTTCGTAAAACGAATGAATGAATACAGAATAATTGTTTATTACGTAATGTAACACTGTTACAGAACGACCAAGTTAAATGTAGAGGTGGCCAAATTAGAAAACAAACAGTTTGGTACAGAACGTACGATGGTGGCTCCACCGGCGAACTTTAAATTAAGTTTGTTTGGTTACAAGTAGGTAGACAGGTAAGTACAAGGCGATCTGTGAATGTCATATCGAATGAATAGTAGTCGTCCTCAAATTGTTTACTCAGCACCAACCAACCAGAAACAAAGATATTCAACAACCATCAAAAATCTAAGCATTTTGTTGACGCTGGCAAAGCTGAATCAACTATTGATGGAACTGACCTATCTGAAACTGAAATAAGTCAGACTAATGATCCGCAAGACAAAGCAACGCAGACAGGTGCAAAACATAAGGTGAAAACAATAGGTATCTAATCATTTAACAAACAACACTTATTCTGTATGGAACAGAAGCTAAAATAATAAGGAAATGAATAATATACAAACTTGCTACTATATAAAACAGACTTGCTAACAAACACGCTTGCAAACAAACTCGGGACAATGCGCAGATTCAAACAATACCACAAACATAATTTTAAAAGGATATTTAAAATTAAGAAACTCATCCGAGTTAGTAAATGAAAACAACATATAGACGAGAAGACTGAATCGTCATGACTTACGAACGAGCAAAGAATTTTTGAAAATACAGCCAGCAACCAACCGAGTGTAGCCACTTTTTACAACCACATGCATATTAATTGGCTTACATCACCGGCAATGATTAAAACAACCATAAATAGAGCAATAAGATATAATTTAGCCTGTGGCTCCCAAGGTTATCTGTCTGGCTCCGCAAAAATACTGGATGCAAAACAAGGCTGACCGGTTCTTTTGGGTTATTTATAACTGGAACTTTAAAATGATGAAAAACACGATGCTTTGGAGAATCGCTCTGCATTAGATATTCTAAAGCCAGAAATGAGATACATGATATAAAAGGAAACAGAAAAAGATGTAGATAACTTTACCATCAAATCAAAGGAGTGCTACTGCTAGTAGAATTTGAATTCTCATGTATTTCCATAAAAATAGTAATCATCTGGTTCTAGACCTGAGTTAGTATGGATACGCACTGCAAGTTCTTTAGTCTGGGGTTGTCTATTCGTAGCATATCTTCATAACTTTTCAAGATGAATTTAAAGAAGAAAATGTACATTATGAAAGGAACATTGTTTATTCTGAACAAATCCAGGTGTGAACATTTAGTTTTGTAACAAACAAACAGCCTAGAGCAAACAGCTATTTATTTACGACTACTTGTCTAAATTGGTAGGGATTTATCACAAATATTTGTTCTGAAATTGATGTCGTATGAAAAAGGACATTATCATGAGGACATTATCTCGGATATTTAGACTTTTACCGTTTCTCTAATAAATTAATTTGAAAATGTCTATTTCTAAACTAAACTGGCCGTAATAAATTGGCCTTGGCTAAGTCTTATCGTAACTTACAAGTAATTTAAGCAATCCGGAAAACATGTTTATGCAGACTTGATTTAATACCTAAACTTGAACTGACTCTACTGAGCTATATCAACCTAGCAAAATTTTCAACTAAATGTTACTGTTGACTGGTACCATACAATTAAAAGTTGTAGCCTTGCGACAAATAACTAACTTTGTAAAATAGAGTGCAATAAAGACATCGGACATAAAAGAAGGCAAATACCTAAAAGAGCCAATGTAGCAAAAAAAAAAAAAGACTTAGAACATGGGGCTCTTCAAAAAGGCTGGCAATCAGAATCAAAGAATCAAAGAGCCAAATAATCAAAGATTGGTAACGTATCTGTGATGCCCCTGATATTGCTTACCATCAGGCGGCCTATTAGCTTGTTTACCACCTATGGCATTCAAAATACCTACATCGTAATCGTATTTCTTGTACTTCAATTGCAATTCTAGTTTCTAAATTAAATAATATACTTAAATTAAATTCAGTTAACATATTTTAGTCAAGCTAGGCCGACGCTATACGAAGACTTTTGCCTAGAAAGAAGTCCCCGAACTTATACTAACGAGACACCTTGCGGGTAGCACATACGACACACCAGACGGTTCCTCCCAAACCTACATCAGCTACTAGGCTAATCAGCCCAGTGATGCAACTTCCTGATGAATAGCCCAGTTGGCAGACGAAAGGTGACCAAAATAACACCATACCAACTAATAATACTGCACCGGTCATTTCTGAGAACTATACGACATTTGCTGGTTTTATTGTTCGTTTTTACCGATTTGTCATGCGCTTTTAAAAGTATTTTGGTTTCGTAATGGAGATGGTTTCGTTTTTTATTCTGGTTCTTATCTTTCTCGCTGTTCTTTTTGCTGGCGTAGCCCAAGCTCACATAAGCTTATTGAACAAAAAATAATCATTGAAAAAGGTTAATAGATTTGTCGTAGACGTTACATTTCCTAATACGTTTTATCCATGTATCTGTACCCATATAATTTTCTGAAGACGCTTCAAAAGTTAACTCTAACTTTATCATTCAGATTGGTAGTAAGTACCAACTAAATCGAATGACAATTTTAATCCAAAAAGGTCACACATCCTGTGTCCAGCCGCGGGCCACGGCCCATCTAACTTGGTGATTTCAATGCATATGCATCACTTCTACTTGGTCACTCCGACCCATCCTCGAGACCCTGGGTGTATGACGTAAGAGTCCACAACCATTAGACATGTCTTGCACGAACCGCCAAATGACTAATGTATTACATGTAATGTATTGCAAACGTACAAAACAGCTGTTGAATGACCTTTTGAGTGGAGGAAAAAATACTTGCCTACCACGAATTGGCAAGGTTTTGTCTTATACATATAGGCAAAGCAAAACATGTATGCAGCAGTAAGTAAAATGACTATGATATCTATACCTATATTTATAGAACACAGAACTAGTAGATAGTTTTGATATAACATATTAACACCTGACGCATAGGTCATGGCAAACCATAACATAATTCGTTAAAATGACTTATAATGGAAGTCACACAAAATACAAGCTGATGTCACCGTTTCACAAAGGTACGAATTATGGTACATATAATATGAGTGAACACATAAAAATCGTTGAAGGTAAACGCAGGTTCTAGAGTTAAGATAAAACACCAGTGGAATTTTCGCATCGACAAAAGTTTAAGTAGGTAAATGTAATAAGTCCTCTGAACTGGTAAAACGTCGACCTTCAAAAAGCTGCTAGGAAAGAGAAATTTCATCCATGCTGCTCGCAAGTGGATGCGTAAAAGAAGAAGACTACAGAAGATCCTGTAAATGTTCTATAATCAAGATCATGTGAACCCAACATTTGACTGGTTTTTGCTAAATTCTGTGAGAACTTTTTGTGTAATTTAGCCACGTAATACTCACACGTAATTTTCAAGAAGTTATATAGGGAATACTAATGGAACATTAATAGATTCTGCCACGAACATTGATATTAGAGCAAATAACAAGTTTTAGGCAAATTTGCATATTGTTTGCCAAACATAACGGAATTGACGATCGGGCTAAGTATAATGAAGGAGAATTGGAAAAAAAAATATAGCTAGAAAAAGAACTTGGCCAATTCAAGTAAAAACAAAAACTGTGTAAGTATGTAAAGCAATAATTTTGAATGAGATAAAAATAATAAATTTTGCAAGTACGTGATTAAAAGATCATTAGTTATAATCATTTATGTACATAGAACAGAATCAATAACAGCAGGAGAATCATAATAAAATCAATGAAAATGGTAAATGACAAAAGGTTACAAACTTAAACAATTAAAAGAGAGTATATTTTGGAGCTCCAGAAAACAGCTGTACTAACAATGTATGTAGATATTTAGGTGCAAAATGTGCTTTGTATCAAATTCCGGACAGAGCGCATCGTAAGCTGGTTTTATATTATAGACAATGGATGCTGCCAAAACACAAAATAAATCAGTTATTGGTTTTATTTTAGCACAATGCAGTAAGGGGTGGGAATGTTGTATTTACTGGTGTAGAGGATTCTAGAGATTCGATCGGAGATACTTTACGAGTCGACGATCTGTTTTTAAATGTGGTTGCATCAACATGCACCGAAATTTCTCTTTTTTTACTTTCTAAAAACGAATGTCACCGAAAGATTTGGCTAAAAAAATAGTGAGACATTCCTGCAATCTCCTAAGACTAAAATATCCTGGCTGGTTTGTTTTTCTAAAACTGTTTTCCTGATTTATTTTCGCCCTAAGAACAAGCCAACCAAAAACAAGCTTCCAAAACTTTACCTATAATGAAAATGTTCAATCAAATCAGATACAGTTGCAACAGAACTTACAACATCTCTTGAATTAGCTTCGATGGTGGGTGACTCAATCATCAGACTCTCCAGCATTTTTTTCTCGTTTCCGCACACTTTTTTTCAAAAGTTTACACTATGTTTCGAGTCCTACATTAGTTCAGTACAGCTATGATCCATATCGATGTGCTCTGGCTCCGTGCCAGGATTTAATATTAGCGTCTCTGATTCGATGATGTCATCAACGTTCTGTTTACGCCACAAAGCGAAAACTGTATTGTTTCGGCTATTTAGCAATCGTGAGCTGAATTTAAGGTGTTTGAGAATGCTTGCTTGCACCAGTTATATGTTTATCTTGTGTTAGCTCGGTTGTCGAATGACAGATGGTCGAATGACATTATGAAAGCTGTAGGAATGTCGGGACGAAACTCACACAGAGTCAGGGTATTGATGATGAGATAACCAAGTCTGAAAGATTATACCTGACGTGCAACAGATAGAGCATTTGTAGCAGCTATTGTAGTAACTCAAATTTGCTTACGGGGCACTATTAGTCAATATGCAAACGTATTTGGCACATAATTTCAATAACATAGGTCCGAGAATGGAACCTTGCGCCAGTCATGTAGCTATAAAGCTTATCTTTTCAAAATACAGTCTGGCGTCATGGTTGACTCAGGGTTGTGGTTTCTTTGGATGTCAAAAGAATTGTTTACTTATTTATTTTTTGCAAGTTAAATTTAAAATACCTAATGGCTTTTTGTGAGGCTGACCAAGAACCGCATAACTTAAGTCTTAGAAATTTTCATAAAGAGGATACAAAACGTAATTTCGTGACAAGAAAAGACTTTGGCAAAACATGACCTCATCGCTAAATGTTCAATTTACAAGCTTTGCAATGAGCTTTTTCCCAGATTTACGCTGAAAGACACTGACCATTAAATTGTTAGTTATGAACATCTTACAATTTATTTGGAATCATGACTGTATTCAAAACAATCCATAATTCTGCTTGATAGTGACGCATCTTGCGGTGATGGTATGAACTCTTGAAGTTACTGAAATAGGTATGAGTATTCGGAACAAGGTCCTTTTGGGTTGAATCCTGGAATTTTAGTTCAGGCAAATAACAAATTATTTTTAGTTTGATACTGGTTGTAACATAACATAAAACATATCGTCACGCCTTTCCCCCGAGGGGGCTGGCAGAGGTGTAATACAACACCCACACTTCGCTGAACGATATTCAGTCCCAAATATGACAGGGAGCGAGCCTATCGCCATACACCGGGCTCCAGTCATGTTACAGATGACACAATACACACATATGCTGACACAATGAACAAATTGGTGCGTGCCGTCGGCTGGGTTCGAACCCACTTCCTCTGGCTTGAGAGGCGGGCCTTCTCCCAACTAGGCTGCCATCGCTGTACATATTGTTTGTGAGGTCAAAATATTAAGTTCGTAAAGGCGGAGTAGCCAGGCTATTGTGTCAAGGTTACTAGGCCGCCCGAAGTTCTCTGACGTGGCTTGATAGATTAGGTCTTTTGCAGGTAAACATTTTTCTTCTTCGAGACGATGGTTGGCCATTTTTTACCAGGTTCGAAGTTCTTTGTTTTGTATGGAAGTAGGAGTATGTTTTATATAGGCAATGGCAGGAAATGTCAACAGAAGATTTGATGGATTGAATTTGCGTTATAAAACAGAAATCAGAATTTATTGATAACTCCTATAGTTACACGTCACAGTTGAATATTTATAACTAAAATCTTACTACTTGAATCATCTGTTTACTTGCAATATGTTCCTCTAGCTATTGATTCACTGGTGATTGCAAACTTGCGGTTTTAGTGAATGTTAGTATTTGGTGACGTAATTTATTGTGACCGCTGAAGCTTGAGCTTTCTTAGCATGACGTCATGGTGCCGTGACCAGCAGGATAGGTGACGTCAGTGTTTGGTTTATTCTTTAATATAGATGTAGGTACATATGTTTGATTTTTGTTTGGTTTTATTTAAGGATACTAAAATGGGAATTTCAGGAAAGACAGATAACTACATTTGCGATACTTACTTAAATGTGTCAGTTACGTACTCGTACCTACTCTGCCTACATATACCTACTTAGTCAAATACGTTTCTGAGTTCTGATAGCTAAGAGCTATGCTACTCTAGAACTATCGTAGACAAATAATTTACTAACTAAAACGATAGTTGGTGATCTAAGGATTTAGTAACTCTGTTCTTTTGTTACCCTATTAAATCTCTTTAAAATCTTAAACAGCCTTCACACCTCCAAGTTTGCATTCATAATTTTTCTTCCGACCGACTGCAACTTTGCAAGTGCCTAGGCCTTGTGACAAGTGATCCAACTGGTTCGATTTCCCAACGCAGCCCACAGTGCTGTCCCAGGGCCTTCCTACTCCCACGCAGTATACAAACTCTTTGCTGTAGGTAATGTGGGATGTAGGTTACTAAATATTATGGACACACCCTGTACTGTGATAACTCTACCAAGTGTACCTATTCTATTTAAAAAAATATTTATTACTGTGACATTGAATGAATGTAATAATACATATAATGTAATATGTATACTTAAGAGTCCCGCGACGCTATGAAATTTCCATACAAACGCGCTTGTCGAATTTCTTGGAAACCACTTGTCAGATCATGATGAAATTTAGCATGTACAATTAAATGAACTATATCTCCGCCCCTATGTTCTTGGTTTTTCTAAAAAACGTCCCCAAGAGAAAATAGAGCTATGAAAAATATCCGCATTTGTTAGGGGTCACTTTTGACTGATTTATTCAATAGATAGACAAAGCAAATCAAAAATCCCTTTACATAGGGAGGTTGTCTACATCATTAGCTTAAAAATGAATCCATAAAACAAGATACATTCTTAGTTATTTAAGAATTATTACAGAAGAGTAAAAGTCATAAAAAATGAAATTACACTTTGTCACTCTGTAGGTAACTTTAGAGGCTCGTCAATATCATTACTTGCTCTCTTCGCTCGTAGTCTTCTTCTAGACGAAATGGCTATAGAATACCTTAAGCCAATGCGAAGTTAGTCTAAAGTGGTCGTCAGACTCTTAATGATAACCAATTTATAAAAAAATGCATGCCCTGGTGCTAGAGCACGGTGAGACTAAAGATTGTTAAATTATAATCCATACCAAACCTTGTTTCTGCAGTAAAACATTTTGAAATTGAATTTGGTTGGGACTTATAGGTAGCCATAGCCAACGTTTATAGTTTCCCTATGTAGGTACCTATGCTATGTTAGTGTATTACCTGTATACTTATAGTACACCTACTTAAAGGTACCTACTTGGTAATATGAAGTTACTTTACAGGATGGTCCATATCTACGACTAACGAAAAAATCTAGACTCCGCATAACAGGCTACAGGGAAATGGGTATTAATGCCCCATATACCTAAATACATTATGTTCTGCAAATTAATTTTTTCATTTCGATTTCGCAACACAAATGTTACTTTTCGACCACCTGTATCTATCTTGTAAAAGTACCTACCTACCTAAAAAAAATGCGCTAAGATTCAAACATAAATAAATTACCTACTTAAACTTAAACAACAAATAAACAAATCATAATAATAAAACTTACTTGAACTACGCGCAATAGTATTTTTATAGAAATAAGGTGTCTGTCTAAATCTGTTAATCAAATCAATGATCAAACAAAACAATTCCTATCTCAATAGAAAGTCGGCTCAAGATTCTCAGAAGTTGTAGAAGTACAGTAGGTATATATAGTACTCTCAACAAGCCTCCAGCGGCCAGCCAGTCTAGTCTATATCCTAGAACACTTCCTACTCTAGGGCTACAGCCATATCTGTAGCTGTCTAACGGCAACACTGTCCGTAAAAAGACTAAACGAGATTTTTCTCAGAAAAACCACAGAACAAACCACCCGAATGTCATTCTCCGAATATAATTATCACGCTCAAGGTCGTAAAAATTACGCATAAATATGTAAATAAATTATTTCTTACCACTTCAAAAAATCCAAAATGCGACAACAAATTCACAACACTTTCTCACACACTACACAAGTTATAAATGGCAACTTTGTTATTTCATTATTAGCACGACGTGTTTTATTAGATTTTCACGATTTGAATTTTCGTATTTCGAATCGAAAAGCGGCGTGTGTTGAAACGTTCGCGCGCCGAATGATCGCGCGCGCAAGCATGAAACGGAAATAGTGCGAGTGTGGCCGAAGTGAAAATCGATCTACTATCTAAATCGTTATAGACTTTCATCCATTGCGATAAGGTTCTGTTTGTTATAAACAATTGAAAGTGTTTTACTCTTCATTAAAGTTTTTTTTTATATGTTTATTTTAATTGGACACTAAAACTTTATCCATACTAAGCTGAACATAATTTTAAAAATTGTTCTTACTTTTTGTTTTCCGTAATCGCGTTTATATTTTAAATTTATCTACGCTCAATAGATGGCGCTATCATTAGTTTCATTTTCAGAGTTGAAGCTTTCAAATTGTAACTCACGTTCACGAAAGGTTTTGAACCGCAAGCTACACGTGCGCTTACGAGTTGCAGTACAAATGTGATAGATGGCGCTTAAAAATATTTTTTCGCAATTAATCAACGACTATCAAACTTATAACTTATACTCAACTACTAATATTATAAACGCGAAAGTTTGTATGTATGGATGGATGGATGGATAGATGTTTGTTACTCTTTCACGCCAGAACGGCTGAACAAATCTGGATGAAATTTGGCACAGAGATAGATTATAGTCTAGAATAGCACATAGGATACTTTTTAACCGCGGGTGAAACCGCGGGGCGCAGCTAGTTTATAAATAAGAGGTTAGTGGCTAGAAGTTTTAATATAAACTCTGTCAGCACAGTAAAGTTATTAAGGGGAACTCTCTATTTTGATTCTTATTGTTGTAATGCCCACTAAGATGTACAAAAGGATATTTACATTACAAAAACGCAAACCAGTAGACTGGTTGAAAAAATATTTAACAAACTAGCGTATATTGGTAATTGGTATACTGTTTTTTTATTATTGTGGAAGGGTGGTTGATAAATTTTAGCTTGACTACTGAAAAAATGTTTACGATTGCCGACTAATAAATTGCGAACAGCATTGTCGAAACACTAAAGCTAAAATTATACAGCAACAGTCTACATAGGCATGAGTGCAATAAAATTGCACGTATATGAGAGGAAGATAGAGTCTGTTATGAGAAAAAATGTTGCGGGACTCAAGTCAAGTGTCGGAAAGTCGGAAGTCAAGTGAGTCTATGCCTGACAGACATAATGTTCACCCGCCATCCCAAACGCAACTCTA
The DNA here is from genome assembly GCA_911728515.1 of Peribatodes rhomboidaria. Classification (NCBI taxonomy): domain Eukaryota; kingdom Metazoa; phylum Arthropoda; class Insecta; order Lepidoptera; family Geometridae; genus Peribatodes; species Peribatodes rhomboidaria. The sequence continues at coordinate 10,131,191 of OU452191.1, read as the reverse complement.
TTTGGTGTTACCCGCTCTAAATTACCATAAACAAATCGATTAATTAACCTTAACCAGAAATGACTGAACAACTCTCGAAATAAACTGATTTTCATCATTAAATGATTTCACGCGCCGTCGTATATTTAATTGGCAATACAAGGGTGACCTTATCGCATAAAGCGACTTATTCCACGTAAGCTTGATACAGGACACGAACACTGCAACAGGATAGGAACTAAAAGATAGGTACGACATAGGGTAGGTGGTGCACATAAATAAATTAAAAATAAAATTGAATATATAAATAACCAGATATAGGTATATTACACTATTATATGAATAAACGAGAATTTATTTTGTTGTGTCAACAACTTTTGTTCCAATTTTCGTCGCGATAGATCTCTTTCCAAGCAGACTCTAGTACTCTACATTTCTGACATACTGTTATGATTAGCTACGCCCCGCGGTTGTACGCACGGGGTCCCAACTGTCTGTACCGAATTTGATTAATTTACTTTTTATGGTTGCTAATAGGGTTGCTACCAATCTTTACTTCACAGTGTCATCCGCTGGGCTGAAGATAGCCTGAAATATCATCAAAATAGCTCCAACCGTTTTGCTCTCCACAGGAAAAATACCTACATGCATCCAAAAACACACAAAAACATGTACTCATCTACTTTTATAGATACAGATTTTTAAAATGTAAATTCAAGCAAAAAAAGTTTGACAGTTCGTGTCCGTCTGCTTCCGTCCGTCTATCCATATTTGGGCATGAAACAACTTTTCAATGTGTGCGTGCCTGGAACATAACTTAATATGTTCGTCGAAATCACCGTAACCATGCTTTCTTTAAGATTTTAAAGCCATTGATTAGAGAAACACTAGATAAATAGTGCTTTTAACGTGGATCTGAATGCATTAAATCATTCATGTATTGTAAAAATACTAATAATTTATCCAGACTGTTACACACTCATACCCTGACAAGGGACAATGTTGTGCGTGTATTGGTAGGTTACCGGTTGCGGATTGGTCTAGACGCGTGTGTTTGTGTTGCCATCTGCACACAAAGAAAATAACGATTTTTAGCATAGTGAGGTCCAACCATGGTAATATCGATAGCCGGCAGGATTTCGTAATCGGATAATAATGTATTTTAGTTCTGATGAGAAAAATATATGCTTATCAATGAACCAGACAAAAAAAAATCCTTACGTCGCAAAACAGTTAAAAGTTACTAGCACCCGCGGTCCCACAGGATCCGTTCATTTTTTCTGGATAAATAAATAAATAAATTAGGGACACATGCACTCACGGTTGCCTGACTCCAAACTAAGCCAAGCTTGTACTATGGCTGCCAATAGGTAGCAACCCTATAAATGCATTTAGAATATTAGTTAGGATTAGGATACTAACGCATGTGCCTGCAGTGTGTGTATATCTGAATGTCTTTCTAGATAGATAGATAAACACTTTATTGTTCACACCAGAAATAACAAAAACAAAAGAACAGAAAAATCTTAAACTGTAGTATAACAACTGGCGGCCTTATCACTAAGAGCGATCTCTGCCAAACCTTAGGATGGAGAGGATACTTATGAAAGAGTCTGGGCATGTCCCAGGTGTGCAAAAATTAACAAAAATAAGAGTCTTGATACACCTACTTAAACTATTTGAATTATACTTACATAAACATGCAGGTCATATTAATATAATACATTCTAATACTTAAAATACCTATAGATAATAAAATATACTATTTAAAACTACTTTCTGTGATATTATGATTCTCATATGGATAGATAGACCACTTTCAATTTCTTATAGTTTGCTGGTTTTTTTTAAATATTTTAACCACAAATTTTGGGTATCTATAGTCAATCTATACTAGCTATAGCTAGATAGTAGTCATAGTAAATGTGATCACTTCAAAATGCCACTTATATTTATAAATGTAAGTAAATACAAAAACAATAAAAGACAAACATAGGTACTCACTAAGTTTATGTGTTTTTTTATTCTTATACCTAATTACAACTACGGGCTTGACTTAGGTAAAAGTACAGAATACATATTAGTACTACACACGTAGCGACAGTAGATAAGTTTTATCAAGGTAGGTTAACACAACACACCCAAAAATAGACATTTTCGACTACTCCAAGAGTGTGTTAAGCTAAGCTTCGCTGGATCTGCTAGTGAGTCTTCAGGATACCTCTAATGACATGACATTGTGAAAAAACAATGTGCTTAAACCAAAGCATTTGACAAAAGCTTTAGTAGAAAAACAAATCTTTCATAACACGGCTACATGTAGGGAGTGAAACACGAAATACCTACCAACTTTGACATAAAACGTTTATTTTTGGTAAATAGATTTCAATATTAAATCAAAGTACTAAGTAAGCTAAACAGTGGTCGTATTTACATTAATAATGATCGAAATCATCGATAAAGCAACTGTACAAACATCACTAAAATTTTAAATATTCGCGTGATTCACCAACCCACATATTCCCGAAATGGTGATATAATGCAGCTTTGACCTTATTGGTCGATACGCCCATGCGGCAGTCAAATAGACCAATCACAAGCCAGAAAAGAAGCGTCATTCCCCCGTAACGCCGGTAGTATAAAAGCATTCGTAACGGAATTTTCGTCGTTCACATTCGTTTGGCAAGCCTCTTAACCGGTCGCGCTGAACGACGACTGATTAATTTATTTCTATTTTCTACGAATAAGTTCAACAAACTCAATACAAAATGGTGAGTACAATGCTCTATACTTAGTTCATCTGAAATTCTTCAATTTTCGTCATTTTAACCCACATTATCACTATAAATTTCCAATCAAAGTACCGGGTGGCCATGCCACCATTTTGTCGGCATATAACGCTGTCGATTTGAAAATAACCCAACTGGTTCCTCTCTCCGAAACATTTGCATAGTTTTCAATTTGGACGCATAACCTTTTTCGAAATTGAAATGGGCAATTTTTTTCTATTATCTTGCTAGAAGATGCGATATTGTTTTTATTAAGTTTCTTAAAGTGCACACCCTGAAAATTAACGGTAATATTACAACAATATAATCGATTTTGTCCGTGACCGATCTCGAGGATTTTTCACCGGCCGCCACGCCCGTGACACCTAAAATCGATAATTTTGCCGCATTTTCTTGGTAGCTACTTATTTTATACCAAAGTTAAAACTTCGTTGATCTTGAAAATGAATTGAATTCCATCGCTTTAGGTGATTGAACATCGAGTTTAGTTAGATTCGTGATAACTGGTCGGATGACGTGTCGGTGGACGATGACCTCACTCGAGTGAGGTTGACAAAGTGATCTCACCTTGTTTTTCATCGATTCGTAGGTTTCGTAGAACTGTGAATTTACATTTTATTTAACCTTGACAGTATTAAACATTTATTGATATAAATTAAAATTAGGTCACTAACCGGAATTCACATCTATGTAGGTACTTGCCTACCTATATCTATCTAGTCGATCATACTTGCGTATATGGTTATCTGCAATGCGCCAACTTTCACCTTTCTCTCGGGATAGGTACTATGTTATAGCTGTAGGCATTGATGTATAGGTATACAATGGCGCGGTACTTATCTGCCTTTCACGGCCACTTTCTATAAAACTTGATTGCTTATTTGTTGGTAGCGGTTAATGGATCTTTGCCATGATTTCTCAATTATATTTACCAACCTATACCTATAGGTGTAGAGGTACTTAATGGTTTTGTAGTTCCCAATACTAAGCAACTCTGCAATCTTTTGCTACCTAGTTAGGTACTTAGTCGAAATTTAAGATGCCTACTCGAAGGACTCCCCTACTGTAGCTGGCTATAGCTACCAATATTAACTGGTCACCGTTTCTCTAACAGCGTGAGTGCATCTCAGTCCACGTTGGCCAAGCCGGAGTTCAGATCGGTAATGCCTGCTGGGAGTTGTACTGCCTGGAGCATGGCATCCAGCCTGATGGCCAGATGCCCACTGACAAGACCATCGGAGGCGGAGACGACAGCTTCAACACCTTCTTCAGCGAGACCGGAGCTGGCAAGCATGTCCCCAGGGCTGTGTTTGTGGACTTGGAACCCACTGTAGTCGGTGAGTTACATTTTTTGTACCTCATAACAGCGGTCTTTATTTTTCAATTAAGTAGGTACCTATCCTACAGAAGCAATTTCTAGATTTCACAGATTACACACGGAGATGTCTGACTATGGGATAATCAGAATCGTAGACAGGGGTTTCAGAACAGAGCATTTCAATTCCATTTCTAGAATATGCCTAGCAGTTAAATAACCTGTTTTCGGGGATAAGTTTTTTATAATCCAGGGTTTTAAGTCTCCATACCAAACTGCAACCAAACTAGTCTAATTCTAGCATATGTTCCACAGATGAGGTCCGCACTGGCACATACAGACAGTTGTTTCATCCAGAACAACTTATCACTGGTAAGGAAGATGCGGCCAACAACTACGCTCGCGGCCACTACACCATCGGCAAGGAAATCGTAGACTTAGTGCTCGACAGAATCCGCAAGCTCGCTGACCAGTGCACCGGACTCCAGGGATTCCTCATCTTCCACTCGTTTGGAGGCGGCACCGGCTCAGGGTTCACCTCCCTGCTGATGGAGCGACTCTCCGTGGACTACGGCAAGAAGTCCAAACTGGAGTTCGCCATCTACCCCGCGCCGCAGGTGTCCACGGCCGTCGTGGAGCCTTACAACTCCATCCTGACCACGCACACTACCCTCGAGCACTCCGACTGCGCCTTCATGGTCGACAACGAAGCCATCTACGACATCTGCCGCCGCAACCTCGACATCGAGCGCCCGACCTACACCAACCTGAACAGGCTCATCGGTCAGATCGTATCTTCCATCACGGCCTCCCTGCGTTTCGACGGCGCCCTCAACGTCGACCTTACCGAGTTCCAGACCAACTTGGTGCCCTACCCCCGCATCCACTTCCCCCTCGTCACCTACGCGCCCGTCATCTCCGCCGAGAAGGCGTACCACGAGCAGCTTTCTGTCGCCGAAATCACCAACGCATGCTTCGAACCCGCCAACCAGATGGTGAAATGCGACCCGCGCCACGGCAAGTACATGGCCTGCTGCATGCTGTACAGAGGCGACGTCGTGCCCAAGGATGTGAACGCAGCCATTGCCACCATCAAGACCAAGAGGACCATCCAGTTCGTGGACTGGTGCCCCACCGGTTTCAAGGTCGGCATCAACTACCAGCCGCCCACCGTGGTCCCGGGCGGAGACTTGGCCAAGGTCCAGCGCGCCGTCTGCATGTTGTCCAACACCACCGCCATCGCGGAAGCCTGGGCACGTCTTGACCACAAGTTCGACCTCATGTACGCCAAGCGCGCCTTCGTGCACTGGTACGTGGGTGAGGGTATGGAGGAGGGAGAGTTCTCTGAGGCTCGTGAGGACTTGGCCGCCCTGGAGAAGGATTACGAAGAGGTCGGCATGGACTCCGCGGAAGGCGAAGGCGAGGGTGCTGAGGAGTATTAAGCCAGTAAATATGTTTGATGGCTTTCGCACTACATTCCGTGTGAACTGAAATAAATCATGCAATCATGAGAACTTTGTCGTTTTGAATTCCTGAATATCCTTGTTAGTGTTAGGTCTTTTGATACTCTTTTTATTTATGCTTAAGTACCACAGGCCACCCGTCGACTAGTGCTATTCTAGAGTTCCATTTTAGTATGTGATGTCAGACCAAGAGCATAGCTAAATTTATCTAGGTCATAGAAATAACTTTTAATACCCAAGTGAAATAGATTTTATATCGATTGATGATTACTACCTACTTTTGGAAATCCGAGATGGAACCATCTAGTCTGCGTAAGGTTCTAGCAAATGGAAAGAACTTAGACCTGGCCTAGAGAGTCAAGCAAAAGATCAGGAAGGGTGTCCAGACTAGGCATATATTTTTTCATAACGTGCCAGACGTTCCAATGTAGTAGATAAAATTTATAAATTGTCTTTGCTAGACAGGTACCTATCCTAATCCAACAATCACTTAGAATCGTAGTTCTCTTTTTCTCGCACCTACGCGCAGTTAGTTGAATAGTGGTCTCCAAGGTAACCAATTACCTACATCGGTTAAAATTACTTATCGCCTGCCAACAGCTGCCTACATACGACCTACGGAACCAATTTACATGACGTAATCTTACCTCTATTACACCTACACGAGTACAGTATGATGGACGAGATACAGAGACAGTAATGTATGGAAGTTGTCTAGAATATGATGACATCATTTAGCCGCTTTTGGTCACGGCCAGAGGACTTGTTTGTGCGTTTTTGTACCGTATTTGGATGTGAGCTGCGCCTTGTTTTGCGAAGTGTATGTATGCTGATGACCTATTTAACTGAACCAGTCAAAGTTACTCGTACCTTGTACAGTACTATTATTTATTGTGCTTGTACTGTAGTTGCAACTCAGAATGCTGTAGGTAGGTATTTAGTCATTTGTTTACTGTTATAGGTAGGTCTAAAAATAACTATGAACACTACTGCTGCGGTCAGTTGTAATCTCAGGGAAAATTAAAATGTGTTAAATGTCACTCTAACTCAAGGTTAGCTTCTAACTCTTGGAGGCGCAAGACGATTGATCAGTTCGACCTGTTATAAGTAGATAACTCCGGGAAAAGATATCCCGAGCAAGTGGCGCGTAGATACCTTGTATGTACCTTACCTGCTAACTACTTCAGATTCAGAAATATAATAAAACTAGCTGCACCCCGCGGTTTCACCCGTGGTCCCACAGGAACCGTTTATTTTTTCGGGATAAAAAAGTACCTAGGTAGGTACCATATGTCCTTTTCTGTATCCCAAACAACATGTACCTATGCAAAATTTAATGCACGTTTCTGTACAAAATTACGGTTTCGGACCGCAGATGAATCCGCAGGGCACAGCTATAGTAAACAAATAATTATTTTTCCCTAGACCTCTGTAGATACAGAATTATTGAAAGTCGGAGTAGGTACCTACTTTTTGAAGAACAAAAGAGCTTTTGGCTCTCGAAGATGTCTGTCTGGTTAAGTACAGCATATTTGAAAATCTCTCTCCCAGTCTCCACATCCCGATTTAGCTTCAGAAAAAGAAAACAAACAAAAATGGATACTATCCGGACTCGAGGAAGGCAAACTATTTCTGTACGCAGCGGGAAGGCGGGGTTGACGAACTACAGTTATTTTGAACTGAGTTCGGTTAGTGTTTATTGGTTCAGTGTGCTCTATAAACATCGGTTAAACAGGAAGGAAAACTTAAACTAGAAATAAGAACTTCTAAGGTAAAACTGCGTGGTCCTCCAAATAGATCGATACGCTTAACATTAAACTTCATGGACTCATAGTAGGTCCTTATATGTTGTTGAGAAGTTGATGTTAAACGCCTTATTTCAGAGGATTTTATTTTTTTATCTTGGTTGAAAGTAATTTAGTTCGAAGGCGATGGTAAATAAGACAGAATAGTACCGTAACTTTAGATTTGGCGTTTTTTGCCTGTCTAGGTTTTTCTGAAACGGAAGCAATGTCAATGTCTTATTGGTCTCGATCAGCGGTCGGCAACACGTGGCTCGCGACTGTATTATACCTCCATGAAACTCTTCTAAAATAGCGAACGAAAAGCGAAAAAAAAACGAGCGAACAGGATTAGCGCCATATTACTTATCTATTCTGTGGTAGCGCTAAGCGCGCCTGTCGGCAGCCTGCAGGCCTACCATGCACGCTGCAGCAAAATTTTGTCTCATAACTCTTTTTATCGAGACAGACGTATATTTACACGTAGCTTTGTCACGTTCTCACACGACAAAAATTCACGCCGCGACAAAATCTTCTCATTAATTGCAGCAACAGGTTGAGTCTGCTGGCGACTTGATTGTTCCACGTTCATCGTCTAGATATAATAGATAGTTATAGAGATGCTGTTATCAAAATTTTGCAGAAATGCGGCCCCGACTTTTCTCATTTTGCCTTTGCCTGCCAAAAGGTTGCCGATCGCTGGTTTAGATTTAAATAAAAGTACGTAGATAGGTTCTCTAAGCTATGTATCTAGATGTCAAATAGAACATAGTAGTACTATGCTATGTATATACTAGTACTTATTCTATGTATAGTCCTAGCACGTGTACGTATGTACATAGCATATAGTAAGTACAATACATTACAACAAGAACTAGAACAAAGCTCTCCGAGCTTCATAAAATATAGCTGCCTTAGCAATCACCTAAAGGCGCTCCTAAAAATTTTTACTGCAATACTGGCCAGGCCATATTTCGAGTATATAGTCAAGTCATCCATTTCTAGTATGACTAATGATGGCGGGCTCTAGTCGGAAATATTGCCTGTATTGCTGCAATATGGCCCGTCTAGGAGTGCTCAAGTAAAACATAACATATATCGTCACGCCTTTCCCCCGAAGACGCTGGCAGACGTGTATAACATCCACACTTCGCTGGACGACATTCAGTCCCAAATGTGACAGAGGACGAGACTATCGCCATACACCGGGCTCCAGTTATGTAGCTCGGTAAATAAAATGACAGAAATAATATGAAAACATCGTTTATTAAAATAACAACACAACGATTTCTGAATATAATAAAATACGCTTAAATGATAAACGTTACAAACAGCCGTCCGTGGCTATGGCCTCTAAGCGCGCCACACACCGGCGACTCCCACGCGACTAAAGTTGCCGAACCATTTAAAGACTGCAGCCGCTGTGAGGTCATAATCACTCGACTCTTGTCTTAATATGGCCAGTGAAGCTTTCGTTTTCGAACGAAGTGAAAATTTGATAATGTAATGTACTAAACGTAATGTAATGTGATGCAATTAATTTAGTGGCTCTTTTAACTATAGACCTCTCGGTCGACTTCTGCCTTTTCTACATATGAATTATGTTTTATTTTAAAAAAAATAATCTTTAAATTATCTCCAAAAAATATCATAAAATCCATGTCAAGTCAAGTTTTTACTTGAAAAATGTCCAAAAACTAACTCGGCAAAATAATTCTGTTTTAAATTAGGTACCTGTTCACATCATTTCACGTAATCGGTTGATGAATGCGACCTGTATAGGGGAACAGACGTCAGTCGCGAGGTCTACAGAGCCACTAGTATTATACTAATGAGTTATACATATATATAATGATAAGTATGAGAGCAAGACATAATTTTTATTTTTTTTTATTTTTCGTTTTTATAATGTAGTCTTCAAGTGTCGGTCACCCGAGTCGTCGACTGTTTGGCGCGCCTTATAAAAATACTGCACAAGATGTAATCTCATTACATCGACATTTGGAAGTAACTTTAAATAAAATCTATTCACACGTAATGGAAGTTTAGCTACAATTTATTTTAAGTAAGGTAAAGTACCTATTAATTTCGTCGTAAAGAGATAGACGATAGAGATAGAGCTAAAGACGCAATAGAAGAGAGATACTTACACGAAATATTGTGTATAAACAATAAATAAGAATTTGACTTTATATTAAAGATTTAAAAAAAAAAAAATTGTATGTTTAAGTTTTGTAAGATTTGCTGTAAGTAGGTAATTACAATGAAAAACTATGTACCTACTAGAGATGGAGCTACACCAAAATATTGATCGTATTGATCGATTTCAATTAGGTTATCAAACTCAACTTTACTCAGTCACTAGCTAAAAGCTCGCTATGTAGGTCATCTGTTCTGTTGTATTATCCGGTTAAACGTATTGAAGCGAATCCATTTTACTTTTCAACGAGTGACAGAATGAAATGTAGCATATTTGCGGCTGTTGAATAGAACATCGCAACGTACTGCAGCTTCATCTCTAGTACGTGGGAAATAATATTTCAATCTTTAATTTAAAAAAAATGTTTGGTTGTAAATTGTAACTTATGACAATTCTTTTCACGACGAAATTAATGTTAATCTAACTATGGCTATTACTATATTGACATTGCACAAGATTGTGATTTAAATTATAAAGTAGGTACACTAACTACACAGTACGACCAACTTATCTGCAGAGGTGGCCGAATTAGGGAACTAAAATTTTCTATGAAAGGCTACGAATTTTGTTCAGAAAATAAGTTGGTGGTGCCCTCATTTAACTCAATAAATAAGTCGGTCGCACTGTAACATCTTAAGTTTACAATATGAGCAGCCAACGAAATTGCTGTTAACATTTTGCCTTTAATTTGAGATCTTTTGGTGAGTAAGTAAATTTACGGAAAATCGCTTTAGAACTCAACCTTTCTTCGCGCAGTCGGGTAAGAATGGCTTAGAAGCGTTATTAAAACATTTGGCACTGCTTATTTATGGCTCAAACTAAACACCGCCGAGAACAAGTTGATCTGTACAACCTCAAACAATAACACTATACAAGAAATATGAAAAAATACAAAAGCAGTAGGTAACGTGGTAAATTTTTGTTTTTACTGGAACTTTCGTTTTATATCAAAAACAAGACCAACAAAAAAAAAACGTATAATAATTCGATTCAACCAATTACTACAGACTAATTAATTAATGTAATATAAAAATCTATAAAAAAATTAGGCAAAATCTTAACAGCGACACCTTCAATATAAACGTGTAAAAGTATTCGGTAACAGTAGATTAGCAAATAAGATCCTAAGGTGCTAAGTAAAGCCGACCGCACGTGGTGCGACGCGTTTGAAACTGCTTTGCAATCGAGTCGCAACGAAAGTCTGCCCAACAGTCTTTGGAACATTAAAAAAAAATTTAGTAACATGGTAGGTAATGGGTTAGAATTAGATGTAATACTAAGATTGTAAAACAAGGTTTTGTAAAAAATATGCCCCTCAGTTTCTTGCCTATTCTTCTTAGTGGGTCTTTTTACGAACAAGGTGGTTCAGTCATTTTATACCTTTAACGTTCATAAGTGTATCTTCGATACTCAATTGAATAGTCTTTTGATTTGATGAAAAATATTATACCTACCTTGTTTACAAAGAAAGAAAGAGATAAAAAACTTGATGACAGTTTAAACTTCATATAGGACTAAAAAAAAAAAAAGATTCGTGTCAAAAGGGCGCAAAAAGGGAAATTCTCAGCACAAATTTCAGCATCAGATACTCAGCGCTGTTTTCGCATTGGGCCCTAATCGGTACACGGGTAGCATATCAGTCGAACGCGCGACTCAAGTAGTAAACCAGTTTGGAACGTGTCGCACCAACCGTTGAGGGCCTAAGTCGTTTGTCTGTGGCATTTCGACCAGACGTGTATGAAACACTACGATAGTACTAGAATTCTACATTTCATTCTAACTAATATGTATTTTATGTTTCATTGTTTTACATAATGCCGTGCGTTGGTTTCTGACAGATTACCCTTTATAGCGTGCGTGCTGGAGATCGAACCGCACCACTCTCAAAATTATTTTTTATACAGGGCTATTGGTATCTTACACACAACTTTAGTGCATCAAGCCAAACAATTTTTGTTTTGCGACGTCAAAATGTATTACATTTAACGAAAACATGTTTATCTTGATTTAGAGGTTGTGCGTAAGTGACCAAGTCCCTGCAATTGGCACTCTTCTGAAATAGTTTATCTGGGTCGAGACAAAATTCTTGTACTTCCCGCGGTATCTATAGGGAGTAATCTGTGTCAGATAAACTTCATACCACTAAATTACGTGTTCGAATAAGTCTTAAAATTTGTCAAAATACTATAAAAACCTCTATCAACATCTATGTATGTATTTGAAATACATGCAACAGCCTGAGATTTCTCATAATTGCAAACAATAAATTACGCAATTATAAAAAAGGTTTTATTATAAAAAATTAAATAATTTACACAGAGTAAAGGATGAAGTTATTTCATTGTTTGGTTTCTCGAGATTTGTCTTGGAGATTGAGAATGACGTGGATTCTGTTGTGTTATTTACAAAGGGTGCTCCTAGATGGGAAAAATTTTACTGCAATACTGGCCCGACAATATTATGAGTGTGGCCCGGCCATAAAGTCATACATATCTAGCATGGCGGATGATGGCCGGGCTACAGTTGGCAATATTACCAGTGTTGCTAGACTAGTATTGTAGTAAAAAAAGTTAAACTAATTTTGTAGTTAGTCCCTCGATTGATTCGACTCTACTCTCACATTGTGCTGGAAAGAGACAGAGAGATTGCTGTTAGTAGATCGGTGGTGGAGTCAGAAAGTGCGGCCTATCCATCTATGGTCATTTATCAAAGACAAAATTGCTTCTAAGCCACTCTAAAATAACTTCATCTTTTACAAATACAAAATAGGAATGATAGACGAGATTGTGTCACATTATCGAATATTTATTTGTTTGATTTTTATATTTAATAAATGATATGTCTAGATGGACTGAAAAAACTTGTACAGGCCAAAAAAATAACAGCCATCTGTTAGGTTCTAAATGAACAAAATGTATGACGCAATCCTGGTGAAAGACGTACCTGTCACGCACACTAGTGTAAAAAAAGTTGGCCTGTCACTTTTCGTTCCTACTCTCTCTAGACATAGTCTTCGAGTTCCGTAGGATTTTTAACAGAAGAGATAATTTTGAAATCAGCTGCTCAATTTATCTTTTTTTTAATATACAAACGTATTTTAGATTTCTTCGATAATGCGTCACAGTTTATAACCTAAGTATTAAGATATTGCATAGTTCGTTCTGGGGCGCTAACTAATTTGAATGCGCTAGTCAGCGGGCGGGTCCGCGCGCTGTCGCCGGTCTATCCGCGACGGCGCTAGAAAAGAAACAAACCGTGAGATATAGAGAATCACTTTAAATACAATTTGTTAAACAAGAAAAGAAAAACAACGAAAAATTATTAATATTTTGATTATTTCGATTGCCCTTGACTAGGAAATTGCGTGTTAGGGGCAAGAATGAAATTTACCGAAAATAGGTTTTTATTTTTGGGATTTAATTGTCTTTTACTTAATGTGAATTGAATAGTATAGTGTGTATGTTGAACTCTGATGGGGTCTTGTGGGGTTACAGTGGATGCAGAAGAAATGGGTTACTTGCAAATTAGAATATCTTCGAAACAAAAAGAAAAAACATCGTGACAAAGTAAGAGCGTGGTTTTAAGTTGGCACGTTCGTTTTGTTTTTTTTCAGTTCAATCGGTAGAGAGTGCGAGCTGTACTGCAGCAGAGCCTCGCGCAGCACCGGGTGCAGTGTGTGTGTACCTGCGTGTAGAGGCGCGTGCTCTATATGTGTATGGTGTAGAGCACGCGGCGCTAGGAGGGCGCGGCCAGCAGCGAGCTGTACTGCAGCAGAGCCTCGCGCAGCACCGGGTGCAGTGTGTGTGTACCTGCGTGTAGAGGCGCGTGCTCTATATGTGTATGGTGTAGAGCACGCGGCGCTAGGAGGGCGCGGCCAGCAGCGAGCTGTACTGCAGCAGAGCCTCGCGCAGCACCGGGTGCAGTGTGTGTGTACCTGCGTGTAGAGGCGCGTGCTCTATATGTGTATGGTGTAGAGCACGCGGCGCTAGGAGGGCGCGGCCAGCAGCGAGCTGTACTGCAGCAGAGCCTCGCGCAGCACCGGGTGCAGTGTGTGTGTACCTGCGTGTAGAGGCGCGTGCTCTATATGTGTATGGTGTAGAGCACGCGGCGCTAGGAGGGCGCGGCCAGCAGCGAGCTGTACTGCAGCAGAGCCTCGCGCAGCGCGCCGCCCGCGCCGCGCGCCGCGCGCCCCGAGCTCGCGCACCGCACCAGCACCGGGTACAGACCTGCGACATACGTGACAAACAGCTAGCTTAAAACAGACTGACACAAAGCGCTCGCGAGCCGCGGCACGCGAATAGTTGCATCTCTATTCGTCTTGTATAGACAAACGCAGCCGCAAAGAACTATTCCCATCCCGTGTGCAGCACGGAATTCGCGTCAGTGAACACGAAGCCTATATTAAAAGCAAGAAATAAAAACACGAATCATAGAATTGGAAAACGAGAATATACAATCATATCTCGCAAAACTGACACATACTAGCGACACAAACTACTCGCTGTGTAAGGCTACCAAAAATCTAAAGCGTCATAAATAGCAAGTCTCGCCATGGAAAACACCAACTTGGGCTCGCTCTAACTTTGAAAAAGCTAACACCTATGTTACACACCTACGTAAAGTTTTCGAATCACTTCCCAGCAATAACCCACATCGGGACAATGACATAGAGGAATACCTTAGGTCACCTACTCAGATGTGTTTACCACTAAAGCATGTGACGGAGATCCAAAAACTTCGGGAAGGCAAATGCCCTGGCTACGATCTTATTGACGCTACTCTCTTAAAACCTAAAAAAGGAGTACTGCTCTTACTCGCTATCTTCAACGCATGTTTAAGATTGTCCTCATACCCAAGTCAATGGAAAATAGCACAGGTAATATAATAATGATTCTGAAACCAGGTAAACCACCTCAAGAAGTGACATCATATAGACCTATAAGTCTCCGTTCTAAATTGGAAAAATTCTAGAAAAGATCATACTAAATACCGGGTGTAAGGAGACCGTTCTCGAAAACGAAAACTGGGAATAGTGGTGGGGATTACTAATACAAAGCGACTAAAAAAAACGCGAAAAAAAGACTTTTTTTTTAAACTTAAAATCTGATATTTTAACATCGACATAAGTTATACAAGCTTTAAAAAGCTAGTTTAAACACCAATTACCAAAAAAAAAAAAAATTTACCCTAACGGCAGTCTAATACTAAATGCCTAACAGCTGACGCTAGAGGTGAACGCCCGCACACAGCTGCGCGCGGTCGCGACCTAGGTGCCGCGCCGCCCGCGCCCTCCGCTGTCTCGGCGCGCGCGCGGCCCGCGGCGGCGCGTCGTCGCACTTTCCGTAGGTACTGGCGCCGACCATTGACCCCCGCGATATAAACGCGTTACATTGCTGGTTTGCAAATTTCTAAAAGTTTAAAATAACAGTTATATGGCTAATAGTTAGTGGTTTCGGGTTGTGTATAGATAGTATAATAACGGCGTTTCGGCTTCGAGAACGGTCTCCTTACACCCGGTAGAATGCGAGAACATCTAGCGGACCTAATACCAACACACCAGTTCGGATTTAGGGAAGGCCGCGGAACCATCGAGCAAGTGCATAGGCTGGTTGATGTCATAAGTAGAGCACTGGAAAACAAACAATTTTGCTGCGTAGTCTTCCTAGACATTAGGCAAGCATTCCACAAAGTGTGGCGTAATGGGCTACTCTTCAAAATCAAAAAAATGCTATCACACTCTTTTTTCGTGTTGGTAAAATCCTACCTTGAAAATAGATGCTACAAAGTAAGATATAATTCTGATATATCACAAATGCACGAAATAAAATCGGGAGTTTCACAGGGTAGTATCCTGGGACCAGTTCTCTATCTAATATTTACAGCAGATTTACCCACTTATGCCAATACCATTACAGCAACATACGCAGATGATACCGCAGTTCTCTCAACCCATGAGAATCCCAATATAGCATCTGAGAGGCTACAATCACATCTGGCTCTCATAGAAGTATAGTTTCAGCAGTGGCGTATTAAAGCTAATACAGATAAGTCGGTTCAAGTCACTTTTACACTTAGAAGGAAAACCTGCCCACCAGTGAAACTTTACAACACCGAGATCACACAATCAGATGACGCTAAATACTTAGGAATGCATCTCGACCATCGACTCACTTGGCGTAAACCCATATGGACTAAGAGGAAACAACTAGACTGCAAACTCCGCAACACGTACTAGCTCATCGGACGTAAGTCACAGTTGACAGATTCCAGTAAAATGGTCATATATAAAGCTTTACTATAGCCTATATGGACTTACGGCATTCAGCTCAGGACACAGCCAGCCATAGTAATATTGAAATACTCGAAAGGTTTCAAAGCAAAACAATGAGAGCAATGTTTCATATCCCACCACCCATAAGCAATAACTGCAGCGTCGGCGCCCGTAGCTGTGTACTGCTACAATATGAAATTCGATTTGAATCTGCAAACTGTCAAGAAAGAAATTAGGTCAAATAGCAAGATTTATCAAGCAAGATTGGATCAGCACATAAACGGGCTAGCCGCCGAGCTACAGGGCGTGGGCAGCCTAAGATTCTCTCGCCTTAAGAGAAACAGTATACCCGAACTAGCGACAAGATTCGCAGACAAAAGATGAGGACTACACCACTGGGTGCATGCCCCTGCTGAAGATGTACCTACCGATAAAAATCAGACAGCACATTTGAATGTTGTTTAGACCAAACAGATTGCAAAAAAGCAGGATACAAAAAAAAAAAACAACTTAAGTTTCGATTTAATAATTAATATTAAAAAAACTGCTGTTCCATACATTTTGGCTAGGAAATCGGAAATGGGCGTCGTTTAAAGAAACAGCCCGTACAGAAAACAAATTATTTTTTTTGCACTCAGTTTGCTCGCGTATGATTCTAACAACATTTGTATCACAAATCGTAGAAGTGTTGCACACACCTCATCATCATCTTAGTGATTCTTTCAAATAATATTAAAATTCTGTATGACACACGTAATACTTGAACGGTAAATAGAAAACATTTCGATTGCTAAAAATATGATATTTTCATTAAAAAAAGAGTACTGAATAAAATAATTTCGAATCTTACCTATTAGTTTCTGCCAAGCGACTGCATCGACTTTCCCCGCGGGTGCCTTCTTCATACTCTCAGTTAGTGTTGCTATTGCTTTTAAAACGAACGATATCTCGGATAGCTGATGCCTGCGAGTTAACAATACAATATAAGTATACAAATACAGTAGAATCTTAATAAGTCGAACTCTTGTAGCCACGGATACCGTGATCCGTGGGTAAAATATTAGTTTGTTTCCGTGGGCAAAATTTTAGTAGTTTTAGTTAGTTTGAAACTTATTTGATGAAAATAGCTATGATAGCGTAGTTGGGAGAAGGCTCGCCTTTCAAGCCAGAGGGAGCGGGTTCGATCCCAGCCGACGTCGCAAGCATCAATTTGTAGATGAACAATTATGTGCGTATTTAACGTCATCTGCTACATGATTGGAGCCCGGTGTATGGCGACAGGTTCGCCCCCTGTCACATTAGGGACTGAATATCGTCCGGCGAAGTGTGGGTGTTGTATTACACCTCTGCCAGCTCCTTCGGGGAAAGGCGTGTCGATGTGTTAAGGTGTATGTTTAGGAAACTGATTCCTGGATCGGTGGAGGTTCAATCATCCCGAGATCCGAGGAGACAAACCCCTCTTTATCCAATTTTTGGCGTCTCCCCTGAAATTCGACTTACAGGGAGTCTACTGTACTAGTAAATAGTACATCTTAAAACAAGTGTAGTGTTCTAGTTTAGATGTAAGTAATGTACTTTTTTTTGTTTAAACAACTTCTTGTCGAATCTAAAGTGATTGTCGTTCCATGAAAGGAGGGTATTTGTACATTATATATTCTACTAGCTGTTCCCCACGACTTTGCTTGCGTTTATTCAGAATACAGTATCCAAAAACCTTCCTCGTGAAATACTGTAACTAATTATCAAATTTTATAAAGATCCGTTCAGCCCTTAAAAGTCTACAAACAGACAGACAGACAGAGCTACTTTCAATTTTATAATTTTAGTAAGGATGGATGAATGAAATAGCTACAATGAAATTACAAGCATAAAATATCAACAAATATTAAGAAAAGTTAACATTGTATTGTATCAAAAAAATATTCTGTCTTTTGAAGTGCTTTTTAACAATAATATTTATTACAAGATTTATTTTGTACCTAGATAAGGGTTCCGTGTTGTCCTCGTCCTCAGTGTACTTGCAGATAACTTCTTGGAACCTATCTAGTAGAGCTATTATCGCTAACGGGTCCGTGTCGTCTGAAACAACACGCATTATTACATAACATGTATTTACAAATTGTGTCATTTTATTAACAATAAAGAAATAAATAACAATATTAAAACGAGTATATTAGATAAGACTGAATATACCACTCACATGAGGTCATAACAAATTAAAGTGAACTCTTCTAAGTATAATTCACCCGAAGAGTATTCGCCATGCATCAGGAGAGCGGAACTCACAGAAGGCTGAGCTGCCCACGTCCGTAGGAGTGTACTCTATTCTGATTCCCTACATGTGGGCTCCGGGTAGTGCTAACCGGGTAGCAAACTCTGGTAGGAGGCTTCGGCCGTGGCTAGTTACCACCCACCGGACCAAGCCATGCCGAGAAATGACCTAGTCGTGTTTCGGGATGTAGTCCGGTGTAACCGTTCCGAAGACGGGTCTGAGCAGTAGCGCTCTTGTAGCGCCTCACTCAACTGCCGTCTTTGTACTTCTTCACTCTACAAAACTTCAAGGCTAAAGTGAATAAGTACCTTCTAGGTCGTCGTGCTCCATCTTAGACCACAACGTCGCTTAACATCAGGCGAGTTGGTGGTCAAACGCCGACCTATTATACATAAAAAAAGAAGGTAATCTGCATTTGCACTTACTTTCGACCCCGGTCAATGAATCTATATCCTCGAGCATTGAGAACTGTAGTAGCGTCTCGAAGCATGTCCGAGCGAACTCTTCCCTCTCCTTCAGTTCTTGTTCGTTTTCTGAAAGAAAGTGTTGCCGTTTCATTCATGTAGACATTAAGCATAAACAACATAAATAGGCTTACTATACGCTCAAATTTCCCTACATTTTTAACTGCTCCGGCCAGGGTTGAACGCCAGCGCCAGCGCGCCAACCTCGCGGTATGGCTGGCACGATTTCGATTTGCCTGCGCAAGCCGGCCTGCGCGTACTTGTTGACGCGTGTGGTTGGGCGTTCAGTGCTCAAGTCCGGCTTGCGCAGTGTGGGGAAGACGCCGACAAATTCAACTTCCTATACCTAACTTAGTATTATAAATGCGAAAGTGAGTTTGTTCGTTATGCTTTCACGCCTCAACGATTCAACCAATCGTCATAAAATTTTGCATACACGTTGTCTGCAAGAATTCGCCGGCGTCTTCCCCATACTGCCCAAGCCGGGCTTGAACACTGAACGCCCAACCACACGCATCAACAAGTGCGTACATAACTGAGCCGATAGTTATCCACACGGCTCGGTTAAGTACGCACAGTCAAAAGTGTGGGGAAATTGGAGCGTATGGTAGGCCTATGAGGTGTAACATTAAGCGTTGTACATTTTATGAACATCAACGTGATATAAAGACTATGTGGTGTGTTATAGAGTTCACTTACGGTAGAGTTTCTTAATTTTGTCATAACTTTCAGTTGGTTGCAACCGGTATGTAAACGAGTTTTATAATAATGGCTCGATTTTGATGAAATACTCTTAGCAAATAGTGTCATACATCATTCAAATAACAAAGCAGAAGTAAAGCGTCAAAGGAGATCGAGGTCCCCTTTTACCGCGAGAGCGACGGTTCTGCGTCAAACGCCGGGGTGTTATAAGTTTGACGTGTCTGTGTGTGTGTGCGTGTGTATGTGTCTGTGGTATCGTAGCTCCCGAACGGATGAACCGATTTTGTTTTTATCGGTACCACTGCAGTCATGCGACCTTTTAAAGTCAAAGTCAAAATGTTTTTATTCCATTTAGGTATCAAAGATACACTTATGAACGTCGAAGTTATTTAAATAGACTCGACCGCCTTGTTCGGATAAAGAGTCTCTACTCAGAAGAACAGGCAAGAAACTGAGGGGCATTATTTTTTCAAGAACAGCAACTTTCAGAGGTGGGATCGTGTCACGTATCGAGCGGCACCACTGCAGTTGTAAGAGCTGTGTGTAGTGTGGCGGACTCACGTGCGGGGTGCGCGGGCGCGGCGTGCGCGGCGCCGGCGCGCACGAGCGCGAGCAGCGGCCGCAGCGCGCCGGGCGGCGGCCGCGGCCGCGCGCGCAGCGCCGCCGACCGCACGCACACCACCAGTGCGCGCGCGCATCTGCCGCCGCCCACGCTGCGGGGGAACGAAAAGAAACAATAAAAAAAACGTATTTATTCGCTAAAACTTAAAGTTAAAAAAAAACCAATTATTTAACAAAGAATAAATATCAATAAATAAGTAAATATCGGGACACTTGCACACACGGTCGTCTGAAACCAAACTAAGATAAGTTTGAACTATGGCGGCCAGAACCCCCCCCCCTGAGGGTTCCCGCCTTGTCATGACGGGGGGCTCAGTAGCCGTGACCTCAGAAACCACAGTGAAGGCAAGAGGAATCCGATGTGGGGCCGCGGCAGAAGAGGACTGTTGATGTGTCGTCGCCACTTTCCCTACTTTCCGCGGCCCAAACGGGGTCGCCACCGTTTTGATGACGGACGCGGTGGGGCCGCGAAGAAAGAGACGTGTTGTTGTACAGCCCGGGGCTGTTGGTGGTATCCATAAAGGATTTTCCCAAGGTGATAAAAAATGGCTGCCAGAAACTGATACATACTTAAATACATAGATATGTACACCCAGACATAGCACACAAATGTTCATCACATGAATGTTTGCCCAAGGTGGGAATCGAACCCAGGCTCAGAAGGCAGGTTCACTATCAACTGAGCCACCAAGGCAGTCGAACAAGTAACATCTATATGTGATATGGTTAATTATTCAATGACGTCAAAAATTGGGCGACATTTTCCGTTTCCGTTTTGTCTGAACCGACCCTCACTATATGCACTAAACAGCGTTATAGGTACCTAATCAAAAACCTCTTAAGGGTTCATTGTACTGATCAATATGAACAACTTTTACTATGGGGCGAACTCCGAAATCGCGAAAAAAAATCAGCTGTTCCATACATTATGTCTCAGGTGATTGAACTTTTTGTATGGAACAGCTGTTTTTTTTTTCGCGATTACAGGATTGGCTTCATAGTAAAAGTTGTTCGTATTGATGAGTACAATGAACCCAAGAGGTTTTTGATTAGGTACTAGCCCTGTATATGTTTTAATAAATGAAGTGTTAGTATTGTTTGATCGTTAAATTGTTTTGTTTGCTGTTAATTTTTATTGAAGTGTGAATTAAATGTAAATATCTAGTTTAGTAAATATTACATAATTTTCTAATGTGAAGTATTGCATGTCCGCTAGGACAAACTGTTGAGACTAGGTACTTTAACAAACTTACTTCACCTTTATATGTACACAGATTTAAGCAATAAAATTTTACTTTACTTTCTACGGATTGTTACTATGGAGCCAAACGTTGTCGAGAAAAATACATTTTGTCGAGCTGTGTACATTTTGTCGACGATCAAAGAGCTTTTTACATGGAACAGCTGATCATTTTTATCCCGATTTCAAGGTTGGGTTATCTTGTGTTTAAAAAAAATATATTTAGCCATCATGTACCTTGTAAATGGCTAAAAATATAGCAAAAACACGAAAAGTATTGAACATATTCATGTCAAAAGCGATTTTTCTCAGCATACATAAATAATGTGATATTAATATTTATAATATCTTTAAATGAGCAATTCTTGTATATATATATAATTGGAATCTCGGAATCGGCTCCAACGATTTTCATACAATTTAGTATATAGGGGGTTTCGGGGGCGATAAATCGATCTAGCTAGGAATCATTTTTAGAAAATGTAATTTTATTCGTGTTTTATCGATAATCAATCTCAACTGAAAAATATGACTCTTCCTGACATCTATTGGCGAACAATAATACAATTTTTTGTGAGCAACTACGAGTAATTGCTTTAACGACACAACAGCAGATGGCGTTGTTAAGTAACACGAAGTCAATGAGTGTTTGCTTTGAGGTTAGACTAAAATCAATTGTTTATTATCCAAAAAACAATTAAAAAATACAAAAAAATACCGAGCAAAGCTCGGCCATCCAGGTACTATTTATTATACTCACGGTGGTTCAAAAAGGAATGTTTCGAGTACTTTAGGCAACGTTTCCCAGAACTCTTTGTACACTTCGGGCTGCTCTCGCGCCAGCGGGAGACCAGTTTCCAAAATCTGCAAAAAAAACTCATTTTTTGACAAGTCGGAAAGAGACAGCCAGCGGACACTCGTCTGCTCACTCGCATTAAGAGATAGTTTTCTATAATGCTTTGTTTCTTTACACTCACAGGTAACTCATAACTCAGAGCAGGTAAACAATATATTATTGCATATCATCATATTTTTTTTACGTTCCAATGATGACACTGACCTACTCTACATCGAGGGGGATTGAGGCGCTATCCACCACGCTGGCTCAGTGCGGGTAAGTAGATAACACAATTCTTTCGAATAATTAGTTCTAGCTAGGACATGTCGGTTTCGACACGATGTTTTTCCTTAACCACACACACACTTCTACGAGAGCAAAAGTCATTGGTGCACGGCCAGGATCGAACTCACGACCTCCGGATCGAAAGGCGCGGTCCATCCCACTCGGGCAACACGGCTCATCATTGCATGTATATGTACCTGTAACAATAACCCAGAGATCTGCGCCGCGTCTTCGTTGACCTCAGAGGCGCGCCGCCGCTTGTCCTGACCACACTGTTTCACTGACGAATGTAATGCCTGTAACAGATGAGTCAAGAGTTGGTCACGCGGTATTCGTTGATACATTTAAGGTTGGGCAGTATTTGAATTACCTTTTATTAAAATACGTAATTGAAATACAAATACGTATTTGTTATTTGTATTGTTACGCCAGTCGCAGAAACTATGCGCTAATCTGTGGCGATGTTGTTTACAACTACCGATAGGTAACGCAGATTAGACAATAGTAGCCGCTCGAGCCGCGCGTTCCATTGCTAAAATCCGGAACAAAAGAAATCTTTCTGGAAAGCAATTATTGTGCACCATTTTTATGATGTTTTTATCTATTGATTAATAGGGTGTTTACTTCAATCTTTTGTACTTTCCGAATGTTCTAGATTGAACGCGTGGCTCTGCGTAATTAATAACTTTTTGTGTGCTTGCGCTATTGTTTAATCGAATGTTCTGGATATTTTAAAATTGTATAAATACGCGGACGACCGACGACTCGGCAGTCAGTTTTGATTAAACGTTCTAAGTGCTAACATCGAAGAGATTGTACGAGTAGTGTTCAGAGTGCTATAGTGCAACAGCCTTAGAAATAAAGTTTTAAAACATGTGTATACACACTGTGTAACACAAAAGCTGAAAAATAAAAATATTTTTGACTTAAACGTTGTGTACAGTTCGTGTACAGATATAACAAAATCAAAGGAAAATAAACATTTGTTACACGGCCGGGTACCCTTGTTTAGCGCGTGTGTACGGGGTCAAGATGGCGGATTTCACTATATCAGCTGATCTAGACTCAGTAACTATGATAGAAACTGTGTAATGTTTTTATAATGTCAAAATAAAAACGTTTGTAGTTGGTAGTGTGACATTAGACACATTGTAGTGTTGACATTGATTGTTCCGTTCAGAAATTTGTTGTTAGTCTCCCACTATAACCAAAAGAAAATGTTTTCCTCTAAAATAGTTTATTTCGACGAATTTTGGACAAGAGATTCAAAAAACAACATAGTTTATTAATATTCCTTTCCTAAAACGTAAATTGTACGTGCAATATTAAAAATTAAAGAGCTTTCTTAAAAAAAAAATACTAAAAAACTATTTGGACGAAAAAGTTTTTAAACGAATTTACCAAAAGTTGCCAGACGAAAAAGAAAAAAGTGTTAAGCATGTGTGTAAATATCCAATGCCGATTCACACTTTATTGCTCAAACAATAGTTACACGTTTGTGTAGCGCTATTTACTGGCTACTCAATGTTTAACTGAACATTGGTTTAGCAGATGTTTATGCATTTTTTTATTTCTAAGGCTGCAAGTGTCTAGTGTAGTGTAACAGTGTTTGTGTTTGTATACTTGGTGAATAAAGTGAAACTTCGGATACATCGACGTTTCATTCCTTTTATCCTAACCCCGCTCGTAACAGTATTTCAATTACTTCCTTAAAATGTAATTTGTAATTCGTATTTCAAATACCTAATGCCGAGGTATTTTGTAATTAGTATTTCAAATGCTTGAGGCTTCAAAATAAATGTTACCTTCATTTAGCGATCTCGAGTGTGAGTGCGAGACGAAAAAGTAATGACGGTTAACCTTTCCCTTGACAAAATATCACTGTCTCTGTCTGTCAGTTGAGATCACTTGCTGCCAGAGCGAGAGAAAATACTGTGGCCGAGGGACTTTTTACAGTAAACAGACTTTACCGTGCGAAGCCGGTGCGGATCGCTGGCAAATAACAAAAAAGACATCCACCTGTATCTCCGAACTAAATATAACTAGTACTTTGAGCATGTGAATCGTTAAGCAGCTGTTAGAGTTGGCAACACTGCACCTGTTATGTATACAGGGGTTTTGGCGGGAACCGAAAAGATGGTGTCGTGTTTTTGTATTATTTTCTAAAACTTGTGATTCTTCGAGTGTTAAATTGTAATAATGGTGGATTATTAACGTTTACCGGTTCGTCAACGTGCACGAGTGTGGGCAAATGATACAAACATCGCGAAACGCGATTTTTCGTGTTCTCTACAAAACTTCACTTAAAGTTTCAGTAAAGTATCCATAACTTTACTGGAATGGGAAAAGGGGAGGGATTCATCGTCTTCATCATCACCTCATCATCATCATCCCATCATCTGTTACTGAAGGAAAAATTATTACTAAGAATCCGACTGAAGGACGAGTATCCATGGTCATGAATAAATTAATAAAAAAAAAAAAATATGTATACAGTACGCTATGACTATACGTCAAAATTGGTCAACAAAACGCAAAAAAATGTTGTCATAACAAAAAGTCCTGTTTTCCTTTACTTTTCCGCCCGTGTTGGTCTAGACTACTTATTATATATTTTCTAATTTGTATTTAAATTAAAAAATTGCTGAAATACTTTATTTTGTATTTTAAATGTCAAATACATTACTTAAAGAAATGTTGAATTTCATATTTGATTACTTGCGATATAGCAGTTTTTAATTACAGTATACGGCGCAGTATAGTATAGTATGAAGGGCACGAGACCTGCAGCAGGCGCGGCAGGTCGGGCCGGCTGGCGGCGGGCGCGGCGCGGTAGAGCGCGGCGCAGTATAGTATAGTACGAAGGGCACGAGACCTGCAGCAGGCGCGGCAGGTCGGGCCGGCTGGCGGCGGGCGCGGCGCGGTAGAGCGCGGCGCAGTATAGTATGAAGGGCACGAGACCTGCAGCAGGCGCGGCAGGTCGGGCCGGCTGGCGGCGGGCGCGGCGCGGTAGAGCGCGGCGCAGTATAGTATAGTACGAAGGGCACGAGACCTGCAGCAGGCGCGGCAGGTCGGGCCGGCTGGCGGCGGGCGCGGCGCGGTAGAGCGCGGCGCAGTATAGTATAGTACGAAGGGCACGAGACCTGCAGCAGGCGCGGCAGGTCGGGCCGGCTGGCGGCGGGCGCGGCGCGGTAGAGCGCGGCGCAGTATAGTATAGTACGAAGGGCACGAGACCTGCAGCAGGCGCGGCAGGTCGGGCCGGCTGGCGGCGGGCGCGGCGCGGTAGAGCGCGGCGCAGTATAGTATGAAGGGCACGAGACCTGCAGCAGGCGCGGCAGGTCGGGCCGGCTGGCGGCGGGCGCGGCGCGGTAGAGCGCGGCGCAGTATAGTATGAAGGGCACGAGACCTGCAGCAGGCGCGGCAGGTCGGGCCGGCTGGCGGCGGGCGCGGCGCGGTAGAGCGCGGCGCAGTATAGTATAGTACGAAGGGCACGAGACCTGCAGCAGGCGCGGCAGGTCGGGCCGGCTGGCGGCGGGCGCGGCGCGGTAGAGCGCGGCGCAGTATAGTATAGTACGAAGGGCACGAGACCTGCAGCAGGCGCGGCAGGTCGGGCCGGCTGGCGGCGGGCGCGGCGCGGTAGAGCGCGGCGCAGTATAGTATGAAGGGCACGAGACCTGCAGCAGGCGCGGCAGGTCGGGCCGGCTGGCGGCGGGCGCGGCGCGGTAGAGCGCGGCGCAGTATAGTATAGTACGAAGGGCACGAGACCTGCAGCAGGCGCGGCAGGTCGGGCCGGCTGGCGGCGGGCGCGGCGCGGTAGAGCGCGGCGCAGTATAGTATAGTACGAAGGGCACGAGACCTGCAGCAGGCGCGGCAGGTCGGGCCGGCTGGCGGCGGGCGCGGCGCGGTAGAGCGCGGCGCAGTATAGTATGAAGGGCACGAGACCTGCAGCAGGCGCGGCAGGTCGGGCCGGCTGGCGGCGGGCGCGGCGCGGTAGAGCGCGGCGCAGTATAGTATAGTACGAAGGGCACGAGACCTGCAGCAGGCGCGGCAGGTCGGGCCGGCTGGCGGCGGGCGCGGCGCGGTAGAGCGCGGCGCAGTATAGTATAGTACGAAGGGCACGAGACCTGCAGCAGGCGCGGCAGGTCGGGCCGGCTGGCGGCGGGCGCGGCGCGGTAGAGCGCGGCGCAGTATAGTATGAAGGGCACGAGACCTGCAGCAGGCGCGGCAGGTCGGGCCGGCTGGCGGCGGGCGCGGCGCGGTAGAGCGCGGCGCAGTATAGTATGAAGGGCACGAGACCTGCAGCAGGCGCGGCAGGTCGGGCCGGCTGGCGGCGGGCGCGGCGCGGTAGAGCGCGGCGCAGTATAGTATA
The DNA here is from genome assembly GCA_911728515.1 of Peribatodes rhomboidaria. NCBI lineage: Eukaryota > Metazoa > Arthropoda > Insecta > Lepidoptera > Geometridae > Peribatodes > Peribatodes rhomboidaria. The sequence continues at coordinate 10,104,602 of OU452191.1, read as the reverse complement.
GTACGAAGGGCACGAGACCTGCAGCAGGCGCGGCAGGTCGGGCCGGCTGGCGGCGGGCGCGGCGCGGTAGAGCGCGGCGCAGTATAGTATGAAGGGCACGAGACCTGCAGCAGGCGCGGCAGGTCGGGCCGGCTGGCGGCGGGCGCGGCGCGGTAGAGCGCGGCGCAGTATAGTATGAAGGGCACGAGACCTGCAGCAGGCGCGGCAGGTCGGGCCGGCTGGCGGCGGGCGCGGCGCGGTAGAGCGCGGCGCAGTATAGTATGAAGGGCACGAGACCTGCAGCAGGCGCGGCAGGTCGGGCCGGCTGGCGGCGGGCGCGGCGCGGTAGAGCGCGGCGCAGTATAGTATGAAGGGCACGAGACCTGCAGCAGGCGCGGCAGGTCGGGCCGGCTGGCGGCGGGCGCGGCGCGGTAGAGCGCGGCGCAGTATAGTATGAAGGGCACGAGACCTGCAGCAGGCGCGGCAGGTCGGGCCGGCTGGCGGCGGGCGCGGCGCGGTAGAGCGCGGCGCAGTATAGTATGAAGGGCACGAGACCTGCAGCAGGCGCGGCAGGTCGGGCCGGCTGGCGGCGGGCGCGGCGCGGTAGAGCGCGGTGCAGGCGGCCAGGCAGCGGGCGCCGCCGCCGCAGGACTGGCACGACGCCGCCAGCGCCGTCAGCGCGCCGAACATGGCCGGCAGCAGCTCGTGCCGCACCAGCGCCTCCTGCGACCGAACACGCACAGCTCAGTGACACTACTAGCCGCGCTCGATGCGGTACATCGTGGACAGACTTCAGTACCTTGTGCACGGTGTCGAGGCAGCGCAGCGCGTGCGCGGTGAGCGGCGCGGGCGCGGCGGCCAGCGAGTCCAGCGCCGCCGGGCCCGCGCCGGGCTCGATGCGGCACATCGCGGACAGAGACGAGCCCAGCTTCTCGACGTCCGCCGCCGTGAACCTGCCAGTATTAGCATACTCTACATCAAAACACAGTGCGTGGAGTCCCTCCGCGCGGTAGAAGTGAAACTTGTGTATCTTTCTTAGTATGCGCATGCGTTCGAGTGCCACGCATTCACTCTCGCTCTGTTTCTTTCTATTCCCCCTCCCCAGGAGCGTTAAACGTTTAACGCAACCTTGTTGGAAGTGGCATTAGAAGTTTCACTTCAAAACGTGTTTTTCAACACTATAAACAATAGAAAAAACACAAGCAGCACAAGTTCACACTATAAACATAGGTAGTGTGAAAAGCGTAGTTTGCAAAATACTCTCCATCTTAAGGTAGCCTGCAAATGATCGCTTTTAGCGATACCACCAATTGTTATAAAAACAATTGTATATATACAAGGCGTAGGTTTCGGGTGTGGCAATACTTAAGGGCGTTGTTATACCCATCAAAATGAACAATTTTTTGAACATAAGTTTAACAACACCCTTAAATATTATAACTTCTTAAACTATCACCTTCTATAATATCAAGTTGTCCACCTAGTAAATCACGACAACAATGCGAAAATACACGAGAAAAGACAATATAAACCAAAGAAAAGCAGGAAGTAAAACATCCTCACGTGGGTCGTATATGCTGGAAGATGAGCGGGAATATCTGCACCAGCGTAGTTAGGAAGCTCAGTGAGGGAGAGTATAGCTCGCCTGACTTGCCGTCTTCGCCCGCTGTAACAAAACAACAGTGCCGGATTAAAGGTGCTATTACACCACAATATCGTTTAAAAAAAAACGAAGAAAGTAGGGCCGGAGATATCCTTACTATATCTTATATCTTTAAATGAGCAATTCTTGTATATATATATATTCGTGTTTTATCGATAATCAACTTAAACATAAACTTGGAAGAAAAATAACAAAAAGGAGGCGTTTGAGTAGTCTCAACTGAAAAATATGACTCTTCCTGACATCTATTGGCGAATAGTAATACTATTTTTTGTGAGCAACTAATTGCTTTAACGACACAACAGCAGATGGCGTTGTTAAGTAACACGAAGTCAATGAGTGTTTGCTTTGAGGTTAGACTAAAATCAATTGTTTATTTTCCAAAAAACACAATTAAAAAAAAAAAAAACTGAGCAAAGCTCGGTCATCCAGGTACTAATATTATAAATGTGAAAGCGTAGATGTTTGTTACGCTTTCACGAAACATCATGAAACTATGTACACATATTCTGGGAGGTACTAGAAGTAACATAGGGTTTCTGTTTATTTAAAAAAAAAATTCAAAAAAAAAAATGACAATAAATATCAACATTTTGCCACTTCAGCGCCATCTAGAATTGCACATAGGATACTTTTTAACCGCAGGGCGCAGCTAGTAATTAATATAATTAGATGTACTGACGCGTGGTCCCGGCCGGCAGCCCGGCGGCGATGCTGGTCCAGGCGGCCCAGGCGGCGGCCCACACGCGGCGCTGCGCCGCCTCGCACGCGCGCCCCGCCGCCGTCACCACCTCCTGGAACGACTTCAGCGCCGCCAGCGACACCTGCCGGACAACATGCAGATCTATTAACATCATCATCGAGACACGGTACGACACCTATTCATGCACCCCTAGCATGCGGGATAAAAAAAGCAATTCTACACATTCTAGAAATAGATTGTAGAAATAGATTTTAGAAATAGATTTTAGAAACAGTTAAAAAACATAGAAGATGAGGTCAAATTTATTATAACGCTAAAAGATTTATTGATTTAAAAATGTTTTAATAGTCTTAACGAATTCTTAACCGACAAATATTTAATAGAATATATCCAGTCCGAACAATGTTGCCATACCCTATCAGGGTCATTATGTGATACAATTTAATGTGTTTACCTTTAAGAACTGCATGTACCATAATGGAAGCAATACATTATTGAGTATTGAATTGCTTAGAAGCGATTACAACTTGTCTTGCAAGTTGAGGTGCTTACCTCGTGGCTCCTCCTTAGCGCGAAGTCAGTGATGTAGTCTAGGAGTGCGCTCCACGAGCGGTTGAAGTCTCCCACTGACATGAGGAGCGGGAACCGCGAGTGAAACACGCGTGATACGCCTGATAACGTCAGAACCTGCACAAAGAAATCAACTTCTGTCACGGAAGAAAAAACTTTAAAAAAGCATCTGTTTCTATTAAATCTATGGCGTAATCACATTGAGTTAAAAATTACTTTTAAAACAAAAGATACAAAAACCAAATACACTGGCGTTTTCTCTGAAAAATGTCTATGTAATGGTCCTGTACAATACAGGACCGTGACATCATATTGTGATAATTTTTATTTTCAGCTGCTGACGCTGCGCGACCGCGAACCATATCACCGCGCAATAAGGTTTATGGTCGCACAGCGTCGGCGGCTGAACATAACAATCATCGTAATAAGATGTAACGGTACGGTCCCAGGACACGATTTTTATGTGTGTAATTCTACTCATAATTTGTTTGTTTAAAACCAATCTTTGAAGCCAAATTTAAATTCTTTATTTAAGAGGGAAAACTGACCAACATTCGGCAAAATCTGTGAACCCCAAACTCGCCCCAGCTGGTATCTTGAGGTTCGATGATAGTGTTTTATGCTAAACAGAGTTGACTGTTTGCCTATGAAACAGCTTATCTATACTAATATTATAAAGTGGTAAGATTGTATGTAATTAACGAATTAACTCAAAAACTACTGGTCCGATTACAAAAATTCTTTCACCATTAGATAGCTGCATTATTCCTGATTGTCATAGGCTATAAAACGTGAGCGAAGCCGCGGGCAAAACAGCTAGTACTAATATATTTTGTATGGGGTGGGATCCATGTGGCGTCAATGTGTTGTACCTGCGTTTCCGCCCACTGTTTCTGCGCAGTATTTCTCGTGTGATGAATAAGGATATGTTCGCCCGTGTCCACTTTTTCTGAACTCGCGATGTTCGATTGTTTCTGGACCTGTCAAAAACACAATATTTATTTTGAGAAAGTTACATACGAATTGGCACTTTCGCTAGAACTGACATACGTTGAAGTAGAATGAGGAGCTCTGCGATTTTGACGACAATATAATGTCTTTATAAGGAAAAGATAAGGTAAAATGACGAAACACTACAATATAATATCAAAACGCTTTATTGACACCAAATACAAAATAAATTTAAACTAAACACTCAAAAATATAGCTGCAATGGGCGGTTTTATAGCTTGAGAGCAAACAACAATTGATAGACTTTTTAAATGTAAGTACTTTTCATGTTTATCATCATAAAATATTTTTTTCTTTTAATATCGATAAGTGTTATGTTTATTTAAGTTTATTTAGTGATTGTTTTTATTATTTTGTTTATAAAATGTAAATCCGTAATTAGCTGTCAGTTTAGCTGTAAGTTTATGTCATGTCATTATTGTGAGCTGCGGATTTTGTTTAAATAAATAAAATAAAATAAAAAATAAAATAGACTTGACTGCCTCGGTGGCTCAGTTGGTAGTGAACCTGCCTTCTGAGCTTGGGGGCGTGGGTTCGATTCCCACCTAGGGCAAACATTTATGCGATGAACATTTGTGTTTGTTCTATGTCTGGGTGTTAATATGTATTTAAGTATGTATTAAAAAATATCTAAGTATGTATATCAGTCTCTGGCAGCCATAGTACAAGCTTTGCTTAGTTTGGGGTCAGGCGACCGTGTGTGGCAGTGTCCCGAATTTATTTATTATTATTATTTACTTGCCCTCTGTCACATTTGGGACTAAATATTATCTCTGCTAGCTCCATCGAAGGAAAGACGTAACGATATGTTATGTTTAAATAATTCACGCCTCATAACTTCACTGGTATATAGTATAGAATAGAAACTAATATTTATTTAGACCAAAAGTACATAATAACAATTGTGGGCATACCTGGTCCAACATTGGGAAGAGTACAGCCAGCAAGGTGCGCCAAGCCGCCTTACTCAGCAGGGTTCCGTGGGCGCCGATACAGCTGAACAGCGTCTGGCTGGCCGCGCGACGCACCGGCGCACGGGGTTCCGTACACAGCTCACCTAAGACCAATCATCATCGTTAGAATCAGAATAGGAGTGTATTTTTTCGTTATTGAAGTTATACTTCTTTAGACGCGATAAAGAAAAATGATGAGAGTGAATTTTTGCAATGCGCGCGCACACCGACACCTAAATTCTACATCGTGAAGTTAGTTCTAGGTGGCATGAAAATTGATAACTATGTTCAAGTTGTATATTCTAGTATTTTTATATTTAGAAAAAACACGTGTTTCGTAAGAGTACAATTAAACAGTGAATAAATAAATATTATTTTGGTGTTTTTTATTTAAATATAAAATCTTTTTGATTAATTTTAATATTTATCGTTAATCACTACTGCATTTTAGTTATATTTTTTTCCATACGCCAAAGAAGTATAACTTCTAACGCGTGTACATAAGTACACACACTCTTTTTTTGGTTAACTGTGTACAACATTTTTAAATGAAATGAGATTCTTTTTAACCCACGACGCAAAAACGACGTGGTGTTATAAGTTTGACGTGTGTGTGTGTGTGTGTGTATGTGTGTGTCTCAGTTTGAGTGTGTGTATGTCAGTGGCATCGTAGCTCCCGAACGGATGAATCAATTTTGATTTTGTTTTTGGTTTGAATGGTGAATTCGTCAGGAGTGTTCTAAGCTATGTTTGATATAAATTGGTGTTGATGAAAATCGGTGTCGTAAGTTTTTTTTATTATTAATTTATACTTGTTGTTGTACTCACTCAGTCTGATATAAAGACACATCCATAGCTTATCCAGGGGCGGAAGTTCTGCGTGGTTGGGCACTTCGGGACAGACTGCCGTGTCGTTCGCCAACGCTACCACGAGCTTGTCCCGATTGTGGTACAGGTAGTCTGATATGTTCCACTGAAAAGAAATACACCGGTAAAAAAACATAGCACTCCTTTTTGATTCGCCGTAGTCGGGTAAAAGTAGTTTTTTTTTTGCATTTGAAAAAGTAGTTTCTCCGGGGACCGTGGAAGTACTTCATGACGGGCAAACTTGTTTAGTCTTTAGCCCCAGCTTAGTAGGTACGGGCTCTTACCATGAGTTTGTTCTATACAATTCAATAAAGCCCTAAATTAGAATCGGGACATGAGCTAGTCATAGACTGTAACTTAATTTAGCGATTCTGGAAATTGTATTTCTGATTGATCCACTGAAGGTCACGTCCGCGGCTCATTGGCGGAATTTAAATGAGCGCTATTTAACTAAAGTGTCGACTGAAAATGCTTGTTCTGTACGAGATGTCTACGTCGATCATATTTTATTTTAATTGTACAGGGAAAACAGACGGTTGCTAATTTTAATATGTGGACAAGACATCCGGGAACGCTAGCAAAAGGGCGTGATACAGCCTGAAGAAGTGTTCGGGCTGTCTCAATGATGAATTGTATGACACAGGGTGTCAGCGGGTGGCGCAGCAAGGAGGCCGGCGCTACTGGCGCGTGAGACTCACCATGAGTCCGACGGCGGTGAGGCTGATGTTGAGCTCCTTGGTCTGCAGCGCGAAGGCAGCGGCCGTGGTGAGTACGCGGCGCAGGCAGCGCGGCCCGGCGCAGCCCAACAAGTCGCCCGCCACTACTTGCGCGCACTGGAACGCTGACCGGATCAGCTGTTCGCTGGTAGGCATACATGTGCTTTAATATTACACTACTTACACTACACACATTACATACAAAAAAAAATATAACAGGGTCACCGAGGGAAAATTTAAATCACATGTAAAAACTACATTAATGTAAAATGAAGAGAGATATTATAAGGTTAAGAATTATATCTAAGATAAAGATGTCTGGAGCCTTCCACTTCAGTCAAGTAGCCACTAGTATTTATAGATATTACCTAGTTGTAAGCCAAAATTTGTGAGACTGTAATTTATTTATTATTTGAAAAAATAATGCCCCTCAGTTTCTTGCCTGTTCTTCTGAGTAGAGGCTTTTTGTCCGAACAAGGCGGTCGAGTCTATTTAAATAGCTTTGACGTTCATAAGTGTATCTTTGATACCTAAATTGAATAAAAACATTTTGACTTTGACAATAGAACTTTGTAGAATAGATTAGTAGTGTAGTGTCGAAATATGAAAACGTATGGCAGATTAATTTAGTCCCAATAGTGAAGTGTAGTATCAAATACAGTGAGTTGAATCGGATTAATTCATTATTTGAAATAATTTTATTTTGAACAGCGAACAATTTTTGACAACTTATAAATTTGTTGGTTTAAATCAGCTGATTAGGTCAATGACCGTTGCTAGAAGAATTACATAGTATACCTACATAACGCAGTAGGCTAGGCTGTAGTGTGGTGTCTAATTTGTCAAATTGAAGCGAATTAATTCAGTATTTGAAATATTTTTTTTTACAGCGAACAATTTTTTTTAGAATAGTTTTGTTGGTGTAAATCAGCTGATTCAGTCAATGATCGTTACTAGTAGAGTTGAAACATAAAACAGTTGGCTAAGCAAGGAACCTACTTTAGCTATCTTGCTCACATGATACAATCATCTAGTAAGTTGGAAAGAGAGAAAAGTCAATTGAAGTTACCTGTGATGTGAAGATATGGCAGAGATGATCTCCATCATCAGCGGCCAGGCTGCCCCTAGCTGCTCTCCTCTGGAATGCAGCAAGCGAGCGGCGCACTCTAGCTGTCTCGCTCGCACGTCACAGTGTCTCACTGCACATAGTTCTGATAGCGGTTCTAACAGCAGACGCTCTCGAGCCTGGAAACAATAGTGGTTGAAAATTCCCGTACAAAAATCACTAAGTAAAACCACAGATAATTCAAAATTAATAATAAAATAAAAGGGAGAGGATTCAATTGATATTCAAATAACCCTGTGTTAGTCGAGAACTCGAGACCTGACATTGAAATGTGGACCCTATATTGTGTTAAGTAAGACATAATTTTTGTAACACGGACTGCGCGGCGTAGTTAGCCATTGCGAAATACTGCTTTCCCAGGCAAGATATAAGATCAACTTTTCAATGTTTCGGACCAGTAATACTATAAATCTTGTTTGTAAGGTTACCTCATTGAGCAGGTGAGGGTTGTTGTGATGGTATTGGAAAGCTGCTTGCACCAAGTAGGTGATCGCTTCCACCCCCCATTCCCTCATTCTTATGTGAGGGTGTTGACATACCTGCAAAATTGAAAATAAATATATAGCGGCATTTCTACCAATTTGGTGGAATCTGGTAAGTCACACTGTTTAGTGAGAGATGGAGATCTTTGCTCAGAAATGGGATGGCATATGCCATATGTGTCTATCTAACAAGTTGCGGAAGTTGTATTTGGCGAACAGGATCATTGGATGCCCAAAATACAGGCATCGCCTAGTTTAGGACCTACTGCATTTCTTTTTAAATACTTAAACTGAATGTTAAGTTTCACGTCTTTGAACATTGTGGTTTTGTATACATGCTTTCATTGTTGTCTGAATATAACATTATTATAATATTTTATGATAGAGGTCTTAACCATTACATTAAAGGTGTGTCCAAACACAGCGAACGATTCGCGCGCGGCGGCCGTTGGGCGACAACCGGCGCGAATTGTTCAACCAAACAAATTGATACAAACTAGGTACACACGCAGCAAATATGCATCCTGTTAAAACCGCGCGTAGCTGCCGCGCAACTTGCGCGCTGTGTGGGCACACCTTTATAGGGAAATGGTCTAACAACTTTACTTAAATATATTAATGGTTTTCTGTTTTTTTTTACAAGCAAGGCTAACAAGAAAATTAGGGATATAGAACTTACTTCTAGAAGGTGGTTAGTGATTGGCCTCCACATGACTTCGATTCTGTGCATGTTGGCCAAACCTGTCTCCAGTAATTTGGCCACGGCGAATAGCGACGGTTCCTGAAAAAAGTATACAAGATATTTTCCATTGTAACAGGTATCTATTTCTTATAATTTCAACACCACAAAATATTTTCTACAAAACCAAACTTTACAATAGTTTTCATTTTATACAATCAGACTCTTGGCTCCCATTTCACATTTGAGTCTGTCTCTTTTTCCAAATTTGTATCCCACATGTTCGTCAGGTCAATCTTCTTTACTTCTTTCCTCCACTTCACTCTACATTTGAGTATACATATCGTAACGCCTTTCCCCCGAAGGGCCTGGAAGAGGTACATATATTACACCACCCACACTTTGCCGGACGATATTCAGTCCCAAATGTGACAGAGGGTTAAACTGTAGCCATAGGCGACCCGGCTCCAAGTTATGTAGCGGATGACATAAAATACGCACATATGTTCACACAATGAACAAATTGGTGCGTGTGGCTTTGGCTGGGATCGAAACCGTTTCCTCTTGCTTGAGAGACGAGCCTTTTCCAACTAGGTTGTTCTCGATTATTGAGTGTTATGTTTGATTTATTATATTTTCTTACCCTGTTAGAATAAGCCAGCTCCATCGCCTCATTGGACAGTTTGCAGAGCGCGTCGATCAAGTGGTGAAGCGCTACATCGTCCAAGTTTTTCGAAGACTCGAATACTCGTGACAGCATCGCTGACAATGCTGTAATACATAACAACATGAGAGGGTTCCTTTTCTAAACTAAATAATTAACCCCATGTTTGAAATCAGTTAAGGTCCTTCACAGGTAATGAGTTTCTGATTAATTTTCGATTTGAGTCACGCTTAATTGTTTTTTTTTTACTTGAGTGTGTGAACCGTTACTTTTCTATCTTGAGCTATCTTGCAAGCAATCTAGGTTGGTTATTTCTAATAAGTAAGTTTTTATAGACTGATATTCCAGTGGCCATGTCTCTTACGAACAGTGGCGAAGTATAATTTTGATCAAGAATGAATATGTCTAAAAGACTTTGACAGTTAAAGCAGATGATACTAAACTATGGAGTTTAAAGTGCATAGTAGGCACGGCAGCTGTCGAGCTCACTCGGGAGACTATTATATTGGATAAAAATTTTAAAATGTACTTTTGATAAATTTGGCTCTATTAAATGATATACTTGCATTAAAAACAGTATTACAATAATAACAGTATTATTAATATCTAGCGACCCGCCCCGGCTTCGCACGGGTGCAGTGCTGATACTAAATACACTACAGAAAAACTGTGAACGTTGTATATAAAAAACATAGCGGCCCGCTCTGGCTTCGCACGGGTATAACATACGAGTATATAGCCTACTAACATCACATTAGAAACCTCAAAAACAGTATTTCTCCACTATTTAATGGATGTTATTATACATATAAACCTTCCTCTTGAATTACTCTATCTATTAAAAAAAACCGCATCAAAATCCGTTGCGTAGTTTTAAAGATTTAAGCATACAAAGGGACATAGGGACAGAGAAAGCGACTTTGTTTTATACTATGTAGTGATTGTATGTTGATATTTATGGTTTTTACTTAGGAAATCGTAACCAAAGCAAAAAAATACGTGTTTACGTTTCTCTGAGGACTCAGTACAGATATCGCGAGTGTCGCGAGCGAGCGAGACAGCTGCGGCGCTGTACCATCCACCTTAAGTCGAAAATTTGTATCAAACGTCACTGACCGTGTGTGGAGGGCCTTACAGAGATATTGATACAGTTCAATTAATTTTTGCGAAAACTAATTCGTTGCAAAATCGAATCAAAAATAGGCAAGACCCGTTCCACTAAAGAAACTAATCTAACGAAGCGACGCGAATCATGTCATCTCACTTGTACAGTGGCACAATACTGCCAGTGCGAATGAGATGACAGGATAAGCGTCACTTTGTTTAGATTCGATACAAGGTATATATTTTCACAGGCTATTTTTGGGGGTAGTTTATGTATAACAAAGCATTTCGTTGTGCTAAGCTGTGTATGTATCTCGGGTATCTATGGATATGTAGATATATCATATGGGGTTGTGTTTTTAACTAACAAAATAAAACAAAAAGTGCGACAAGAACTGCCTTAGTAAATTTGCCCAAAAATAACTTTAAAAATGTACACTAGAGAACATAATGTAAGTTTAGATTTCTCTCTCTCTCTCTCTCTCTCTCGTGAGTAACTCTGCGACAACAAGATCAAGCGAGACAAAAATAAGAATGATAAATTAAATTTTTTATAGCAAAAATACCAAGGCAAATGTCCAAACAATACAAAAATCAAAAACAAAATGGCCAGCAAGCTCCTTCCCAGTGCTCCGTGACGGACAAAAGCTGTATCCTAGTGTTTTTGTATCTATTTGGAACGGGCTTAGTAATATTTACCTTCTTTCTTAACAGAATAAAATTTAAAATGACAAATCATAAAATTAAAAGATTTAAAGATCATGCAGCTTGATTACATGAGTTGTGACTTACACAATCGTAATTGCACTATTTAACTCGTGAATTGTGTGTCCATGTTAGAAAAGTTTTCATTCAACCTTAACTCATTTGAGAGCTAATTGGAATGAATGGGATTACCTACAAATTAGGTTTCCGACCGTGTATACATGTACTAGCTTCTGCCCGCGGCTTCGCCCGCGTGGCTTTCAGGAAATGAATGACGTTTTTATCTTCAGAAATAAATATTATAAGCGGTCACACTCGCTATCAATTGAATACACTAACTGACAATATCCCAAACAGAACAATAAGGACGAAGTTATTTAGCTAACTAAACTATCTCTGGAATGAGATTAGTAGTAGTAGTAAGGTATCAACAGAACTTAAAGCTCGTGTGAAAAAATAAAATTAAGAGATAACCAAATGTAGATAATTGATAATCAATATTGCTTACAGGGCAAATCTACTTCAGTAATTTTTGTAAACCACATCTTTTCTTTTTTAGAAACACCAGGCTGCTCTGTGAACTCACTCTGAGCAGGCCACGTATAACTAACTAACCGTGTGAAAAACATTTCAGTAAATTATGAGATTGGCTTCAGATTTATTTATGGTCATGGCAAAGCAGACTTTGAGGGGAAACTGCACTCTTTTTAACTCGAAGGAATAGTTCAGTGATGTTAAAGATATTAGAAGAATCCTCAGCATAAACACATAATCATTCGGAAACCACACCAATCAGTATGGTGGCAGACCTGTGGTTAAGACCTTTGAAGCAAAGGCAACCCGTATTGTAGGTTTTGTCTTCCTAATACTAAATCAGCTTCTTCTATCGACTTCGTCTAATCTTACTAAATACTTCTTCTAAGACCAGAAAGACACTAATAAAAATTTCATCTCTTGGTTACTTGATCTCTATTGACAGAAAATCTCTTCACTTGCCGTTTGTAATCTTCTGACAGGCTTGGACTCAATTCTTGTATTTTTCTTGTATGAAGTAGTTTGAAGTCTGATATAATGTCAGCAATATAGTTCACACATTTCAAATGGAGGTTCATATGAAAAAAAACAATGATAGCCTAGTTGAAGAACGCTCGCTTCTCAGGGCAGAAGAAGTGGGTTCAATCCCAGGCAACACCAATTTAGTAATTGATTATATATGATAATATGTTCATTGTTCGTATTTAATGTCATCTGCTACATGACTGGAGCCCGGTGTATGGCGACAGGCTTGCCGTTTATTACACTTCGGGCTGAATATCATCCGATGAAGTGAGGGTGTTGTAATACTCCTCTTAGGGGGAAAGGTGTGACGATATGTTATGTTATTTACTTAAGGCTGCTTCCTATAAGATAGAATCGCAATATTTGTCGTCCATCAACAAACCACGTGTCATGAAAGCTAATTGAAAGTTTGAATGAACGCCGAAATACGCCGTTGACAGGGAAATCGTCGTAGGATGATAGGTCCCTAATCTTGTGCCGAAGTGAGAAAAGATGGTACTTAACACTCGGTTTCCCCTTCTTCTATTTTTTTTTTTGCCATGCAAAGCACGAAAGGTCTTCGGAATATAAAATAGTTTTGGGAAAATCCTCTGTGTTACATTATTAAAATAATCACGCCAAAGTAGCAAGAACTCGGTCGTAACACTCTCATCACGGAACCGTAAAATGATTAAAAACACCGATACATGAAAAAAATACAGATACCTAGAGAATCTAGGTATTGCTTAAATCCACAAAAACCTTGAAGTGAAAAATGTAGACCAAGAACATTTTAGAAGACTAAATAAAAAAAAAAAACAATTAAGTACAGAAAATTGCATACACAAATTGTTCTCCACATGACTATATTGCAAGGGTTTCTTTTTGCAATCCCTTTTTCAGACCCCAACTACTTACAATACCTACGTACCCTTTTTTATACACATTGCACCTACTATACGTAGTTACTACCGTTCTCTAGATCTATACCAAATTTTAAGTCGCTAGCTATTATAATTTCTAAGATAATGAGCTCACAGACATACAGAAAGACATACTCCTTACACCATTTTAGTACGGAATCTAAGAATAATAACAGCGTCGTTTGTAGTGGGTTAATAACTTTCTCAGCAAAGCTTTCAGAGTTAAAAGAAGCGCTATTAGACTCTGTTGGTGGATGATGATGATTTTGGAAAAACTGTGATACACGTGTCTCATGATTTTAATTGAAGAGTATTTGTACCAAATTTTCAGTCAATCGATCCAGAGAATAAAAAGTTTCATACAAATTTGAACCCCCCATTTCCCCCCTTTAGGGGTGGAATTTTGAAAAATCCTTTCTTAGTGGATGCCTACACTGTACAAAGAACACACCCTCCAAATTTCATATTTCTAGGACCAGCGGTTTAGGCTGTGCGTTGATATATCAGTCAGTCAGTCAGTCAGGACTTTGAATTTTATATATATAGATGAGTTAATTAATAAGCTATAAAAACCGATGGGATTTTGACACTTATTGCCAGAAAAAGTTCACCGGATGCAATCAAAACTCTAATCTGAATTTGAATAAAAAATTTCATCAATATTACCACTGTTAAACTAAATTAACCCTGCTACTACGAGTAGGACTAACTAACTATGTAGGACTAACTCGATAAAGCGGTAGAACCAAGAGCAATCATTTTTAATAAAGTACCAATCTAACTCCAAATAGATACAATTTTTTTTTTATAATAGTGTTAGTTGTACCACGCATAACTCCTAATGACTCGGCGACCGGAACTTGCTGACCTGAAATACATTGTTAGCGAAACAATCAGACACTTATAGCGAGCTAGCTGCGCCCCGCGGTGCTACCCGCGGTTTTAAAGTAGCCTATTTGTTGGTCCAGGGTATAAGCTACCACTAAACCAAATTTCATTAAAATCTGCCCATCCGTTTGAGCGTGAAGATGTAACAAACAAACACACAAACTTTCGCCGTTATAACAAAAGTAGGATTAGCATTCAATACAAAATACAGCTAGTGGTAAACGATATTCCAAACTGTGGATTCAACATCGACTTGCTAAGACGGTGCCGAAAGTTGTTCATTGAAAGAAATTAATTACATGGATTTTTAGCAAAACACAGCTCAGATAAAACAATTAATTAAATTATGACTAACGCAAAATTAAATAAACAAAACTAAGTAATATTATTTAGCAAAAAGTTAAAACATAAATGGGGCGCCCATTAATTGCGTGAGATGTTCTAGGGGGAGGATCAAGCCAAATCTCACTTAGGGGGAAGGGGGGGGTTTGGCAAATATCACTTAATAATTTTTCTCGCGGAAAACGGTGTGAAATTGCGTAAAAATTATTTTTAGAATAAAATATGGCCAAATCTGAGACAATAGTATTTGTTGTATTCGTCCGAACTTCCCCAAATAGAAGTTTTGAAGAATCTCGGGTGAGATTAGAGGAATGAGTCGAGGAAAATCATACAATATCACAAGGGGGGAGGGCGGGTCGAAAAATTCTCAAAAATGCCTCACGTAATTAATGGACGCCCCCAATGATAATGATAACTATCTAATGTTAGATAAATTAATAACGATTTCGTTTAGAAGCGCCAAAAGAAAGATTAGATCTCCAGTCTATAAATGAACGGATAAAAAGACTACTTACCGGGTAGATCAGCCATGACGGCCGAAGTACTCATGACGGCGTTAGCGTCTGCACTCGCGCGGCTCGCCTTCAGACTACCGCCGGTCGAGGGCTTCAGGCCTAAGATCCACACCTATTGAGTCAAAAGAGATAATAAACATTGTTTGTCTGGAAGAAATCGATTTTGGTGATAGGTTTGTCCTTGTACTTGTCCTTGTGTCCATGTTCTATTTGATTAGTCTAAGCATTTTGATGACAACAAATATGTATTGTATTGTAACATCGTGATTTGTGTGACATCATTACTAGCCCTTCCTTTTTTTTTGGTTAAGTAAAATCCAAGATGGCGGTTTCGAAATGGCCAAAAAAATTCAAGTCAAGTTAAACTAGACTAAGTTTTCTAAAAAAACTATTATGGCGAGGCTGGCGGTTGACAACATCTAGTTTTAAGTACTATTCAAGATGATAATAAAAAAACGGTTGCCATGAAAACAATAATTTATATCTTGGTCTCTATAAAAACAATATGGCTGCCGTACAAGTGTCAGTGGCTAATATCTTGGCTTCGATACAAGTAACGTGTCCGCCATACAAATTTCAACTTCTCTTAGTAGGGGCGCCGCTCAAACAAAAGCCATGGTTGGCTAGTCATAGTTTACGATAGCTTTAACGATAGGGGTTAGGGAATCTAAGACGTCTGCTCGGTGTAGGGTACCAGGTGCTGCAGAGTGGTGAGCACGGGCAGCCAGGCCTGCTGGATGGTGTCGCCGTCGCGCTGCGCCGCGCACAGCAGCGCCTTCATGGCCGTCACGTGCCGCGAGCTCACCATCACGAACGACTGCTGCTGACCTGGAGTCAATACGATGTTTAGCGGGTTTAGTGTGAGAATGTGAGAGTGTATGCATACAAGCCGCTTGGCATTTGTTTTAGGGTCTTGTTTCGTCCAGGGTACAGAAGTGCCTTCATGATCGTCACGTGGCACGAACGATTGCTGTTGACCTGCAGGGGACCAATTATTTGAACAAGTCTTTTTGAACAAGTCTTTGGCGATATCAGAGCCATTACGCTAACTCTAGATCTAACTAGTGGACCCTAAACCAATTTTTTGGTTAGAAATATCCAAGCATGAATAGATTAGGGTCCGACCAGTCATCAAATGGGTGTGGTGTTATTATAGTGTACCGTTGTTGGTGGCGGGCGTGGGCGGCGGCGTGCCGACCCACACGACCTGGTGGCGGTAGTCGGGCTCGGGCGCGGGCGGCAGGTCGCGGCGCCACGGGCACGGCAGCGCGCCCAGCGCCGCCGCGCAGTACGCGCCCGGCAGCGCGCAGCGGCACAGCGCGCCGATGCACGCGTCGCGCCCCGTCGTGTGCCCCACCTGACGTGCTCACACTCTTACAGATGCCGCAATCAAAAAGCTTAGGTAATATTCTTGCCAAAAAAATTGGTTGCCTGTAAAGTCGGTATACGGGCGAAAGTTTTACGTGACAACGACTTTTTATGTCTGTCTCTCTCGCTCTTAGGCGGGCGTGCCTCTCACTCGCTCTCATTGTGAGCGCATAACGTGAGCGGAGCGTAACGCAGTTTCTTGAAGTGTCACCCGGCAAACCAATTTATAAGACGTTGTCACGTCAAAAAACTATTCTATTCACAGATAAAGTGATATTCTATCACAGTGGAGTGCAACTTGTAGGAGGCAGGCTCGGACGACGTCGGTGGCGCCATGCGCACGTTACTGCGTGCGCTCTGTCTTGAGAAAGTTTGGTCGCGGAACACCGCCTATCACACGCCTATCATGGCGACGCTGTCGCCGTCCGGTGCTGATGCCGAGCCGGCTTCAGAGGCAACGCTTTGGGGCATCGTCCGGTTTCTGCGTAACACAGTGCCGGGGATGAACGGATTTACGGCGCGCATTGTACGTTTGGCATTTATTATCATTGTGCATTTGGCACGGACAGGCTGCTCTCCACGTGGTTCTCAGTGTCCTGCAGCGAACACAGCGGCCGTAATTGGTGCTGCTTCCAAGAACCCTACTGGTCGTGCAGCACTGCTGCGCTGCCGGTGTTGGACGGAGTATTGACTGCCAGTGGTGGCGAAGTGGCTACGGGGGTGGGGTGGGAGGAGACGCGGGACGGGAGCTCTTCCAGTTCTACCCGGACGTTGGGGAGATGTTTCGCATGGACTGGGTGCAGCCGGATTGCCAGGTGTCACAGCTGCTTACCGGCCACGACATGTTTCGAAAGAGATTGTATGATGTGAGATATAAGCGAGATATAAGATTGTATGATGTGAGTAAGTTTAGTAAGAGCGGTATATATGTGTGCGGAACGGCTGACGAGGACAGACACTACGTTCTGTAAGACTGTCCTCTGTATGGTGAGACTGATGGATGGGATCGCCCGCCTCGAGGCGGGTTCGGGATATTATGCGGATTTGGTGAACGGCCTGTTTCAGGCGAGAGTGCGAATTCGCAGCGCAAATACACGCGCGCATATAAATACGAGTTGCTCGACGACAGAGGTCGTTTGTGCCGTCCGACAGCCCCAGAAGAGGGAGAGCACTAAAGGGGTAGAAAGGGACACAATTTGTAGAGCTGTCTGGCCAAAGCCAGAAGGCTAACGGTTTCGGCCTTTATAACCGAGGGGATGAAAGGACCATGGGACGTGCAGGGAGTACATTCACAGATAAAAGTCTGTGATTCTATTGAATGTTGCGCTTTGTAAAAGTTCAAAGCAATTTTCATCCGAGTTACACAAAAATAATGAACCTAAGTTGTTCTGTTACACACTCTATTCTATATTACATATAACAAAATGACGGCGAACAAGAAAATCAGTTAATAATCGCTACCTACATCAAATCAATCTTGTGGCCACTTTTAAATATGTCGCCAAAAAGTGTTCCTTACCTTTCCGCTGATCCGAGCTAAAGTCTGCATGGCACGTAGAATGTTCTCCAACTCCCCTATACTCGCTTCCGCTAACACGGATAGACCCCACACTAGTCCACACCACGACGATTTTAACAGCTGCAACATGAAAAATGCATCTTAAAATTAAACCAAAATGGCAGCCACACGCAAGCCTATTAACGAATTTTAAAACTTTTCTAAGCTAGTTTTTAGGTTATCTAAAAGAATACTTTGCATAGACACCGTCTGCGGACGCCTGGGTAGTGATCGTGGCCAAAATCTGTGATTGGACGTTTGCTAGCTACCAGGCTGTAGCAGTGTGAAGTAGGCTTTACTAACAACAACTCAGGTAGAGACCTGATGGTGGTGCTTTCAGGGAACACATTAGCGCAAATAGCGCGGTACCGAGGTCTCTTGAGCGAGCCAATCGGTATACAAGCACTCTTACCCTCATTTCTAAAAAAAGATCGTTGTCAACATTTTGTCGAACGGCTATGATTTACGCAGGAGCACGAGGTAGAGAACGTAATCGTGTGATTTATTCAAAAATCTGTTGTTCTTACTTGTGAAGAGTGACTGTATCGTTTCATTTATTTTTCCTTTTATTGTGTGACGCAATATTTAACACAAAGCGCACGTAGTCTGTAGTGTCTGTATCGTGTGACTTAACTACGTGAGAGGATGCTGGCCTCCTCCATGATCCAAAAAAATTAATGTCATTTCAGGAGCAAACACATATGACGTCACTCGTCAACGTCTTCGGTTTTTTTCATTCGGTCATCATTTCGGTCTTGCTTAAGCATCGATTGATGTCACTACGTTTTGCACACGTGACCGGAATGGCCGGCGGAGTATATTATTATACCATGGCCTCCTCGTGGTGTACCACTATCCCAGTTCGAGATGTCAATTCTAGCACGAAATACAAAATCCTACATCTATGCGAAAGATTAAATATTTTTTGCTAAAACCAACTTTGGTTAAAATAACTTTTGGTAAAAGTAAAGAAGAGAAGATAAACTAACTTCTAGTCTGAGCTGCATCTCCTTCTCCTCGACTTCTTCGATCTTCTGCACCACGTTTGAGTTCTGATCAGCCTCGCGGTGACCGTTCGTCGCCTCTTTGGCTTTGTTCTCGGAATCTTTAATTTAAAAAAAAAAGATTTCTTTAAAACACTGCACAAAAAAATCTCACTTAATAAGTATTAATTCAAAATTTAAAAAAAACCCCTGACATCGAGTTTCATTAAACATAGCTAAGAATACTGCCGACCAATTCACCTTTCAAACAAAACAAAATCAAAATCGATTTATCCGTTCGGGAGCTACGATGTCACAGACAGACACAAACTCACACATAGGTACTCGGTAAGAATCGGTTTAGTAGAATTAATTTGAAAAACTGTCGCAAGATATGAAAGAAAGACAGTAACTTCTACAATACAGTAACATACATTCAGTGACTTCCGCCATAGGTCATCGAGGCAGACATTCCTTCGATATGTCGTCAGCTTTAATAAAGCCCGCACGAAGCGCTTTCAAAACTCCTTCTTAATCAGAACTGCCAAGGAGTGGAACGCGCTTCCTGTCTTGGTGTTCCCCAGCAATGGATACAACCTGGGTCTCTTCAAGACAAGAGTGAATAGGCACCTCAAGGGCAAGCGTGCTCCATCTTAGACCGCATCCTCACTTTCCATCAGGTGTGTTGTGGTCAAACGTGGGCCCATTCAATCATAAAAAAAAAGTAAGAAATATTCTGGGATCGAGCCAAATAATAACCATTTAATAAAACTGAACATTATTTTGAACACAATAAAGTTTGGTAAAGATTGGATTGGAAATAACCTTTTTGATTGCTAGCAGTCTTGTTGGAGTTAATTTCCTTTTCCTCGGCATCGGTCTGAATATCATTTAGATCGTATAATTCTTGGAGTCTGAAACAGAATGGTAAAATAAATAACAACCTCTATATTGCGAAAATTGTATATTGTCTTTAATGATTTCTGGGGAAGGATATCTGATTTACTGAATTCTTACTACAGTAAAGCATTTTCAGTTAGCACCAATGTAATACGGAGACCGTGGCCTTAAGCAGACGAATCAGGGTCGGTTCAGACCGAACGGAAATATGTTTTTGACGTCATTGAGAAATGAACCATATCACTATGACCTAAATTTCAAAATCGCATAATATCAACAGAGAAGTATCCTATCCCACTAATATTATATACGCGAAAGTTTGTAAGAATGGAAGGATGGATGGATGTTACTCTTTCACGCCAGAACGGCTGAACGTATCTGAATGAAATTTAGCACAGAGATAGATAATAGTCTAGAATAGCACATAGGATACTTTTTAACAGCGGGTGAAACCGCGGGGCGCAGCTAGTTTGATATATAAGTTACTGTTAAATATATGTTTAGTTATAAGTTTGATGCAATATTGTCTGGTGTTCTATTCACCTGAAATATTCAGTTCCCTCGACGGTGATAGCTATGGACCGGATGATCTCCATGAGGCAGGCGTACGCCACAGATATGCCGTACCCGTCCTGTATCGCCGGCGCTTCCGTACGGTCTAGCATCTCGATACTGTGACAAACAAACAGACAGACATGTTAAAGCAACGCCTAGTTGATTTTTAACCGACTTAAAAAAAAGGAGGAGGTTCTCAATTCGTTTGTATGTTTTTTTATTGGATGTGTGTTACGCGATTACTCCGCTTATTATGAATCGATTTTAATGTTTTTTACTTTTGTTGATATTTTAAGAACGGTTTGACAGATTTCAATATAATTTATACAGGACCACCTCTGAAGTATGATCTACTAAACATAAAAATAACATCAAATTCGATTTATAATTGTCGTAATGGTCGCGTAACATTTACATCCAAAAAAAACGTACAGTCGAATTGAGAACCTCCTTTTTTGAAGTAGGTTGACAATAAAGGTTTTAAAAGGAGAAAGACGAATGACGCTCTAACATAGCATTCACTATACTTGGACTCCGGCCGACTCAGGCCGGCTAGGCTCGACACAAATACATGGTTCCAAAATTGTCCGCTGTACAGACAAAGCACACGGATGACAAGGATTAGAGTGAGGCGATTGAACACTCGCGCTAGGACACAAACGTTCACGACCATGTTCCAAGCTCAACTAAAGTGTAAGTATGATGAAGTGTGTCAGCAGACACAGTTCAGTAGAACCAACTCTAAAAGTGTGTCATTCGTCTTCTCCTCTTGAAACCTTCGCTGGATACAAACAAGTTTTCATACAAATGAAACGACTGCCTGGGTGGCTTAGTTGGTAGTGAACCTGTCTTTTGAGCTTGGGGGCATGGATTCGATTCCCACCTAGCACAATCATCAAACATCTATGAACATTTGTGTTTGTTCTATGTCTGGGTGATATGGTTAACATCTATTTAAGTATGTATTTTAAAATATGTAAGTATGTATATCAGTCTCTGGCAGCCATAGTACAAACATTGCTTAGTTTGAGGTGAGACGACCGTGTGTGCAAGTGTCCCGGATATATAAATAATGGACAAAACTTGAAGTTAAATTTATGACTACACAAACAAAAAAGCCACAAGAATGTTCTTTAGCTTTAGCTCAAGAAGTAAGCCGAAAGTAGAAATAACTTACTAAACAGACTTAGCGGTGCCGGGCTCGAAGGTGACGCAGAGAGGCAGCCAGACTCCCTTCCAGTAGAAGCCTGACTGCTGGGGGATGCCCGAAGAACCTGCAAATATTGTTAAGAGTCAAGTCAAAATATTGTCATTTAATTAGGTATCGAGGATACGCTTTTGAACGTTAAGTTATAAAAATGACTCCACCGCCTTGTTTGGTAAAAGAGTTCATTCAGAAGAACAGCCAAGAAACTGAGGGGAAAACTTGTTTCCATTGATGTCACTAGTCCCACGAGACTACACACACACACATATCATCACGCTTTTGCCCCTGAAGGGGTTAACAGAGGTAGATTACAACATCCACAAACCGCCGGACGATATTCAGTCCAAACGTAACAGGGGGCGAGTCTGCCGTCATAGACTTTGCTCCACCGAGATTTTTAGACTTCCCCTAATAAACCGCCTGGTCTTATGATTAATAGTTTAATTTTAAGACCATGGGATTAACTGAGTATAGTTTAGGGTAGGTTGAGGATAATGAATAGCAAAATTTATAGTTTATCGTGCTAGAGCGCTTATATGCCCTAGGTTACCCATCCAAGAACCGAACGGGCCAAACGCTGCTGATTTTTGACATGTGGCTAGTTCAGCTCCCAAAAGCGTTTAATTAAATCTATACGGCCATGGGAATTTGACATCAAAATGTCAATGTATTTGTGGTTTTTATTCCTTGTAATTTTCGTAACAAATGATATGCTTGCAGATGAGAGTTTAGGTAACTGCTATTATAATGCTACTTTCATTGCATATGATAAGTAAGTATGTACTGTACCTATATAGGGTGTATCTTTAAACGACAGACATTTTCGAGGAAATGTAGGATATCATTGTGCTCTTGATATGGCCAACTTTTTATATGGAGCCAACCTTGAAATCGATAGATGTATTAGACGAAGAAAGCATCCACGAGCGGCTACAAGAACTACAGTTTAAGAAGCGTTGCACGCGGCGCTTCACACCTGGCGTCTGTACAGTCTCCATCATTCAAGTTTGGACCTTCAACTACCAGCTTATGAACTGCACGTGAGTTTTGTCGTATTTTTTTAGAGATACCCGGTTACCATGGGGTAGCAACCGGGTTATCTAGAACTGTACCTACTAAAACCTTCCGGCAGCCCGCCTTGGCACCTAATGGAGAGTTCCGGTATCTCCAGAGGAACACACCAGAGCCCTCAGCGCCGGGTAGTTTTGTACAGCCCTAAGGCTTCTAAGAGTTTAAGGCACGGTCCATAATAACAAAATAAACGACGCCAACATCTCCCATAAAAGTTGTTTTCATTAAGCTGTTGGCGTCTATCTGAAGTAAGTATATTCGCATTCAACCTGATAAAGGTTAGACGGATTTTGGTGTCTAATTTTTATAGTATTTGTTTTATTAGAATTAGTATAGTTTTGGGTAGGTGTCTTTCTTATTTACAAATTAGATAAATGCACATTTATTCCGACTGCAGCGAAGAAAAAAAATAAGGTGTTTGACCAGTATGTATGTATGTTCGTCTCTATGTTCGTTCACTCGTAACTACAAAACGGTGAAACGATTTGACGAAAGAAAATTATGTCGTTGGATTTGTCTTTATTGCGCGAGTCACTGGGCAGGTATATTGAATTTAAAACACAATAAAAAGGAGGGCGAAATTTAAAAAAATCTGTTTGATAAACATTCAGAATTGTTTGAAATTTATATTTTGATTATTAAGCGAAACGAAGCAACTTAATTCTATTGTGATTGCGTACACAATATAAATCTGCTGTGGGCGGTCCCGAGCATGAGTGGACAAGAATGACCTCGAGCAGAGAGACATGGCGAGATATTATGAAGCGCATTACATCAGCCCCTGCCAATAACAATACTGCTTGACGACAACGATCGCTCTGTCAAGAGCGTAGCGACCAAGAAGAAGAAGAACACGTAGTGACCTCAATCGATGCTTAAACAAGACCGAAATAAGTAATTTACAACAATTTCCAAAGAGAAGTACTACGATGACGTCATTACGTATTTGCTGAATGCTAGACCTTGTTGTGTTGGATCATGCTCAATTTCTATTGTGATTGTGTTTAAGAGAAAGGCTAGGCTGTCCTCAGTCGTCGCGCAGCAACAGGTTCTCGAGCTACGAGCGCTGCATGCAGCGCTGCCGGCCCATGGTCGACTTGTACCTGCAGATACTGGCGTACGGGGGCGACAGGAAATCGAGGTTCTTCTTGAGGAAAATGCCCGGTTGGTAACTCCTTATATATTTGCTGGGCGTAATACGACATGGACGATTTAGCAAACTAGACGTTCCAGGACAATGTCAGCCTGAAGTGCGAGCGATACATCTCCGTTTCAGCTTCGGCAAAAAATGCTTTCGTATACCCGCCGTCCAGTTGTCCAGTTGTCCGGATGTTTTACTCTACAGGTTGCTTTTCTCAACCGATCCTCGTGCAGTTTTTGGAAATTTCTCGAAATGGCGGAGATATGGATTTATCCTAAACAAAGGGCCCTGTTTCAGATCCCCCTAATCCTCCGCAGTGGTACACCCTAGACAAACCCCTCTCATTTCAGACCCCCTGTCTCTGAAGTGTGTCCCCCCCGCGCCGCCCCAAGAGGAGTACTACCCCGGGGACGAGGCGCCGGCGGCGCGCGCTCTCTACCCCGACACGAGCGGGCTCGACGACGTGCCGGTTGTGAGGGACACGGAGGACTACCACGAAATACACGACCCGATAAAATAAATATTGAAAAAAGTTGTGTCTTTTTAACCATCGATTAGTACGTATATCCGAAAACTAACTTCCGTCCAGTCCAATTCATTGAATTCCTTGCACATTGTGTCAGCCCAAGGTTGGCCAATTCATTAAGTTGCGTAACGTATTTTGTTTGGATCAGCTCCTCTAGTACGTAATACATTAATCTCGTTGTTTTCAGCCATTTAAAACCCGAGGGTGTACTCGTATAAGAGAAAGGTGAAAAGCAGAATAGGAGATACCTATTCTGAAAGGGCTAGGCAAGCATGTCACACTTTCGATCACGTCGTCACTTCCCGTCAGGTCGAACACATGCCAAGTCCGATGTAATAGAAAATTGAGAATGTAACTAGGGGTTGTAACTTGTAGGTGTTGTAAAACCCCTTCCAGGTCTCTCAAGCCAGAGGGAGCAGGTTCGGACCCAGCCGAAGGCACGCAACAATTCGTTCATTGTGTGAACATATGTGCGTTTTTAATGTCATCTGTTACATAACTGCAGCCCGGTGTATGGCGACAGGCTGTTCCACTGTCACATTTGGAACTTAATATTGTCTGGCGAAGTGTGGGTGCTGTAATACACTTCTGTCAGCCACTTCGGGGACAATGCGTGACGTTTTGTGAAAAATATGAATTGAGGAAAGCAAAGGCAGGCCGAGTGACTATTCTGGATAATTCTAAAGTTTAAATCTTTAGACTTACCAGGTGGCACGTTGACGTTGGAAGCGACGAAGAGGCTCTGCACATACGCTCCCAGCGCGTTCACAATGTGTTGGAATATTTTAGTAGAATGGGCCTTCATGTCGTAGCACTCGCAGAACGATTTCAGCAATTCTACAAACAAATACAGAACAATTCTATTAAAATTACATAAAAAAATATATTTTTAAAATCCCGTCTCACGCCGTCCACCGGTGTGTTAAACCAATCAAGTGTAAGAGGTCTAAGTGTAAGAAGTTACTGACTTGTCACAATCGTCTAACCAAACACCTGTATGTACGTACACTCTCAAACGTCTTTCGTTAAGTCTAGCTGTCAACAAATCTGGGTGTGACATTCCCACGCAGATTTGTCCGCGGATGTGTCAACCAACGCTATCGACGTGTCCGGTGGAAAGGCTCGCACGACGAATGGTGAGCTCAGCTCCGCATCTTCTGCAAGTGGGTCTTAGCCACCTGTCAGTGGGTCTTAGCCATCTACAAGTGGGTCTTAACCACCTGTCAGTGGGTCTTAGCCGCCTGTAAGTGGATCTTAGCAGCCTGCAAGTAAGCCTTAGCCGCCTGCAAGTGGGTCTTAGCCGCCTGCAAGTGGGTCTTAGCCGCCTGCAAGTAGGTCTTAGCCACCTATAAGTAGGTCTTAGCCGCCTGTAAGTTGGTCTTAGCCACCTGCACATGGGTCTTAGCCGCCTGTAAGTTGTACCCTCACCTGGTTGTATCGACATCTTGTGTAGTACTTCTAAAGCTAGCGCGCGCTGCCAGAGCGGTTTGTCCGGATCGAGGAACTTTATCGTGAGAGACAGGAAGATTTCACACTCCGTTACCTAGAGAAATAGAGAACATTATACATAACTTTAACATTCATAAGTGTATCTTTGATACCTAAATTGAATAAAAACATTTTGACTTTGACTTTGACACGGTCGCCTGACCCCAAATTAAGCAAAGCTTGTACTATGGCTGCCAGAGACTGATTTACATACATATATTTATTTTAAATACATACATAAATAGATGTTTAACACCCAGACATAGAACAAACACAAATGTTCATCACATAAATGTTTGCCCTAGGTGGGAATCGAACCCACGCCCCCTAGCTCAGAAGGACCTGCCTTCTGAGCCACCGAGGCAGTCTATAAATCTTGCACTGACGTCCCGCTTGGGGTGTGTGTGTCTGTATGTGTTCTTGAGACTATTTATTTTCGTGTGTGCGTGTGTGTGTGTGTGTGTGGGATCGGTTTACCAGCGCGGCGTGGTACTTGTGCAGGATGACGGCGACGAGGCGCAGAAGGCGCATGGTGACGGGGAAGTGCGGCCGCTCGGCCGGCGCCGCCGCGCCCGCGCCGCCGCCCGGGATGTGCAGCGCCGTGAACGCAGCCCTACACACAACAATACTTTCTTTTTTAGTCGTGCTGGCCAGTGTCATTATACTAATGTACGAATTATAAAAACTCTTTCCATTGATTCTGATTTCAAATGATAAACAGAATCTGTCCGAGCCTTTTGAGGGCTCAGAGGTGCTTAGGCGCGAAAGGCTGCACAGTAAGCACATATTGGTTGTCGAAGAGCGCACTCACGTATTCGCGTGACTTGCCGATACGTCAGAAAGATTAGCGCAAAGTTTAACCGTGAAATTAAAAAAAAAATTGACAAACAGAAATACACACAGTAGAATAACTTAGAATATAATAGATTTCTTATTACATAATAGATAACTTATAATAGATTTGTGACTCTTTTTGTTTGGACAATTTATGGCTTGTTTTAATTTTATTGATTGTTAGAGATTTATCGATAAATATAGTCACTAATCTACATTAAAAGAAGTCATACACAAGCTAACTTTGCTAGTTTGGATGTAGCTCGTAATCTCGGGAATTATTGATTCATTTTAGAATTTTTTTACTAATACAGAACTACATAATCATGGAGTGCCATAGGCAATTAAAAGCGAGCAAAAGCGCGGGTAGATTTCATATGTATGAAAGCTTACCTATATTTAACATTTGGCGAGAACAGTCTTATGATTAGCGCACATACATGCTCTTTCAGTAAAAATTTAAACTCCGATATCTGAAAACAAAAAACAATATAATAAGTAACGTTTCAGACTACTTTGCAGAAATAAAGCAGAGGAATGTTTTTATAACCTTACTAAGGTGATAAACGAGCGTCATTTTGGTGTGTCATTTTTCCATAATATTCCATACATTTCAATGTCATAACTTGCGCTACGTAGCTGCAAACGGTTTGAACCACGCTTTTTAGGTTATAAGACCGGAATTTTATGTTTTCCGGCATACGTGGTGTGTAAGGCGTTGTCGGTCTTTAGTATTAATAGGCTAACAGGCAGCCCTAAAAAATACAACTATAGGCATTTTGCTGCTCTCGTTAAGAAACTGACATTTTTAAAGTACTTAAAATAGACAATAGACAATTTTTATTTGTGAACAAAAAACAAGTAAGTACTTATACAAAAAAAAAAAAAACAAATATAAACGAAAAATAACAATAAAAATTAAAAACTATACAAACAATGTTTTTTGCCACAAACCGGTTCCAACTCAGCATAATGCCGGCTGTAGCAGCTAGCGCTGGTCTTCCGTTGGAACCGGCTGTGACGTCACCCACGAATCAAGTGCACTTGCACTTTAAGTTCTCGCTATTTAGTAGCTGCCCCCATTTTTACCGTCGACCCGTGCCGAAAGGTTGAACAAAATCTGTCGCGGGCCGATGCAGAAGGAGAAGGTTACCATCAGGTGTCGCGTGGCGGCACCGCGTTTAGAATAACGCGGAATGACGTTATTTAGAATACTTACCCACTCTAGGGTAAGTTTAGACCTGTCAACTCAATTCCTCAGAATTGGGCCTCATAAGTATTTATAATGCTAGCAGTATGCACCTTAAAGAATATGGGCGAGAAGTCAGTGAGCACGGTGTCCAGCAGCTCCAGGCCGAAGGTCTTGGGCACCTCGGCCAGCCCCGCCAGCCAGTCCGCCGCGTCGCCGTTGATCAGCTGGATTATATCCTGGGGTACGGGAACAGTCAGGAAACAGGTTTTAACTAAAGTTAGTTTAGCTAAATTTATTTATTTATGCTTATTTGAGTAACCTACACCTAATTATTATATAAGTAGTAGTAGTATGCAAGTAGTTTTTAAGATCTAAGCATACATAGGGACAGACTGACAGCGGAAAGCGAGTTTGTTTTCCGCATATAGAATACATACTTTTACTAACAAAATGTAAACAACTACATAATAATAAAAAAAATATTAAATTTACAAAAAATCATCATGATAAACCAGCATGATAAAACATTTATTTACTAGACTTTGTTTTAGCCTCGTAAAAGTAACGTAAACAGAGAATTCTTATAAACAGAGACCGGATACTTGGATAGGTACATATTTACCTAAAGTTCACTTTTTCCTTCCAAAAGCTATAAAAGTATGGAAGGGGAAAGTATGGCTTCTACTTTTCTTACATTTTATTAACTTAAGGTATATCCGACTTGCAAAATAGCGTACTAAATCTTAAACGAGTCCTAAACATCGATCGATCGATCCCCGAAACGCAAGATTGTTAGATGAAAGAATTGCTCTCCATAGTTGCCAAGCCATTAAATGTAGGTAAATATATTTATCCAAATAACCGATTTTTATAATAAACCGATAATGTGGGCCTGTGGCATCGTATCTTCCGTTTTATATGGCTCATCTTTGGCAACCGTGTCCCATCGTATGCCGCGTCATTGATTAACAATAGCCTAGATGGTATCTAAACGCAATTATCATGTTTTAAGTAATTGACTGTAAAATACACTAACTGATATCAAAGTGTCACAATATGGTTACATTTTTGTATAAAACTTAAAAAAAATTTTGTATAAAACGTAACAAAGTATATCCTCTTCCTATATAAGAATCGCATTTTGTGGCAGTTTTAGTGCTCAGATCAACCTAGTGGATTCCTCCTCCATAGATGTTCCTCTAGGTTATTCTGTGGCGTCAAGTGAATTGTTTTGATTAATTCAATTCTACTAAATGAGGAGTCCAAGTTTACTATACCTTCATAATAAGGTACGCGTCGACAGCGCAGGGCTTCAGGTCTTTAGGCGCCTTGCTGTTCGTCTGCGGTCTTATGTCGGCGGGGTTTACTTTCAGTGTACCTGGAACATATATTACATACAGTGACAATTGCAAAGTTATTGTCAGTTGCTTCATTTTCTCAGCTGGAAGACGTCAAACACCATCTTCTCTCAATCTTGTGGTCATGACTATTGCAAGACGATGGAAACGTCGAGACGTATTGACCTGTCTGTAATGTGCACGAAAACATAACATATTGTCACGCCTTTCCCCCGAAGGGGCTGGCAAAGGTGAATTACAACACCCACACTTCGCCGGGCGATATTCAGTCCCAAATATGAAAGGAGGCGAGTCTGCAAGATAAGTACCGTTAAGAGTTCCGCGACGTTCTGAATTCTCCATACAAACACGCATAATAGATAGACAAAGTAAATTAAAAATCTCTTTACATAGGCAGGTTGTCTACATCATTAGCTTATTTATATAAAATTATTTCACAATACAAGGGAAATTGTAAGTGAGACAACAGAGAAGTGTGTGGACATTTCACTTTTTTATCAAAACATAAACCGCTTCTCTGGCAAAATTTTAGAAATAGAACTTTTATTAGATAAGTATAATTTTGATATTTTATGTTTCACTGAAACTTGGTTAAAATCAAATAAAATGCTATTTAATGTTACAAATTTTCAGGTGGCTAGTGCGTTTAACAGAGTATCCGCTGAAGGAGGAGGCTGTATTATTCTTTTTAAAAATAACATGAAATATAAGGAGCGCTCTGACATAAGGGGCTATTCTGTTGAACGTGTCTGTGAAATTGCTTGTGCGGAAATGGACAGGCACATAATATTATGTGTTTATCGACCACCAGCATCTAACTTCAATCATTTTATGTCAACAATGGAGTGCGTACTAAAGAAACTTTCTAAATCAAATAGATCTATTTTGGTTTGCGGAGACTTCAATATAGATATTTTAGTCAATTCTACGGATAAAATTAATCTAATTTCTTTATTTAAAGCATTTAATTTAAACTATCTTTTCTGCGAGCCAACTAGAGTAACGGAGACCTCATCTACTTGCATAGACAATATTTTCTCAAGTTGTAAAACAAAAGATTTATCACTTTTTAACGGAGTCAGGTCAGATCACAAGGGCCTTGCAATTAAATTTGAAATTGATAAAATAAAGAAACCATCTTTAGTTGAGTGTAGACCATTAACGAAAGGTAGGTTAAAACGACTAAATAATTGCATAGAGTCGAAACTTATTTTAACTGATTTTTCTGTCAATAACCCTAATGACAGTTATGAAAAATTATTTAAAATAGTTAGCAATGAATTTAATGAAATTTGTCCAAAGAAGAAGATTCAATTCAACCAAAAAATACAGTTTAGTGACTGGGCGACCAGAGGTATACGAAAAAGTAGAGATGTTATGTATGATTTATATAACAAGAAATCTCTGACATCTAGTAAGGATTTTCATGACTATGTTAGAAAATACTCGAAAACTTTTAAGTCGGTTTGCATTCGCGCTAAAGCTTTGTTTATAAAAGATAAAATTCAAAAATCCGATAATAAAATAAAAGCTGTCTGGAAGACCATCAACACAGAGACGGGAAAAAGTAAGTCGAGGGATTCAGAATTTACGCTGGTAGTTGAGAATCAGCCGGTTTCTGATGCAAAATCGGTAGCCAACTCTTTTGAACATTTCTTCTCTAGCATACCCTTTGATGCCACCAAAACGCTTAACTCGTCTCCAGATGATGCAGGTGCTTTTCTAAAAGAACACTTCTCGCGGGATATACCAGACTTTCGGTTCAGATACACTTCCATCTCTGAAATTATCAAAACTTTCAAAAGCTTAAGAGTTAAATCTAGTGAAGATTTATGGGGATTATCAGTAAAAGTGTTAGAGTCTTTAATAGAAACTATTGCACCACACCTCATGGTCATATTTAACATGTGTATTGACAGAGGCACATTTCCCGATTTAATGAAAAACAGCAAAATTACCCCTATCTTCAAATCGGGTAGTAAGTCAGATCCCTCGAATTACAGACCCATCTCTGTGCTTCCGGCTTTGAGTAAAATATTTGAAAAGATTATACTTAATCAACTGTTGTGTCACTTTAACATACACAGTATATTAAACGAAAATCAGTTCGGTTTCACGAAAAGTAGATCAACAACAGATGCGGGAGTTCGATTAGTTACGCATGTGATGGAAGCTTGGGAGAGTTCACAGGATGCCATCGGTGTCTTTTGTGATCTTTCCAAAGCGTTTGATTGTGTAGAACACCGCACCTTGATCCGTAAATTACACCACTACGGAATTCGTGGAATCGCTCTAGATCTTGTCGAGTCATATTTAACTGATAGACAACAAAAAGTGGGAATTAATGGCGTCACATCTTCCGGATCTTTAGTTACAATGGGAGTACCACAAGGTTCTATCTTAGGCCCGTTCTTATTTTTGGCGTATATAAATGATTTGCCGTATATGGTTAAGGACCTTACAGACATAGTTCTATTTGCTGATGATACATCTCTTATTTTTAGAACAGATAGGAAAGATAGTGAACTTGTGCATGTGAACAACGTACTGACTATTATTTCGAGATGGTTCGCTGCGAACAATTTGTTACTAAATGCAAAAAAAACTAAGTGTTTAAAGTTTTCCATGCCTAATGTTAGATATATAGAACCAAACGTAATGCTTGAGGGCGATAAACTTAACATAGACAAGGCGACGGTGTTCCTGGGTATAAGCATTGATTCCAAACTGCAATGGGGTCCACATATTAGTGCTCTGTCTGGGAGACTTAGTTCTGCTGCTTATGCGGTTCGCAAGATTAGGCAACTGACGGATATAGCTACAGCTCGGATGGTTTACTTTGCTTACTTCCACAGCATAATGTCATATGGCATTTTGCTGTGGGGATCAGCTGCTGAAGTGGAGGCCATTTTTATTTTGCAAAAGCGAGCGGTCCGCGCTATCTACGGAATGGGTCCCCGTGAATCATTGAGAGATTTATTTAAAGAAATAAATATTTTAACTTTACCTTCTTTATATATCTTTGAAAATATTATGCACGTTCGCAAAAATCTACATAAATTTAAATTGAACAGTGACTATCACAATTATAACACTAGAAATAAGGATAGGATAGCTGTACAGAGATTTAGACTGACTAAGTCAAGAAAGTCATTTTTAGGCAACTGCGTTAGTTTTTACAATAAAATCCCGAAAAATATAACAGGGCTCACCGAGGGAAAATTCAAATCACATGTAAAAACTACATTAATGAAAAGAGGATATTATAAGGTTAAGAATTATTTAGAAGATAAAGATGTCTGGAGCCTTCCACTTCCGCCAAGTAGCCACTAATATTTATAGATATTACCTAGTTGTAAGCCAAAATTTGTGAGACTAATTTATTTATTATTTGAAAAAATAATGCCCCTCAGTTTCTTGCCTGTTCTTCTGAGTAGAGGCTTTTTATCCGAACAAGGCGGTCGAGTCTATTTAAATAACTTTGACGTTCATAAGTGTATCTTTGATACCTAAATTGAATAAAAACATTTTGACTTTGACTTTGAATTGTTAGTTATTTAAGAATGATTAGAGAAGTGCAAATGTCATAAAAAGTTATTGAAATTGCACTTTGTAAATGCTAATGTGAAACTGTGGCAGTTTTGCAATGCTTGACGCCGTGATACGATACGAGTATACGATACGTGATACGAGTGTGGAGAGGCCTTATAAAAGACATACCCTCAGCCTCCTGCAGCGCTCGCTCGAACACTAGGGCCAGCAGTTGCCGCACGGTGGCGGCGGCGGCGTGGCTCGTGCTGACGTCACGCGCCTCGGACGTCGCCACCATCTTCATGCACATCACCATCGTCTAAAAACAACACTAATGTTACAAAACAATATTTCCATCGAAATCAAAGTCAAAGAGTGTGGTTTATAATCACATTAGCGATTCACCGAGGCTTTCGCGTTGCTTGGTAGCGTGATTGATAACTATACATAATACGGCGCTCGTGTTGTAGCCGATTAGCGCTTGGTTAATCGCGTTATGAACTACTAATGTAAATAGGCTCTAATGTGAAAGCCAAACAGCTGAGCGTCCTGACAGCCGCGCGATTAACCAAGCGAATGATTCGTCTCATGCGAATGTATCTTTTGAAAATTAAAATGCTCTAAAATTGCAGTGCACAAGCCCTTACGAAATCTCTTACCCTAGCAAGTGTGTCTCCATGTACTAAATCCGAAGTGGTCATCAGTAGAGCAGCGGTCTGCAGCAGCTTGAGCTCCAGAACCCCTCCCTGGCCCAGGTTGAAGAGGCAGTCGACGACATGGCGAGCCCCTTTGGCGTCTATGCCTTGCTGGGCAATGAGTCTCTGTATGGTGCCTAAGCAAAACTGGAATTCAAAAATTCAAGGGTTTCTGTGACTATAAGATACTATTATCACTGCCAAAAAAAAGCAAAGAAGAATTGACTGTTTCCAGTTCAAGAAACATACAATAGACATAAATCCCATGTGAAAAAAAGATACACTACTATATACTATACTAGATAGGAACCATAATAGTTCACTTGAATGCTCTTTGATTGTTTTAATGACTGAATTCATATGGGGTTTGTCCTCAGTGGTTTTTTTTCATAACAACAACAAAAACTCTTTATTAAAAACATAAAATAATTACAATAGTACTTAAATAAGGCTTAACTAAGTTTTTAATGGGCAGCCTTATCACTCAAAGCGATAACCATTCATACCTTGATAATTTTGAGGTCCTTGCTTTCACATCCTTGCACCAATGGATACAGGATCTGGTTCACCACTCCATACAGCGATGCTTGAGGATTGTTTGCAGCCAAAGCTAGCTTTTCAATGGCTTCATCACACGCCTAAAATACAGATGATTACAGTCAGTCATAAGCCCTCTTTAGATGAGTCCCATAAAGCTATGTAGAGCTAAGCTAGGTTGGAATATGAAATTTATCGCTATGAAAACAAAGTTTCTGTTTATTTTGCTTCGTCTAAAGAACTTGTAGAGAAAAACCAATCATCATGAGATTCATATGGACTTTGTAACATTTTTGTCCATTTTTGTGCCTTCTGGTTTTTTGCATGTTATGAAAATGCAGAAAAACTGTGAAACAGAAGATAAAACTGCAGGTGCTGCTAATTATATTTAACAAGTCAGTTGAAAGTGGCTTATGCAGTCACAATAACAATGTAGACTGGCTACTTAGTGCTTGTAAGTTGTCTAAGCTGCAATACAAACTGATAGACCTTGTAAACGGTGACGCACAATACCTAGATCACTTGGAAAAAATCTTATTATTTTTTTACATTTTTTATTTTATAGAGTTACAATTTGAGAGTAAATTATTTTGCTCATGAACCAAGTATGTAGGTATCTACAATAATGTATTGGTGTGAGGCGAAATTTAGACTTAGAGAAATACTTTTTGAAAGGATATGCGCTACTGAAAATATTGATAGTACAGAAAAATATCAAAGATATGGATAAGTAAGTACAAGTTTATTTTGAGATACTAGGTTCTCTTTATTTTTTATACATTTCAGACATGTCATATATGTCTTACGTGATGGCATAGGAGTATTAATGTGTAATAACTATTAACTAGGCCATAAAAGCATTTAAAAGATAAAAACCTCTCTTATTTGAGGATATTTCTTCTTGGTCTCCAAGCTCAGTGTCCTGAAGTCGTTTTGTAAGACTTCCATGAATTTCTTTGTCGAGTCATCACCGGTAACAGCACTCACGAAAGCCATGGTTCGATTTAATGCATTTATTTCAATTATTCACTTCATATTCACGTAAAAATCAGATAAATCAATTTTTATGCCATGTATCACATTACAACCAATACAACACAGGGCGCAGTCCGAAATATTACTAACCATGTACAATACATCTAAGGCGCTTATTAGAACCAACCCATCAGAATTATAAAAATCTCAGTGCCATCCGGCACGTCACGTTGGTTCTTAATAACGCTGATTCTGTCGTTTTACCGTTCATGTTAGCTCTGCTAGAGTATTTCAGACCGCACCATCCCCACTTTCCCCACACATACACGCACACACTTTCATTCAACCTTTTCAGTTTTTATGTCCTGTCAATGTCATTTTTTAGGAATAACACTTATCTTTTCGTTCAGAAACTTCAATTTTGGCTGTTACATGACGTTGGCATCTGATTTTATTTTTCTGCGTAATTCAAAACGTGATGGTAAAATTTTTACTGTGTTGCTATAAATGAAAATTATGTTCAATAACATGTAATTTTAAACTTGACTTGTCCCAAATTCACCCCATAGGTATGTCTTTGATTTCTTAGGTCAGTATTAATATCATGAGAATATATTCTCAGAAAATAACATAATTGTGATTGATTTCTAAGTATATAAATTAAAGAAGGTTTAACAAATTTGTTTATTGTATGAGTAGTGAATGAATTCACACTGAGTGAAAGTGATTAGAAGTAAATATAAAATCGATGATGACCCACTTTTGACGGTGACATTTTTTTCTAGGATAGCAACATCGATTACTGATTGTGCAGGAAGAAAAAACAATGGTGTGATTCCAGATTTTTATTTGTAAGTATTTATAGAATCTCATGTCCATTTAGCTGAAATAACGTTTGCGGATCGAATAAAAGGTTTACTTTCCTGAAAATGGCGATACCGAGGTAACAGACTTCTTAGTAGCGCTAGAAAATCACTCCATTTTATTGACGTGCTGTCATCTCAGTTTTTTACTCTATTTATTCAGCTTGATTTAGCTATGCGCCATTAACTGCAATAGAACGGTCCTTGTCTGCAGATTTTAGCACTTATCAATACAAATCTGAGATTGGAGCAAGTGCTGAAGTCTGGATGTGGTCGGTGGTGCAAAATGTTCAGAACCTTAGTGATCGGTTAGTTTGCGACATTAAGTGCTTATCTTTTCGATGCCGGTTCGTATTTAGCACGATTATAATGTGGTTGGCAGTTTTTTTGTCCGTAAGTACAGTGCGGATCACTACAACTGCATTCTATGCCCATCGAGCGCATTCACTCGCCTGACAGTCTGTGTCATTGTACCGTGATTCAAATGGTCAATCATGCAATGAACGTATGGTAAACAATGCAACATGTTCGTGCTCTGAGTCGTAAATATCATCAAGAGTAGGTGCCATTATCTATTTGCCATCTGACACACGATTTTGACCCCTATATCTGTTTGCACATTTCAAAAGTTTATTCTGTAAAATGACAAACTTATAAGATAAACCTGCAGAAACATAGTGTATGTTTTGTGCCAAAACCAGAAATTAGTGACTATCATTCTCTGAATGTTCAGTATACATTTTTTAAAACTAATTTTTTAGAAATTTGCATGCAAATCAATAAATGTACACTTGACAATCAAATCATCAAAAAAGTTACTTTTCTAGTGTCGCTAATCAAACTGTACATATAAATGTACTCAAACAAAACATGTGTCTAACAATTAAGGATAAAAAAATCTCATAACTCTTAAGCCATTCAAATGTGCCTCTTAAAAATGAAGTGATGTACATATCTTGAAGTGCTAATAAGCATGAAATAGTTTTTGGACAACACACTCCATAGCTGAAATTAATTGAGTTTCTGAAAGTTAAATGTCGCTCCCAAGTTTATCAAGTAGTAAAATTTAAGATTAAAGAAGTGCCAATTAATTTCAACCATTTATTTTATAAAGTCTTGTGTATCGCGTGTAGTAAGAAATAAACTGTACCAACCTGTATGGATAAGATCTTAGGTGATAACTTGTTTTACAAATGTCAAATCGATTACGTAAAACATAGAAGTTTCTTTTTGTTCTTTAGCTGTAAACAAGTGGTAAAAATAAATTCCTTGCATACTTTGCACTCAAATTAGTGTCGTTTAAATTCATAAACCAAATAAATACAATTTTATTTTATATTGCATAAGTCAGACTAGTAATAAAATCTTTAGATACCTACCTTTGCAAAAATGAGTGCTTATTTTTAATATCAAAGAAAATATTTTATTTCTTAATTTACATACTTAGTACTCTAATATAATAACAATAATTCACTGTAGAAATATCTTTACAATAATCAGATGTAAATATTCACACATATTACACATAGCTTAATTATGTAGGTACATACCTACATACATTAGGCCAGAAATAAATCTCAGCTGTTCTGCAATTATTTATCTTGATTATCTGGTTGGACAGACTGATTCCCGTTGATTAAGATCATTTGGATGATTTTATAATGTTTCTCTCAGAATATCATTCATGCTATGTGTATCTCATATTCAAAGTGAGTTAGCACTCTGACTAAAAAAAAAATACCATTTAAAAGGAGCACTTTTTTAGTGGTAAAAAGTTATTTTAGTTTCTTTTAACCATATTTTATAATTTACTTTATGAATTGTATGAAATTTAATATTATTAAATAGAATTGTGATTTTAGATTAAAAGATTAACATACTGTTCACTGTTGGAAAGTCAAACTATTTATAAAAATTGAAATTATTTTTATAGCATGACTTATTAGCTTCATCTATAGAATACTGTAGAGTGAAGTAGGTACATATAAGTTGTCCATCATATTCCTTTACAAATTAATTTTAAAACATATTATAGTTTGGTTTGAAAAATGTAATGGAAAATGGTAATAGATTGAAAAAAATTTGTCCATTTATTAAATAAATATTTTTGCAAAAAAAAATAAAAATTGTGTGACAATTGTTTACAAACAGATCAGATGGTCGAAGCTTTTATCTCAATCCAGAATTAGGCCCCATTCATTAATCCAGAATTAGGCCCCATATATTAGGTAGAATGTAACAAAGGTAAATTAACTCTTCCCTCAGCCTGTTCAAACCAAACTATATTGGATGTCCACAACATTGTTTGTAGTGCTTGCTTGCCTTTGGGACTTACATGATTAATTTCCCTTTCTGAAAATCAAGGAGAAAATGAACAAAAAAAATTAGATTTTTTTTTCATTTCAGATAACATCAAGAACCTGCAAGAAAACTTTCCAAAATCTTCCTGAAGACTGTTTAATTTTTTTTAGTTTTAAATATTTTTATTACTTTCTCTTAGAATAAAGACAGTTTGGAGCGGAAACCAAGAGAAGGATGCCAACAAAGCGAGAGAGAATGAAAAGACGGAACTAGCTATTTATTTATTATAAATTAATAATTAATTAGTTACTAATCCTTATTAATCTAACATTTATTTAGTACTTATTTACTCCAATGAAAAAAAAAGCTTGGGAATTGCTATTTATTCAGTTAATAATCATGATTAATATAAGGATTTGATATATGGAAGACAAAATATGGACAATATGTCATCAAACGTTAGTTTGCGTAACTCAAAGCAGAGGAAAGAGAACCTTATCACAAGAAAGCAAGACAAGTCCCCCGAGAAGACCATTCGGGGCACTAGAGGGGCTTACAGAGGGATCCCATCGACTTCCAAGCGAGAGGAAGATGAGACGGGCTCGACAGAAAGACTGGATAGACCAAAGAAATTCATATCTCAGAACAAGAGCAACTATGGCCTGGGGAAGAGACCGGACTTCTCTCTCAAGAACAGGAATGTGCATTTAGCCTCCTCTCGCTATGGACAGGTGAGTCAAGTTTTTATTCTTATACTAGCTAGGCCCTGCTGTTTTTGGCGCGGTTAAAATGTATCCTATGTGTATTTCAGACTATAATCTATCTCTGTGCCAAATTTCATCCCGGTCAGTTCAGCTGTTATGCCGTGATTGAGTAACAGACATCCATCCAACCTTTCGCATTTATGAAATTAGTGTGATGTGATAGTCTGATAGTGTGATTTAACTAGCCAGAATGATCATATTTTTTGGGTTTATGTTTGTAGTCTGTAATGTTACCACCGTGTAATGGCTTGACGAATTAAGGATTGCAAGGTGTCGGTAAGGTTTGTATTCCGAGTAACATAGGCTACATTTCACTGAGGGACTATGGTTTTTCTCTCAATATTATCATGTTCAATACTATCATCTTGCAATATTAACACTTGTCTAGATAGATAAAGAACATGCTTAACACATAGTGACTGGTCGTAAGTCGTCATGTTTTCATACTTCTTCGAATCGAAGCTTGCAATAAAATAGGTACATGTTGTCTCAGACTAGCAAAGTCTGAGACTTTTTAATACAACTGCATTTAATACACTTTAATCTGTTCTCAATCACTATTGAATCTGCAATCGAACTCAAACTCTACAATTATGATCTCATTGATCTACATAAAAACGGTTAGGGAGCCTTTTTTCTTACGCGTGAGATTCTTTTTGAGATGATTTTTCAAACGAGGCTGACAATAACGTATCTCCTAACAATAGGGAGCCAGAAGGCAAACCTAACAGGCCCAAAACCGCGGAAGCATCAGCCGTACAAATCGCTTACTAGAAAAATCCAGTCGAGGCACCAAAAAAAGTAGGAAATCAGCCATTCAGACTTCACTCGATACTTCGACCTTGATACTGGACCATTTCAGCTCTAATAAAACACAAAACAATATGAAAAACGTGATTTAATACCTATAGACATGTACTAAAAATAACTTCGCTGCATCGGCAGAACACACGTACAACTGACTACCTACTTGCAAGGCTTGAGATGACTATGACGGAATAATGATTAGAGAATAATTTGAGGTATTCAAAATATTACCCAATCACTTAAAAATAGGTTTCGTAATTGTTTGTTACGAAATTATGTACCTATAACTATATGTCCGGAAGGTACTCTGATTGCTTAGTGTGCATCTTGAAAATGAGCCAACTGGGCTGGATTTCTCAGCTTGTCAAGTTGATGTATTCTGTTTGTTTTCATTCATCATTTGAGCTTTCTACTAGTTTTTAGGTAAGTTTATTGCCTTTTTTTTGTAGTCTTAACAATTCTTCTTCAAGTACTATTAGAGGTTTTTTTAAGCAACTTACCGATAGCTCGCAGCGCGCATGTCAAGTTATGTTCTGGATTTTTTACAAAGTGATAATATAACGTTTAGCTTAATTACGGCAGGCCAGACAGGGTCAATATTTGTTTACAAAGATCTTTGTTATCATTTTGCGAACCAGTATTTCTATTTTGCTCGAAAATCGTCTTTTTTTACAATACAAATCTAGTCCTTGTAATTTTCTGATTTAATGGACTGTACTCTTGACCGTTGTCAGATCTTAAGATCTTTGTGTCCTTTACTTACATGATATAGGTAACGGCTTTTAGTTTGTTTATATTAAGCATGCGCAGGCTTTTT
This sequence comes from Peribatodes rhomboidaria, assembly GCA_911728515.1. NCBI lineage: Eukaryota > Metazoa > Arthropoda > Insecta > Lepidoptera > Geometridae > Peribatodes > Peribatodes rhomboidaria. The sequence continues at coordinate 10,064,203 of OU452191.1, read as the reverse complement.
CGAGATAATTGTCATTGCGTAGTTTATCCTTAATTACTTCTACGTATTTTCAAAGCAAATATCGTTGGTTCGCGCAAGATGGCTTAACTCGAACTTCGCAAAGTCAACACCAATGTGTTCGTTCGGACAACTACGTCAACCACGTCAAGGGACTTTGTCGCAATGTCAAAATCTGTTAGTTTCATCTCAATCTACTGTAGAAGTTTGATATTTTTCATTTTTCATAATTTCACCTAATCGACTTCGATTTTGACTCGTTCCAGATTCCTCAGGTGTTTTAACATTGACAAAGATTGATCAGCGCAACGACCAATTTAGTAATTTTCTGTTAGGATTAAACTATCCAAGAAATTCCTAACTACCACTAGCAGCCTATCTTCATTGAAATGATTCTTGCCACTTCGTAATTTCAATCGTCCTGTTTTTTTCTAGATACCGTCCATTTTCTTACTTCGAACTTCGAAAGACTTGTAAGTCGCAGTTCTTCTTTCATCATACGCCAAAACTTTACTGCGACATAGTCCGTAATGCAAATAAGCATAACTTACTCAAGCTCTCGCCGATTTCCGAAGATTCAATAACCACGCCGTAGACGGGTACACGCTGTATTTGTCAACAAACTATCAAGCACGATCTATTTGACTTGATTATGCAAACGGAACGATGGCAGTGTTATTTCAGAGTCGACTGCGACATACAAACATGTTATTGCTATACTATCTGGTATAGTATAGTTTTATCTGGTCTGCTATAATATAAGTTAGTGTCTGTATAGCTATAGATCTGTTAGACATCCTGGTCTTAAGAGACTTATCCAGTTATCAAACATATAGGTACCTATCATCTTCGTGGACATTCATAAATTTTGCTTGGAACGATTTGGTTCCACGGTTTTCGTTAGAACTGCCAACTAATAAAACTCTTTTGCCTACGTTGTTTTAACTCTATTGACACCAAATAAAAAATAAGCCTAAACTTAACATTCAAATATAGGTGCAATGGGCGGTCTTATCACTTAAAGGCGGTCTGACAACCAGAAATGATTGATGTATGTCTATTCCTACTTTACCAATTTCAGTTATACCCGAGATATGTTAAGGGTCCTAAAGCTAATCCTTTTGAGGCTTTTTCTTTTCTTATTTCCGTCCCGAAATCTGCAGAGATCTCGCCGTTGAAAGAGCAGCCGAATCTTCTAATTTCAAAGTTGGTCCGATCGGCAAATGGGAAAACTTAGTTCTTATAGAAATATCTGGGTCAATCCCTTTTCGATATTATACTACTAGTACTTATTTGATTGCTCAACGTTCTGCCTAGTATCCTGGGCTTACATATGTTCTCAACGTGGGCAATAACGCCCCCTTCGCGTTTGAGACTTTCAAGGGGCAGTCGAAGACTCCGAGAAAATTAAGGGGCGTTGAGAAGGCACAGAGCCCCTGTGGGCAGGTTAAAAAATATAAACAGTCTAAAAGAGATTTAAAAACCCACGCTTATCACGCTAAAGTAAATTTAATATTGGTTATTTTTTGGTATTATACCTATTAGTATGCATTCGCTAAAAAAAATATTGTCAATGTGGGCGGTGGGCTAAACAAGATTAAGAACCTATCTAGCCGGATTCTGGCATTCTGTTGTGTTTGCTCCTTAAGCTCGGTCACAGTAACTTTTTTTTAAAATTATCAGACAACGTACTTTGTTTATATGCTTTTTAGTACAACGACTCCTTTCATTACCGTTTAGGTAGAGCCGTTGTGTGAAGGAGTATTCTATTACATAGGTGCCTGTTTATTAGAGAGTATGCTGTCATACGGACATGTCATTTTTTAGGTTGCACTTTATGACAATATTTAATTCTAAAAAGTGCTATTTATCTTGACCCGCTTAATCCACTGTCGCAAACATTGACGCACATGCACTTCTTCGTACCTCTTCCTGAAGTACTGACAGGTAAAAAATAAACTATTGATTACGAGTATTCAATATAAGCAATACATAGAATTACTCACGGCTCATTTGTTATCAGCTCATACCAATTGTTGATCCGTAAAGTTGCCAGTTTTGTTTCAATTGCCATTGAGCGAACACCTATATAATAATTTAATTCTATGTGATAATTGGTACCTACAAATGGTGTTTTGACTTTGTTTACATATTATGCAGTGTCACATGTTCGGACAGAGACTTGAGATAAATTTGATAGATTTTTGGACTTGATGATACGTGATAGTTGTTAATATGGTTATTTATTGTGAGAATATTGCGTGTTGTTTCTTTAAGTTCGAGTACATTCAAGCACAGTTTACCGAGCTCAGAAATTGGGTAAGATCTTTTTTTCGATCAAGAATTTTGGCGTCGCAGGTCTTGCACACTTGCGTGTTTTTATCAGTAACTGTATTTTAATCAGATAAACTAAATACTTTGTATCTATAGGCTGTGTGCTTATTTCTAAATAATTTTCAGAGGCGACCAATTAATAAATAGAGTTGATTGTAGGAGCCACTAGCGTAAATTTCAAACGTAACTGAGACAAAAGATAACTCACCCCCTTTGGCCGCATCTAGATAATGTTGGCGCACTGTAGCCTTGAAACAGTTCAAACGTTTGATAGATGATGGATCGGACAATAATCTGTGGTTAGAAACCACAGACTGCTGTATAAGTGAATGGAATACCTAGATCTTTAGAACCTTCGCTGAACCGTGTTTAGAAAAAGGGCAAGTTCGCTGATCTTTGTTTTCCTATTTTTGACGCTAAGGCAGTTGTCCAACCGCCGGCGATGAGCGAGTAGCGAGTAAATATATGTATGATACAACACTCGCTCGGTGATACTCGCTAACTCGCCAATCGAGTGTTTTACATACATTTGTGACTCGCTCATCGCCGGCGATCGGACAACTGCCTAAACAACTAACAAATCTGAATAACATCAGTTTGATCAGATGAAAATGTTGAGTGTAAACAATCAATTACCATGGCGAGATAGGAACATTAAGTGCGATCGTTTGATAAGGGAATCTCATACCATGATGGATTGGGAATTCCTAAACAAATTATTCTATTGATAATTTCATCGCGACATTATCTTGCACGATTATGAGCTAATGAGGTTAAAAATAAGGCGCATCGTGGAAAACATTATTACAAGTACGAGTATATATTTTATCAAAAAAGTAAGTTCCAAATGAACGAACATGCCTCAAGATCATGAGTCTACTTCTATCTCGCTCTGGCTGATAAGTTGACCATGCCACAGACTGAGATAGAAGCGTGCTTTGCATGGTCAGTCGGACCCTGGCCTATTATAATTTAGTACTTAATTTTGCATAGCCGTGAAATAAACGATTATATATACATAAAAAATGCAGCGTCTGGAAGAGATAAAGCACACTGTATGGTGTCACCTATTTAAAAAATACATATATCTTTGCATTTTAAATCATAACAGAACAATGATTTTGAATTAATGTTGAGATAAAACACGAAGTCGTAAAATTTAATAACTAAATTCCAATCAACTTAGATCATCTGACGATTATCTAACACTAAGTCTCGACTAGCAAGAACTTATTGCAATTTATTGCAGTTGCTACTTGCCAAAGTGGGTTTGATGCGATTTGACTCTATGATTGACAAAAGTTCCTTGTAGAAGTCTAAACATCGGCAGCATTAGTTTTTACCGAAAACTTCCGTTTTCCAAACGAATAGTAATTAAGGTTTACAAAAATAATAATATAAAACCATCACCAACTTCCCTAATTTACTAACTGGTCAGTAAAATTATAAACAGGCACCATGCATTTGAGCAGTAATTAATGTTTGTACAAAACAGATCGCTCGAATGTAGAAATAAATAAAAAAGGGCTTAGCTGTGCGTTCTCTCCTTTTCAAATAATAAATAAAACTATATTATTTTTATTTAATGTAAAGTTGAATACTTATTTATTTTAAATTTATAAATAAAATTAAATCAAATCAAAATTCAGATTATTCATTTGAAATCTCAATAGGATATATACTTTAAGTGTAGTAGAAGCACAGTAGAGCAACTCAACACAGTTCATAACAAAATAAAAATGTAATCGAAAATTGAGTTACATTATCTGCCCTACAAAGAAAAAAATCGAGTGCACTTCGTGATAACAAAAATAGCCTTTAAATTTATTTAATTACCCTTTATTTTGGCTTGACCTATATTTTACGGCGAGGTGGCCGAGCGTTGATCCACCGCAAGATGGGTCCACGATTTCGTCATTGCGGGTCGAATCAGGAGGGCTATTCTGACGAAGTGAGATTTAATCTCATCATTTTTTGTCCTTGTTGCTCTCGTTTGAATAGTAATAGGTGTAAGAGTGGACAGGATAAAATCTCATCTCCTCTCTCTCAGCGTAGGAATAGCTGGATTTAATTAGCTTAGAATCGCGGCCGATGGCCCAGAAAGTAAGAGGGGTGTATGCCAAGCGGTGCAGTGGGATAAAGACAACTGTAGTGATGATGACATTTTACGTTTTCTTTTCTACATTATCAGGTAGACTTGATCGAAGATTACATACTGCGCTTAATCTTTAGGTTGCTAATCCAAAAATAGCTAATCTTATTTGTAATCAACGGCAGTAAACAGATCGCTCTGTGTCCTCTCTTGTCACTATTATGGAATGTTGTGACGTGAAACTGAGCTATTGTTTAAATTGTGGTCTAGATTTCAGGCTGCTTCCAGACGTGCTTGCAAAGCCATCTCCGCTCATTGCAGGGTGGCACATCTCTCTTATTCTAGCCCATTGTTCTATATCAGTCATTGACAGGTTTTATACGAACATAACAAATACATAACACATCGTTACGCTTCCCCAGAAGGGGCTGGCTGTTTAACACCCACACCTCGCCGGACGATATTTATGTACACAAACATGTTTTGAATAACATTAAGCTTTACAAAACATGCTAATTTGACAAAAAACGAAAGATGTTGTGTTTAGTACACAAAACATGAAAGAGCTACTCGTATCTATTTGTAAGTACAAACTATACCTAATTTTAGAAATCCTGTCGAACTAAATAAAAGCTCTGTTTAAATAAAAAAATCTGTTTAAAGCTCTGCCTAAATAAAAAAATCTGTTTTATTCGGTTACGGTTTTAGTTTACCTTTGACGTTTTTCACGGTTGACAGACAGACTAGGCGATATACCATAGCTCTCCTGATATTACGTAACGGTGTGGACTGTTGAAGACTAATGTTGTGACGTATACAGAAACGCCAACACTAGAATGAATCAAGTAGCTAAAATACCTAGCCTTTAAGTTAGTACTTGTTATAAATGTATTAGGCTTAATAGTGATCGAGTCACTTATAAAACTTGGTGTTGACGTGCATTCCTATGCACTGAGTAATTACATATAATGAAACGGCGTGACTTCTCCAACGTAAGCAGGTGAACTGAACTGCGCAGAAACAGCAAGACCTAGTATAATGATTCAAGGTTTCAGATTAGTGCTATACTTTTTATGTAGAGCTGAAAGGTTTTTTACTCCCACGGGTTAGTATAAGATGAGAGAGCGAATACCTTTGGCGAAGAGTGTAATATTGTCGCTTGGTATAAAATAATACATTAAAGATTAAAACCCCGACATCGATTGTCAATCAAACATAGTTCTTAGCTATACTCGTATCACTCCTTAGTTACCTAGGTATATCACTCTCGACTAATTTACCTTTCAAACAAAATCGAAATAGGTTCATCCGTTTAAGGCTACGATGCCACACTCACACACACACACACACACACACACACACACACACACACACGTCAAACTTATAACACCCCTTCGTATTTACATCAGGGGTTAAAAATGTATAACTAACATAATCGCGGGCGAAACTGTAGAGTTAATTTGTTTCGTCTTGTCAAATGAACAGAGACTATACTTGGAGTACAGACCTTAATTTCTACCTATTTTAATAGGTTCTGTCCGGTCAAAGACATTAATGTTTGACCTGAGGAGAACCGTGGGGCGTTGACTATGTAATATGTAAGGCCGTAGGACTCGTAGGTAGCCTACACATTGAACTGTGAGTCAGGTTGTTAAGGTTTACCAGATAGACGTGCGTGAGTGACGTAGGTCACAGGGATATACCCACGCGTATACAAGGCATTGTTCATCACAGTTTCATTTACCACACAATCTAAACCAGCTTCTACTGAAATCTACCTAGGAAAAGTTTATAGCAAGTACAAATATGCCTTTGAAAAACACACACAATACTCCCTATTAGATTAAGCAGAAAAATATTACTTACCTTTCTTGGGATGCGAGCATGAACTGGCGTTTTAAAATCGGCTAAATCGGTAATTTCCATACAAATTTGTCGATTTAGTGAATTTAAAACGTCAGTTTAAATGTCCATGCTCGCATCCTTGGGCAGTTGGAGCCTGGATACTATATCTCATACAAATGGGAGAGAAAACGTAGCATTTGCGTAAATCAGTAATTCATCTTAGGCAACATATCGTATCTTAGTTCTATGCATGTGTGTTGCCTATAAATCAGCCCGTCTGTGGCCGGCAGAACACGCCTTATCTCACTTCCCATTGACAATAGATTACGGCCGCCACTGTTACCCGACCCGCCAAACTGTACGTTACCGAGTGCATTTCCGACTACCGCCTATCTCCAAAACCACTATCACTCAGTTCCTATACCTACCATCTTAATTATCCATACTACAAAAAGAAAGCTAAAAAATGCAGCTATACTTCGTTGAAGATCGCATCGAAATCGGACAAGCGGTCGTTGAGTAAAACGGACAGACAGATACAACTTCCGTTCCGTAATCGAAATAGTAAACTTGTGAATGGGCAGATGTTAGTCATCGATTGTTTATATTGTGATCGACTGTGGATTTTGGTCTTGAAACAACGTTAATATTGTTTATAAATCGTTTAGTAGGGAAGTGTTAACATGATTTTAAAGTTTGTAGACCGAATTTTTCCGTTCAGTTTAAAAAATGTGATTTCTGTGTTTAGTGGAAAGTTGTGAATTACATTTGGCTATAAGAGTTTCTAATTTACTTCGGAACTGGGTATGTTGGTTTAGATTTCGTTTAAAAATCCATCTTGTCAGTTGGGCCAGTAAACTTAACTACTACTTTGTAAACTTGAACTTTTTGGGCTACTGACCCCTGCGACATGGATATTCATCTACATAAAAAAAAATATATATCTCGAAAGTCCAAATAATGAAACTAGTGGCTCAAAGAGTTGGAGACCTCGCACCCGCGACGCGTCTGTCCTCCCTTACAGTTGCCCTATTCGGAGATTTAAGATTTTCATCTCACTTTTTTTCGTCCTTGTTGCTCTCGTTTGAAACGTCCTAGGTGTGAGAGTGACCAAGATAAAATGTGATCTCATCTCACGCGCAGGAAAAGCCCCCCAGGTCGTATTCCTCAACCGATTCTCGTTCAATTTTGTGAGCAGGTTCGAAAATTATACAGAATATTTGATCTATTCAAATATTCTGTATGATTTCCAAAAAAAAAAAACTGAATAATTATCGAACCTACTCACAAAATTTCAAGAGAACCGATTCTCTTGAAATTTTAAGAAATGCGACCTGTAAACGAAGACAAAGATTCGGACAGAGATCCAGAAATAATTCTGACAAACGAAAGTATTTTTGTTGCAGCTAAAGCATAGACGCTTCGCTAGCTAACGGTCGCTCGGTCGACTACATCGATAGCCAATTTAAAAATGATTTGCGTATCTTTGCTTTACTTTTTTCTATCGTTTTTAAACTGTGACCCTTTCCGAAAACAATATTGTCAGATTCAAAGACTGGAGGGTTGAGTTGTATAAAATTGAGAACAATTCGCTATTCAGCTCACCTACAGTTGATTACAGTACAATAGCACTGTAATCATGTAGACACGTCTAGGTTTTAATATCATTGTCCTTAGGGAAGTTCACGGAGGCAACGAGGTTCGTTGACTTTTCACCTAGTTAGCGTTACTATAGCTGTCTAACGCACAACTCAGTCTTAGTACTATAATTTAGTATACCTATTAATATCTAATATCTTACTTGTAAACTGAAATTTTGAAAATAATTCAGGCGTCTCAGTCTCTCTGCCTGTTACTGAAAACTGAACCAATCTCGATGAAATTTAGCAAGGAACAAGCATTACGAATTGCGACATTGGGTCTCTGTCACTTTGTCTCACTCTTTCATGATTAAATTGATGACCGGCATCAATATAATTTAGCAATGAAGCGTAAGGAGTGAATAGTATAACGAGAGCAATCATTGCGTCTCTGTCAGTCTGTTACTTACTCTTTCATGATTTAATGGCTGAATTGATCTTAATGAAGTGTAGCAAGGAGCAGTGTGCTGCATGAGATTGGATTGATATGACTTTCTATTCTGAAAAAATAGAAAAATCGGTAGTTTAATGTATGTAGTTGGATGATGAAAATAGTGATGACGTCTTCCTAGCCAATTTCAACCGCGACTGCTTCTGATACTTTTTCTCCAGTTAGTAAACAATAAACACTCGAGCAATCAGGTGCTCCGTCGCTCGCTCATCAAACAATAAAAATATGCACGGCAGGATATTGCCAATTTGAAGATAAAGGACCGCACTCGGCCGACCTTATAAATAACTCACTCTGACCCGCTCTATTGAGCAGAATAGCAGACTGCTGGGAAATTTGGAAAAATGCTTACGATAGACCAGAACTAAGCTAGCAAGCTAGTAGCAAGAAGTTACCAAGTCACAAGTGGTTGAAGACTGTGTGAAAGTTCTTGTTTTTGTGTTCCGTTTGTGTCTTCAATGAGTGGGACTATACGCAGATTTCTTGAGTGCCGAATTGTTACAAAATGTGTGCCTTCCAATGTGATAAACTCTTTTTATATTGTCTTATGAGGACACTGGTCATTAGCTGAAATCAAAAAGAAAAAAAACACGAAACCAGTGAAAGAAAAGGAAAGACGAATAAATAGATAGCAACGGAAAACTATTATGCGAACAACAAATAAAAGTTAAAACAGAAACTTACAAGCAAGTAACATAACTAACAGGTGGCAGCTAATGTGCTAAATGAAATGGAAAGTGAGTTAGAGTGAGATAGAAATATTAGGTTTCAGTTCACTTCTCATTGTTTTTGTCGCGAAAGAACATACTTATAACATAACCAGATTGACGAGATGTTGTTTTTATGGATTGACTGGTTTCCATAAAAGCAAAAAAAAAACATTGTAACTGGTTACGAGACTTCAGTTACGAAAACAGTCGAAGGGATTCCAAAGTGGTTTTTTTTACTACAAATATGAAGTGTGACAGCTGTCACAAGTCTCTCACAAAGGACAGTCCAAGATTACGATGCAATGTGTGCAAGAAGACCGTGCACGCTTACCAGGTATGCACCTATCTCTCTGCTGATCAGATGTCTACACTACCCATTGCTGATGATGACTGGATCTGTGAGAAATGCAGCCAGAATTCTGATAAGAAACCTTTAAGAAAAACTGAAAAAATAGTTGAGAGCGAAGAAGAGAAATTAGAAGAAAAAGCAGACGATTCGAATCAGTCTAAACAATCTGATGAAGGAAAAGATTTAAAAAGAGAACAATGTCTTGAAGGTAAGGAGCAGAATATCAGCAGACGACCAAAGAGTCCAAAGGAACCTGAAGAAAGCAACAAACTATCACCCAAGACAAGGCAGCAGGAGACACAATGCAATCTCATTGAAAACTCTGAAAAGATAAACGATTTGAGAATTAAAATTAAAGAAGTCGAAAGAAATAACACGTATCTGAAAGAAATTAAAACTCATTTAGAAACGAAGATTAGATTTCTAGAAGAGCATATTCGAAATTTAGAACAAAATTTTAAAATCAATCCAAATAAATCAAAAATAGACAAGTTGAGGGTGTATGAGAATTGGACGAAGGTAAAGCGGCTATGCAGGTCGAACGCAGGGCTACTACTGCAGGTGAATTATCTTGTGACACTTTTGCAATTAATAGTAGAATCGCATAAAACGTATCAATCGATCAGCAAGGATTTAAGGTCAAGAATGCAGGTCATAAGCTTAGTTCCGAATCCGATCTTCCTACGTTTTGACCGTTAAATACGTATTTAGTAATGACTAATGATTCCTGTGATTTCTTCTAAATCATATGCTACGTGAATTGTGGGTTATTACCTAAACCAATGATACACCACCCCATAGACGCCTAACCAGGTTCAGAACAAACAGTTTTTCACTAGACAAACAGTCATACTGCTAATGTGGTCCCCGCCCACCAATATACCCGCTAGAACCGATGGCTTGACCTTCACCCGACCAATCAGCGTTCATTACGCTTTTTCGCACACCTGGGTGTCTGAATTGTTTGCATTGCGAGCAACTGACACTTTATCTCTATTGAATGATCTTCCTTCTTATCGTTTCAACGGTTTTAGATCTATCATAATATCAAGATTTATGATGGTATTTTCTCGCACGAAAACCTAAAAATAGACTAAAAACAAAGTCGAGCTAAATAACAGATCGTGGCGAACTGACACCTCGCGAACTGTTGCTTGTGTCGCTTGTTTTCATAGCCTCTGGCCTAATTTGGCTGATAATTTAACTGAAATCTATTGCATGCAAAATTTCATAAAAATGGAATTAACCACAGACAGGGTATCGTCGTGCAAATATGCAAACAAACATATAAAAGCCGATATGTCCTGAGACCTCCGTTTCCGTTCTTCACTCTGTCTACTAAGACTGAAGCTTCCACTCCCCTGTTTCCAGATGACGTCAGGGCTGCACGGCCACGGTCACCAGATCTCGCAGCCGACGGCTCACCACCTGGACTCTTCTGCCGTACACCCCGCAAAGGAGAAGACCGTGCATGGGAAGGAGAAGACCTTCAAGGTATGTCCATCACCAAACCACTTATCTGTCTTCGAAAGTTCAAATTGCACATCTTACTTTTTTCCCAAATTTTTTATCATTTCATTCATTATCATGACATTTTTTGAGGCATATTGGGCTGGATTTCATGAATCCCATTACATTTTTCATTCTACATATTGAAGCTAAATTCAGGCAAATGCTTACACAATGTTATTATGTGAAATACACAAAATTGTGTTAATAACAGAAGTATTCTAGCTACAACAAGCCAACAACAGACATTCCAAAAGAAAGTGTTTTCAAGTCAAAAAAGTTAGTCGATTAAAAGATTGATTGATAAAAAGCTTTTGTTCAATGTTCGGAAAATTAAAAAAAAGAACTCTTTGGGAGTCTTTTTCCTCAATTTTTTGATAATGAGAACACAATTTTAAAATGCACAAACTAATTAAACTCATGAAACCTTTTACACTACTCTTTTGCCCTTACTCCAATACTATTGTTACAGTACGCGTAAATACTTTTGATCCCTCCGAAGTTCGCGCGAGTGACTGCGCAGTACGCTTTTTTAGTTGCCAGAGGGGCGCAAAGTCTGCGCAGTACGATTTGCGCCTACATTCAGAGAGCTTTCAAACATTTGGGCGTCCTACACTTTATGTAATGGTTGTGAATGGTTGCAGGTGGTGGTGGGCAGCGAGGTGGGCATGATGAAGGGCGGCGTGATTGGCCCGCACCAGTACAACGCGCTCGCCATCATCCACACGCAGCAGAGCAGCACCTTCGACATGCTCAACTCGCTCACCACCAGCGTCGTAAGTACTCACACACGCTTGTCACTTTCAGAGGTGGGATGCAACTCTTATTCACTGACATAGGGTCGCATGCTAAAACGACTTTAAAATATGGTAAAATCAGTTTTAAATCGAGATTCACGACAGCGTCGTTTTAGCATGCGGCCCTTAGATCATATTCTGCTTACATTACCTGCCACTCTATTGAAACATAAGCTAGCTAAGAACTTTTTCGTTTATTTTTAATTTCTTGGAAATTGAGGGCTGTCTAAGTATTACGTAAGCACACATAAATACATGCATAAATTTACGCTTTTTTCCCGTAGGGGTAGGCAAAGACCATTTCTCTTGCTACAATCCTGGCACACATCTTTCGCTTCTTGTAATTCCATGAGTCCCTTCATACATGCTCATCGGTTACGGGTACTCCTAACCTGGCCTTTTTTTAGATCATGATTATGCCTAGTAAATTATCGAAACATAAGTTCTCTGTAATGATAACTGTGTGGAACTGGTGGAAAATCTAACCCACGCCCCCAAGCTCAGAAGGCAGGTTCACTCCCAACCCAGCTGAGCCACCGAGGCTGTCAAAAAAAAAGTAATTACCAAATTTCATCAAGATCCGTTCCGCCGTTTAGTCGTAAAAAGCCTACACACAGACAGACGGACCAAGCCATGCCGTGAAATGACCTAGTCGTGTTTCGGGATGTAGTCCGGTGTAACCGTTCCGAAGACGGGTCTGAGCAGTAGCGCACTTGTAGCGCCTCACTCAACTGCCGTCTTTGTACTTCTTCACTCTACAAAACTTCAAGGCTAGAGTGAATAAGTACCTTCTAGGTCGTCGTGCTCCATCTTAGACCACAACGTCGTTTAACATCAGGTGAGTTGGTGGTCAAACGTCGACCTATTCTACATAAAAAAAAGACAATTACTTTCCATTGTATAGTATTGGTATAGGTATATATTGGTGTAAGCAGCATGTTTTTTAATTTGCAGGCGAGTCAGCCAGTAGGTGTGGGCGGCTACCGGCGCCGCAGCTCGGGGCAGGGCACGATCCACGACCAGGTGCTGGACGACACGGAGAACAACCTCGTCGCCAGGCTCGAGGATGACGCCTTCATCTCTGAACAAGACCTAGTGAGTATCCTACTAATATTAACTTAAACGCAATTAAAATTAAACGCGAAAGTTTGTAAGAATGGATGGATGGTTGGTTGGATGGATGTTTGTTACTCTTTCACGCCAGAACGGCTGAACAGATCTGGATGAAATTTGGCACAGAGATAGATTATAGTCTAGAATAGCACATAAGATACCTTTTAACCGCAGGTGAAACCGCGGGGCGCGGCTAGTATAATATAAATAGGTGCGAAAATAACTACGATCGCTCTCGCTTTGAGCGGCAATAGGTATTTATGATAGTAGTTAAACTCCACTGTGTGTTCCAATGTCACCTTTATTGCGACGTTGCGACAGTCTCTATTTATTTGAATAATTATCATATCGGAGTGAACCCTTAGAAATTGTAAATTATTTTAAACGGTTTTTTTTTGCGATATTTCAGGAAGAGAACATCGAAATAGCGACGAAGACGGAAAAGGGCCTCCCGCACCCCGCCGCCGACGCGACCGGGGAAGAACAGCCGCAGGAACAGCAAAATGGTAACATTTCTTTTTTTCAAACAAATATTTACACTGTTCTCAATGAGATACTCGTAGATCTTTGTAATTTTTTTTAAGTAAAAAGTACTTCACTTTTCAGGATAAAAGTTAGTCTATGTGTTGATCCAGGGTGTTAGCTACCTCCATACTTATTTTCTTCGAAATTAGTCCAGCCGTTTGAGCGAAGAACAAACATACAGACACGATCACAAACTTTCGCTTTTAAAATATTAGTGTGATGTGATAATTCAATAAATTAAAGATTGTTTAATAGTGCTGACAATTGTTGTATGTCCTCAGGTCTTGAATATGGTCCGATCTACGAACTAGAGAAAGAGAAACAAATATTTACACTGTTCTCAATGAGATAGATCTTTGCTATTTATTTAAGTGAAAAGTGTCACTTTTCAGGATAAAAGTTAGTCTATGTGTTGATCCAGGGTGTTAGCTACCTCCATACCTATTTTCTACGAAATTAGTCCAGCCGTTTGAGCGAAGAACAAACATACAGACACGATCACAAACTTTCGCTTTTAAAATATTAGTGTGATGTGATAATTCAATAAATTAAAGATTGTTTAATAGTGCTGACAATTGTTGTATGTCCTCAGGTCTTGAATATGGTCCGATCTACGAACTAGAGAAAGAGAAACAAATATTTACACTGTTCTCAATGAGATAGATCTTTGCTATTTATTTAAGTGAAAAGTGTCACTTTTCAGGATAAAAGTTAGTCTATGTGTTGATCCAGGGTATTAGCTACCTCCATACTTATTTTCTTCGAAATTAGTCCAGCCGTTTGTGCGAAGAACAAACATACAGGCACGCTCACAAACTTTCGCCTTTAAAATATTAGTGTGATGTGATAATTCAGTAAATTAAAGATTGTTTAATAGTGCTGACAATTGTTGTATGTCCTCAGGTCTTGAATATGGTCCGATCTACGAACTAGAGAAAGAGCTAGAAGATAAGGACAAGTACAAGCAAGACAAGGAGGACGAAGAGGAACCTATCGGCGTCTCACCCTGCGGCAGGTAACAACTATTTAACAGTTGAACTGTGGGTCGTATGGGTATGACTAAGAGCCATCGCAGACGGCGGACTTTTAATCGGTGGGTGCACGAAACCTTAGCGGACTGAGAGTGAACCAAAATCAGCTTTAGTTACTTAGAACAAGAGACTATTATGCATCAACTAGAAAATCTGTCGTCTTTGGCGACTTCAAGTGTGGGTAGGAATTTGGGTGGGGTTTAAGCTCGGACGTAACGACGTCATCACTCGATGACGATATGCGAATTACCAATAACCACTTGTCGGAATGTTGACGTCACAGACTGTGATTGGACATCCGCTGATTGCCAAACCCCTTGCTACATAATCATCGGTCTATGCAGATATAATTTGGTCCATAAAAGAAAATAATCTAAAAAAGCAGTGCTATTCATGTCATCTCGCTCGCACATGCACACAATAATGCTAATACGAGTAAGAGGACACGGTTAGCGCTGTTTCGCTTCGATTCGTTTCTTTACAGAGCTTATACCGATGTATAAAAGAAACTCGCTTAGTAACGAATAACCCTATTGTTATTTCTAACTTTGACCGCCTCGGTGACTCAGTCGGTAGTGAATCTGCTTTCTGCGCTAGAGGGGGCGTGGGTTCGATTCCCACCTAGGGCAAACATTCATGTGATGAAAATTTGTTTATGTTCTATGTCTGGGTGTTAATTTTCTATCTAAGTATGTATTTAAAAAATACATATGTGTGTATGTATATCAGTCTCTGGCCGCCATAGCACAAGCTTTGCTTAGTTTGGGGTCAGACTACCGTGTTTGCAAGTCTCCCGAATATTATTATTATCTATCTTTTCACAGCGACTTCATCCCTGGCACCAATTTTTGTGCTCCATAGCACTTTGTAACTGATTTTATGACGGTATTTACAGATTCTTCAAGTACGACAAGGAAGTGGGCCGCGGCTCGTTCAAGACTGTGTACCACGGGTTGGACACGCAAACTGGTGTTGCGGTCGCATGGTGCGAGTTGCTGGTGAGATATTTTTGAACATATCAAGTTTTTTGAGGAGTTAATAGTTTTTTTTTCATTTCGTTTTATGTACTGCTGCATTGATCAATGGATCAATCAAGGAGGTCAATGGGGCAGATGGGTTGCCTAAAGGTATGACTCCGAACTCCGCTGCATGCAGTAGCGTTGCTACTGTGGTGCTGGGCAGCAGTGCTGCCTGCAGAGCTGATTCATTCGCTAGGGCGACGCTTGACGCAGCAGTGCTGCCGCTGCATTGCTGCGTAGCTCAGAATGTAATCTCATATAAACTTATAGAGATACTAAATGGAGACTAGTAGCGCTGCACCAGCACTGCTGCGTGCAGCGGAGTTCGGAATCATACCTTAACTTACTCCATTTTGAAAATAAAAAAATAAAAATAAAAATGTATATTTATTGCCTAAAATTGAAAATTAAAAAAACAAATTACAAATTAATGCTGGGTACACACACACCAAGCCAACAAACGCCAACGCACGCGCAGCGTCCCGTTTTGTTTCAATAAAATAAAACGAGACGGAGCACATCGCCGGCCTTGGTCTGTACGCAATGTCTTGTGGTATAATGTATGTCTTGTGGTGTGTTTTGGTTAAATGAAGAATATTACAGAAAGACAGAAAAAAAGGTCTTTCGATTAAATCTATTCAACGTAAGCAGGAATTTTGAGTGGAATTAACCTGGGCTAATTTAATTAGCCTGGGCCTCGATTCTACAAAGCAACTTTTTTTAAATTGTTGATGAATTGTCTACTTCTGGCGTACAAAAAGTGTCAATTTGAGACAATTAATTAACAATTTGAATCGAAGGGCTGGTTATCTGTGATGAGCACCTTCTAACTTACGCAGACTTCTAAACCTACGAAGAAACTGCAGATCCGAACTTTTCGTAAAGTCTAATAAATACAAATATTATACTAAAATTCCAACACAATTTTGCAGGAGAAAAAGCTGAACAAGACCGAGCGTCTCCGTTTCCGCGAGGAAGCTGACATGCTGAAGAAGCTCCAGCACCCCAACATCGTGCGCTTCTACAACTACTGGGAGGGCACCGTCGCCAAGAAGAAGAACATCGTGCTCATCACCGAGCTCATGCTCTCCGGGACTCTGAAGGCGTAAGGACACCATACACTTATACAAAACTGTCTTTTAAACAAATCTCTGTATTTCCGCTTCAGCGTCGCAATAAGTACAACAAGGAATATGGATTTCAATTCATTGATTTAACGTATGTCTAAAATATATTTTACCTACTTGTAAAATGTAGATTTAATTTAATGAAATTTACAACAAATCTGTATCCAATTTGATACTATAAAAACAAAGAAAGTGAAATAATATAATCATATAATATTCAATAATAACTAACTATAATAATTAAATTAAAAATATTTAAGTAAAGTATTCAAAAATCGTAAAGCATCTTTTGGCACCTTAAATAGTTTTTTTTTTAAATTAAAACTATTGATTTCGTTTCACAATTGGCGTATTTACATACCAAAGAATATTGCATATAAAAAATGCAGTCAAATTAAGAACCTATTTGAAGTTAGCTAATCTATAAACTCTACTAAACCCAGCAATTGTCCTCAGCTACCTCCGCCGCTTCAAGCGCATCAACCCGAAGGTGCTCAAGTCGTGGTGCCGCCAGATCTTGAAGGGACTCAACTTCCTGCACTCCAGGACGCCGCCCATCATTCACAGGTTAATATTACACGAATCAAGTGCAGCTTACAGCAACGTTTCCTGAAAAATTATGACACCTCTCGTGTTAATGACTCTCTCTTACTTACTTACGTTACGTTACTTGCTCTTAATGTGAGGTATGTAATTGATCCGGTATTTCACGATTTTTAAAATCGGATCGATATTTTTAGGATTATATCTATACCGTGCATACAATTTTTTTTGCAACTTTACAATATCAGTATTGGTTGGTTGGTAATATCAGTCAATTTATTCTTTATATTTAAAAAGGTTGTACTAAAGTAATGTTTTTGATTGCAGAGATCTGAAATGCGACAACATATTCATAACGGGCACGACAGGCAGCGTCAAGATCGGAGACCTCGGCCTCGCCACCTTGAAGAACAGGAGTTTCGCTAAATCAGTCATAGGTATGTCTTAATTTACATTTACTAAAATAATTACATAATTTATAAAATATATCCTATCCATATTGTCAATGTATGTGGATAAATAGGTCTTATAGTTTTTACATCTAAGACGAAGATAAAAAGATTATGCTGATACTGTTGACATAATACACACAGTTTTAGTCAACACATTATCGCAAGTACTTACATACATTTTCGACCACCAATGACACGTCGTCATTAGCGCTAGATCGGACCAATCAGTGCAGCTTCTAGCACCGTGAATTGTGATTGGTTTGCTTTGTTTTCGATACGAACATAAGCCAGAAACACCGAAACAGACTTTACATGGAAAAAGATCGCGATACCATGATATTTTTTTTGTAAAGTTTGTTACGTAACCTGTCATACCAAACTGCGCTGGATTGAGCTGGTTTTCCCGGGCTCTCCGGTTCAGCAGGTTCTGTCTGACCTTAAATGTTATGGAATGTCGACTGGATGAGAAATAAGACTAAATGTTATTTATTTTCTATACAAATTTATGTTTTTATCCTTTTTCTTAATCTTATTTATTTTTTGGGACTTTTGTTTGCAACACGTCTGTCCCATTGGATTAACAAAACGATCAACGAAATATTGTAAAAAAACAAAGAAAACATAGCAAACAAAAAAAGTTACATAGAGAATCACTTGAGATGACTCAAACATTTGAGCAGATCTTTGGTCGCATCGGAGCCGGGTTCCGCAAATCCCACAGATCTTGGATGTAAAAGATCGACTATGGCAATTCTATAGTGATGCAAAAAATCATTTACACATGCGTGAGTAAATTAGTGTAGTGAAAAGTACTCATTATTTTATCGATTGACCAAAAATGGTCCTCCGGGTGCTTGTCGATAAATGTAATATTTCGCATACAAATTGAGTTGTTTTTTGTTCCAAGTAACACTGCTACTGAGCTAGAAAAAATATCATATCAGTGTCACCATGTACCGAAATTAACATAAGAAAAGTAAGTAATAAGATAATAATAATAATAAAATAATAAGATAATAATCAGCCTTTTGGGTACTTTACCCGCGGATACTGACTTGAGCTCTGTTTATTATTTGTAATTTGTTATTTTTGTTTGGTTTATTTTAGGCTTATATAGTCAACTATTGTTATCGTAAATGAAATAGTAATAAGATCGATATAAAACCGAAAAGACTTGTGTAGGGCTCATTTGAAAGGGCATGTTAATCCGAAAGGGGCTTGTGTAGGGCTAATTTGAAAGGGTATGTTAAACCTAAAAGAACTTGTGTAGGGCTTATTTGAAAGGGTATATTAAACTGAAAGGGGCTTGTGTAGGGATAATTTGAAAGGGTATGTTAAACCGAATGGGGCTTGTGCAGGGCTAATTTGAAAGTGTATGTTAAACCGAAAGGGGCTTGTGTAGGGCTAATTTGAAAGGGTATGTTAATCCGAAAGGGGCTTGTGTAGGGCTAATTTGAAAGGGTATGTTAATCCGAAAGGGGCTTGTGTAGGGGTAATTTAAAAGAATATGTTAAACCGAAAGGGGCTTGTGTAGGGGTAATTTGAAAGGGTATGTTAAACCGAAAGGGGTAAATTATAGGAATTTCCGCGTGTTCCAAGGTGCTCGCTGTATGTAATGACAAAAGAAAAATTGACTAATATTTTATTTGTAGGCGACCTCTTTCTCTCTTGTGGAGTTTACATTTCGATGGAGACTTCTCTGTCCCACGCTTCGTTGGTCTTTTGCGAAGCAAAAAAAAATCTTAGGTCTGTCGCTAATCCTACCATTATTATGAACGCGAAAGTTTGTAAGAATGGATGGATGGATGGATGGATGGATGTTTGTTACTCTTTCACGGCAGAACGGCTGAACAGATCTGGATGAAATTTGGCACAGAGATAGATTATAGTCTAGAATAACACATAGGATACTTTTTAACCGCCGGTGAAACCGCGGGGTGCAGCTAGTGATTTATAAAACGCCCAACCTGTCGCCCAATCCTGTCTGTTCAAATGGTATGTCACCTGTAGGGCCCGCCTCTCCTGCTGAAGGAGCGTACACTCAGTGAGGAGGTGAAAGACGTCTTCCACCACTCCACACTCCATTTTACAATTTGGTGAATCAGCTTTGCCCATTACGTACGCAAATTTTTTCAAAGCCATGTGACCGGTCCTCAGTCTATGCGTAGTAATTATAAGTCTCCTTGGTATCCTTTTATTTTATGTTTTTTTTACTGTGAACAATAAAGGATTTATCTATTTGTTTTTGGTTGCAGGTACACCCGAGTTCATGGCGCCTGAGATGTACGAAGAACACTACGACGAGTCTGTAGATGTTTACGCTTTCGGCATGTGTATGCTGGAGATGGCCACCGGGGAATACCCGTACAGCGAGTGCAGCGGGCCCGCGCAGATATACAAGAAGGTCGTCTCGGTGAGTCTCGCTTTACGGGAAATAACATATACAGACTCGTTTCAGCGGGGTAGGTCCAAAATGTGCGCTTTGCAAAATGTGTACAAGGTTCAATATATCCGCGAGGCGTAACTATAGCTCGCGCCAAGTTGATTAAGACATAAGTTCATTGACCTTTGTCCCATTTCGCCTTATTGTGTGCTGAGATTGTTCAATACATTCCGTCGTCGGTCAACTTTTTGTACGGAACAGATGGTTTTTTTTTTCGATTTCTGAGTTGATCCAAAGTCAAAGTTATTTGTTATTTTTATAAAAAATGGACGTCATGAAAAGCAAAACTTAAAAATCCGACTTCCGGTCATCAAATTAGATTTTGTAAACAATTTAAAGACTTAAACCGCTTGGATGATTTCAATAAAATTATATGGAACTACCTCGAAAGTATGGCCTACCGAACAAAAAAAAGAATCATCAAAATCGATTCATAATTCGAGTGATCGCGCAACACAAACAAAAAAACACCTTACAGTCCAATTGAAAACCTCGTCTTTTAAGTCGGTTGAAAATAGTGGTGCATTATGGGATGGCGTGATTGTGATATGCTTTCGTTTGTTTCAGGGGGTGAAGCCTCAGAGCCTGGATAAAGTCACCATTCCGGAAGTAAAAGACATCATCGAGTCGTGCATCAAGCCTGATAAAGGAGACAGGTTGGTAACTTTAATCTTGTTAGACATAGACAATTGTTATTTGCACCTAAAAACAAATAAATAAAATTAAAGTAAAAATAAAAGCGAAAACGTTTTTTGCCTCAAACGGGCTCCAAATGAACTTTTTTGGCATTTGAAAAAAAACGGCGCTGGTCTTGCTTAAGTCTAGTTATATCAGATGTCTTTGGATGCCCTAAAAACGCAATGTCAGGACTAACTACTGTGCTATTCACGCACTATCTCTCATATAACTTAAAAGTGGGTATTATTATAATGCAGAGGCCGATTCAAACTTAAGGCGACTGTGAAGTTAGGCGCAAAACGCTGCGCAGTAGCGAAAACGAAGTTATGCGCGGGCGACAGAGAGGCAAGACGCTGCAAAGTATCGCTTGCGACGCACTTCACAGTCATTAAGTTTGAATCGACCTATAGTTCGCGCCAGCTGGATTGAGGCAAAAATTCATTGACCTTTGTCAATGAATTTACGGCCTTTTTTGCGCCTCTTTGCGGCCAATGTGACCCTTATTTTGATGAGATTTAATTTGATTGCGACAAAAAAAAATCACGGTCTGATCAGGATTTCACACTCGTCTTCCTCTAAACCGTTATAGCAAAAGCTAGGCTACCCTAAAGGAAATATCACTTTATTTTTCCCCCGTCAGGCCTAAAGTGAAAGACCTACTGAACCACGAGTTCTTCGGCGAGGACATCGGTCTCCGGCTGGAGATCGTGGGCCGCGAGCTGGTGACGCACTCCGACATCAACAAGATACAGTTCCGGCTCAAGATCATCGACCCCAAGAAACGGTAAGGTACTGGCAACACACCTGCTTTATTACCGGGCTCGACTCACTGATAAAATGAGCTGAGCGGAGCTGTGCTTAGCTGACCAATCACAACGTTTGAAATCTCCGCTCCACTTCAGTGGACGCAATGTGAATAGTCAATTATGCACCGCTCCGCTCAGCTCCGCGTCAGTGGAAACACACCTTAAGGGTGCGGTGCAGATGAGAGCGGAGCGGAGTTGAGCGGTGCATGAACCAAGTGAATGTATTCTCCTGCGGTATTTCTGAGTGACTACAACATGTGGTTCTTCAAAATAGCTGCCAATAGAGTCCTTAAGGGTCGACAAGGTATCTGTGATGCCCTGGTATTATAGGTATTCATAGGCGACGGTGATCGCTTACCACCGGGCGGCCCATTAGCTTGTTTCCCAGCTATGGCTTAAAAAAGTTAGTGAAGTGAGGGTGCATGAAGTGGTGTGGTGACCAATCAGTGCTTCAAAATGCTGGAAATCTGCGCTCCGCAAATTGTGATTGGTTAATCCATGCACCGGTGAGCTCCGCTCCGCTCTTCCGGTCTTCGCTTCATTGGAAACGCACCCTTATTGTGTCACTGATAACTGACTTATAAACGCGAAAGTTTGTATGTATGGATGGATGTTTGTTACTCTTTCACGCCAGAACGGCTGAAGAGATCTGTATGAAATTTGACACAGAGATAGATTATAGTCTAGAATAGCACATAGGATACTTTTTAACTGCGGGTAAAACCGCGGGGCGCAGCTAGTAGTAATATTTTCGAAACATGATTGCTATTGTTTCCAAAACTAACCAGTTCCGAACTTTCCTCGGCGCAGTTCGTACACCCACAAGGAGAACGAGGCGATCCAGTTCGAGTTCGACATGGAGCACGACGACTGCGAGGAGGTCGCCAACGAGATGGCCAAGGCCGCGCTCATCATGGAGGAGGACGCCAGGATCGTGTACAAGCTGCTCAAGTCGCAGATCATCAGTTTGAATCGGTGAGTAACATATTAGACATTTTTGCTTAATAGGCCTACCATTCGCTCCAATTTTCCCCACACTTTTAAATGTGCATCCTTAACTGAGGCCTGTGGTAACGAAACCATCGGCTCAGTTAAGTACGCACAGGCCTCATTCTTGTCGAAGTCGTCGGTGTCTTACCCACACTTTTAACTGCGCAGGCCCGACTTTAACACTGAACGCCGTTCCGTGATCAAGCCTGACCGGAGCAGTTAAAACTGTGGAGAAGTTGCAGCGTTTGGTAGGCTTATAAGTCTGATTTACATGCTACGGGTTTTTTTGCCTTATGAATTTTTTTTACGACCGACTAGGCATGTGTTTGACCACTGACTCGCCTGATGGGAAGCGTCGACGTGATCGAAGGTGTAACACGCTTGCCTAGGGTATACCTATTCATTTTACTCTTGAACACCCCCGGATTGAATCGAATTGAATGCAGAAATATTGAATCCGCAGTCCGTAATCGCCCACTTATGAGCATAGGTCTCTCTTCTCGTACGCCACTCATCCCGGTCCTGTGCAAATCTTGTCCAGCACCCTTAGCATACGCACGCGACAAAATTCTTCTCGCCACTTTTTGTCATGTGAAACCGTGACAAGACTGTTTGTCTTGATAAAAAGAGTCTTCATACCGTTGTCGCGTTGCGCATGCTAGGTGTGCAGGTTCGAGTCGCGGCTACGGCTGTTTTTCAACTTAACTTACATAATAGTTGCTTACAATTCCTGAAGGAAAATAATTGCGTATAATGTATTGCATTCCATTATTGCTTTTGTCACTGTATAAATGGGCGCTTAATCCTCCTTAGCAATAAACGTTGTTTAGCCTCGGAATAGTTATGCAGTATAAATGAAAGTAAATAAAAAGGTTATATGGCCAATGGTTTTAACCCAATGTGCAAAGGAAAGACTAGACGAAAGTGTTATTGAATGAGTTAGGCATGGGTTATGACGATGATGTGAAGAGGTGGCCAACGACTTGGCAAAAAAGCAGTGAAATTCAGTATTGTCAGTAGGTTATTCACGTGGCTAACGAAGCTTGAATCGGTGAGTATACTTACTATCTTATTATCTATAATGAATTCGAGAGGAAGAACATTTAAGGGGCTTGAGACTCCACAAGGCATCGCCACCTAAGCTGCGCTGAGCGAGGCTAGGGAATTGCAATGATGCTACTCTTATTCGAGATGGGGGCGAAGTGGGAGCGAAGCACTAACGTCCCGCTTGGGGTTCATTGTGCATTTGGACCTACTAGCACCTACCCGAGCCAACACAACTCCTTGAAATACCGGAGTGAGGCTCTGGCTCTGGCTCTGGGCGCTGGCATGGTTGCTCCAGTGGCGTAGATGGTAGCGTGCATAATGACGATGAAAAGTGTTGCTGTACTGTTGCTGACCACTAATTTTACTAGCATATATTTTATGGATACACAAAAGATATGCTAGTAAGTGGGCTAGTAAGTAGGTTAATAAGTAGGCTTACATAGGAGAGTCCTTCTAACCTACCAAATTATAAACACAAAACTGCATGAGCGAGATAGCTAGACGGTTATCAAGACCTCAAGAGCTGACGCTACGGAGCGCGACCTTTGGCTTTAGCGTTCTCTCTCTCTCAGACGGTGACGTCATTCTCGGGAAATGAAGTACTTCTATTGTAGTCTAGTGATTTAAAGCTGAATTTATAAATTAGATTCAATTGGAAATTTGACTGAATGTTCCTCGTATTACGAGGTGAAATCAAGCATAAATGTTTGCATATTACACTAGTTGTATCCTGCGGTTTCACCCGCTGTCCTACACGCACCGTTTAATTTGCTGCGATAAAAATAATGCTAGTTAATCTCGGGTATACGCTATCTCTATTCCAAATGTGGCTCAAAGGCGGAAATCACACTGCCACTGCATTCCGCTGCGGTGTGCGGAGCGGCGGAAATTCGCATGTGCTTCTCCGCTCGGAGACGCAGTGTCAGTGTGTCTATACTCTGCGCTTTTTTAAACAATTCTAGATCTTACAGTCAAATTTTAAATTCCGCATCACCGCACACTGGAGCGGTATCTGGTGCAGTGTGTATTGCGCATTATCCCATTCCGAATGTTATTCGAATCTGTTAAGCCGTTTGGGCGTGTATACATATACATACACACACTGACCAACTTTCGCATCGATAATATTAGTGTGAAGTATTATTCTAGATTGTACACGCATGAGCTAATCGTAATTATGTACATAAATACTAGGCGAAGGTCGGCCCATCTACTCGTAACTGTATATTGTATCGCGATTGTTCCAAAGATTGCGTACAATTAGCATTGTCGAGTAAATACCTATCGATTACTCAATTTATGCTGTTAGAGATCAGGGGGCTTATTCTGGCGCGTGTGGTTTTATCGCACGCAAGTCTCTCTCTCTCTCTCCTATGACGTTTGAAATGAGAGAGACAATGGCAAAAATTATCTCGGCTTGTAAGAATAGCCTTCTTGAACCCTGACGATTTCTGTAACGACATAGACTGTGACGGATAATTAGTTACAGTATTTCAAGAGGAAGGTTTTTGGATAGGTCCCATTTTCTGAAAAAACGCAAACAAAGTCGCGGGCAACAGCTAATTTAAAATAAGAGTGCTCTGATCGGGCACTGGGTGAAGACTGAAGGCCTGTAGTCGAAGTCGTCGAAGGCTTCTTCTGTTCCCATTGAGGCATGGTAATGAGGCCGGCCCCGGTACGCAGCGCACCGTTTTTGCGGACGGATGCCTAGCGTGAAATCGCGGTACAGACAAACGGGAACACGGCACGCGATGCCGACACACGACTGATTGATTCTACATCGTTTTACCTGGGTTTAAATATTCGCGAGGATTGTCTTAAACGTGTTGTTTCTGTTGAAAGTTTATTTTTGAATTCCTTTGGAGAAAAAAACACAGAGAAAGTAAAGGCACTTTAGTAAAGTCATCACTTGCTTTTTCCGATTAGTGTAAAAAAATAACTAAAAGGTAAAGACACCATATGTGTGAAATGCCTTTTTCTGCCTTAACATCTCGTCCGAAGCGTAACCGGCATCCCAAATAAGTTACAAAATCTAAACGCTACACATCAACAGCTTACGTATTGAATTAATAAATATAAATGCCGTTCTACAAATCATTATAACGACAGAGAAATTACACAGATTATTATAGATAGACAACTTCTATATTTACAAAATGGGACTGGTCTTGAAACAAAAAAACATACGGCTAATTAACTCGTTTCAAAGGTGATAGTCTGCTGATTGACTTGACACATTGCAATAATGACTGAATTCATAGAATAAATAAATTAAGCAATGTAAAATATGTAATACTAGCTGCGTCATCTAACAGAAACAAATGCAATAATGTGTCTACACGTCGCAACATATATTTTTTAACTTGCGATGGTGGATAACCAATACAAATATTTCCTATAGCTCTTGTCTATGCTAAAAATGCTGGTATTTGTATCGAAGTTGTCAGTCGTTTGGAAGTTCAGGCTGTAAAGGGAGATGCCATCACGACCACTTTTGAAGCACTAATTAAAACACGCTGTCTACATCGCTACTTTTTCCTTTGATGTTGATAGTTGCGTTGGTTTAGCGGCGGTTTTTCGTTTGTTTTACGTCTGCATCGCTACAAAAAGTCCCGATTTTCCTAAACCATACAAAAACAAAACGCACTCAACATCGACGATGCAATTTATCCGTCTTCTATCAAAATTATACATCTGTACGTCTATATTCTGTAAGGAGGGTGTGCTTGCATCTGACAGCTCTATTTTCCATTGGCGAACAGCACAACTATAAAATAATGCAATAAAATTGAACCCGTGCCAATCTCCGTTTGAGTTGTTAAAGTATTTGATGAATCTGAGACATTTTCACGAAGTTTCTCGCGTTAGCAAGAATCGCTTTGACTTGTTTGATGGAGGTTGAAGACCTTACTCGGGGTTATTGTTTTCATTTCGTCTTCCAAGATTTTGGAACTAATGATGTACCTACCCCTTTAGTAATAAACGTTGTATAGCCTCGGAATAGTTATACATTGTTTTGTCTTTGTCGATCGAGTTAAAAATGTAATAAAATAAACGGTAGAGTAAGAGTTAGGGTGAATGAGTTTAAACTGGTTTTAGACTTCTCGCTTATATTTGCAGCAGCTTATGTTTGACCCATTGCTCATAGTATGTAAGTAATCTGCTTTTAATTTAAATAATTACTTAATTCTTGTTAAAAAGACGCTCTAATATTACTACTAGCGAAGGCCAAAACTGTAGTAAACTTGATTTGGCAATGTTAAAGTTCAGATTGACATGGCCTAGTCACCGTGTATAGATCTACATAATATATAATTATGTAGACTTTATAGTTTCACTTATTTTTGTGTAATAGCTGTTAGTAGATGAAGCATAACAAACAAACTCGCACTTATAGTATTACTTAGGAAGTTAGAATAACAAATATTTAAAGAAAAGAAAATCCCTTTTCAGTTAGTTAGGTAATATGAAATAGAATAAATCGTGTTAATAGAGTATCATGAATTAATAGTCCAGAATACATCAACCCAACTTTATTACTGCAACTCAAAATATAAATAACAATAATTAGCCCCGCCCACTAGCATTAGAAATTCCAAACAAGTCTGTTATCTTCGCGTAATCCGCTCGATTCGGCACATTGGCCACGATTAATCGGCATGACGTAACCGATGCACTCGTTATTTACGAGCATGAATCGAGTCGCAGAGCACGCGTCTCAGACGAACACACGCGAACACGTCTAGCAGACGTATCGTATGTACCGGCCGATGGTAAACAACGCGAAAATTAAAAAAAATCGGCGCCGTACTGACTGGTACGAGACGAGCCGAGTGACAAGCGCGAGTGAATCGGTTTCAGGCTTTGTTATGTAGACCTCATTGCGACGGAATGGGGTCGAACGCAATTTTATTATGGATTAGATAGACAGAACAATAAAGCTTATTATGATTTGAAGATAAACATGTAAAAATAAACCCGTGAAATCTGTGATAGTGTTGTGTTATTACAAAGTTGTGATTTTAGTAAAGATTGACGTAGACCTATTGTGTTAGTAAAAGGAAAAAAATAGACTGCGGCTTACAATAAAACTTTTCAACATAACTTTGAAATGTGAATTTAAAATATATGTAAAAGATAACGTTAATTAACCATGCCACCTCCACACTATCAACAAAAATACTAGTGATATGAGTATTGAGTGATCCGCAATAAATAAATAGATGTGTGAATTCTAGTGATGTGTGAAAAGCAATAAATATCAAGACATCATTTCAAAGAGATTTACGTCATCTTTGGATTGTTTTCGTCTTAATGATTTAATCAACTATCCAAGTTAAAGAAACAACAAACATTGTTGTCATGTTAATCAGAGCCTTTGTATTTTTAATAATGATTATGATGACGATAAATGAAATTGAAAACAGTGACTATCAGTCTTTTCTGTAAAATAATAAAAATTAACTAATTTTGTTGGCGCAAAGACCCAACACGTGTTATTAAACTGGCGCTGACTATTTATTTTATTTTTATTGTTTAAGGTATAAAAATAATAAACAAACTTCCCTTATAAACTTAAAAAATAAAATAATTTGGAAAAAACATAAATTTGCAAATCCAAACATTGTACACAGCGTTGTTAACTCATATTTTCTTAATATAACGTCAACTACTTAAAAATTAGTACTAAGAATTAAATTAGTTTTTTAATTTTACAAATTTAAATGAAAAAATCAAGTTCGTCGCATGCCTCAGTACTTAATAAATAATTATCACTCTTTTTTGCTTTGATCAAATTCATGCCAAGCATTAAATTCAAGTTCCCGGAGGTCTTTAGCCACTGGTTAAGATAATAATACAAAATCATAAAATCATAATCGATCGTTACAAGCAAACGAATGAACTAGTCGTGATGTAACGCAATATTAAATGAGCATTAATTATACAGTTTCAACCATAATGTTCATCGGATGATTGTTTCGACTTTCGCTTCGTTAATAAAGGTAATATTCATTAGGATATTTACACACAGTTTTTTTAGGATTCCGTACTCAAAGGGTAAAACGGGACCCTATTACTAAAACTCGACTGTCAGTCCGTCTGTGTGTTCGTCTGTCACCAGGCCGTATCTCATGAATCGTGATAGTTAGGCAGTTAAAATTTTCACAGATGATGTATTTCTGTTACCGCTACAACAACAAATACTAAAAAACAGAATAAAATAGATATTTAATAAACTCTCACAACTGAGTTTACACCATTTACTAATTTGTTAGAAGCGTGTGGTTTTGGCACAACACTCCCGAACTATCCTGACTAATAAGTTTTATAAATACGAAAGTGAGTTTGTTCGTTTTTTGTAACGCTTTCACGCCCTAACTAACCAACCGATCATCATGATATTTTGCATACAGGTTGTCTGGGATACAGAAAAGGACATAGAGACAAGACATACTTTTTATCCCGTAAAAGTGAACGGTTCCTGTGGGACGCGAGTGTAACCGCAAGGCGCTGCTAGTATTGTAAATTCCGAACTTTAGAGGAAGTTACATTTGAGATAAGCCCTGTTAAGCATACTCTAACGCACTACTGTACGTGCTACAGATCGCAGGTGGAATCAGCTGAATCAATACGACTTGATAGCGCTCGCTAAAATGTCCTTTATCAATATAGTATAACTAGCTGCGCCCCGCGCTTTCACCCGCGGTCCCACAGTTTATTTTTTCGGGATAAAAAGTACCCTATGTCCTTTTCTGTATCTCAACGTGTATGCAAAATATCATGACGATCGGTTGATTAGTTAGGGCGTGAAAGCGTTACAAACAAACGAACAAACTCACTTTTTCGCATTTGTAATATTAGTTAGGATTTGGCCCGGTATGCGGCGGGTCGCGAGCACGATAACAAAACGCACGATACGACTAATTTATTGGCTTTAACAGCAACCTGTGGTTTCAGCTGCAGTACATTAAAACCACAGAACCGTATGGTTAAAAGAAAGAAACCTGTTTCCGCTCTCTTGTATGCAGATTCAATTATTTTTTTTAAATTACCAGTTAAATTAATTACGTGTTGGTGGTCAGACGTCAACCTAATCTCTTTATTGAAAAAACCCAGCAATGATACGGAAAAAAGTTTCTTAGTTATTTTTTATATAACTATACTGCTATAGATTCTATCGAATCTAACAGGTTTCCCAGTTAATCCAGATTGAGATTATTTATTGCCATAAGCCGTACAGTACATGTGATATTTCAAAACACAATATTGCATTAGGTACATAGTTCAACGGACCCCGTAAGGGTGTAAGCTACCTCCATACCAAATTTTCGAGCGTTGAGCGTGAAGAGGCCACACACACACTAACACACACAAACTTTCGCTTTAAAACATGAGTGAGAAAGTCGGATTAAAAATAGCTGACACCATCACGTAGAAGAGTGATTAAGAGATAACAAAAAAATGTTGTAAAGTTTGTAATGACCCATATTTCTTGGCGTACTTAATGCCACGTTAGAGCGGAAATACTCTAAAGATTAGGTAAAGTAACAGTTTTGTAATGATCGTTTTACAAAATGGAAACCAACCTAGCACTTTTAGCTTGACTTTAACAAAAGAACTCAACCTCCGTCACTTGGAGCCCTAGACAAGTTGCAATCGATTCTGTTTCTACATTCGCTAAGCTGGAACGCAAGCTGATGATTGGATGAAATAAGAAGTTTTAAAATGTCACGTGATCTTATCGTCAACTCAGCCAATCAGCAGGTATTGTTCGAGCTTTAGCGATTCTATTAAATTACAAATTTTAAAAACTCTCGACACCGATTTTTATCAAACATAGCTGGAAACATTCCCGACCCACCTTTCAAACAAAATTAAGTTCGAGAGCTACGATCCCACACACACTCATACACAAACACACACAACACGCACAGACACGTCAAACTTATAACGTCGGTTTTTGCGTCGGGGGTTAAAAACAAAATCGCTTAAAAGCAGTAGCAACTTATTTAGGGCCCTTGTACATGCACATTTCCAAAGTTTCAAACAGATATAAGACAGATAATAATGTATAAAAACATAATTATCTTCCATAACGACTATATTATGTACGCACCTGGCTTGTAACTAAGTAACTGTGATCAAGTCTGTCCTTAATAACAAGCGCCTAATTCTATGATTCAATGAAATACCTATCTAATAGGCGGCGCTTGATTGCTCGCCTGTTGTTAGCTAATTTTGTTTTATCTGTGTAACCTTTGACACATTGACCATGAGAACTGAACCGCAGAATAAATCCGTGGCACGCAGGAATAACTGAACATCGCAAAAACGTCAATTTTTCAGGGCAGCCATTTTAAAGTTTGACATTTTCTGTTTAGTCGGTAAGTTAGTTAAACGATGATGTCAAAGTTATTTTGAGGGTTACTTGAGGCCCTCTTTCGTATGGTTTCAAGAATTTAACGAAACAACTTATAGTTTACATAATAATAGACTTGTCAAACAGCTGAAATGCCTTGAATAAGTTGATAACTCGACTTGTAGACCAAGTTTTGGCTTTTAAGGACATTTATCCAGTTATTCACCATCTGAGTATGGATCATTTTTTTCGGTTACCTTAGTTATTTCAATGGAAAAAGCATTATTTCTCATTAGTAAACCAATGACAACTTCAAACAGATATAGTTCGTCAAGTAAATTATTACTACTTTACAAGATATATCTTACTTTTCAGCATATAATGCAAAATGTAAAAAAAGTCTTTATAATGTGTATTTAAAATATATTTTTTTAGAATTATACGCTCATTTACATAATCTAAAAACTATTTTCACTAACTTATTAAAATTATTTTTTAAACATATGGGAAAAACACAATGGAAACGCATTTGTTTCTAATTAAAATGAATTATTTAGAGTATACACTAAATTAACACATAGGCTAGACTTATTATCCCGAGAAATCAACAGTCGGCAATCGTTGAGCTCTACAAATAAGAAAATATTAATCAAACACACTACAAGACATAAATACCTACTTATAAAAGGTCTTATATAAAAAAGCTTTTCTAATTAT
Organism: Peribatodes rhomboidaria; assembly: GCA_911728515.1. Taxonomy (NCBI): domain Eukaryota; kingdom Metazoa; phylum Arthropoda; class Insecta; order Lepidoptera; family Geometridae; genus Peribatodes; species Peribatodes rhomboidaria. The sequence goes on along the minus strand of OU452191.1, from coordinate 10,032,628 downwards.
TATTTTAAACGACTTCAAAAAACCGTTTTAAAAAATCTTTGAAAATTTTCGTAATCTTAAGTGGCTGTAAAAAATCTGTAAAAATGTCTGATGACACACATGCTTAATACATGTTTTGTTAGATTTCTTACACATTACTTCGATCAATAATAATATTAATAAATAATAATAAAACCCTTTATTCAGACCAACTTAGTATCTATTTACAAAGTATTAAGAACTAAAAACTATGAGTGTGGATTTACAAGTATATTTTGGTAGTTAAACTAATCTTAATCTATTCTAATACTTAATTATTTTTTGTAGGTCTGTTTGCCAATCGGCAAAGATCTCCTCCAACCTTTTTCATTCCTGTCTATCTTGGGCCACTCTATTCCAAGTTACTCCTGCTACCTGTCTAATGTCATCATCTCACCTTTTCTGTGGTCTGCCCGTTTTCCTTTTCCTAGGGCACCATCGTGTCACAATTTTGCTCCATTTCTCTTGGCCTCTTATCATATGCTCTGCCCATTGCCATTTGAGTCTTCTGATTTGACATTAAAACAGGCAGTACGCAGGTGTTGAAAAGTTTTTTCTTTACATTAATGTGAAGAGTTTTATCTTCCATGGCTTCTCTCAGACTCCAGTATCTCTTTCAGCCATTTGTTATTCTTCTGTCAACTTCTTTGCGTATAGGGACCTCTTGTGTTATTAGCTGTCTCAGGTAGATACTCGTATATTCATCAGTGTAATCAATTTGGTTATTTCCTAGATGTGTGGTGGTTTTCTTCCCATTTGTTCTTACCTTTGTTTTCTCTGGGTTCAACTTTAAACCTTTCTTCTCACTTTCATCCGCTAGTTCAAGTATCATTTGCTATATGTTTTTAGGTGTTTCAGCAAATAACATTATAAATATATCGTCTGCGAACCTCGATTGTGTTAGGGAGACTCGGTCGACAGTGATTCCGAGGTTTTCCCAGTTAAGTCTCCTAAAGATTGTTTCGACAACCGCTGAGAATAGTTTTGGAGGTAGAGGGTCTCCATGTCTGACACCTTTTCCTACTCTAAATGGTTTACCTTTCTTTTCTAGTTGGATTCTCTCGGTGCTATCACTATTATTTTAATTAAATAAAGTGAAAAAAAAGGAACTTCTTATTCTGATTGGCCATCATTGGTGTTTTTCCCCAAAAACCTTAAAACACAGATTTATAAAATTGTCAGACTTCGTCTTAGACAACCATGGCTCTAAAGGGTCTAAATGTTCTATGCTAGCGTCTCTTTACAGCTTTGCACCCCGCTATCAATCAACCCTGTATTGATTTGAATCTTTTGTGTAAGTATGCATGTAGGTAGGTACATAGTACACCAGTGATAGTAATAGTCACCAATAATGTACAGCATTATAATATATTTTTTATATTTACTTCACGTTGTTGCATGGCATGTTTGTTGGCGTTTAGGCTCCAGTAGGTACATAAAAAATATCCAGCTCGGGTAGATAACAACTTGATATCTTGCTATTGCAGATGAAAACTAAATCACCACGGCAAAGGTAAAAGTGAACATGAGATAATGTCACTTTTAAAACAAAAATATTCGGCTTGCCATAACTTGACATCTCGATTTGTCAATGGAGGCAGAAACAGGCTATGTGTATAAGTCGAGATATCCAGTATTTTGGATTATTTTGGATGTGAGTGTAAGTTGATAAATCAAGATGACAATTATTCATACACAAACTTATGCTTGACATCTCAATTTGTTAAGTTAAAATTAATTTTTGCAGAAAGGCTTAGGTGTATAAGTCGAGATCTTCAATATTTTGAACATGTGTTGATGTTGATAATTCAAGATGTCAATATTAGTAAGCAAACACACACTTGATAAGTCGTTTTATCAAGTAAAACACCATAAAATGCAAGGGTGTCGAGATGTACAAAACGCGATTGCTCTAAAACTATTGTATATTTCGGGCTGATTTTTTTATACATAGTAAAGCGCATACGAAGGAAGCGTTTAAGCCAATAAAAAAAAAATCATGCAAGTCGAGTTGTTCAGTTATTCCTACGTGCCACGGAAATAATAGTACTAGTAATAGTAACTGAACAAGAGTGTAAACTAGATAAGTGATGGATAAAAATAGGGTTTTTTTTTCTAGAATTACAACATCTAGAACGTAGATGTAAACACGAATATTATATTATGGGGAAAATCCGTAAAGTTTGATCGCGGTGGATCTTGAAGATGGATAAAATAAGGTTTTATTTTCTAGAATTACAACATTTAGAAAGTAGATGTAAACACGAATATTATGGTGAAAATCCGTAAAGTTTTAACGCTGGGGATCTTGAACTAGGCTAAGCCTGTGTTTGCTAGACATCCAAGCATCGCAAAGACGTTTTCAATTATTTGACGAAAGTTACAATACTTAAATGTAGAACATAAACATGACTAAAATTTCTTATTATCCATCCATACTAAGATTATGAAATCGAAAGTAACTCTCTGTCTATTTGTAGGCTTTTTACTGAAAGGATCATGATGGAATTTGATAATTACTTACAGTATTTCACGAGGAAGGTTTTTGGGTGCTATTTCCTGAATGAACGCAAACAAAGTCACAGGTAACAGCTAACTATAAATAAAATCTACAATCAAGTAAGGCTTACTTGATTGTAGAAAAAACAGTAGGCAAAAGCTTGTTAAAATTACATTGCATCGTAGTTCTATTGTAAGTAAGGACAAACGCGTTCTTTCGCACATATCTTGCGCCAGTCACCAGTCACCTGTGTTTATTATTCCAAAACTGGTTAATCGAGCTGATGCAAGTTTTTTTACTGTTGTTTTGAATGTCTTTAGGCCATTGCACTGAGATGGAGGTAAAATAAGGAAGTTCACGTTATAAGAAAAAAACATACGTAATCTTCTTTCTTTGCAGTCGGGTATATTCTTATTAAACCCGCGTGATACTATCCCACTTATATTATAAAGGCGAATGTTTGCGTATTTATGTGTTTTTGTTAGTAACTTCTTCATGCTCAAACGGGTGGATGGATTTTGATGAAATTTGGTATGGAGGTAGTTTGTACCCCAGATTAACAGTAACACTTGCGGGGCGCAGCTAGTATTTTATATATAGGGGATTTCTCCATGACATAAAACACAAACGTACCTTCTATTACGCACAAAAACCGATTCACAGACTTCTAAAATATAAATAGCTTAACCGTAACCATGGTAACCGAGCTAAGCCAATGCTACGGTCAGACTTGCGCGTCAGCGACGCGGGACGTGAGGCGAGAGCGGTAGCCGCTCGTTGAATGTCATTCATGATTTCTTATGCCCATTTTACACCACTACGCTACTACAACGCCTATCAAAATCTGTCCTATTTTGGTTTTGCATTATAGACGCTAGAGCGCTTCCGCGTCGCTGATGCGCAGTTTTGGCCTCAGCTGATTCAGCCGCGCTGAAGCGTTCAGTGCTTGCTCACCCTTGTACCTCGCGTGAGGCTATTTCGACCTCGTCGGAGTTCTAATGTGGCTATATTTTACCAGCGACTTGGGTTCTAACATAGCTATATCGTGACTGTTAAACCTCGGCTACAGTTGAGCCAGCTGTCAGAATTTTTCTGTGCGGCTCGAATTCTCGATACTTAGGTTTAAAATAACTATCGAAATGGTGATTAGAGTTTCAAATTTGCATTGAGCTTTTCACAATGTTATGTAAAAAAAATTATTGAGTTTATTACAATACAACTGTAAAAAAGACTTAGCGAAACTCGAGTATAGTTTTCAAGAGATGAGTTCGAAGCAAAGAAGTAGTTTTTTGTGTTGTGTATTTTTTTTTGGCAATACAAAAGTGGATTATGTGCTGGAAACGAAACAAAGGTTTTAAAGTGACTTCAGTTTTTTATTGTGTATAAATGTGCGTGGAGTTTTAATATTGTGCAGGTAATTTTTTAATGGAATTAGATACATTATAAAGTAAAGGTTATGCAAGAGTTTTACTACAGTTTTTGCTTTAGAGATTGTTATTGTACAACAATATTATCTACTAATCGAATGTAACATGAAACCAATTAATTAGGCTACATACTGTTTTCCTTCCTTAACATCAAAATATAGAGTATCCTGTAACAGGTCTTTTTTAACTCCTGGAAAATCCCTGTGAAATAAAGCAGCGGGGTTTTAGCGGTCTTATCAAATAAAACTGGTATATTTGGTTAGGGGGTGTTCCAGTCTTTCTGAGCAAGTATTCCTTGTAGAGCTGAAGTCTTACAGTGCGTGCTGTCAGCTTGTTGTCAACGAGCAGTCCGTGCGTCACGCAGCTACTGTAATGGACTGGAAACGGACTGCTTTTGTTGTGACGTCTTTCATAGAATTTCATACTTTACTGGTCTTCGCAAACCGGACCGGAATGCACACAGATTGCACATGCATTTGGTGTCCTCCATCCTTTAAAAGTCCATTACACTGTAGCACAGAATTTTGTACAAACTACTTTGACAACCACCAAATGGATAAACTAACAGTACAATTTCCTTGTCGACAGTGAGAGAAGCGAGAAGAAAGCCCAGATGCTGTTCAACCAAGAAGTCATCATCGAGCAGAACCGGCAGCAGCAGTTGTACGAGCAACAGTTGAGGCAGGTCAGTTGCACACACGAATGGACCCACACTGAATGCATGACTGAATCACACGACCTTTTGAGGGCGTGGGTTCGAATCCCACTTCTGACACCATGTAATAGTCTTGATTATTACACAAAACAAAAAAACAAATTAAACAAAACTTTTAAATACAGTTTAACTTTTATTTTATAAGGCGAAACGACATACATTTGTGACAGTCAGGGTTGTCGGGAAGTGGTATTGCCAGGCCGTGCTTTCTTAAAATCTCCTACATAAAGTTGCCATTATTAGGAAGGCCTGGTTCTACAACAACACACGAATGGGCTCCCACACATTAGGCAGCTTGGTTGCTGCAACCAGGATGCTGCGGCTCTAGACAGCTTGCATTTGCTTCAAAGCAATTCCAATTATTTTAGTCGCTGTCGCTCTAACGTTAACTAGTGATTGGACAAACTGACAACAAGACCACGTGGCATTTCGTTAGCTTATCAAAACAAGCAAGCAAGTTCGTATAGACAGAGTGGCTAGCCCTGATGTCAGAGCTTTTTTGTCAATCCCATACATTTTAAAATTTTTCTACTAGCGTCATCGCTAACAAAATATTAGTCTAGGTCAACAGATGTTTAATTGTAACCCACGCACAAGGCGAACAATAATTTCAGCGTAATTTCAGTGGGCACAGCCAGGCTGTCTAGTAAGTGGGAGCCCCTTACACGGGAAAACCTTGAAGATCATCCGCCAAATCTCTGTTGAGCTAGTCTAGTTTGAAATATGTTTAATTTTCCAAAGAAATTGCGTTTCATTGTACTTTGTTCGCGTTTTGACTTTGACAAACAGCTGGTGAATATCTCTTTCGTTTAACATATTTCTAAACAGATTTTTTAAACATAACCGCTAAATCTGCGTTCGTTACGTAGAATTTTATTAAGTTTATCACACATTGTCCTTGTATCTGTGAATTCTAGTAAACTTCATATTTCTTGCTCCGCTCGTAGATGAAGATGATCCAGAACCAGCAGCAGCCCGGTTCGGAACAGGTGACCGGACTTCTCAACGGAGTCGGACCTGCAACGCAGTAAGTATCATCATGGTCATCATCAGCGTTGTAAATGTTTGTTCTATGTTCGGCGTAGGCCTCTCCCAAAGAATGCTACATGGCACAACTTGTTTTAGTAGGGCCGGTGCCAATATTGCGTTGTTCGTCTAAAGACTGAGTATCGACGTTTCATAGAATGTTATGGTAAACCAAAAACGGTTTTAGTTGTGTTCTGCACCAGAAGCGCTTTTTACCTGAGACACGTCTAAACTTTCAGGCTAGACCAACAAACTCAACTGCTGCAAGCTCAGCAGCAGCTTTTCCACCAGCAGTTGCAGCTGAATAGCGAGGAGACCATGAAGCTGTTCCAGCACAACCTCATGCACCCGAGGGTGTCTCCGGCGGACCAGACTTCGTTGCTCCAGCAACAGCACGCCTTACTAAAGCAGCAGGTAAATCTTAGCAGTTCCATAAAATCTAGAAAACACAGTAGTTGCTTTATTTTATTATCTACTGAAAAACAACAATTACATACTTTTAAAGACCTTTTTCTTAAGTTCTTAATATAACCCTAGTATACATGAAAAATAAATAAGACAGCTGGAAACTGCCACATGTTTTAAACGACCAAGAACTGTTCCAATAAAAAGGATTAAAAACTTATGACTTATATTAAAATCTTTTTTCTTAGGTAATGATGGAACAGAATCTCCTAAACCAGCAAATGCTGGAGCAATCAGTCCAAGGCCAATATATAGAACAGCAAACACAGCAAAATCTTTTAGAACAGAATCAATCACAAACACAAATCCTCAATCAACCAAACATCCTCAACCAACAGTTGACAGCTGAAATCAGTAATCAAAACCAAGTATTGCAGCAACAGATAATCCAGCAGCAACAGAACATAATATCACAGCAAGCCGCTGCAATACAGCAGAAGCAAATCGAAGAACAACTAACAGCGCAGGAAAACATCAGCACACCACAGAATCTCGTCAGCAATCAGATCTTAGACCCTTCCTTGCAGAACTTACAAAATATTCTAGCTCAAATCATTCAAAGACCGGATACGTTACAGTCTAGAAAGGAATCCGAATCTGAAAACCAGCCCCAACAAACACAGCAAGAGCAAACCCAACAAATTCCGCAGCAAACTCAAATGGAACAAACGCAGGAAGATATACAGCAAGTACAGCAACAAGTCCAGAATTTAATCAGCGCCCAAATGCAGCAACAGAATATGAACTTACAGCAGAATCAGTATGCTCAGCCGATTTTACAAGCGGCGTTCGACCCCGCGATCATGGCGCAACAGCAACAAGTCGCCTTCGCACAGCAACAAGTCACGCAAGCGCAGCAACAACTCAACGTCCAACGGCAGATGCTAGCGCAACAACAGATGGTGTTGCAACAGCAGTTAATGGCGCAACAACAGATGCCTGGGCAAACGTTATCTCCGCAACATTTCCGTAATTTGCAGCAGCAACAATATCTAGCTCAGCAGGAATTGCAGCTCCAAACACAGCAAAATCTTATCGATCAACAAAACTTAACGCTACTAACGCAGAAAAATCAGCTTAATCAGCAACAGCAGCAAAAGGTAGAAGAAATACTCCGATCTCAACGTCCGATGTATCAAAGACAGAGCTCAGAACAGAGTCAGATTAGCTCCACGGCTGATATCCACGATCAGCAGCAGATCCTGATGGAGTATCAGAAGTCTCAGTTACAGCATCAGATGTCTGTAGACCAAATGCAGTATCAAAACTACCTTGAAATGCAGAAGCAGGTGTTGGCTGAAGAATACCACCAGCCACAGCATATGCAAGGCCAATCTCTGCCTCACAATATGGCAATGCAAGCCTTCTCTACAGTTCATCAGAATGAGCGTCAAATTTCTAGTCATGAAGGCACGCCTGTGCAGAATTTCACCAGCAATCCGCTGCAGATGTACCAGCCGCAGTCGCAACCAGCTCAAGCCATGATGCAGTATCAGATGGAACAGATACCGTCTTCGATGGCTCAGGCCATGTCAGAAAACATGGGCCAAGCGATACCGCACTCGATGACGCAGCCGATATCTATGCAACAGGCGATGCCGCAGCATTCAATGGCGCAGTCTATTCAGCAGTCCATGCCCCAGACCTCGCAGTCAATGCCGCAGCCGGCGCAGTCAATGTCGCAAACATCACAGTCTATGCCTCAACAAATGCAGATGCAGTCTCAACCTGCACAATCGATTCCGCAGTCCATCCAATCAACAGTGCAACCTTTACCTCAACAAGCGCTGCCCCACCCTCCCCAGAGCATTTCTCAATCCATACCTCAGCCCTCACAAACCATCGCGCAACCGATCCCTCAATCTGTGCAATCAGTCGCCCAACCCGTACCGCAATCGATGCAAATACCCCAGCAAACTCAATCGATCCCTCAACCCACCCAAGCCATTCCTCAATCTTTACCTCAGCAACTTCCCCCCGCCACTCAGACAATCCAGCCGCAATCGGCGTCAAGCATTCCCCAGCCCACCCAAGCTGTTCAAACTACTCAGCCTCTACCACAAGCACCCCAAGTACCTCAGGCCATTCTCAACCAGCCACAGAGTCAGCCGCCCCAGTCGTTGCCCCAACCTCTCCCTCAGGCGTCTCAGCCCACGACCCAAGCTGCCTCAGAACTCCCTCTCCAGCAGTTGAACCTCCCATCGGAACATGCAGAGAATGGTTACAACAACAACGGCGGGAAGGAACAGTTCCTGACGCCTCTGACGGAGTTTCCGTCCGCAGCGACGCACGGGGAGGCGATAAGGCAGCCGGACTTGAGCTCCGTGGAGGAGAAGCTTGGGGAAAACCAGCAGGAAGGTAAGAGAACTTTTGATGAAAACTATTTCTTCCCAATAACCGACACTACAATGTAAGCTCGATTAATAGGTTCTTTTTTAAATACAACTATATGCTTGAAGATTTACCTTCTAAAATTACAGAAGACTAAATTTAAAACTAATTACTAAATGATGCGTATATTTTTTATTAAGATTATTATAAGTTTATTCTAAGGGTAAATTAAACAGACTGGAAATCATAAATATATGTTAATTATCTGTCAAGGTTTAGGCGAGGTGCTTGTTCATTCAAATGTCAGTCGACGTGTCTTGAATTATACACAAGCGACATAGCGCAGACACGCCAAACTAGTGCCCATGCCGCGTCTAATGTAGGACCCTTTTTTTCAAAGCATTTGATTTGAAAGTAGGGACGTCGACGAAAAATACCCATCAACACTCAATTTTTCTAGTGGGCACAGCCATTCCCTCCCCAATCACGAGCGAGAAACGTTCTCGCGGTTCCAAGAAGCGCTCCCGTGAGAAAGACAAGCTCCCCAAGCTGTCAGTCCTGGGGGTGAACGAGGAAGCCACGGTGGTGGAGTGCCAGCTCGAGTCCAAGTCCAAGACTGTCACCTTCAAGTTCGACGTGACGGATGTCAACCCCGAGGAGATTACTACTAACTTGGTGAGACAAACAAACTCACTATGCCAAATACTCAATATTCCAAACCAAACCCAAAATGTTTTATAACTTCAATTTATACCCAGGCTTCGATCCAGTGATTTTTCAATAAGTATTTAGAATGTTTTTTTTTTTCAAATTTTCACATTTAACTTAGGTTTATTGTCTTAGGTATGAATTTAACCGTAAGACAGTAAACTTAAGTAAAAAGTTATATGTAATTTTAGTTCTTTCAGATCATTTTAACTTTTAAAAACCATCGTTTTTTTCTTAGGCCATCATGCTTTGCCGTAGACCGCATCATTGCTTAACCTCAGGCGAGATGTCGGTCAAACGCAAGCCTATCATTCATTAAATAAACTAGATATAGTCAAAAAATCTAATCTAAAAAAACACATATTTTGGTCGCTACAGTATAACTCATTGTATTAATTGGCCTTGCAGGTATCCAACAACCTCCTACCGGAATGGCAGAGCGGTACGTTCATGGAGCTAATAAAAGACATCGTGAGCCAGCTGCAGACCAACCCGGGCGTCACGCCGGTCTTCAACCCGCACCACCATTCTGCGCTCCGGCTCAACATCGACAAGGTGAGAATAGTTGCTGTGCCGACTTGTGGTTCATTCATCAATGCGATTTTTTATAAACTACCGACCCGCCCCGGCTTGACACTGGTGCAATGCTGATACTAAATATACTACAGAATGTCTTTATAAACAACTTTCACATCTTTTTTTTACATAGATATTACCTAGTTACCTACTGAACAGCTGTAAGCCAAAATTTGTGTGACAAATTTATTTATTTTTTGAAAAAAAATTATGCCCTCAGTTTCTTGCCTGTTCTTCTGAGTACTGAGTTCTGAGGCTCTTTTTCCGAACAAGGCGGTCGAGTCAATTGAAAAACTTTGAGATTCATGAGTGTATCTTTGATACCCAATTGAATAAAAACATTTTGAAGTAGGCACGCGCCGCCGGCCCCCCAGCTGGTACCGTCGCAACCGCATTTGCCCCTGCATTTTAAATCTGTAATATCTTTGAAAATATTAATCAGAATCAGAATGTATTGTTCAATTTTGTTCATTAATTTAAATTACATGCTGTAAAGGGCCACATTGATCTATATTATGTGCACAATGTATTAAATGATAAGGATTAATGCTGTATTGCTTGCTTCGTATATAAGCCATTATTTCTAAAAATGGTTATGGTGGGTTATAAATTATGTCTATCTCTCAGATAGACATATATAACCTCGGACTTTTTTTTAGACCTTTTTAAGGGATACACTGTAGTACATTATTTTGATCTCTCTCGTAGGGTTCAGGCAGCGTTTGCAAAGTAAGCGCAAAAATGTGTTTATTTACATCACATTAGGAACCGCGGCAGGCAGATCTTCTCGCGTGCGCCACTCACTTATTGAGCGAAACAATTGAGATGCATGGAGAGGCACTTGCTGTTTCTCTTGATATCTCAAAGGCTTTTGACCGAGTTTGGCATGGTGGACTGCTGAATAAACTGCCTTCGTATAGACTTCCTGCAGGACTGTGCACTTGGATCTCTGAGTTTCTGAGGGACCGATCGCTGCAAGTAATTGTTGATGGCTGCTCGTCCGATCTATTGGCTAGCAATGCCAGTGTACCTCAGGGGTCTGTTCTCTCGGCAACACTGTTTTTGATGCACATCAATGATCTACTATCTTTGGGTACGCTGATGACAGTACTGTTGCTGAGAGATATACGTCCAGTGCCCGAACTAGCAGTGTTGATACTCAACCACAGAGAGAGGCTATGGTTGCCCGACTAAACTCTTCCCTAAAAGCTGTATCAGACTAGGGCGACGCTAACATGGTGAGTTTCAATGCCAACAAAACTCAGTCGTGTCTGTTCTCCGCAAAAAAGAGTTATTTTTCCTGTCGCCTAATTTCCGTGGTGTATTGATACCTTTGTATTACCTTGATAGACGATTGACTGTTCAAATTAGGCTTACGTCTAATTTGAACTTTGATTCATTCATTGAGTCAAAAGCCTCAATGAATGAATCAAAAGCCAAAGTTGCTGCTAAAAAACTTGGTGTCTTTTCAAGGTGAGCCAATACTTCACTCCTGAACAGCTTCTTACCCTTTATCAAGCACAGGTTCGATCTTGTTTGGAGTACTGCTGCTACCTATGGCATGAGCATCGAAAAGCGCGCCAAACGGCTCATTCCAGGCTTCAGAGCTTGTCACACTGGCGTGAAGTGGCCAGTCTCGGTATTCTACAGAATACACTACGGAGAGTGTGCACAAGAACTACACGACCTGCGTTCTTTTATAATTGTACCAGGCGCACCAGTAACAGACACCCTCTTATGGTGGAAATTCCGCCAAAACGCACCAAGCGTTTCAAATCAACTTTTCTTGTAAGAACTGCAGAGGTATGGAAATGGAACTCGTTGCCTGCGTCTGTCTTTCCACTTAAATACAATCCGGGGATGTTCAAGAGTAAAGTGTATAGTGTATGTGGCTCGTTTGTTTCAGACTGACTACGACAGCGAGACGACGGAGCGCGAAGAGAACCTGACGGACTCGAACCAGGACAACTCGGAGTGCACGACCCCCACCGCCTCCACCGACAACATCGCGGCCGACCTCGCGCTGGACCCGCTGCCGCCGCCCGCGCCCGCGCCCGCGCACCCCGCGCCCGCGCTCGCGCGCAAGATCTCCACCGCCTCCTCTATAGGTAAATACATATAAACATACATACGAGTACATACAAATACTGGTCCTTCGAGCCAAAACAACCCCAACTAATATTATAAATGCGAAAGTGAGTTTGTTTGTTTGCTTGTTACGCATTCACGTCCTAACTCGTCAATTGATCATCGTAAAATACAGGAAGTTTAGTGGAAGGGAGAAGTTTCTTGTTATGATATCTTAAACAAGTTTTTTCCCTTCAGGTTCGAATCAATCCGACGGCGGGTCAATGGCGCCCGAACGCTCAGGCAGCGCCGAATCGAACGGCGAAAAGAAGAAACCCTCCCGTAAAATATCCCGTTTTCTAGTCAGCCCCGTAGTCGACCGAGGGGAGAATCTTCCAGAAGAGACTCCCATACCGGAAATAGAGAAAGAAGAGAAGAAAGCCAAAGAGAATGGGCTACCCGAGCCCGCGGTCCAAGACACCTATGTTCCTACCCACCAGTATTCATCCGCGACGCAAGCCCCGAGCCTCGATCACAGGCCGGATATCCGGCCTGAACCGGAAATGGAAATGCCGGTACTTCAGCAGAATATCAGCATGCTGAATGCGACAGCGTTGCAGCCTAATTTGACGACGCCGCTGCAGATCGCAACTGACACGCCTTTATTAGGTGAGATACATATTTATAAAAAATCATATACGTTGCGCTATTGCTTTATTTTGATTAATTTGCAAATTTTATCTGTTTCAAATCTTGCGACAGCTTTCTCAAGTGTTAAATGTGTGTGTTAAATGGAACTTATTTCTAGGAAACTTTACGCACACGTTGAGTTCGTGTTACAACATTAAAAAACCGTTTCTGACTAAAACCGTTTTACTTAACAGTTTTTCAGGTGACATTTATTTAGTCACTTTACATCAGGTGCGTTAATGGTCAAATTTGACTAAAGAAAAAAAAACCATTAAAAAAAAAATACAATGTATACTAAAATTAGTTATTTCCCAGGCATGAGCCAAGTGGGCACGCCGATGGGCCCAGCGCTGAGCGGCGCGCCTCTCTCCCAGCAGACGCCCACGCCCACGGCCAACGTTGGGCCGGACGTGCCCAACGCGCAGAACATACAGCGGATGCTGCTCAAGCAGAATATTATGAAGTGAGTTACAATTTTATTTTGTAGTATGATAAGGCACGGCAGCTGTCTCGCTCGCTTGCGACACTATTATTTGACTGCCTCGGTGGCTCAGTTGGTAGTGCACCTGCCTTCTGAGCTTGGGGGCGTGGGTTCGATTCCCACCTAGGGCAAACATTTATGTGATGAACATTTGTGTTTGTTCTATGTCTGGGTGTTATGATACTATATGATATGATACTATACATTACTCATGTGTCATCGTGGGGTGACAGCTAGTAAATAAATAAATATAAAAAGTACTTTAAAGCCTTATATTTAAATACAATATGTACATCTTTGACAAAAAGTGATTTCTTAATTTTAACTTACTAACTATATTATTATGTTAACTTACTAACTATATTGTTATGTATTATCCTATGATACTTCTTAACCGCGGGTAACACAGCGGGGCTCAGCTAGTCCAACATATACCAACACAGATGTCCAACCTCCGTCTCGTTGTTCCAGTCAGCAGCAGAATCTCTCCGGGCCCAACCTGCTCGGGCTGCTCAACCAGCCGCCCTTCCCGCCGCCCGACCTCGCTCTGCACAACACGCTGCTCAACAACGCTCAGCCTGGTGAGTTGACAGACTGACTCGACTCGCTTGACACCGATTACGTTAGCTAAAACCACTTCTGGTCCCAACTTGCTAGCGACGCTAAACAACGCGCCGACTGAGTTTCCTACGAACTAACATACAAATGGAAGAAATGTTAGTTCTATTTTAGAATGTTTTAATTTTACTCATAACTCTTTTTGTAAACTTAAGAAATTCTTTTTTTTTTTGTTTTAAAAATACGTGTTAGGTATCCTCGCTGAGAGAGAAGTGCAGTCGAAGTCGAAAACGTATATTTTAAGATTGATGTTTTTCGTGTTTCTAACAATATTAACTTTTGATGTTATGACCACTGTAACGCACGCGCGCTCTCACTCACACAATCGGCATTTTTAATTATATGAAAACTACTAAAGTTAAATTATAAAAGGTTAAATTATACAATTTTTCGAAACTTTTTTGTACAAATAGAAATACATATTTAAAATGCGAGCGAGATAGAACGACTATGGTTTTCTCGCTCTAATGTAAATCATCTCGTTTTCATTTCAAATAGTTGCACGGTCATTGAAGTCGTACATTTGTTGTTGTCATTACAAGATCAGGAGCTTTATTCAGGCGCTTGCGATCCTAGCTCTGTCTCTGTCTCTTTACTTAAAAACTACGAGAGTGAGCAGGATAACATCGTTCGTGCCCGAACTAGGCTGCATAATCACTGAAGCTCACACTCGTCACTGAGCGAAGCAGTGTTTGAATCAACCAATCACAACGCATCCACTTAAGCGGAGCGGCGATAACGAGCACAGTGATTGGTCGATGCACTGCTAAGCTCCGCTCCGCCTCAGTAGAACGCATCTAGGCCTCAGTTTGAAGCGCTCTCAAACCCCGCGCCCCTTACCTAGCACGTGTACCGTAACAGATCCCTCTGATCCCCAAACCTGTAATGTCTTCCCTCCCCGTGTGTCGCGTGTGGTGTGTACAGTACTAACTGGTTGCAGCGCTGGGAGGCCGCCTGCCGCCGCAGTATCCGCAACAGTACTACCAACCGATGCGACACGACTACATAGGTGAGAATACACACACTAGCGCATTTAACATCACTGTTTAGGGCGTACGATGAAACTCGCGCGAGCGTCTGTGATAATTCGTCGCGCATTCAGCGCCGCTCATACAATTCTATCAATATTAACACGCGAGCAGAGTTGCGAGTTTTATTGGACGCCCTTAGACTGTCTGTTTCTTTTTAAATGACTAACTGTACAAACCAGATGTTTTCGACCAATGAGAGCTCTGAATTTTCTCGTCATGATCATTGGTTGAAATCATAACATGAGAGATGGATATGCCCGCAGTGAGAAGCTTTAGTCTCTCGATCATAACGCACAACGTAAACGGCTCCAACGCAGCGTCACGACTTGCTCTTCACCCTAGACGCGTACTGCAAAACCAAGCTCTGAGCTTGGTTACTAGATAATCTGTTTTATGACCTTGAATCTTATTTTAAAATAAGAGACTTTTAAATTATTATTTTCTATATATAAAAATTACACCCTTGGTTATCGCATCACGCGTGAACGAATGGAACATTTTCGCATTTTTTTTTGTTGTGGTTATTATTGCCAGGAGGAAGGATCTTATGAAAAAAAAAATTAAGATATTACCCCGAAAAAAAATAACGGTTCCTGTGAGACGCGGGTGAATTCGCGGGGCCAGAGCTAGTAATTTTACAAAATGATTAAATTATTAATAAGTGTGCAATTTATTTTGTTAATATTAATTATTTAATTCTTATTTGACATATGTAATTACTGTTTTGACATTTCTACACTCTTGTGTTGTTTGACATTTGTTGAACTGTGACGTGAAACTATTGGAGTTATCAATAAATTCTGATTTCTGATTTTTGCGACAACAGACTTTTCTAGACGTCTGTCATACAAATGCGTCCGATATCGCTTACCATACCGCAGCATTGTGCATTACGATCGCAAAACCGAAGCTCGAGAAAGAAGAATGTTTTATCATCATTATCTTGACGATGTGACGGTGATTGTCAATATTTACTTGTGATGGTTTGTAAGTCTGATATTTAAAAAGAAACAGCTAGTTTGTCTGTGTAGATGTAGAAGAATCGTTACATAAAGTCATAATTTCATGCTAGATTCCTCATTGCATTTTTGTAGTCCTATTTCGCTGTAAACGAATCATGTTCAATGTGTTTCTCAACACAAACTACCCTGGCACTTTAGAATGACGTCTGAAAGTAGTACAAGTTTCTTCAAATCTGTGATAGTTAGGATTTAGTCATGTTACAATAAAAACGGCTGTATTTGTATGAAGACTGTTAAAACTGGCCGGAACGAAAATAATTTAAAAAAAAACGAACTTAAGTAAAAGTAAAATAACAGGTTATTGCAACTAACGATAACGCAGTTATTCCCATTTCGCGAGGCACGCTGTCATCTCGCTCTGGCTGCTAAGTTTACCACGCTCCAGACTGAGACAGAAGCCTCGCGAGGCATGCTCGGTCAGTGGAGACCAGACTAATCACAAATCAACATATAGTCGACGACGCTTCGTTGGACAACGGTTTGACATTGCTCTATGCTCAAAGATATGATGAGGATCTTTCCCTTTTTGCCCGACAGCTCAAGAAGGTATTTTCGAGTGTATGTAAATGGGTTAAGTGGATATGTATGTATGAGGTTTCTTTGGCCTACAGCCTAAACAGCTTGATGGATTTCGACATGTGAGGTTGAATTGTCTTGATAGTGGAAGTGATATAGGGTTCAATATTTTGCAGTCGTGTTTTAGTTTTTCTTTTATTTATGTAACGTGTTCCCTGAATACAAGTGATGCCTCTTCAGTGTAAGTAACAACAAGTTAAGTATATATGTATGTACTTTTTTTTCTCGGCAATATTTCCCTTTCCCCTAAATACGAGATTCTTCAGTATAACAAGTATCTATGATTTTTCTACAGGGCAGCAGCAAGTCCTTCAATCATCAGCTCAGCTCCACCAGCCAATGGGCGGCGGCTTCCCCTTGGGCTTCGGTCTGGCGCCGCCGCTGGCGCCACTAGCGGCTAACCTTTCGCTGCAGCCGCCACCACTCCTCGCGCAGAACCTGCACCTCAACCATCAGCTGGTGAACCAGCAGCTGGGGCAGAACTTAGGTACTTATCGAAGAACTATCACTAAAACATTGTATGCCCAAATGGGGTAGCGGTTAATGCATGTCGCAAATGTTTTGAGGGTTGTTTCTTATGGCTGCTCAGTAAGCATATTTTGGGTGTCGAAGGTACGCCACGCAACTTACGCAGTCACGTACTCGCGTGACTCGCGCCTTACTTCAGAGACGTTTAATGATTTGCGCGCAGTAAACCTACCTTGATAATTTGACATATATGCTAATTACAGCGTAGAATAAATGAAAACGATTTTGATAACATTAAAATTGAATTAAACATAAATTTAAGAGAAAATAATGATAGTTATGGCAGCTCAACGCATTAGAAAACTAAGTTTGAAAACACACATAAACACAACACAAAAAAAGAAAACTTTTATGCAAGTTTTTTTTTGACATTTACACATAAAATTTGACATTTTCTTGTAGACCTCCTTTTGTTCTTTCTTTCCTCTTTATTTTAGAACTTTCTAGTTGAATAACATTCTAACAATTTGTAACTCATATTAGGCTTTTAATTTTACAATACTCATCCTCTTGTTCTATTCAGCTTTCATGTCCGCAGGGCTGGCGGGCCAGAATCTAGGACTGAATCAGAATCTCATCGGTGGGCAGAACCTGGGCCTGGGCGGGCAGAACCTCGGTCTCGGTGGGCAGAACTTGGGGCTGGGCGGGCAGAATCTTGGCCTCATGGGGCAGAATTTGGGGCATCTAGTCGCGCAGAGGGCTGTGCATAACGCGCTGGCGAGGAGGGCCGTGGATATGGATCTCGGTAAGACAACTACTATATTTCGATTCAAATGTGTTAAAAGAAAAAAAAAACCAATATATTATAGCAAAATAAATATAATTTGTGTGAAATGCTTACAACCCGTGATCTGACGGTCGAAGAGTCAGCGATCAATTGTCCCAATCCACAATTAGCCTCCAAATTGGCCCGAGTAAAGCAGATTGGGACAAAAGTCAATGAACTCTTTGCTCAACCTATCTGAACCGAACTACAGTCTCTACTATACTTTTTATTTACTTTTATCGCTACAATGTGTCCATGTAGGTTAGCAAAAACGCCGAAAATTTAGTTTTTCAACAACACCTAGTTACAATAGTTGTGTGTTTGAATGTTTGTCACTTATTTACGCTAAAACAGTGGATTTAAACGAAATTTCGTAAAACTTCGTACTGTCAAAATTACATTTCTTTCAGGGTAACAAGTGAAACCGCGGGTTGGTGTTAGTCATATTATTTTTGTGTAATACAAAGTTTATTTTTATAAATAATACATACGTATGTATGTATGTATTATTACATATTATATTTATTACATACATACATATGTATGTATTATTTATATGTATGTATGTATATACAACGTGTTGTGTTGCATTCCTGCGCAATTTGCAGAGGTAGTTATACTCCACTAGCAGAGCACGAACAAACTATGGCGCAACCCTGAAATTGAAAAAAAAAGCAGCTGTTCCACACATTTTGTCGACGATCAACAATTTTTTTTGCACGGAACCGCTGTTTTTTGTTTTTTGATTTCAAGGTTACTCCATAGTTTATTCGTGCTCTGCTAGTAGAGTATGATTACCTCTACAAATTCCGCGAGACTGCAAAGCAACACGTTGTAAGTAGCCCTGGTATTGCAATGTTCCAGGCATGACGAACGTGAACTCCGTGAGCTCGACGCAGCCCGGCTCGCCCAACAAGGGCCACTCGTACAACGACTACATGCTCTCGCTGCAACACAAGCTCTCCTCCATCTCCAACAGCGTGAGTGCTGCCTAAATACTGTTGCCAAATATAATGTTTTTAATCTATATGATTTTATGGTAAGGGATTCACGTACGATTAAGTCGATTGTTCCGTTTAGTTCAATAAGTAATAAGTATTTCTAAGCCGCGTGCGCGTACTCGCCTTGAAAAAGATCGCTGTATGCGGTTGAGATTGAAACTATATTTGGAATAACAGACTTAATCGTACGTGAGTAATTCCCGCATCATAAAATCACAATGTGTGAAAACCACGTCAGTTTCCATTCAAAAAAAAGTTTTTATTTTAATGGTTACACGTCACAGTTTATTATTTACAATCTTAATTATTTTCAACTTTTTTCATATCATAAGTCTTGTGTGTTTGTGTGTGTGTGTGTGTGTGTGTGTGTGTGTGTGTGTGGGTGTGTGTGTGTGTGTGTGTGTGTGTGTTTGTTTGTTGCTTCTTCACGCTCAAACGGGTGAACGGACTTTGATGGAATTTAGTAAAGGTACCTAATACATTAGATTTACACAAAGGTTACTTTTTATCCGCGCATAACGCAACGGTGTGCGCCTAGTACAATTTAAACTCAAGCTGAGTTGGGCAAGAAATGTTGAAAATGTTGTCCCAATGCTGGGTATCTGATTGGGGGTCTGGGCGTTAGACGCAAATTATACAGGCGTAAGGCATGGTTGGAGTGCGGGCAAGATTCCGGCACGGTGCCGCTCTAAAACTTGTTCATATAAAATGTATGAAAATTACGCGATTTGAATCATACATAAGCGACGTGCTTTACAGTTTTCAACGCCGGAACCGTTGCATCCACGCCTTACGTTCAGCCTATATATTTTGCGCCCTAGTTGTCTGACTTTGTGTGTATCGCATCCACGATACAGGAAACCGAGCATGGGAACTATGAGTGTAAAATGTAGTAATGTCCCCCAGGGCCCGGTGTCCCCGCAGTCCCCCCTGGAGTACAGCCCGGCGCTGTCCCCCACGCACCGCTCCATGCACCCTCTGCCGCACCAACTGCCCAAAGTCAACGTGAGTACATACTTCACTCACTCTGTACTATACACTGTGTATCATCTAAACGGAAGCTATGATAGCCTAGTCGAAGAAGGTCCGACTCTCAAGCCAGAGAGAGCGGGTTCGAACCCAGCCAACGGCACGCACCAATTTGTTTATTGTGTAAACATATGTGCGTATTGTATGTCATCTGCTACATGACTGGAGCCCGGTGTATGGCGACAGGCTCGCCCCCTGTCACATTTGGGACTGAATATCGTCCGGCGAAATGTGGGTGTTGTATTACATCTCTGCCAGCCCCCTCGGGGGACAGGCGTGACGATATGTTTATGTTTAAAGTCATCTTAAAATAGAGGAAAATTAATCAAAAATACATTCTATAATTTTATATCTAATATAATACTGACTGACTGACTGACTGCCTCGGTGGCTCAGTTGGTAGTGAACCTGCCTTCAGAGCTTGGGGGCGTGGGTTCGATTCCCACATAGGGCAAACATTTATGTCATGAACATTTGTGTTTGTTCTATGTCTGGGTGTTAATATTATGTATTTAAAAATATTTAAGTATGTATGTATATCAGTCTCTGGCAGCCATAGTACAAGCTTTGCTTAGTTTGGGGTCAGACGACCGTGTGTGGAAGTGTCCCCAATTTATTTATACCAAGCCTAACCATACATCTTAACCGGCGCTGGTCTGCCGCTGGTGCCGAATTATGTCCGTTATTTAAAGATATAGGTCACAATATAGTGTTCGTGTGTGTAGAACGGCGGCGCGGCGCGGCACGTGGCGCAGCTGGCGGAGCTGGACCACAAGCTCAGCAAGATCAGCCTGCACTACACACACAACAACAACAAGGTACACACACACACACACACGAGCCTCTCTGTGTTCACACTCTTAGGTCCTTCTTACATCACGATAATCGCAAGAGCAGTACTTCAGTCGCTGTTGAGGACGTGTGGACTGTATAGGTGAAATGAAAACGATGGTGGTATATTAAAATTGTATGATAAACGATCAGAGGAACAGGGCTTGTTTTGTGCGAGACAATGAATAGAACACTAGAATAGAAAAACAAAAACTAAAACAAAATATGGTATCTGCCTTTCAAAACATAATATTACTTTTTAAAATATCAAGGAGGCCGTTCTCCAACTAACTGAAGAAGGCCGACCTCCAGCCAGTCGCTAACAGTCGCATCCCAATATAGTGTGTTCGTTACTCGAGGGTCCTACATTATGTTATTGAAATCAATAAACATTTAATTTTTTTTTGTATTTGCAAGCATACACCGCTAGAACGTTTATTTCCAGCGAGAAGCTTGGCATGTAAATTAAGTATCATCTCTTGCGAGTATCATAATGTATGCAAGGCCTAAGGCGATCCTTACACTGCTCCACGGGACGAGGCGGTGCATGTTTTTGAATGTTGCACATTTAGTACCTTAGTTTTTATATAAAACGCGCGGTACTATACTCTCGTAGCTCCGGGCGGGAGATTGAGAGATTTGACTCTTGATAACGTCGTTTGACGCGAAGTAGAGTGGGAAGCGCTTAAGCTATCATGTCGATATTCATAGATCTTCAGTATTCATACCTTTAAATAATCAGTCTACTAAGTTACCTACCAACTAAGTTACGGTCAAACTTTAAAAAGCCGGTTTTTGACTGACTTATCGCTAATGTTATTATCTTTTACAGGACGTGTTCATAGAACACAACGCTGACGAGCACGAGCTGGGCGCGAATATAAGCGACAATCTATCCAACAACTACGAAGGTATGTACCTATGTTACATAAGGATTACTGTAGTATAATATGGAATTAAAAAATATTTTTGATTTTTTTATTCAACAATGTTTGTTCCACTGCTATTTTTGCTCCGTATTGAGTTGAAATATGTACTACAATATGTATGTTCAAATACGTGTATGTATAGCTATAGTATAGCAAACGATGGCGAAAAGGCTGCTATACCTATAGATTGGTATAGCTGCTATACCTATAGGTAGGTATAGCATCGTTTTTGTGTAATGTAGGTATTTGGTTTTTGTAAGACTATTTTATTCGAGAACTAGTCTTCTAATAGTTAAACCTGACATAGGTTTTAAGAAAACTCTTTAACATTGGATGAATTGTAATATGTATAATTATATTTTAAAAAGGGCGTAAGGGTTCCTGCCTATATTTTATAAAATGATTTTGATGCAAGCGATGTCAGCCTAGTTAAGAGAAGGCCCGCCTCTTAAGCCAGAGGGAGCGGGTTCGAACCCAGCCGACGGTACGCACCAATTTGTTCATTGTGTGAGCATATGTTCGTATTTAATGTCATCTGCTACATGACTGGAGCCCGGTGTATGGCGACAGGCTCGCCCCCTGTCACATTTGGGACTGAATATCGTCCGACGAAGTGTGGGTGTTGTATTACACCTCTGCCAGCCCCTTCGGAGCAAAGGCGTGACGATATGTTATGTGATTTTGATGAAAATAAAAACGATGCGTCTCGGATGTGGTTGATGTAAAACTAAAAACTCAAAGGAAACAAAGTAACATAAAAAGTGAAGATTGAAAACGATTTTTTTAATTTGTTTCGAAACAGCAGTTTCCTTCTTTTTACGATAAAATAAGATTAATAAAAATAAGGTTTATGAAAAGTTGTAAAAAGTCAAAATACGTCACAAACCGCCAAAGCCTTGTCTTTTTGTCATCTTTTTCCGCGACTCTTCTGCACCGCAACGGCGGCCCTAGAACCCAATGCCGCTTGCGCTAGTTTCGCTGCTAACAAGTAGAGGGCGGCACTATAAGTGTTGTATTTCGGCAGAGGGCAGCGTGGAGTGGGAGCTGGGCGGCGGCGGCGTGCGCGTGTCGCGCGCCGCGCCCTGCCGCCCCTACCAGCTGTGCCGCCTGCTGCCGCCCTGCGAAGGTACCGCCGCAGCACTTGCAACAACATGTAGGGTTAACTGGGGCTAATTCGTATTTCGAGAATTTTTTTTTTTTTATCTAGAATAGGTCGGCGTTTGACCACCAACTCGCCTGATGTTAAGCGACGTTGTGGTCTAAGATGGAGCACGACGACCTATAAGGTACTTATTCACTCTAGCCTTGAAGTTTTGTAGAGTGAAGAAGTACAAAGACGGCAGTTGAGTGAGGCGCTACAAGAGCGCTACTGCTCAGACCCGTCTTCGGAATTACTGACAAACCCTTCACAAATTAGGCAACTAACCCAGTTGCTCAATTTGTGAAGGGTTTGTCAGTCATTTTGTACAGATTGTTGCAACTAAACATAGAAAATAGATGTGGATGGCGCCTTGCCCCACAGACGGATTTGCCCCAGTGATCCTACACACTAACCCCCTTAGCAATAAACGTTGTGTATAGCCTCGGAATAGTTGCACATTAAATTAATTTAGTATTAAATATTTTAAATTTTTAACTCGATCGAAAAAGACAAAAGACTTAAGTAAGGTAAAGTAAAATAAAAATTTATTTAACATTGGATTAGTTTACATCAGATTAACAAAAAAAAAAGACAATAAGACGCTTAGATATAGTATGCACCTGAGTATTTGTGTAGCGAGCCCCAAACTCGGCTGGGCCTGTCTCTTGGGGCCCAAATTCTAGTGTTACCAAAAAACATTTTGCTGCGCGTGTAACTATTTCGAGGCTATACAACGTTTACTGCTAAGAGGGTAATATTATAAAATCGAACTCATTGTCTGTCTGTCTGTCTTTTTGTAGGCTTTTCCCGGCTAAACTAACGGCTATCAATAAATCAGTCAAAAGTGACCACATACAAATGCGGATATTTTTCGTAGCTCTATTTTCACTTCACGACATTTTTTTTAAAAAAAAACAAGAAGATATATTTCATTTAATTGTACATGCCAAATTTTATCACAATCTGATGAATAGTTTCAAAGAAAAGCGACAAGCGCGTTTGTATGGAAAATTCAGAGCGTAGCGGAATCTTGAAGTAAGAATTTATTCATAAAAAGATAGACCTGAAGTTCACCTAGCAACAAATCATCTGTGTCATCTTTCCAGGCAAAGAGAAACTGGACCTCCTATCCCAGTCCCAGTTCCCGACGGACACCGCTCTCGACGAGCTCTCCTGCCTCGACAACAACTCGTCGTACGAGGAGGCCTCCACCGGGCCCGGCGCGGAGACATACGTCATCACCGACACCAGGGCCCGCACCTACCTCGTGACCGACGCGCTGGCGGACCTGGCTGCGACCATCATCGAGCCGGCCAGGAGTAGAGAGGTGGGTGAATGACGGCACACCGAAAGCAGTCCATTTCCAGTCCAGTACAGCAGTTGCGTGACGTATGGACTGCTCGTTGACAACAATAAACACATAACGACCTGCAGTTGGATGTAACACTTGATTTGGTAGTACTAAATTAAAAAATTAAATTCAATTAAAATTCAAAATAATTTATTTATGAAAAGTACATTATGTTATTGTTGGCACTAACAACCAAACTGGGTGTGAGAAACCCGTGTTTTGGGAGTTAGTCCTTCCATAGAAGAAATGCTAAAAGATATGTACATTTTTGTTTGTCTTAGAAATAAAATTGTATAATTGGGTAAATCGATCAAAAAAATTTAAATAAAAAATTACAGTATAAATAAAATTTAAATTGTAGGTTTATTTAAAATTGTACATTTCAAAAACAGTTGGTTCAAATTGGTCACAGTTAGATTCAAAGTGCACATAAATATATATATTTTTTAAATTTGTCAAATTTGTAGAACATTCAAAAAAGTCTCTGTCAACATTCAAAAATACAAAATGAAATCTGATGATTATAAAAACAAAAAATTACAGTTAAATATTTAGAATAATTTGAATAAATTACAATTGATTCAAATTATTCTAAAATTTTAAATAATTTTTAAGTTTCAGGATAATTTAGATTTTTGAGCCAAATAATTAGGGTCTGATAACAGTCTTTCAGATTAAAAGGATATATACACATAGATTTACCAATAACATTATACAAATGCGAGCTAAAAGCCACAAAATGGCGACGTGCCAGTGCAGTTCTATACCTTTCAATTTCATATACTCTGTTACTTCTTCGTTTGTTTCCTTGCAACATGATGTCAATAGCCAGAGTTTTATACTTACGAAGTATAGTGATTCTTCGTACACACACCTGCATCCCTGCACACTTGCACCTTACGAAGAATCACTATTCTTCGTAAGATGCAAGTGTGCAGGGCGAAAAGTTGACGTACCGTGAGCACAGAACACTCCCTGTACAAATCAGTGGTCGGGTATCTAAACAGTTTTCTGCTCATGATCTTCAGAACAGCCCTCTACACTCTTTGTAAATGAATCAAATTGCTGGTATGTACCACCCCACACTGTAATGCAGTATGATATGACTGATTGCCCTAACGCACTGTAGACTTGTTTCATCACCTCTGTGGAGGCAACTGATCTTAGTCTTTTGAAGACAAATAACAGTTTTCTAACGCGAGGTATTTGTGCCTTTAGATGCTCATTCCAGTTGAGTGTGCTAAATCGTGACCCCCAGATACTTAATATTTGAAGTACGTGCTATTTCAAGACATGTACAAGCTGATGTTGAACCTGGGTCGCAAGCATGAGCTTTTAGTTCAAAGGAATTTGGTGGCTGCGAAATAGTGTTAGCAGAAAACGCAATATACTGTCTTGTCGATGTTTACTGTAAGGATGTCCTTAGTTAGCCAATTCATAACAATTCTGAGAGCATTCTCAGCATGTTTGCGCGTATCCCTTTAGCTATTGCCGTGAACCTAAGAGCCGTATCGCCTGCGTAGGTCAAAACTCTGCAATTCGGAAGACCTCTGTCTTCCGAATTCTGTGCAAGCCTTCTTGCACAGCTCGTTGATGTATTCAGTAAATAAAGTAGGATCTAGTACACTGCCCTGTGGTACCCCTTACGATATGCTTTTATCTGTGCTTACAATTTCATCTATCTTGACACGCTGTTTCCTACCAGTGAGGTAGTCCCTGAAAAGATAATTGGCCACTCCTCTGATTCCGGTCCTCTCCAGTTCCTCGAACAGAATGGGAACAGAAACAGTATCAAAATGGCGACCGCATTCCAACAGAGCGTTAACCACCACCTTAAATCGCAACGGAAACTGGTTTTTGCTCAAAATCTTGCTACTATCGCATCACCAGCCGAGCCACCGCGGCAGTTAAAGTAGTGTGTGGTGTTGCAGGGCGAGGCGGCGAAGTCCCCCGAGCAGCCCCCGGAGGAGGAGCCGGCCAGCTACCTGATACTGGACGCGGCGCGCGGCCTCACCTGCACCGTCATGGACCGCGCGCTGCGCCCCGCGCCGCCCGCCTTCACGCCCTTCCGCGAGGGCAAGTACTCCGCGAGCGACTCACTCGCCCCACACGAGGTTAGTGCCGCTCCACAGCTCCCTGACCTTACGGCGACGCCACCCCTTACGGCTGGCCTAATAAGTACACAAGCTTCAGCACACTTCACTGCTCCGGCTAGGCTTGAACGCAGAACACCACGCGCGTGTGCTTGTACACCTGTACACCGCGCCAACCACACAGCATGGTGGTCGGGATTTCGACTTGACTGCGCATATCGAAGAGATCGTATCGTTACCACACGGCTCAGTTAAGTACACACAGGCCTGAGTTAAAAACGCACAGTTAAAAGCGTGGTAAAACTTGTGCGTCTAGTATCCTACACGAATCTCGAAGATGAATCGCCGAGAAAGAAGCCTTTGTTTAAAGTTATTGCCCGACAAAATAACTTCAGGAGCATTGAAACGATCTTTATGAATTTTTACTGACAAGTAGTTCATGCAAATACAGTTTTAAGTTCAAAAGAGAGCCAAATCGGAGCTACTAGTAGTTTTAATAAATGCGATAAATGGAGTGTTTGTTTTTAGAACGTCGAGCTAGTATCAGCGTCCGAGGAGCTGAGCAAGTGGCGGTCCGTAGAGGTGATGGGGCGCGCGTGGTGCGAGGGCGGCAGCGGGGGCGGCAGTGGGGCGGGGGGCGGCGTGCGGGGGCGGGCGAGGGCGGCGGCCGGCGGGCTGCAGGCCGACGTGCTGGTCGACGAGACTTACACCGACAAAGGTACGAGTATATAGCGCCGTGCTGTAATAATCTACTCGACTTAGAAATTTTAATTTTGTTATCTTCGATCCTTGAAGCTATTTTGTTGTGTAATTCTAGAGTTTTGCGTATTTAAAAACATAGCCCAAAAAGGGAAGGGTTTAAAGTCGAATGATTTTTTTTTTGTGCGTATCATGATTTTGATCATTTTTAAATAAATTGGTTATAACGATCAAATATAAGCGAGATATACGGATGAACCCCCTAAGCAATAAACGTTGTCAAGCTTTGGAATTGTTATAAGAGCCATGTTTCCTTTTAATTTTTTTTAACTCGATCAAAATACATAAAACATTGTAAACCTATTCCTAGGCTATACAACGTTTATTGCTAACAGGCTAACACACGCACAATTTAGTACATTTTTAACTTTGCGTACTTAACTGAGCTCTCTGTACAATTTTACGTAGTGAAGTGGTAAGCTTATAAGGGGTATAACATCTGCATAGGTTATTCACAATCATTCTTCAACCGGACCAAGCCATGCCGTGAAATGACCTAGTCGTGTTTCGGGATGTAGTCCGGTGTAACCGTTCCGAAGACGGGTCTGAGCAGTAGCGCACTTGTAGCGCCTCACTCAACTGCCGTCTTTGTACTTCTTCACTCTACAAAACTTCAAGGCTTAGAGTGAATAAGTACCTTATAGGTCGTTGTGCTCCATCTTAGACCACAACGTCGCTTAACATCAGGCGAGTTGGTGGTCAAACGCCGACCATAATTTAACATAACAATAACATAATTTACATTAAAAAAAAACTGAAACGTTTCTTTTCGGGCTCCAAAAATATTAACTCAAATTATTCAAATCTCAGTCCGTATTCATAAGCTTCCAAACGTGATTCATTTTTCCGATCGGATTTATACTCGATTCTCTATCCAAAAATTTATAATAGTAGACTGAGATTAGACCAATTTGAGTTTGAAATTTATGGGTTCCGATCGACTGCAGCGGTGCTATTCCCAATCATATCAGATTCCACAAATTTCAAACTCAAATTTTTTTTTTTTTTTTTTTTTTTTTTTATGTAGAATAGGTCGGCGTTTGACCACCAACTCACCTGATGTTAAGCGACGTTGTGGTCTAAGGTGGAGCACGACGACCTATAAGGTACTTATTCACTCTAGCCTTGAAGTCTTGTAGAGTGAACAAGTACAAAGACAGCAGTTGAGTGAGGCGCTACAAGTGCGCCACTGCTCAGACCCGTCTTCGGAACGGTTACACCAGACTACATCCCGAAACACGACTAGGTCATTTCACGGCATGGCTTGGTCCGGTGGGTGGTAACTAGCCACGGCCGAAGCCTTCCACCAGAGTTTGCTACCCGGTTAGCACTACCCGAGGACCACGTGTAGGGAATCTAATGGAGTACACTCCTACGGACGTGGGTAGCTCAGCCCCCAAAAATAATTGTAAATTGTTCGAATATCATCTACCTTTATACATTTCGGAATAAATCAAGTATAAATCTGATCGGAAGAATAAATCACGTTTAAACACCTATGAAAATGGACTGAGATTCGAAAAATGTATTATTAATTTATGGAATCCGGACGGAAACGTTTCCAAATGATTGTGAATTAGCCCTGCTGGAGACCCAATGGCCCAATTTAGAAAAAAATGTTTTTTTTATTATTTAAAAATTACACTCCACGGACTCCGGGGACCGTGACTTTTGTTAACATAAATCTTTAATTATTATTTAAGGGGAATACAGGTAGAGGGGGGTTAGTTATTAAGTCTTAATCTAAAGTTAGGTTAAAGGTTATCAGATTTACTTATTGCATTGTGAGTACACCACGAGCAGACAGCGACCCGCAAGCAGCACCCGATCACGAGTATAAAAATTGAAAATTAAAAAGATTGTGTATTTGTTTCAGCCCTGTGCCGGCAGGTGGTGCTTCTAACAGTAGAACCGACTCAGTTATGACATGTGTAGCGACTCACCTTTGTACCTTATATTTATTGTACTTGTAACATATACTATATCATTACTCGTAAATAAACATTCACATGTGATATCTACATACACGGCTTTTATTTATACGCGGAATGAGTCAAGGAAAATGTTTTTATTAGAATTGAAGTAGAGAATTTATATCCTTGTAAAATTGCTTTGATAAATATAATCAAGGAAAAATAAAGACAGCTATCAGCTGTTATGCAGAAATTGATTCGATTTCGAAGAATGACGAGTCATAATGTAGTAAACATTCAGGAAGTTCTGAAGCTGCTCAAAATAATCTTTATTATCTTAATTCTATGATAGTTTCACACGGGAAAGAAGCTATTGCTCAATCATTAGCAATATTATCAATTTAATTACTGTCTCTGTAACATCAAGCAATTTACTGCGATGCCAACATTTTAAAACTTTTTCTCTGGACTGGTGCAATTGGATATTGGATTAGGAGACAACATTCCGAGGATTATGAGGATGAACCATTAATTACAATAAAATTGGCCTTTGTGTCAGTATTACCATCAATGGTACTACTGACACAAAGGCTAAACTTGCATAACTAACTCTGGCTATTGTTGGTGGGCAATAGTTGCGAAAAAATTACTCGAATAGAAAGACCTTCAAGGTTTCTGCGTACACTAAAACTAACTTCGGAATTCGAATGGGCTAAAGATTTTCTATTGCCATTTTATCAAGGATAGTTTGACAAGATACTGATGGATGACCCTTTTGGGTTATGTATCGACTCTTTGAATTTCTCTACGATTTGGTTTTGGTTTTTGATCGAGATAGTATGAGGGTATCGACTGAGACCGCACTAATAATATAAATGTGAAAGTTTGGATGGATATTTGGTACTCGAATCACGCATCAATAAAAAAAAAAGTTTTGGGGCACGTCCGACCGATTGCCGCTAACCTTTTGGCGCTATCTCTTCAGGTTCGCGAGAAAGGTTTCAATTTCAGGATGCCCAGTAGCATTCAGTTCATTAGCTTGCGCTCACTTCTCTATTGTTCTTAATTACCCTAACTGCGTCGACCCAGAACTCGCGTTGCATTGAACTTCCTCTAATTAAATAGTTTTTTATTTACTTTGTCTAATCTATTAAATAAATCAGTTAATAAGTGACCCTTTACAAATGCAGATATTTTTCATAGAGCAATTTTCTTTTGATGGTGATTTTTAAACTAAGATATATTACTACTAGGGAGATATGTAATCTCATTGCATAGGCAAGTTTGTATAGAAATTTCAGAGGTCTTGGTAGTCGTAAAGGTGCGATTGGAATTACTAAAATAAACTCAATTCTATTTACTCTTGAATGAAATGAAGTTTCAAAAGAAAAACGTTGCTTGTATAAAAAATTACACTTTATTGAACACAAATAACAAACTTATAAATAAATTATAAAAACATTTAATTACAAAAAATATATACATAGCTCATAACAAGTCAGAATTCTTACAAAAGTCGTTACAAATGTTTAATTACAAAAATATACACAAGTCGTAACGTTCTAAGTCTATTTATCTGCTAGCGAATATCGCAACTACCACGGAGGCAGCAGTGAGGAACAGGCTGGTAACACTGGCTGGCAGACCAGCGTTCGTTCGACTTATCTGTAACAAGAAGGTTTTGTGTTAAAAAGATACGGACAATCAGAACATTAAAAATATTAGATAAGATTAAAAAAACACGGATATTAGATTCTAATATCTGTATCTTTTTGACTTCTTTAGCTTTGCACTCAGAGCAACAACCGGGACAAAAAAGGTGAAAAATAGCTGAACATGGAAATTGAACAGGTGAGCGTAGTTCAACTGCAACACTCAGTTATCTGGTTATCTGTCAGTTATGGTTATCTTAATATAAAATAAATCTCGTGTCACAATGTTTGTCCTCAATGAACTCCTAAACCACTTAACCGATTATAATAAAATTCGCACACCATGTGCAGTTCGATCCAACTTGAGAGATAGGATACTTTTTAACCGCGTGTGAAACCGCGGAGCGCAGCTAGTCTGTCTATATAGTAATAGTTATCTGTTACATCTAACACGACAAAAAGTAGAATCAGTTGAAAGAATGGGAAAGCCTGTGTTAGTAGTTGAACTAGTACTCCTAGTACTAGTACTAGCTAAACCTGTTAAACTATACGTAAGTCTACACTTGAGTATAATAGGATAAAAAAGAAAGAAAAAAAGGTTTATCTTTTTTGCTTTTACTTGATTTCTTAAAGTTGTGATTCATAAAAAATAATCAGTTTAGTAGTTCTAGTTATCTACATTCAGTAAAGATTATCTGAATGATTTCAAATCAGACGTGCTATTCTTGCGCGCTCGATATTACCTGTCACCTTCTCTCTCATCATCTCTCTCACTAGACAGCGACAAACATTATCTCGAGCGCACAAGAATGAGGCCCCTGATTCTATCTATCGACGCCATGCCAATTTTCGATAATAACCAAGCTCATCCAAAATTGATTGTTTACATACTAATATAAAGCGGATTACTGTTATCAATAGATAACTATATGTCTACATTATCACGCAAATTCCGCGTTATTTCGTATTAGCGATAATTTCAGTAATTGCCTATGGAAAAACCACTTTCAGAATAATTCTTTGAATAATAAGAATAAATAAGGAAACGGAATAATGCTGAAAATATAAAAATATATACAAAAGAATATTTAAAAATAGAAACTTTTTACTAATAGTGCAGAGGCTTGACACGACTTTTGATAGTTACCGAAAACGTTTTTCGTTTTCGTTTGGCTCCGTTCATTTAGCCTAGTTTCTTAACGTTTCCGCCAGGGGCGCTTTATTGAAATGTATGGAGCCAAACGAAAAAGAAAAAAGTTTTTGTAAACATCAAAATTTCATTGTAAGCTCGCAGGAAGTTATTTTGGGTGGTCTATATTCGTTTGGTTTGTTAGGGTGCTTCTAGACGGGCCTATTTTTACAAATTTTTACTGCAATTCTGGTATTGCAGTGTAAATATGGTCGTCTAGGAGCAATCTTACTAAATTGTAATTTCTATCATATTTCATAAATATACTTAAAATATAAAAACATTTCATTTTACACATTTATTCATTCATTACAATTTCATACATTACATAAATAAATAAATTACATTAATAATAAATAAAATGAAATAAAATCTTAACTTCTTTAATACTTTTTTTGTGAACTCTGTTCTAGATTCCATGTCTACTTTCTAGTTTTTTTTGGACTAAGCTACGACTATATATAGCGTAAGGCGACAAAGGGGAGCGAGGTAAGAGCGCGCGGCTCTGCCGCCTTCTACTACTTCGCTCTCCTTTGACGCCTTACCCCCGCGTC
The DNA here is from genome assembly GCA_911728515.1 of Peribatodes rhomboidaria. NCBI lineage: Eukaryota > Metazoa > Arthropoda > Insecta > Lepidoptera > Geometridae > Peribatodes > Peribatodes rhomboidaria. Next base: position 10,000,641 of record OU452191.1, on the reverse strand, counting down.
CTACGCGTTTACCTCAGGACGTATATTTGAGGACTCGTATAACGGTACCACTATACAGTTTTTTCACTATAAAAAGTCCCTCGGGCACAGTATTTCCTCTCGCTGACAGCAAGTGATGTCAACTGACAGACAGACAATTATACATAGTCAAGGAACAAGTTATAGTGAACGGACTAAAGTAAGTTTTTGGTCTACGCTGAATTAGTTCTCACCGTCTGGTTGATCCAGTTGGTGTACGCGGAGACCTTGGCGTTGACCCCCGGGTAGCGTGGCTCAGCGCAGCCGTACCCCCAGGACGTCACCCCCACCACTACCCCCTGGTAGATGAGGGGACCCCCACTGTCGCCCTGACACGCGTCCGCACCTGGAATCACAACACAATATTAAGGTTGATTCACATTGAAGTGAAGAATTAGTACTAAACAAGTATACATTAAAATTTATAACCCCCGACATTGATTTTCATCAAGTGTGGAGTGTTCTTAGCTATGTGCTAAGAACACTCCCGACTAGTTCACCTATCAAACAGAAAAAAGCAATCAAAATCGGTTTATCCGTCCGGGAGCTACGATGCCACAGACAAACAGACACACACGTCAAACCTATAACACCCCGTCGTTTATGCGTCGGGGGTTTTAGAA